>JARQOD010000001.1:438049727-438090099 GCA_033576555.1 Oophaga sylvatica | reverse complement strand
GAAATATAGTGTGTATTTTGGCCACGTGATGACATTGTGGAGCAGATACAGAGGATTGTGCGGCTGTGATTAAACTTCTATAGTGTACTCTCCTCCGGCTTCCTAACTTCTGTGTAATATGCGACACACACAAAAGAATGGCGTAAGCTGTCTTCTAGTCCAGAAGTAAGGCATGGTTCACATTGGCAGCAGTGGAGGGTTTAATCCATAGCATTGGTTTAAAGGACCTGTACAATCACCGGTGTTTAATTCACATCTGACAGATTCTATATATGGGATTTGTCAGTAGTGTTGATCACGGATATCTGCCCTTTGCCGTGTCACAAGAATCTTATGAATCCATACTTGATTTAGGTGTCTTTTTTCTCATCTTTAGTCACAAAGAATGTAATCTTTAAAAAATATATATATATTATGTGCCCGAGTTTTAATAGTAGTTTTTGCTTATTCCAAGGTAAGGGAGGAAACATGCAAACATAGTATTTAAGTGATTGAATTGTTGCTTGGTTTTAATTTATTGTATGATAATATACAGGACTAGCAACTAGTAAATTATTTTTCCTGTAAGTGCCTTTTTGCCACTTTGTAAAAAAAAAAAAAATGTTTGTTTTTTTTGTTTCCAGCTGTACTCCATAAATGCTGCAGTTGATTTCTCTTTATAAATTTGTCTTTTGTTATCGAACTCTGTTTTTGAGGGATCGGGTGGTAGTTTTTATTCTACCAATACTGGATTTAAAAGCATGCCCTGAAAAAGCTATGATAAGAAAAATGCTGGCCAGTTTCTAGTTAATGCCACCTTCCTTTCCTCAATTTATATGCATAGTAACCGTAAAATCAGATCTGAGCTGCTGTATCCAAAGCCCTTCAAACAAGTTGTTTTTTTTTTTGAGATGGGGGATGTAAGTGGACAACCCATTCTAATGTTACCTGTCCCCAGGAGTTGTGGAAGGAGGGTTTCTAACTGGGATAATTAGCCGGAGTCCATTATCTTATGTTCTGCTGAATAATATATAAACCCTGTGTTGTAGTTCACTGTGAGAGAGGAGAGGATTTTTTTTCCAGCGATTCTATACAGATGTCTAATAACTGAACATGCTGCAAGAATTGTATTTAGACTCGTTTATAGCAAAGTCTCAGCTATAGGTGTGATCATATCGTTCAGGAATTGATCGTTGCATTGGACTAATGACAGCAAAACTGCAACTTTTTATCTCTTTCCATCCAGGTAGTGGAGTAACTAAAGTCCGATGGGCCTGCCCCAGCCTGCATGTTGGTCGGAAGTATGTTCCCTTGTAGCGTTCTAGATCCTGTGTGTTCCCCCAACCCCCATGAAATAAAGTCCTCTGCTTTGGCTGTTTCCTGTAAGAATCGCCCTCATTCTGTAATAACGCCCTTCCTGGTATGTCTCCCATCCTGTGTCCCTTCCTGGTATCATGTTGCCCGTCCTGGGCTTTTTCCTGATATAATGCCACCCATCCTGGTCTCCTTTCTGCTATAATGTCCTGCTGTTCTTTTCCAAACATAAAGAAAAAAATTATATTCGCCTTCCTCCGCTCCCACGACGGACGATGTCCTCTTCTATAGCTGATTTCAGTGTACCAGCAATGGCGGTGCATGACTGCCATGCACTGCTCGTGATCGGCATGCAGACTGGCTGGGCTCAGCAGGTCCTTTTACAGCAACACACTTCGACTCAATTTACTTCCTCTACCAAACATTCATCCATACAAGGCGTTGATGTCGGTGGGCACCTTTCCCACGCGGGACTGTTCACGGTTCCATCATCTGTGTCCGCGTTATACCCCTGTATGCACAAGTAGGATGCCATATAACTAGCAGCGCTAGAAACTAAGGGAGCAGAATGGTGCTGGAAAAAGAAAAATCTTCACGGAACTGCTTTAATGAACTCCGCTAACCCGGATGCGTGTGAATTGTTACAGTGACTCAAACAGTCTTAGTTCCTGGTGTGAATTCTAGCTGCAACTTTATTATACTCTGGATATTCCACTATAAAACTCACAGTAAGCGGAGTCTGATTTATAGAATGCTGGAATAGTGGAGTCAGAGACTAATATTGGTATATGCTGAATAATGAAGCATATATACAGCTACAAAAAAAAATCCTTTTCTTTCCATCTGAATTTGTTATGGGTTCACCTTTAGCTGAATATCAGATTTTGGGGATTTTAGCTAATTATCCCATGATTGCCTGAGTGTCTACACCCAGTGTACAAAAAGGTGCAATTTTTTTTAAACCATGGAAATGTATTGTCAGAAGCTTTAAATACATTGCAGCAAGATATGATGCCAGTGTTCATGGATTAGAAATAAAGGCTCATATGAAATACAATTAGGAGTTATTGTTGAGATTTTTAATCTGTTCCACTATAGCCATCATGCAGGATCTATAGAAGGGGAAAAATGTAGGTATTAGTTCTACTGGTAATAGATTTTCCAGGAGTCCATGATGACGGCACCATCAGGAGGTTGTCCTTCATATCCTTGATAGGGACAGGAACATACACGAGGTTAAAAGGCCCCTCTTGCCACCATCACCCCTCAGTGATTTTCCAAGTACCACACCAGGATGGATGTAACTCTGTTTTATTCAGTTTCCTTCTACAAAGGTTTCCTTCACATAGTAGCCAGGCAATTTAAGGGAGGGAACATAATGAGTGCTGTCATGTTGGACTCCTGGAAAACCTATTACTGGTAGGACTAATGCCTACTTTCCAGGAAGTCCTTCCTGACAGCACAATCCGGAGAATACCAGAGGATACATTCAGGGTGGCACCACTGCTTGGATGACCTTTCAATGGCCATCTTTTGGCCTGATAAAATGTCCAGTTTATAATGTCTGCAGAAGGTGTTAAGATTTGTCCATTTTGCAGCTCTGCAAATTTGGCCCACTGAGGTCCCTGCTTGTTCCACCCATGATGTGGCTACCGCTTCAGTAGAATGGGCTCTGATGTTTTCTGAGGGGGATATTCCTTCTGAACAGGTGAAGCTGATCACGGACCTAACCCATCTCGCCAACCTTGTTTTTGACGTCTTTTTCGCTCTATTCTTTCCCGAAAATTGTACGAACAGATTGGGATCTATTCACCAGTCCTTTGTGGTTTCTAGGTATTGGAGGACTAGCCTTCTGACATTTAGAAAATGAAATGCCAGCTCTTGACTATTTTTATGGTTTTGGCAGAAAGAAGGCAAGACTATCTCTTGGCTCATGTGGAAAGTTGTTACCGCTTTTGGTAAGAAGTCTGGATCTAGCCTTAAGATAATGCAGTCATCTAGGATCCTTAGGTATGGATCTTTGATGGATAAAGCCTGTATTTCCCATTTCTTGCCGTAGTTATGACGACCAGGACGGCTGTTTTTAAGGGAGAGATTTTATGTCTGAATTCTCTAATGGTTCATATGAATGTTTGTTCTGTCCCCACATGAGGCGAATGGAGGTATAGTTGATTGGGGCTGGGAGAGTTAGCCTACCTTCTGCTTCCTCATGCAGAGCAGACAGGACCAGTGCTGTTCAGCGTCCGGAGAGATGATGCACACCAGGGATTGTGAAGTCCAGACTTGTTTATTTGGAAATCTGGACATACAGCTTATGATTGGTATACAGTAACTTCTCCAGAAATGCAGGTGAAACGAGGTGCAGGAAGATGTAGCACAAAGTGTGGCTGCAAGTGTGACCAGCAGGAGTGAGTGGTGGTCGAAAACAGATGCCTTTCACAGCTCGGTGCAAAGTGTGTCTCTCCCATAAAGAACTAACAAGCAAATGGCTGCTAACAGGAAGAAGAAGCAGTGACCTCAGCACAGGAAGTGAATGGCATGTACCAGAATTAATTAGTTACAGGCTGCCACACAGAAAGGGCCACCAGGTGACAGCAGAGAGCATGAGAGAATAGACTTACACAGCATGGAAATAATACAATATATATCCCAGACAAATGGAACAGCACAATGTTTACACAGATCGTTTAAGACTATTTAAACGCTATGGTGGGATGGAGGCTATAAAAGTGAACATGTCAACAGGATTTTGCTAAGTAAACTACAGGCATTGTCAGGTTGACAATGTTAAACTGATTAAAATGATACCTTGGTTGAAGAAATCTGTCTTGTGTAACTGAAAACCTCTAACACTGATTGCACAAGAGCTATAAGGCTGTGGTTCCACGGTCCGGAACCACAGCGCATTTGACGGAGCGGAAATTCCGCTCCGTCCTAAGCACCGCCCCCTTTTTGACGCGCGCTCTTTCCGGATGTGTTCCGGACACCTCCGAAACACATCCGGAAAGAACGCAGGGCTGCATAGCCCTGTGTTATTTCCGTTGCGTCGCCGCAGCGTCGCCACAAGACGCTAGGACATGCTGCGGTCTAAAAAGACGCGCCGCATGTCCGGAAACGCAGGTCTTCCGCCTGCATATTTTTACGCATAGTGGAGACGGGATTTCTTGAAATCCCCTCCACTATGCTGTAACATCTGGACGCTGCGTGTTTGACGCTGCGCCAATGCACAGCGTCAAACACGCAGCTAATCCGGAATGTTTCCTGATGTGGAAACATACCCTAAGATGGATTTCTTCACCCCAGGTATTAGTTTAACGCTACCAACCTGACAATGCATGTAGTTTAGTTAGCAAAATCCTGCTGACAGGTTTGCTTTACTTGTAGGTCCCATCCGACTTGTGGCCTTGATGAATCTCTCAAGCCAAGGATGACCTGATAATGCGTAGTCAATGAAGGCACTCAAAGCTGAAACTTGAACTTTTAATGTACTTGGTCTTAGGCCATTATCAGGAAGAGCTGCAGGCACCAGGACAACGGAGATGCAGGAACAGCGCGAGGAGGCTTTGAAGTTTGAATCTCGGGGAAGACAACAATAAATCTAATCACTGTCATCAGCCATATGTATTTTAATAACCGCCCTGATATGGGTTCAACAAGTGAAGTGGATATGATAACCATAGGTCATGATTTTCCATTATCAAATCCTGTTTGGATAAAATCAAATATCCTTGGAATGTTAGGGTTAGAGAACTCTGCTATTGTTCCTTAGTACTGTACCCAAAACTTCCTCTACCTCTTTGTGTATATTGGCGACATCACTGTCTTCTTCTCTTTTGTATAGTCAAAATGAAGGAGTCTGAAAGTCCTATCAATCTGAAGATCCAGGCTCAAGTTGTAGGAACTTCACATTGGGATGGCATATTGGCCCCTGAACCAGAAGATCATGCCTTGGTGAAAAAATGATAGTCTTCTAAGGACATCATTCTAAGCCAAGGAAACCAGCTTCTCCTAGGCCAAGATTGTAGTATCACTATTACCTTAGCTTGATCCTCCTCTTTCTCAGTACTGCAGGAATTAATGGTAAGGGAGGAAAAGCATAGGCCAGGTCCATATCCCGTCTCTAGGATAAGGCATCTATCCCTGTTGGCCTGTCATCTTGATTGAGGGAAATAAACAAACTGTTTTTCTGTGATTTTCCTTGTAGCAAGCAGATCTAACTGAAGAGTACTCCAGCAATTTATTATGTGGTGGAATACCTCCCAGTTCAGCTCCCATTTTGCCTGTTGAATTGCTTTCCAGCTGAGAAATTCTGCCACTGAATTCTGAGATCCCTTCAGGTGTATCGCTGTCACTGATAGAACCATCTTCTCTGCCCACTGAAAGATCTTTCTTGCTAAAGCCGGAAGACTATGATGTCTTGGTCCACCATGAGCTACCGTCATGATACTGTCCGACAAGATTTGGAGGTGTTGACCCTTTATGTTATGTTTAGGTAGCTGAGGAGAAATAGCAAAAAACGGTAATACACCAGAGAGGCTGGAACCTATTGGATTGCAGTAACCTGAACTAACCACACAACTAGAGGTAGCCGTGGAGCGTTCCTACGTTGATCCTAGACGCCTTGTCACAGCCTGAGAGATAACGACACCTAAAGGCAGAAAGATGAAAGCTATCTGCCCCGGAGCAGATCCCCAAAGAAAATAGGAAGCCCCCAAACATGTAATGGCGGTTAGACAAGAAGAAAGCACGGACACAGACAGAAAACAGAATGAGCAAACGCTGGGGCCCAATCTGTCTAGACAGAAAAGTACAGGAAAGAATTCTGACTGCAATCCAAAAAAAAACCTAAAAAATACCAACACTTCTGATCTCGTCCACCTAAATCAGATCTCTGGTGTAACAAAACCAAGCCGCAGCCACTGAAAAAACAGGAAAAAGCAAATGAACAAATAACAGTGGCTACAGATAAACTGAGAGGAGCACAAGCCCCAGGAGGGGACCTGGCTGAACTCCAAAAGTGCAGAAAACCATGCAAAAAGCAAGCACAAAAAGAAAAGCAAAAATATCTTATCTGAAAGCAGCAGACGCAGGCAAGACTCCAGCAAACTTCCAAATGAACCAGGAACCACAATTGAGACGAACAATTGATCACCGGCAACCATCATGGGAGGGAACCTCCCTTATATCAGTCCAGTCAGTGATCCCAGATTGCCATTCCTCGCTGGAAGGTTCAGTACTGTCTGTAACCACCAGAGGGAGCCTCTGCTCAGAAACCATCTCTAGCACATTCACAACACTTTAAGCTTGACCGACATCTCCTTAATGTCTCCTAGACTGCTTGAAGCTCTCTTAGGCTTGATGATCCGGGAAGATCTGATTTATGCCAGGTGCCCTGTAAGTAGTGATACTGTACATGGGCTCCCCATCCACTGCTGCTTGCTTTTGTGGTGGCAGGTATAATGGGAGATAGATTCCACATAATCCCTTTCTGCAGGTTGGTCATGAAAGTCCTCCATGTTAACGACTCAATTGTTATTACGAATAATCTTATTTTCCTGTCCAGTCCGGTTCTAGCCTTCTGTTCCAGGATGCCAGAATCTGAAGTTGTAGATGTCTCAAGTGGAACTGACTCCACCGAACCCCAGAATCCTCATGCCTTCTCTGATGGGAGACCTGTGACCTCTTTTTGAAGGCCAGATTTCTGTCTCTGAGCTTGTTTCGCCTCCTCCCTGGTAAGGAAGATGCTTGTCGCTCTGAGTCCAAGAGGATACTGAGAAAGATATTTTGTCTTCACGAGATGAGATCCAGCTTTTTCCAGTTTATGATCCATCCTAAGTTTTTTAAACTAAGTCGGTTGATGTTAATCTGGCCTCAGTTGCTAGGGTGTCTCTATAATAAATAGGAAATCATCCAGATATTGTACAATTAATATTTCTTGTTCTCTTAAGAAGGCCATGACTTCTGCCACCAGCTTGGTGAAAATGTGTGGGGCTGAGGAAAGGCCCAAATAGAACGCATCTGAACTGGTAATGCAGAGTGACTTCCCTTCCTTTTAATGTGAATCTTAGGTATCTCTGCCTGTGTGGATGAATAGGCACATGGTAATACGCTTCTTTGGGGTCTAGCATACACATTACTTTGTTCTTGCTGATTAGTGGAATCGTCGATCTTATCGATTCCATCTTGAATTTTTTTGTACATTACCTATTTGTTCAGGAACCTTAGGTTTATAATTTTGCAGTAGTCGCCACAAGTTTTTCTATCTTTTTTCATTGATAATAGATTTGTATAGTATCCCAGAAACCAATGTGGTACTGGTATAAATACTCCTGAATTCACCAGCTTCCTTACGTCATCTAGTAGCTTACTTGAGACCTGTGGAGACTGGATAATTGTGAGGTGGAATCTTCCCAGAGGCATCTGTACAAACTCTATTCTGTACCCTTCCTCTATTCTGTGGAGTATTCACAGGTTTTTTGGATATCTCCATCCAGGCCTTGTGAAAGTATTAGTCTTGCTCCCACTTTTCTAGCGTCATTGTGCCCCTGAGCCGCTTGTTGGATTGGGAAAGTTATTACTTGCCCTGCATAATCTTGTCTCTGTTTGGAACGAGGCCTCCAAAAGGACAATACTTTCTAAGGTTTCTCTTTTGGAAATCCTCTATCGTCTGAGGGTTTTTCTGGTATGTCATCTAGTACTGGACTAAATTATTGAAGACCGGAAAAGGAAATCGAACACAGCTTGTTCTTAGAGTGACTATCCCCTGACCATGTTTTAAAGCCATATAGCTCACCTTGCAGTGTTGGAGAGTGCCCCATTCCTTGCAGCAAACCTAATTGACTCTCCTAAGCTTTCAGGCATAAATCCCGTTGCCATTTTGAGTAATGGGACGGATTCCAGAATTTCATCTGTTTTTCCTAATATGACCTTCTAGCTCTATCCATAGATCTTGCCACTGAAGTAGCTGCTATATTAGCCCTAATTATTGACGCAGAAGTCTCCCAAGTTCTCTTAAGACAGTCTGCTTTTCTGGACATACGGTCTTTTAACCTCTTCCCGACATGCGCCGTACATATACTGCTCTGTGGGAGGTGCGTTCCTGCAAAGAGCAGTACAGTCATGGCCAAAAGTTTTGAGAATGACACAAATATTATATTTTCACATGATCTGCTGCCCTCTGGTTTTTATGTGTGTTTGACAGATGTTTTTATCACAGACAGAAATATAATAATTGCAAACATATGAGTAACAAAAGCTTATATTGACAGTTAGAATGAGTTAATGCAACAAGTCAATATTTGCAGTGTTGACCCTTCTTCTTCAGGACCTCTGCAATTCTCCCTGGCATGCTCTCAATCAACTTCTGGACCAAATCCTGACTGATAGCAGTCCATTCTTGCACAATCAATGCTTTCATTTTGTCAGAATTTTTAGGTTTTTGTTTGTCCACCCGTCTCTTGATGATTGACCACAAGTTCTCAATGGGATTAAGATCTGGGGAGTTTCCAGGCCATGGACCCAAAATCTCTATGTTTTGTTCCCTGAGCCATTTAGTTATCACCTTTGCTTTATGGCAAGGTGCTCTATCATGCTGGAAAAGGCATTGTTGATCGCCAAACTGCTCTTGGAGGGTTGGGAGAAGTTGCTCTTGGAGGACATTCTGGTACCATTCTTTACTCATGGCTGTGTTTTTAGACAAGACTGTGAGAGAGCCGATTCCCTTGGCTGAGAAGCAACCCCACACATGAATGGTTTCAGGATGCTTAACAGTTGGCATGAGACAAGACTGGTGGTAGCGCTCACCTTGTCTTCTCCGAATGAGACGTTTTCCTGATGTCCCAAACAATCGAAAAGGGGATTCATCAGAGAAAATAACTTTACCCCAGTCCTCAGCAGTCCACTGCCTGTACCTTTTGCAGAATATCAGTCTGTCCATGATGTTTTTTCTGGAGAGAAGTGGCTTCTTTGCTGCCCTCCTTGAGACCAGGCCTTGCTCCAAGAGTCTCCGCCTCACAGTGTGTGCAGATGCACTCACACCTGCCTGCTGCCATTCCTGAGCAAGCTCTGCACTGCTGGTAGCCCGATCCCGCAGCTGAAACACTTTTAAGAGACGGTCCTGGCGCTTGCTGGTCTTTCTTGGGCGCCCTGAAGCCGTTTTGGCAACAATGGAACCTCTCTCCTTGAAGTTCTTGATGATGCGATAGATTGTTGACTGAGGTGCAATCTTTCTAGCTGCGATACTCTTCCCTGTTAGGCCATTTTTGTGCATTGCAAAGATGACTGCACGTGTTTCTTTAGAGATAACCATGGTTAACAGAAGAGAAACAATGATACCAAGCACCAGCCTCCTTTTAAAGTGTCCAGTGGTGTCATTGTTACTTAATCATGACAGATTGATCTCCAGCCATGTCCTCATCAACACCCACACCTGTGTTAATGGAGCAATCACTGAAAAGAGGTTAGCTGGTCCTTTTAAGGCAGGGCTGCAATGATGTTGAAATGTGTTTTGGGGGATAAAGTTCATTTTCTAGCCAAATATTGACTTCGCAAGTAATTGCTGTTAAGCTGATCACTCTTTATAACATTCTGGAGTATATGCAAATTGCCATTAGAAAAAGTGAAGCAGTAGACTTTGTAAAAATTAATATTTGTGTCATTCTCAAAACTTTTGGCCATGACTGTATGTCTATGGCGGCACGATCACGCAGCCTCACGCTGACTTCCGCGGCTATCGGGTGCAGGTGTCAGCTGTATGTGACAACTGACACCCTGCAGCAATGCCCACGATTGGTGCTAGCGCCGATCGCGAGCATTTAACCCCTCTGATTCCGCTGTCAGTAGTGACAGCAGCATAGATAAGCATCACGCAGGGAGGTGGCTGCACACTTCCATTGAGACATCGCGATAGCATCATGATGTCCTGGTGATCTCCATGGAGACCCCCGGCACCAAGATGGCCACAGGGTCCTTCCGAGTTCTGCAGGGAAGGTGGCTTGCAAGCGGCATGCCTCCTTCCCTGCCTGTCAGATCCTGATCTGAAAGTCTGCTGTGCAGTGTCAGATCAGCGATCTGACACTATATAGTGATGTCCCATACTGGGACAATGTAAAAAAGTTTAAAAAAAATACTAGAATGTGGTAAAACTATTTTTAAAAAATGTCCCTAAAAAAAATATATATTTTTCCCAAAAAATAATTTATGTAAATAAAAAAAATAAAAGTACACATATTTGGTATGGCCGTGTCCGTAATGACCCGCTCTATAAAACTGTCCCACTAGTTAACTCCTTCAGTGAACACTGTAAAAAAATAAAAAGCAAGGCAAAAAAACAATGCTTTATCATCATACCGCTGACCAAAAAGTGTAATAAAATGCAATCAAAAAGATGGATGTAAATAAAAATCGTATGGCTGAAAACGTCATCTTGTCCCGCAAAAAGCCACCATACAGCTCCATCAGAAGAAAATTAGAAAGTGATAGCTCTTAGAAAAAAGCGATGCAAAAATATTTTTTTCTATAAAATTAGTTTTTATTGTATAAAAGCGCCAAAACATAAAAAAATATAAGTGAGGTATCGCTGTAATCGTACTGACCCCAAAATAAAGCCGCCTTACCAATTTTACTACACATGGAACGGTATGTAAAAAAAACAAAAAGCAATTCCTGAATTGCTGTTTTTTTTCATTCTGTCTCCCAAAAAAACTCAGAATAGAAAGCGATCAAAAAATGTAATGTTCCCGGAAATGGTACCAATAAAAACATAAGCTCGTCCCCAAAAATCAAGCCATCATATGACTCTGTCGGTCGAAATATAAAAATATTATAGCTCTCAAAATACGGTGATGCAAAGACTAGTTTTTTTTCAATAAAAAGCGTATTTTAGTGTGTGACTGCAGCCATACATAAAAACCCGATATAAACCTGGTATCGCTGTAATCGCACCAACCCGAAGAATAAAGTCGTCTAATCACATACTGCATGAGGAACGGCATGAAAAATAAATAAAACCAATTCTTCACATGCTGTTGATTTTTTCATTCTGCCTCCCAAAGATCGCAGTAAGGCTCGGTGCACATTTATCCTGCGCTCTGTGCTGAGCGCTTACATCGGGGTTTCCGTGTAAATATCTGAAATACGTGATTCCGAAAGAACCCCCGGCAGAAAATTCCCTATAATGAGGCAGATGGAGGCACTGTGGATTCCGTCTGACCTGTGATCCGGCGGTGTCTGTCTTTTTAGCATTACATAAAAGTGCCATCTGCCACAGTTTTGTGCACTTCTGAAAAGGACACAGTCTGGCCTCTGTTCAGCGGGGTCCAGAGTAACTCTGCTGCCTCATAGTGAATGGATCCCTTGGAAGTTTCATCTGTCACATCACTCAGATTTAGATGGAAACCCAAAAGTAAGTGGTCAGCGCAGAGCTCTGGATAAATGTGATCCCAAACCTTATGTAAAATGTTCCTAATAAAAGCTTCAAGTCAATCCACCAAAAAAAGCAAGTCCTCACTCAGGTCTGTCACCTGTTAACGGAAATATAGTGGCATCCACGTTGCTGGTAGCACAAAGGCTCTGGAAAAGCTAAATGGCTCCTCACCCGCCAAAAGAAATTCAGCAAATTCTCCGCTCCCAAATCCTAATGCCCCCCTCCCTTCTGAGCCCCAGTGTACCTAAACAACATTTAGTGCTCACGTTTCTGTAGTGATGAGAGCCGCCTAATTTACAGGTGCGTGTCTCCAAAAGCATGAGCTGGGCATAATATACTGGTCACTACAATGGCAGTTTGCAATTTTCACTCGGCAACGTCTACTGCTGCCTGTTATTGGAAAACACAAAGAAGTCAAAATCGTCACTACAGCGGTCGATAAATTCCCAAAGGGTAACAATTTCCAAAATGGGGTCACTTGGGGGGGATCCTGCTTTTCTAGCACTTAGGGACTCTTTATATGGAGTCCGCAAACAAGTCTAGGAAAATCTGCACTCCAGGGGGAAATAGCGCCATGTCCATCCCGAGTCACTCCGTATGGCAACGTAGTACTGTACATCCACATATGGGGTATTTATTTTTTCTTCACTGCCCAATGGTATAAAAGTTTGTGACACACCTTTGGTGTTAATATAATTACTGCACCCGTTGCCAAAGCGTGCAAGGACGACCAAGTCACAGCCTTGCAGATCTGCAGCGCCGAAGCTTGGTGACGGACAGCCAAAGAAGCTCCGACAGCCAGGGTGGAGTGGGCTCTCACTCCCGGAGGGGGCCGTTTCTCCTGAAAGCGGTACGCCTCCAGTATTGCAGAACTAATCCAACGAGCGATCGTGGACTTGGAGGCCGGGAGACCTTTCCGGCGACCTTCAGAGAATCGGATTGACGAAGAGGAGCAGTCCTAGAAAGATAGGCCCGGATGGCTCTGACCACATCCAGCTTGTGAAGAGACTTCTCCAGAGGATGAACCGGGGAAGGCAGAATAAAGGAAGAACGATATCCTCATTGATGTGGAAGGAGGATACCACCTTGGGAAGGAAAGAAGGAACAGGTCTAAGAACTACCTTGTCCTGATGAAGACTCAGGAAAGGGGAACGACAGGACAGGGCTGCCAACTCAGACAACCTCCTAATGGATGTGATTGCAATTAGGAAGGCACTTCCCAAGAAAGGAAGGAAAAGGAGATGTCCTGAAGGGGCTCGACAGGCGCAGACTGGAGAGCACTCAAGACCAGATTAAGGCCCCAGGGGTTCAAAGGAGAACGGTAAGGAGGGGCGAGATGGGCAACCCCCTGGAGGAAGTTTTTTACTTGAGGCAAGGAAGACAGATCCCTCTAGAAAAGGATGGACAGGGCGGAGACCCGACCCTTTAAGGTACTGAGGGACAGACCCGAATCAAGTCCTAAATGAAGGAAAGCAAGAAGGGAAAAAGACATAGGTAACCGGTCGTTTTCCTCACACCATGTGAAGAAGGCCTTCCAGTACCAGTGGTAAATGTGGGAAGAAGCTAGTTTTCTGTCTCTGATCATGGTCTGAATGACCTAGTGAGAGAATCCCGACTCCCTTAGGACCGCGGCCTCAACGGCCATGCCGTTAAACTCAGAGACTGAGAACTCTGGTGGAAGAGGGGGCCTTGCGAGAGGAGGTCTGGAAGACTCCAAGGAGCGTCCGCGAGCATGTTCAGCAGTTTCGCATACCAAGGGCGCTTTGGCCAGTCTGGCGCTACCAGGATAACCGGAATCCCTTCCGCTTTTTTCTTCATTACAACCCTTGGAGTAAGGGAAGTGGAGGAAACAGGTAAGAAAGTTGAAACTGAGACCACTGAATCACCAAGGCGTCGTAGTCGATGGCCAGAGGGTCCTGGGACCTGGCCACAAACCGAGGAACTTTGTGGTGCATCCGAGACGCCATGAGATCGACGTCTGGAGAGCCCCAACGCTGACAAATTTGATTGAAGACTGAGGGATGGAGGGACCACTCACCTGATGCTGTGCCCTGTCGACTGAGAAAGTCGGCTGCCCAATTTTCGACCCCTGGATATGAACGGCTGATAGGGCCGGAACGAGACGTTCCGCCCAACGCAGAAGTTTTGTCGTTGCTGACATCACCTGCTTGCTGCGGGTCCCGCCCTGATGGTTTATGTACGCCACGGCCGTGGCGTTGTCCGCTGAATGCGAACGGGCTTGCCTGACAATAGACTGCCAGCGGAGGAGGGCAAGGAAGATTGCCCTGATCTCCAGAGGATAGATGGGAAGAAGGGCTTCCTGGGCGTTCCAGCGGCCTTGCGCTCTGTGCTGGAGGAAAACCGCTCCCACCCCGAGGAGACTTGCGTCGGTGGAGAGGACCTCCCTTGCAGGACTGAGGAAGACAAGAGTCCACCAGATCATGGTCTGCCTCACTTGGAGAGGCAGATGAACAGGACGGTCTAGGGTGGCAGAGGCTGTTCCAGGAGGACAGGAGGAACAGTTGAAGAGGGCCATGGAGGATACCATCTTCCCCAGGACCCTCATGCAGGATCGAAGAGGATGGGGAACTGGGCGCCTTAGGGATTGGACTCCATTGGAGAGAGCCGAGAACTCGTCCCTCGGGAGGAACACCTGGGACAAATATGTGTCGAATTCCATGTCCAGGTAGGTTAGATGCTGAGAAGGGGTTAGAAAGGACTTCTCTTGGTTGATGATCCAGCTGAGACGCATCAGGGTGTCCAGAGTAACTTGAAGCCTCTGAGCACAGTCTCAGCGGGATGAGCCTTTGATTAGCTGGTCGTCCAGGTAATGAATTATGAGAATCCCCCTGGAGTGAAGAATGACCATGACGGTCACCATTACCTTCAAGAAGACCCTGGGGGTAGAGGACAGACAGAAGGGGAGGGCCGTTTAATTGGTAGTGACATACTGGATCACAAACCGAAGAAATTGCTGGTGTCGCAGACAAATAGGGATGTGAAGGTACGCATCCTGAAAGTCTACGGAGCAGAGGAACTTTTCCGGCTCCATCGCAGCGATCACTGAGCGTAAAGACTCCATACTGAAGTGGCGGATCCGAACGAGACAATTCAGCAGTTTGCTGACCACCGACAGCCAAGCGTCCCTGAAGAAAAGAAGTCTGCCTCCCACCCTGGAAAACCTTCCAGGTGGGGGTGACCCGTCACTTGGAACGAAACCTGTTAGATCGGGACCCAGAGGGCTTAGAGGAACGGGCTTTTGTTTCCAGTGAGGAGAGGGCTTGAAAGAAGGTTTCCTCCGTTCTCCTGAAGAGGATTCTGAAGGTGTGAAGGGACGAAAAGACATAAAGGGCCGAGGGCCCTTCTTATTAAAAAAGGACGCTTAGATCTGGATTGAGGGAGAGAAGTGCTCTTGCCTCCCATAGCATCCGAAATTATCTGGTCCAGCCTAGCCCCAAAGAGCCTGGAGCCCTGGAAGGCTAGGTTGATGAGAGATCTTTTGGAAGTAGTATCCGCGCTCCACACCTTCAGCCAAAGGATGCGGCGAATAGCCGCGATGTTGCTGCTTGCTCTAGCGGAACAACACGCTGAGTCCAAGGAAGCAGCCAAAATATATATTTGCCTGTATGGCCAATGTGGTCTGACAATTCTGCTAGCTCGTCTGGGGGAGATGAAGCCAAGCTGCCCCTGCGAAGCATCTTGGCGCAGGCAGAGATGGCTTTTGCCACCCAGGTGGCAGCGAGACTGGGACAGAGGGAAGCGCCAGCTGCCTCAAATGCAGATTTGGCCAGAGCCTCGATCTTCCTGTCCGTAGAGTCTTTAGGAGACGCACCATCCGGCAAGGACAGGGCCATCTTTTAAATGAGACAGAGGAATCCTGGGCAGGAATCTCGTCCTCTTTTAGTTTGAGGGTTTGTGAAATAGCCGAGATAAGGCTATCAACCATGACCTGCTTTTGGAGGTCTGAATCAGAGTCGGACCCGGACTGGGAGTCTACATCCGATCCAAGGTCTTCGTCCGAAGAGGGGAAACGGGCGGAGGATAGCAGCTCGGATGCTGCGGAGGGGCCCGGGGAGGTGGATAAGAAGCCAGAGTCCTGTTTCTAGAACCTCTCGCAGGTTTGTCCCTTTGAAGGTCGAGGTCAGGTGCGTGCGAATCGCCATGGGAGACGTTCGGAGCACTGGTGGCTGTGGAGAGCTGTGGAAGGCATTCAAGGACCTGGACCAGGGACTGAGACACCATAGTCAGGTCTGCGACCGACTGAGACATGGCAACTGCCCACTCGGGGAGTGCTCTCATCCCGGGAGTCGGAGTGCTCCCGTGGGGCAGACATGGAGGAAGGACTGCAGGACGGACAGAGCGGTGATGACTGGTCTGATGTCCACTTTTTCTTACAACGTGCGCAGGCATAATGGATCACCGTGGGCTTAGGGTAAGAGGCCCCAGCGGGGTTGGACATAGGTAGAGCCTGCTGCGTTCGGGAATAGGAGTATCTGGAGATACTGCAGAGGGGAGCTAGATAGGGTACGGGAAGGAGGAGAGGGTGCTGATCCTACCCAGTACAGCGAGCTGCAGCTGAAGTTAGTTGTGTCCCCCAGCTGAAATTCCATCCGAGGCAGAGCAGAGCGTGGCAGAGATGCTGTGCTGTTTCCAAGGTGGAGTAACAGGGATGCTAGTGAGGTGGGCGGAGTAAGGAGCCTGGCTGCTGAGCGCTTACAGGCTGCTCACCGAAGGGGGCGCAGAGAGCCCCTGCAATAGGCCGGCCGGCGAAGAGGGGCGTGAACGCAACTAGAAGCGGCGCCTGATTAGCTGTAGAAAAAAGGCGCTGAGAGAGTGCGCGCAGGGAGAGGAGATGGGGGCGTGGCAAGGAGCCTGCCGGAGAGGACGCGAAAGTAAAAAGTGCTGGGCGCCATGCCCAGCGAGAGGGAAGACACCTACACACGTAACTGCGAAGATGGCTGGGGAGTGATGAGAGAGGGAGCAGCCCCGGGAGCAGTGGTGCGAAAAAAGGCGCCAATTTCAAACAAGGGATGCTGCTGCTGCTCTTTTGAGAGGGGCTGGGAAGGAGAGACGCGCGCCTAAGGAGCACGAAATTCAAATGGGAGGGGAGGCCCTGCAGCTCCCTCTAGAAAGGAATGCCAGTGACCTGCTGGGATGAGGGACGCCGGGGTGCTCGCACTACCTTGGTGTCCTGACTCCACTTGCCACGAAGGGGAGGATCGCTCAGGGTCCCTTGATGAAGAGGGGTGCTGGAGACGGAAATCCTCCTTCCCACACCGTATTCTGGACGGTGCAGAAGATGGCCTCAACCCCTTCACGAAAAGGGGGAAGGTCACCACCGGTGACCACCGTCTTCCTCTCAGCCCTCTCTGAGGAGAGGGGTGAGGAGGGAAATGGCAAGGACCAGCCACCGAAATCAACCCTGTTGCACCTGTGAGGGTGACGGGATAGGGTCCCGCCTGCGGGCCTGAGAGTTGCGATGTGGGCGACACCACATTGCTCGCTCAGCCGCATAATGGGAAGGCAGGGTGAGAAATTACACCCTGATAGCCGTATTTAAAAAACAAAGAGAAAAGATTAATAAAAACACACAAAACCTGAAAAGGAAAAAGGATTAGCTGCGGATCTGGGGAGATCCAGGTCCGCCTCCTACAGACACTAAGCACAAACTGAGGTACTTTGTGCCTGTCGGTGGGTGTATACTGCCGGGGGAGGAGCCATATTTTCCTTTTTTGCATAGTGTCAGCCTCCTAGCAACAGCAGCATACACCCATGGTTACCTGTGTCCCCAATGAAGCGATAAAGAAATGTGATTTTTTATTTTCACAGCTTAACGTTATAAACTGCTGTGAAGCACTTGTGGGTTCAAGGTGCTCAAAAAACATCTAGATAAATTCCCTAAGGGGTCTAGTTTCCAAAATGGTGTCACTTGTTGGGGGTTTCCACTGTTTAGGAACATCAGGAGCTCTCCAAACATGACATGGCGGCCGCTAATTATGTCAGCAAATTTTACATTCAAAAAGTGAAATGGTGCACCTTCCCTTCTGAGACCTGCCGTGTGCCCAAACAGTAGATTTCCCCCACATATGGGGTATCGGCATTAGTGTTGAGCCACCCCCGTAGTGTTCGAGTTCGGTTCGCCGAACACCCGTGTGTTTACAAGGATCTATTGGAGGGCAAGTCTCATGCCAGCAGCCGCGATAATTCCAGCTCCAGTAGCATCCACTAAAGCTGCTGCAGTTAAAAAGGATCGAGCTTGGCGGTCCACCCAAGGCGTCCTACCGCCATTCACAGCCCCTGTGCCTTGGGGTGCCTCCACGATGTTCTTCACTGAGTGTCCCGGGGGCCCGAAGCATTTCCTTTGAAAAACTTAAGTGTCCAAAGTACAGGTGGTGTAGCTTGCTTAACAGCTGGGTTAATCCGCTGACTAGCAGACACTGCTACTAGGCCCAAAATTATTGTCTGGGCTAGATGCAGTTAAAAATTTGTAATTCGATACTCTCGTTGGAAGCTGAGAAAGCATTCCATAGAGTCTCCTGGCACGCCATATATTATTCTCTTAAAAAGCTTGGGGTTGGGGACCCTTTTATAGCCAAAATCATAGCCCTGTATCGCAATCAGTCAGCTAGGCTGAAGATAAATGGAACATTATCATCACCTTTCATAATCACAAATGGGACAAGGCAGGGATGTCCTCTGTCCCCTCTCTTATACATCCTAGTGATGGAGCACCTGCTCTCATCAATTCACGATAACCCCAATATTAGGGGGATTGAGGTGGGAGACACCGAGTACAAGTGCTCTGCATTTGCTGATGAATGATGTCCTAGTATATATCACTCAACCACATATATCCATCACTGCTGTTATGGCTGAAATAGATCATTTTGGTACATGGTCAAATTTTAAAATCAATGCTGCGAAGTCTGAGGCCCTCGATGTTTCCCTCCCCAAATCCATACAGGATTCCATCCAGTCCAACTTTCCCTTTGCCTGGCCCTCACAGGGTATCAAATACTTAGGAATTCGTATTCATAGAGACCTCTCCCGTCTATTTTTTCTTAATTTTGGGCCCTTTATTGAACAACTCCATAGAGATCTTACTTCTTGGACGGTGAAGGATTTTTCCAGGTTCGGCATAATAAATATACTAAAAATGAACGTCCTACTTAAACTCTTATACCTCTTCCAAACCATTCCCGTGGTAATTCCCTCAAATTTTTGGAAAAGACTACGCATTAGCTTTTGCAGATTTATCTGGGCAAGTGGGCGTCCACGCATTTGGGGGGACGTTCTGATCAGACACAAACAAAAAGGGGGCCTTAGCCTTCCGGATTGTAGAAGGTATTACATGGCAGCAGTACACGCTAGAATCCTCGACTTCTTCCATCATTCGGAGGGGAAATTGTGGGTCAAAATAGCTCAATCCATTTGTCCTAAAGCTCTTGGCACTCTCCCATGGTGCGCCCATTTAATTGTCCCCTCTCTTGGCCTCATGTCATATAGTACTTATGCCACTGCTTTGTCTTTGAGATCCCCAAAAAAAAGCTTATCCTCAATCGACCCCCAGGGCCCCTTGCTCCCGATTTCAGATAATCCAGATTTCCCACCAGGACTATCTGCAAATAGATTTTTCGGTTCAAATAAATCCCATCTGATAGTATTTTCTCATGTCATCTCCAATACTTTGCTGCTCCCCCTCAATGACTTGTTACAGGGAAGAGCCAGTTCCCCGAAGGCAAATTTTGAATATAGCCAGTTACAACACTTCTATTCAACTGTGAAGAAGCGCACACATCTTCAAAGAGATCTCACAAACTTTCAAAATTTAGCCTATCATTGTCACCCCCTACACACTCCATCTCCCTACTGTATAATCTCCTCATGGGAAAGGGAACTGGGGAAGTCCTTCTCTGACTCACAATGGGATAAATGTTTCTTCCTAACACATAAAACCTCAATAGGGTCAAAAGCTCAGAAAACCTCATTCAAAATTATCTCTAGATGCTACCGGGTACCAGCAGTCCTTCATAGATGGCATCCAGTGGTCTCCGATAAATGTTGATGTGGGGAGGGGAAGGGACAATGTCACACATATGGTGGGCATGCTCTATAATAAATGCATTTTGGGCAAAGGTGGTTCCCATGATTGAGAAAATAACTGGTTGGACTATCCCTAATACGCCCGAAGCCCTCCTTTTATCAATGTTACCAATAAGTAAACTTAGTTATAAAAGCTCATCATCAATAGGCTACCTAATACAGGTGGCTAAGAATGTCATTCCACGACACTGGAAAAACAGAGACCCACCCACTGTGGAGGAATGGTTTGCGCAGATCTCCCTCCTTAATAGGATGGAGCATATGATTGCCATCCAACCGGCTGATGTTGATAGATACTGTGTGATTTGTAGGTATTGGATTGATTTCAAAAACTCGGACGCCTACTATCAACGCCCCAACTAAAGTTATCCGTGATGTCGGCACAACAATGATCATAATCACACTCTATTGATTGGTGGTCTGCCGTGGTCCGCTCCCTCTCTATCTTTCATATAGAAAAATACATGCTTGAAAATCTCCTCATTCCTTACCAGTTTGCAAAGCTCACTTAATCATTTTATTTGGGGTAGAAAGAAAGCCAGAGTGGCTCAAAATGTTCTTAATAATCAAAAAATTTATGGTGGAGCTGGACTACCGAACATTTCGGCTTATTACTCTGCTAATCTGATCAAACAGCTGTTTTTGGTGGCCTCATAAAGACCCTCCAGCCTGGTACGATTTAGAACTCTTTTTAAACAACTACAAACCTCCCCTGTTATGTTTTGGTAGCTGAGGAGAGCAGGCAAAAACGGCAATACACCAGAGAGGTTGGAATCTATTGGATTGCAGTACCCTGACTAACCACCACAACTAGAGGCAGCCGTGGAGCGTTCCTACGTTGGTCCTAGACGCCTCGTCACAGCCTGAGAGATTAACTACACCTAAAGATAGAAAGAGGAAAGCTATCTGCCCCGGAGCAGATCCCCAAAGAACATAGGAAGCCCCCAAACATGTAATGGCGGTTAGACAAGAGGAAATACAGACACAGACAGAAAATAATTATTCCCATAGTCCTATATTATGCAGGCTGGGGACACTTCATATACTTAACATTCTACCAAATCTACAGTGGAAGGTGCCACCCATAGATGAGAAGTGCAGAGAGGTTATTTAATAAAACTAATTTTTATTGAGATACAACTTCTTAAAAACATACACAATTGCAACATATACAACAAACATGAAGGGAGACTCCAAAAGTAAGAAAAAGGGGGGAAAGAGTAAAATATGCCAATGTGATAAACCACCAAAATATGCACAAATCACAACCACGAAATAAATACATAGATAAATAACCAGGCACTAGATATCTCACAATAGGAGCATTAAAGCCTCCATGATCATTAAGGAATGCCCTTTGGTGTGGTAAATGTGATGTAGAATGTCTCATAGAACTTGTGAACCTTTCCCATATAAAGTCAGCCAGCCGAAAAATTGATGATAGTGCTGAGGTGGAAAGTAGCATATATCCAGTGCTGAGGTGGAAAGTAGCATATATCCAAACAATGACTTTCATAAGGCAATCAACCTAAAATAAGTCCTGGGTATATAACCCATATACATACCGAGACACTGGAAGGCTATGACGCTGAAAATGGGGTAGTGCAGGTGTGGGAGTTCAGTGGCATCTATTCCCCGTGCCCGACGGGCACCGTTTCGTGTAGTCACTTCTTCCGGGGCGTGGTGAAGTATGACAGGTGTGAGAGATATATATAGGGAAATAAGGAGTGCTCACTTTAAAATCGGATGGTGGCCGTGTTGTTCCATATCCTTGTCGGCGCACGTCCGCCCATGATGCGCCTCCTAAATAATGAGACTTCCTGGAAAGCGCTCCGTGGCCCGCTGGTGGAACGCACCAGAGGTCACGTGTGGCGAGCGCCACCAGGAAGTACAGAGGAGTGGCATAATCGGGGCATGCCACTGAACTCCCACACCTGCACTACCCCATTTTCAGCGTCATAGCCTTCCAGTGTCTCGGTATGTATATGGGTTATATACCCAGGACTTATTTTAGGTTGATTGCCTTATGAAAGTCATTGTTTGGATATATGCTACTTTCCACCTCAGCACTATCATCAATTTTTCGGCTGGCTGACTTTATATAGGAAAGGTTCACAAGTTCTATGAGACATTCTACATCACATTTACCACACCAAAGGGCATTCCTTAATGATCATGGAGGCTTTAATGCTCCTATTGTGAGATATCTAGTGCCTGGTTATTTATCTATGTATTTATTTCGTGGTTACTTGTGATTTGTGCATATTTTGGTGGTTTATCACATTGGCATATTTTACTCTTTCCCCCCTTTTTCTTACTTTTGGAGTCTCCCTTCATGTTTGTTGTATATGTTGCAATTGTGTATGTTTTTAAGAAGTTGTATCTCAATAAAAATTAGTTTTATTAAATAACCTCTCTGCACTTCTCATCTATGGGTGGCACCTTCCACTGTAGATTTGATAGAATGTAAGTATATGAAGTGTCCCCAGCCTGCATAATATAGGACTATGGGAATAATGAATTTTTCTGTTCTTTGTAAACAGATCGTCCGTTTTGCTAGTATAATGGATTTGAAAGCCAGGGAACAATCCTGGCAAGCTAAGGCATCCAGTCTGTTTAGACAGGGAGCCTCCAAAAGTACTCAGGACATAACTAAAACCAACAAGGAGTTAATCAAACAGTACAAACACGCTTTATACAAAAAAACGCGTGTTTGGTGGAACCAGTCTACTCTGGAAAACTATATAGACCAGCAAATTATTCCCCGTGGATTGAGGGTTCAACTTTATCCATCTTTTGAATTAGAAGATGATATACTTACCAAGAGATGGATTTCAGCAGCTACAGCTTGTTCCCTCGAATTTTTACAGATCATTATTGACAAAAATACAACGTCCTTACAATTAATTGACTCCACCATTGAGGATCTGGAGAAGTCAATTTTAAAAGAAATCCCTGTTGAGGACTTTGACAAAGTTCTAATAGATATCAATAAGGAGATTGACAAATGGGAGAATGAGGTCTGTCAAAATAAAATTAAAAAATTCCAGAGAGACTTAAATGACTATGATTCAGACAAAGTATACCGATGGCAATATCAGAAAAAGACCACACAAGAAAAGGAAAAATCATCACGTCCTAAGAGAAAAACTAAACAAGGAAATTATAGAAGCTCATCTGTAAGCTCAGCACCATCTCTCTCAGATATAAACACGTCAGTTAGTGATGGAGAAAACAACACTAATGAAGCAACTAATGCTCAGATGGCTACTAATCAAGAAAGGAAACTTCCGGATATATTTACAAGATCTAGGAACCTCCGGTCAAATGGAGACAAATTTAAGGTAATTAACCTCTCAGACCATGCCTTGACTAGGACCCAGGTTGAACTTCTGGAGAGAGGCCTCACATTTTCACCATCATGTCGTTTAGACACCTTCACAGCGGTGAAAGATTTGCATCTTCTCTCCAGAAAACTCATCCTGAAAAAACTCCACTATAGGAAGGAGGATCTCACAGTTATGGATGATACCTTTACCACAAGAGAGGAAATGGAAGCAGTTAGAAATTTAGAAGAGCTACTTCAGGAAAATATGGCACCAACGGTGAGTAATTTTCCACACGGATTATTTACTAAATCCCGTAAGTTTCCTCCTCTCAGCCTATGTCCAGCTGTTGAGGTGTTCACTAAAATAATGACATCAGAAATTGAAGCACTTTCATCCAAACCCCTTTGGACGTCAAACCTCACTAAAACTGAAAAACAGGCTTTGAAAGAATTACAAGAATTGGAGGACGTTCTGTTCAAGCCTGCTGACAAGGGGGGAAATCTTGTGGTGTGGCCGGTTACTCTTTATGAGAAACAGGCTAATAAATTGTTAAAAGCCCCAGATTGTTACCGCCTATTATCATCTAATCCTCTTCCCAAATATCAGAGTGAGTTGGTGTCCATAATTGATAAAGCTTTTCAGTTGGGAGTTCTACCCAAAAGTATGCTTGAAACAATTCGAAATCTACGTCCGAAACTACCAACGTTATATCTCATTCCTAAATTACACAAAAATCCAGAGGATCCCCCGGAAGGCCTATCATATCTGGTAGTGATAGTCTATGCGAACCCATCGCTAATTTTATTGATTTCTATTTAAAACCATTAGTGTCTTCATTACCGTCATACATCCAAGACACAACATCGGCATTACAGAGACTAGATCACCTCTGTTTAGAAGACCATATGATTATGGTCACTGCAGATGTGGAGGCGCTTTACACATCCATTAGGCATAAAGATGGCTTGGAAGCAGTAGCATGGTATCTCAAAACCACCAGTTTGGAACCTATATTGATAGAGATGATTTTGACTCTTTTAGAGTTTGTTCTTAGGCATAATATTTTTATTTCAAAAACAATATCTACCTCCAAACGCAGGGCACTGCTATGGGGGCCTCTTGTGCCCCCTCTTATGCCAATTTATTCCTTGGATTATGGGAAAGGGACATATTTCAAAGTGACACTATCCCTGAGATTAAAAACGTACAGGGATGGATGAGATATATAGACGATGTCTGGTTCATATGGGAAGGTACCATTGAGGGTCTTTATAGTCTGATGAGAAAATTAAATGATAACAACAAAAATATACACTTGACATACCACTATGGTAAAAACCTGGATTTTTTGGATCTTAAATTGGAAGTCACTGAAACAGGGTATATAGCAACAGATCTATTTAGAAAACCCACAGCTACAAATTCCCTCTTACATGCTACATCTTTTCACCCACCAGCCACCATAAAAGGAATACCCACCGGGCAATTTTTAAGACTAAAAAGGATATGCTCTGATCAAGCAACTTTTCAAAATCAGGCCACAGATCTGACTTAGATTCATGAATCGAGGTTATAGCAAACGCTGTATTAAACGGGGATACAGAAGAGCGTTCAGAACTCCCAGACAACAACTATTATATCCACCTCCAAAATTAAATTCGAAGGGAGACAATCAGGTAAGGTACATTTCAACGTACCACAATCAATGGAATACCTTAAAAAATTTATTTAAAAAACATTGGTCAATATTACTAACAGACCCTATCCTTAAAAAAAACTCTGTCCCCGGTACCATCTTTAGTGGCAAAAAGAAGTCCTAATTTAAAAGACTTATTAGTTCATAGCCATTATGATCCTGTTCCCAAATTAGGGAACAAAAATATCATGAAAGGATTTTTTCCATGTGGCCTTTGTAAAGCCTGTGCCAACATTAAAAAAGCTTTCTCTTTTGAAAATCATGATGGCTCTAGGAGATATGACATAAGAAAACACCTCACATGTGCATCACAGGGGGTCATATACCATGCCACGTGTCCATGTGGCTTGGTGTATGTAGGCCTCACCACTAGGGAATTCAAAATTCGAATCCGGGAACGTTAGGGACATAGAAAATCTTTAACAATTGACGATTTATCTTCCTTAAAAAATCTACCACGCCACTTCAAAATCCATCATCAATTCAAGTCTAATGGCTTAAAATTCAAAGCCATTGACCAAATTAAATTGGGAATACGAGGTGGGGATTTGGAAAATCCCTAGCTCGCCTTGAAAGCAAATGGATATATCGACTCAATACGATTACTCCCCACGGGCTAAATGAAAATTTGGATTTAATTCTTTTCTTTAATTATAAGTGACTTTTTGTGGTAGATCCCACGGTTTAGGGTGGTTCCTGACCTGACTAGCATGACTTCTTTATTTTATGGTTATGTTCCTGAGTTTTATTTTTAGGTGTTTTTAATATTGATGTCTTTATTTCTTTTTAGTGTTATCAAAAGGAGTATATAATTTTTTGCAAAATTATTTTTATTTATATTTTTTTTTGATTCCTTCAAGGTATTTGCTTTAAAATTGGATGGTTCTTTCTTCTGATGTCTACATCTTATTCCAACGTATTGACCAAGTTTTGAACTTTCCACTGGGGCCCTCTAAGTGTCACTTGATTGTTTTGTGATGAAGAAGAAAAAAAGTTTATATAAAAATGTTATATTATTGTATCAATATATATTTATTTATTGTCACTTAGGGATATATATATAATTTTTTTTTTTCTGTTATTTTTTAAAAAAAACAGCCTTCTGTGAAGACTCATATCTCGTATAAGGATATACTGTAAATACACTTTAGTTTGTTTATATTGTTTATTTATAAAATTAATATAGACACATGCACGATTATATATATTTCTTCTTTGTCCCATATGGGCATCACAGATGTTTTCCCTTTGTTTAGTACATTTGCACCCTATATGTGTCAATATATGCGCTGTTGAAGGGTCTCTTTCAGATCCTTTCTCAGCGCATCCGCTTACCATATGACAACGCATGCGCTGTGTAAAATCACACATGTTGTTTCCTTTCAGTGCACACACTCTCTACGCTATTTTTCTCCATTAGCTTAGGATATTCTCCTTTCTCCTTGATAGCGCATGCGCTGTAGGGATTTCCCTTGTGACATCACATATGTCGTCACCTGTCCAGAGCGCACGCCCTGATTATGCCACTCCTCTGTACTTCCTGGTACACGTGACCTCTGGTGCGTTCCACCAGCGGGCCACGGAGCGCTTTCCAGGAAGTCTCATTATTTAGGAGGCGCATCATGGGCGGACGTGCGCCGACAAGGATATGGAACAACACGGCCACCATCCGATTTTAAAGTGAGCACTCCTTATTTCCCTATATATATCTCTCACACCTGTCATACTTCACCACGCCCCGGAAGAAGTGACTACACGAAACGGTGCCCGTCGGGCGCGGGGAATAGATGCCACTGAGCTCCCACACCTGCGCTACCCCATTTTCAGCATCATAGCCTTCCAGTGTCTCGGTATGTATATGGGTTATATACCCAGGACTTATTTTAGGTTGATTGCCTTATGAAAGTCATTGTTTGGATATATGCTACTTTCCACCTCAGCACTATCATCAATTTTTCGGCTGGCTGACTTTATATGGGAAAGGTTCACAAGTTCTATGAGACATTCTACATCACATTTACCACACCAAAGGGCATTCCTTAATGATCATGGAGGCTTTAATGCTCCTATTGTGAGATATCTAGTGCCTGGTTATTTATCTATGTATTTATTTCGTGGTTACTTGTGATTTGTGCATATTTTGGTGGTTTATCACATTGGCATATTTTACTCTTTCCCCCCTTTTTCTTACTTTTGGAGTCTCCCTTCATGTTTGTTGTATATGTTGCAATTGTGTATGTTTTTAAGAAGTTGTATCTCAATAAAAATTTGTTTTATTAAATAACCTCTCTGCACTTCTCATCTATGGGTGGCACAGACAGAAAATAGTATGAGCAAACGCTGGGGCCCAATCTGCCTAGACAGAAAAGGATAGAAAGGATACTCACTGCAATCCAAAAAAACTCTAAAAAATACCAACGCTACTGATTGCAAAAACACCTGAGATCACACGACCTCTACCACCTAAATCAGTTCTCTGGTGTAACAAAAACTAAGCCACAGCCACTGAAAAAACTGGAAAAGGCAAACTACACCCTCTTTCAAAATAACAGCAGGATCAGATAACTCAGGAGAGTCCGCAAGGAAACTCCTCGAGAGGGCATCCACCTTAACATTCTTTGTGCCAGGAAGAAAGGAAACCACAAAATTAAAACGTGTGAAAAACAAGGCCCACCTGGCCTGTCTAGGATTAAGTCGCTTGGCTGATTCCAGAAAAAACAGATTCTTATGGTCCGTGAGGACCACCACCTGATGTTTGGCTCCCTCCAGCCAATGTCTCCACTCTTCAAAAGCACACTTCATGGCCAATAACTCCCGATTACCCACGTCATAATTACGTTCAGTTGGAGAAAATTTTCGAGAGAAAAAGGCACAAGGGTTACTTTTAGAGGTCTCAGGATCTCTTGGGACAAAACGGCACCTGCCCCAATTTCAGAGGCATCAACCTCCACCTGAAATGGCAGAGAAACATCAGGCTGCCGTAGAACAGGAGCAGAAGTGAATCTCTGCTTAAGTTCCTGAAACGCAGAGACTGCCTCAGGAGGCCAATTCACCACATCAGAACCCTTTTTGGTCAAATCAGTCAATGGTTTAACAATAACAGAGAAATAACCAATAAATTTACGATAAAAATTGGCAAAACCCAAGAATCTCTGAAGAGCCTTTAATTAAGTAGGTTGGACCCAATCACAGATGGCCTGAACCTTGACCGGGTCCATTTCAATAACAGATGGAGACAAAATGAATCCCAGAAATGAGATCCTCTGTACGCCAAAAAGACACTTTGATCCCTTCACATACAGAGCATTCTCTCTCAAAATCTGGAACACAGTCCGAACATGTTTCACATGAGAGTCCCAGTCATTGGAAAAAATCAAGATATCATCCAAATAAACAATCAGAAATTTATCCACAAAATCCCTGAAAATGTCATTCATGAAGGACTGGAAGACGGAAGGAGCATTAGTGAGCCCAAAGGGCATCACTAGGTACTCAAAATGCCCCTCTGGGGTATTAAACACTGTCTTCCATTCATCCCCATGCTTAATGCGAATAAGGTTATACGCCCCCCTGAGGTCAAGCTTGGTAAACCAAGTAGTACTTTTCACCTTGGAAAACAGGTCAGAAATCAAGGGTAACGGATATTGATATTTCACAGTGATTGTCATGTATAGTGTACAGTTCCTATAGCGTCTTGTGCTTGGGTGCGATTTAATCAAATATTGCAACTGATTTCTGTACAACCTGGAATCTAGAATCCTTTCCACCATAAATTCTTCCTGACCATCGACCAGCACTGGGTCAGCGCAAGGAGAAGAACGTCCAGGAAACGTATTGGGTGTTGCAGCCTTTAGTAGGGATACATGAAAGACAGGGTGGATTCTCATAGTTCTGGGTAGTTGAAGACGACAAGCAACAGCACTTATAATCTTATTGATCTTATAAGGTCCAATGTACTTATGTCCCAATTTAGACTATGGAATCTTTAATTTAAGATTTCTGGTTGACAGCCAGACCAAATCTCCTACCTTGAAAGCTGGTGCAGGTTTACGAAATTTATCTGCTGCTTTCTTGTACCTTTCCTGAGCCAATTCTAGATTTTCCTTTAGAAGATCCATATTCTTTTGTAAAGAAGTGATTCTTTCAGCCACTGCCGGCAAGGGCGTATCTATGGGAAATCGAGGAAGAATGTTAGGATGATAACCTAGATTGGAGTAAAAAGGAGACTGCTTAGTGGAGGCGCTCTGAGAGTTGTTGTAAGAGAACTCAGCCAGTGGAAGTAGATCCACCCAATCATCCTGTAGGTGGCAGATAAAACAGCGGAGATACTGCTCCAGGGTCTGATTGGTTCGTTCTGTCTGTCCATTAGTCTGGGGATGAAAAGCAGAAGAAAGGTTTACTTTAATGTCCAATGCTGCACAGAAATTTTGCCAAAACCTTGAAGTGAATTGCACCCCTCGATCCGAAATGACCTCATCCGGTACTCCATGTAAGCGAAACACATTCTTAATCATCAAGTCTGATGTCTGTTTTGCAGTGGGTAAGCCGACACAAGGGATAAAATGAGCTGCCTTTGTTAGACGGTCAACCACCACTAGAATGGTGTTCTTCCCTTGAGAGGTTGGTAACTCCACAATGAAGTCCATAGAAATGGATCCCCACGGGCGGGACGGGTGGAAGAGGTTGCAACAGACCAGTTGGTGAGGAGCGAGGTGTTTTGCATTTTGCACAGACTTCACATGAAGTGACATAGTTTAAGACATCTTTCCTGTAAGTGGGCCACCAAAAGAAACGAGAAAGAAATTCTTGTGTCTTTAGAATTCCCCTATGCCCGGCTATCTTGGAATCGTGGATGAGTTGCAATACTCTCAATCTGACTGTTTCAGGTATATACAGACGTTGTCCCTGAATCCACACACCATTCTTAAAGACAAGACTTACGTCCCTTGGGGGTTGAGCCAACAAAGAATCCGCATGGTATGCTTCCTTGATGTCCTTAAGTAGGTCTTGATTATGAATCACTCCCAGGAATCTAGAGTCAGGAAGAATAGTCTTAGGAGGAGTAAGTGGACGTGTCTCTGCTGAATGAATCCTAGAGAGTGCATCAGCCTTTCCATTGCGCGATCCTGGTCTATAAGAAATGACAAAATTAAATTGGTTTAGGAAAAGATTCCAGCGAGCCTGGCGAGGAGTCAGGCACTTAGCCGACCTGATAAATTCAAGGTTACGATGGTCTGTCAGGACGACTATTTGCTGTGCAGCTCCCTGAAGAAGGTGTCTCCATTCCTTGAAGGCGGCAATAATGGCCAACAATTCTCTATTGCCCACATCGTAGTTCCTCTCAGCCGAAGACAACTGCTGGGAAAAGAAGGCACAGGGATGCAAGACATTCTTCTCACCTGTGCTCTGAGAGAGTATAGCTCCAACGGCACAGTCTGAAGCATCCACCTCTATTATGAAGGCAAGCTCGGGTTGGGATGTACTAAGATAGGTGCGGTGGTAAATTTATCCTTTAAACAGGAAAATGCTTCCTGAGCTTGCGGGGTCCAGGAGAACCTAGACTGTTTCCCCTAAGTTGGGTGATAGGTGACACTACCTCAGAAAAATTCTTAATGAAACGTCTATAGAAGTTGGCAAACCCGATGAAACGCTGCACCTCCTTCACATTTCTAGGAATTGGCCAATCCTTGATGGCTTAGGTCTTGCTTCCATCCATACTAATCCCTTGCGTAGATAGTACATACCCCAGAAATTGAATTTCGGTCCTATGGAATTTACATTTTTCAAGTTTGATGTAGAGATGGTTTTGTCTTAGGCGTTCTAAGACCATTCTCACATGTCCATGATGTTCCTCTGTGGAGTTAGAAAAAATTAGAATATCATCCAGATAAATCACAACAAATGTATCTAGGAGATCCCTGAAGATATCATTCACGAAGTGTTGGAAAGTGGCTGGGGCGGTACTCAGACCAAAAGGCATAACTAGATATTCAAAGTGTCCATAGCGTGACCTGAAAGCAGTCTTCCATTCATCCCCAGGTCTGATACGGACCAAGTTATAGGCCCCACGGAGATCCAGTTTAGAGAAAATTTTGGCATGCCGCACTCTCTCCAACAACTCAGGGATTAAAGGCAATGGATAACGGTTTCTAATAGTAACCTTATTGAGTTCCCTATAATCTATGCAGGGTCTCAGAGATCCATCTTTCTTCTTCACAAAGAAGATGGGTGCACCTGCGGGAGATGAAGAGGGGCGTATGAAGCCCTTGGCTAAATTTTCGTCTATATAATCCTTCAAAGCTTTTAGCTTGGGCCCCGCTAGGGGGTAGATCTTACCAAAAGGTATCTCGGCTCCGGGTAATAATTCAATTGGACAATCATATGGACGGTGAGGAGGAAGCTGATCAGCATTCTTCTTGTCACATAAATCGTCATAGTCCTGGTATACAGCTGGTAGTTCAGGGACTGACATGGTTCCTTTAGGAACAGAGCAAGCTGAAACTCCTTGACTCATCTGTTTCTCCGGAAAGTGTAATTCCTTGGTCTCCCAGTTAATCGTAGGATTCTGCGCCTGCAGCCATGGTAGCCCTAGAATGATGGGAAAGTGGGGAGAAGAGATAAGCAAAAAAGACATTTTCTCTTGATTATCTTTACCCATAAGGACCCTCAAAGGCTCTGTTTCTTGATCCACTGGTCCAGAAGTCAGTAGAGAGCCATCCACAGTCTCCATCTGTACTGGAGTAGCCTTCTTCACTGAACGTATCCCCTGTTTCAGAGCAAAGGAGATATCCATAAAATTTCCACTTGCTCCTGAGTCGATCATAGCAGAGCTAGACACCCAGACTGAGTCAACCCAGAGTTTGATGGAAAGGAAGCAATGAGAATTGTTTCTTTTACAACTCAGCTGGGACAACCGCTGAGGAAACTTGAAAAATTGCAGCGTTTATACCGTCATCGTCCCCAGAACTAACAGAGTTTAAGTCCGAGAAATCAAGATCTCTTGCAGCAGATCTCTCTGGAGCCTGAGGCTCGGACATGACAGAGTTCCTCTCGCAACACTCACAGTGAATGACTGCTGCAGTAGTCTTACGAGAACGGCTGGGGCAGTTTATAATGAAGTGCCCTGACTTACCACAGTAGAAACATAGATTTTCCTTTATACGATGTTCTTTGCGTGCATCACTAACCCGTCTTTGTAAAGAGTCCACCTGCATGGGTTCAGGTTCTGGTTCCCTTGTGATCCTACTCAAAGGTTCCTTAGCTGAGGAGGGAGGTAGTAAAAGGTTAGTGCGATTATTTTCGAACCATCTCTCTTGTCTGCGTTCAGTCAGACGAGCATCAATACGGATACAATAGTTAATAAAGTCACCTAACGCAGTGGGAGGGTCGGCACGAGCAAGTTCATCCTTAATCAGTGGAGACAACCCTTTCCGAAAAATAGATTTTTTAGCGGAAGTGTCCCAAGTGGTATCAAGAGCCCATCTCCTGAAATCCAGGGCATATTCGGCTACTGAACGCTTACCTTGGCGCAAAGTTAACATGGCTGCTTCAGCTGTTGCACCTCGATTGGGGTCATCAAACACCTGCCCCATGGCTGAAATAAAAGCATCAAGGTGATTCAAACAATCATCCTCAGTCTCAATCAGAGGGTTTGCCCACATCAAAGCCTTATTGGTAAGCAACATGATTATAGTAAGCACTTTGGATCGTTCAGTGGGAAATTGTGAAGCATGTGCAGAGAAAAATAAATTGCATTGATTAATAAATCCCCTGAATTTCTCACGTTCACCGCCAAAACGAAAAGGAGGTAATTTGGGGATCCCAGAACTTGGGGTTATGGCAGGAGCCTGGGCTCGTTCCTCTAGAGCCTCAATCCTGGCTCGCAATTCCTGGGTAGTCTGTCCAAACACTTGCAAATTATGATTAGTGAGGTCCTGTAGGCTTGCAAAACGGGTTTTTAAAGTCTGTACATCTGAAAGGATTGTATCAGTCACTCCGCAAAGTTCCTTTATGCGGGCCTCCATCTTCCAGATCTTTTAAGGCAGAGGTGCTGGAAGGAGAAGAGGAAAGGAAAAAAAAAACAAAACAATAGTGTTTACCTGTGGTAACACTCCAGAGTAAAATTTTAAGGGAATGCGCTCACCTGGAATGGTTGTGAGAAGTCACAACCACTGTCATCACATAAGGTATTAAACGGACATCTGATATCCACAGTCACAGCAGACACGGCTTTCCCAGACCCAGCAGACACTAAACATTGGCTCCTGAATCTTGTCAAGTGTAGTGTACAGTTCCTATAGCGTCTTGTGCTTGGGTGCGAGGAAAACACAGGAGACATAGGTTGAAATGAAATGACTTGTATTACTTCATACAAGCATGCTGAAAAGTTCACACAGTTTGCAGGAACAGCGACAGGAGACACAGCAGGCCAGAGTAACTTCAAGCACTACAATAAATCTCCAAAGCAGGTTCAGGATCTCTTCTCTGTACCGTAATTCCTCTGCAAACATGGATTCACCAAACAGCAGGTTTCCAGAGTCCAAAAGTGTTCCAAGGTTCCTCAGTAGGGAATAGCTGGAGTACAAGTCCAAGGCTTCCAGGAGTCAGGTCACAGACTGACTGAGGCTTGATTCAGGAGCACTGATTGTTCAGCTGAGGCTGCTTAAGAAGCAAGAGGGAAGAATCAGGGTGGGAACATGAAAACTGGAAACTCCATATTAACTGAGGGCAAGAGCTGCAGAAAGACAGAAAGCAAAATGGCCGACGGAAAACTGAGTTTCAAGGAACATGTCAACAGAGACAAAGAATCTTACAGTGATCTTGTTCAAGAGACGATAATCAATACACGGCCTTAATGAACCATCCTTTTTGGCCACAAAGAAAAAACCGGCACCCAAGGCTGAAGAGGATGGTCTGATATGACCCTTCTCCAATGACTCCTTGATATAAGACCACATAGCGTCATGTTCAGGTACAGACACATTAAAAAGGCGACCTTTAGGGAATTTACTACCAGGCACTAATTCAATAGCGCATACATATTAGTCCATATAAATAACCTAAGCAAGGTCACACTCCGTAACAAGAGCATAAACACAAAGCCTTTTATTAATTCAGAAAGGCATGGAGTGTATAACAAGAAATTTTTTATTGAAAAAACACATACATAAAAAACAATTAAAAAAAGGATGCCTCTTATCCAGAAAGTGACACAGCCGTTATAATTACATATTTATCAATCAAAATCTATATATATATACTAGGAACAACATGAAAAAAACATGAAAAAATCCCTGCATATGTAAGTAGAAAAATCTAAAGTGCTTTTAAATCTAATTCGCAATCTTTGCACATATAGTTGCAATCATACTTCAGGTGCAGGGACAATTACTGTTAAGGCAGATCAGGGCAGTTTATATAAGACACTCGCAATACATGAAAAAATCAATGAAAAAAATCAATCACCTATAATGGGGGAGTAAAGGCTGCAACTAGAGTTGAGCGATACTTTCCGATATCCAAAAGTATCGGAATCGGAATGGTATCGCCGATACACAAAAAATATCGGCGATACCCGATACCGATACCGGAAATACAATGTAAGTCTATGGGAACAAAATATCGGAATTAAAAAAAAACCATTCTTGCCTTGTTGGTTAATTGTACATGAAGGAAAACAACAAAGAGTAATGTAGAATTTATTGGGGGAGGTTGAGGAGACATTAAAGGCATAGATGTTTAACACAATGCAATGGAATAGCATTAATATTTCTTTTTTTGAAATACGTTTGGATTGACGAAGAAATTGACAATGTTGTTAGACATATTTGACAAAATAGAAAAAAGGTTGTTTCACAACTTCCATGCTCTTCACCTTTTTAACTTTTCACACACTTTCTCCTTCATAATCTTCAGCACCATCATCTTTCTCATCAAATTATTCTTCATCTTCACCTTCTTAATCTTCTAAAACTTCTTGCTATTCATCTTTTTGTTAACATTACTTATATTGTTCTTATTAAACAGTTATTATTCTTCATATTCTACTTCTTCATCTTCTTCCTATTCATCCTTTTCATCATATTCTTATTTGTGACAGACATTCCTGTACTTGTAATCTGTAAAACTCTGAATTTTCATCCTTCCGTTCTTGCTGTCACGAAAGATTTTAATTACAACAGTATTTGTCCGCGTTCAGTTTAGCCTGCAGCAGCATCAGGCATTTTCCAGGGGCACCACGAGGAGGAACGGACTCACCCCCATACACTGCTTAGTCTTCTGCTTAGAATTTAGAGCATATATTTTGCTCTTCATTTTGGTCTTATACTTCATGTTCTTCTGCTTTTTGATCTTCTGCTTATTGTTCTTCTGTCTCTTGTTCTGTATCTTGTAGTTTGTCTTAACCTTCTTTGTCCTGTTGGTGATGGTACAAAAGCCAATGGAAGTAACGAGGACCAGCTGACTGTGCTGGAACCCGGAGGGTCAGCAGAAGGAAAAGAGCCAATGGCACAACCGAGGACCAGCTGACGTTACTGGGACACTGTTACTAAGCAGGAGGTACCTGTGCTCCAAAGCACTACCAAGGACCAGCAGACGTTGCTGGAACTCGGATACCGACATGGAGGCACCTAGGCCAAAGGCACTGCGGAGAACCAGCTGACGGTACTGGAACCCGGACGGGTAGAAGAAGGTACAAGAGCCAATGCAAGTGACGAGGACCAGCTGACTGTGCTGGAACCCGGAGGGTCAGCAGAAGGAAAAGAGCCAATGGCACAACCGAGGACCAGCTGACGTTACTGGGACACGGTTACTAAGCAGGAGGTACCTGTGCTCCAAAGCACTACCAAGGACCAGCAGACGTTGCTGGAACTCGGATACCGACATGGAGGCACCTAGGCCAAAGGCACTGCGGAGAACCAGCTGACGGTACTGGAACCCGGACGGGTAGAAGAAGGTACAAGAGCCAATGCAAGTGACGAGGACCAGCTGACTGTGCTGGAACCCGGAGGGTCAGCAGAAGGAAAAGAGCCAATGGCACAACCGAGGACCAGCTGACGTTACTGGGACACGGTTACTAAGCAGGAGGTACCTGTGCTCCAAAGCACTACCAAGGACCAGCAGACGTTGCTGGAACTCGGATACCGACATGGAGGCACCTAGGCCAAAGGCACTGCGGAGAACCAGCTGACGGTACTGGAACCCGGACGGGTAGAAGAAGGTACAAGAGCCAATGCAAGTGACGAGGACCAGCTGACTGTGCTGGAACCCGAGGGTCAGCAGAAGGAAAAGAGCCAATGGCACAACCGAGGACCAGCTGACGTTACTGGGACACGGTTACTAAGCAGGAGTACCTGTGCTCCAAAGCACTACAAGGACCAGCAGACGTTGCTGGAACTCGGATACCGACATGGAGGCACCTAGGCCAAAGGCACTGCGGAGAACCAGCTGACGGTACTGGAACCCGGACGGGTAGAAGAAGGTACAAGAGCCAATGCAAGTGACGAGGACCAGCTGACTGTGCTGAACCCGGAGGGTCAGCAGAAGAAAAGAGCCAATGGCACAACCGAGACCAGCTGACGTTACGGGACACGGTTACTAAGCAGAGGTACCTGTGCTCCAAAGCACAACCAAGGACAGCAGACGTTGCTGGAACTCGGATACCGACATGGAGGCACCTAGGCCAAAGGCACTGCGAGAACCAGCTGACGGTACTGGAACCCGACGGGTAGAAGAAGGTACAAGAGCAATGCAAGTGACGAGGACCAGCTGACTGTGCTGGAACCCGAGGGTCAGCAGAACGAAAAGAGCAATGGCACTAACACGAGGAACCACTGACGTTACCAGGGACAACGGTTACAGCAGGAGGAGACCTGTGCTCAAGCACTACAAGGACCAGCAGACTTGCTGAACTCGTATACCGACATGGAGACCTAGGCAAAGGCACTGCGAGAAACACTGACGGTATGAACCCGAGGGTAGAAGAAGGTACATGGATAGTGAGGCAGCAGGACTGTTTGCCGTTCACACAGCAGGGGAACAGCTGACATTACTGAACCCCAGTAACACAGGAGCAAGTGTAGACTGTGCTAACAGCACTTCCGAGAAACAACTGCGTGTTGTAACCCAGGATGAGAAGAGAACAGGTGGAGGCAGCAGGACTGTTTGCCGTCACACAGCAGGGAACAGCTGACATTACTGAACCCCAGTAACACAGGCAAGTGTAGACTGTGCTAACAGCACTTCCGAGAAACAACTGGCGGTGTTGTAGCCCAGGGATGAGAAAGAACAGGTGAGGCAGCAGGACTTTTTGCCGTTCACACAGCAGGGAACAGCTGACATTACTGAACCCCAGTAACACAGGAGCAAGTGTAGACTGTGCTAACAGCACTTCCGAGAAACAACTGGCGGTGTTGTAACCCAGGGATGAGAAGAGAACATGGTGGAGGCAGCAGGACTTTTGCCGTACACACAGCAGGGAACAGCTGACATTACTGAACCCCAGTAACACAGGAGCAAGTGTAGACTGTGCTAACAGCACTTCCGAGAAACAACTGGCGGTGTTGTAACCCAGGGATGAGAAGAGAACAGGTGGAGGCAGCAGGACTTTTTGCCGTCACACAGCAGGGGAACAGCTGACATTACTGAACCCCAGTAACACAGGAGCAAGTGTAGACTGTGCTAACAGCACTTCCGAGAAACAACTGGCGGTGTTGTAACCCAGGGATGAGAAGAGAACAGGTGGAGGCAGCAGGACTTTTGCCGTACACACAGCAGGGGAACAGCTGACATTACTGAACCCCAGTAACACAGGAGCAAGTGTAGACTGTGCTAACAGCACTTCCGAGAAACAACTGGCGGTGTTGTACCCAGGGATGAGAAGAGAACAGGTGGAGGCAGCAGGACTTTTGCCGTTCACACAGCAGGGGAACAGCTGACATTACTGAACCCCAGTAACACAGGAGCAAGTGTAGACTGTGCTAACAGCACTTCCGAGAAACAACTGGCGGTGTTGTAACCCAGGGATGAGAAGAGAACATGGTGGAGGCAGCAGGACTTTTTGCCGTACACACAGCAGGGGAACAGCTGACATTACTGAACCCCAGTAACACAGGAGCAAGTGTAGACTGTGCTAACAGCACTTCCGAGAAACAACTGGCGGTGTTGTACCCAGGGATGAGAAGAGAACATGGTGGAGGCAGCAGGACTTTTTGCCGTACACACAGCAGGGGAACAGCTGACATTACTGAACCCCAGTAACACAGGAGCAAGTGTAGACTGTGCTAACAGCACTTCCGAGAAACAACTGGCGGTGTTGTAACCCAGGGATGAGAAGAGAACATGGTGGAGGCAGCAGGACTTTTTGCCGTACACACAGCAGGGGAACAGCTGACATTACTGAACCCCAGTAACACAGGAGCAAGTGTAGACTGTGCTAACAGCACTTCCGAGAAACAACTGGCGGTGTTGTAACCCAGGGATGAGAAGAGAACATGGTGGAGGCAGCAGGACTTTTTGCCGTACACACAGCAGGGGAACAGCTGACATTACTGAACCCCAGTAACACAGGAGCAAGTGTAGACTGTGCTAACAGCACTTCCGAGAAACAACTGGCGGTGTTGTAACCCAGGGATGAGAAGAGAACATGGTGGAGGCAGCAGGACTTTTTGCCGTTCACACAGCAGGGGAACAGCTGACATTACTGAACCCCAGTAACACGGAGCAAGTGTTAACTGTGCTAACAGCACTTCCGAGAAACAACTGGCGGTGTTGTAGCCCAGGGATGAGAAGAGAACATGGTGGAGGCAGCAGGACTTTTTGCCGTACACACAGCAGGGGAACAGCTGACATTACTGAACCCCAGTAACACAGGAGCAAGTGTTAGACTGTGCTAACAGCACTTCCGAGAAACAACTGGCGGTGTTGTAACCCAGGGATGAGAAGAGAACATGGTGGAGGCAGCAGGACTTTTTGCCGTACACACAGCGGGGGAACAGCTGACATTACTGAACCCCAGTAACACAGGAGCAAGTGTAGACTGTGCTAACAGCACTTCCGAGAAACAACTGGCGGTGTTGTAACCCAGGGATGAGAAGAGAACATGGTGGAGGCAGCAGGACTTTTTGCCGTACACACAGCAGGGGAACAGCTGACATTACTGAACCCCAGTAACACGGGAGCAAGTGTAGACTGTGCTAACAGCACTTCCGAGAAACAACTGGCGGTGTTGTAACCCAGGGATGAGAAGAGAACAGGGTGGAGGCAGCAGGACTGTTTGCCGTACACACAGCAGGGAACAGCTGACATTACTGAACCCCAGTAACACAGGAGCAAGTGTAGACTGTGCTAACAGCACTTCCGAGAAACAACTGGCGGTGTTGGAGCCCAGGGTCAAGGAGGATGTTTAAATACTAGATCAAGTATTTTCCTTGTTACGTGTCAATTAAAAATGTCTATACTCCAAACAAGAGAAATATAACCTTTAGTACCATAAGATGATGATTTTACTTTAAAAAATATATGTAAATTAATAATTGACAAACATAAACGCATACATTAACATGTTGAAAAGCAATGCAAACCACAATAAAAATCGGTTAAATAATCTGCTATACGGTTTTAAATAAAAGCATACAAGTACATATCAGAATCCATTAATGATGGATAAGTAACAGTATGTACACCATTTTCATTTGCTGAATAATATCACTAAAAAGTTTTTAAAAATATCTAAAATTTCCATCATGTAATACTGATAATATGTGCCAATCATTTATATTAACAAAAAAAACCTTTAAAAAGTGCATAGTGAAAACAGCTATTTATGCCTGACTGTGGACTTGCAAGCATGACAACGGATAGATAAGGTATATATAGATGAGACTGCATAGCCACAGATGGTGAATGGCGATGTAATACTGTACCTCAATAAAGTGTGCGTTACTACTACATCCTTTTTTTTATATAGCTTTATAAAAGGGTACGTGCATGTATGCTTGCGCCTTTGTTTGGACGCACAGACTGGCTTCCTGCTGTGACGCGTTGGGTATTGGAGCGTCTGTGCGTCTTATGACGCAGACTAACATTCACGGTGCGCATCGTTCATCATCGCAAGCGTACCGACAACACAAAGGCGTTGTCATGACTGCTTTACTCAGTAAACATGCACCTATGATGAAACATACACGCATGTGCCCTATTACATAACAAGCTACAAGAAAAATGCGTGTGAGGTGTGACACAGCTGTTTTGTTAAGGTACAGTATTATATCGACATTGTACAGGTGTCGCTATTCAGTCTGATAAATAGATATCATTCACCTATTCTATCAGTTGTCGTTCTTTCAGCACCACTTACAGGTATATATTTTGCTATTGTGACTATGCACTATTGACTTTACCAAGGTAATGCATGATTTTTGTTAGCGATTATCATGTTTACATGAAGGACCTTTATGATATGGGCTGTTAACTTTCTAATCAAATATGTATTTTTTAAAATGACACAAATATAAGTAATGTTGAAGAGGA
>JARQOD010000001.1:438020578-438049627 GCA_033576555.1 Oophaga sylvatica | reverse complement strand
GGTGAACACTATTGTTTTTTTTTTCTCTCCTCTTCTTCCAGTATCCTGTCTTAAAAGATCTGGAAAATGGAGGCCCGCATAAAGGAACTTTGTGGAGTGACTGATAATATCCTTGCAGATTTGCAGAATATAAAGACCCGTTTTACAAATCTTCAGGACCTAAATAATCACAATTTGCAAGTGGTTGGACAGACTACCCAGGATTTGCGAGCCAGGATTGAGGTTCTGGAGGGGCGAGTCCAGGCTCCTGCCGTGGCCCCGAGTTCTGGGATTCCCAAGTTGCCCCCTTTTCGTTTTGGTGGTGAACGTGAAAAATTCAGGGGATTTGTTAATCAATGTAATCTTTTTTTTTCTGCACATGCTTCACAATTTCCTACTGAACGATCTAAGGTTCTTACTATAATTATGTTGCTTACCAACAAGGCTTTGATATGGGCAAACCCTCTGATTGAGACTGAGGATGATTGTTTGAATCACCTTGATGATTTTATTTCAGCCATGGGGCAGGTGTTTGATGACCCCAATCGAGGTGCAACAGCTGAAGCAGCCATGTTAGCTTTGCGCCAAGGTAAGCACTCGGTAGCTGAATATGCCTTGGATTTCAGGAGATGGGCCCTTGATACCACCTGGGACAATTCCGCCAAAAAATCTATTTTTCGAAAGGGGTTATCCCCACTGATTAAGGATGAACTTGCTCGTGCCGACCCTCCCACTGCGTTAGGTGACTTTATTAACTACTGCATCCGTATTGATACTCGTTTAACTGAACGCAGGCAAGAGAGATGGTTCGAAAGCAATCGTATTAACCTTTTCCTACCTTCCTCTCCAGCTAAGGAACCTTTGAATAGGATTACACGGGAACCTGAACCTGAACCCATGCAGGTAGACTCTTTACTACGACGGGTTAGTGATGCACGCAAGGAACATCGTTTTAAGGAGAATCTATGTTTTTATTGTGGTAAGTCAGGGCACTTTATTATTAACTGTCCCAGCCGTTCTCGCAAGACTACTGCAGCACTCATTCATTGTGAGTGTTGCGAGAGGGGATCTGTCAGGTCCGAGCCTCAGGCTCCAGAGAGAGCTGCAGCAACAGATCTTGATTTCTCGGACTTAAACTCCGTTACCTCTGAGGACGTTGACTGTGTAAATGCTGCCATCTTTCAAGTTTCCTCAGCGGTGTCCCAGCTGAGTTGTAAGAAAAACAATTCTCACTGTTTTCTTTCCATCAAACTCTGGGTTGACTCAGCCTGGGTGTCTAGCTCTGCTATGATCGACTCAGGTGCAAGTGGAAATTTTATGGATGTCTCCTTTGCTCTAAAACAGGGAATACGTTCAGTGAAGAAGGCTACTCCAGTACAGATGGAAACTGTGGATGGCTCCCTGCTGACCTCTGGACCAGTGGATCAGGAAACAGAGCCTTTAAAGGTTCTTATGGGTAAAGATCATCAAGAGAAACTGTCCTTTATGCTTATCTCTTCTCCTCACTTTCCCATTATTCTAGGGCTACCATGGCTGCAGGCTCAGAATCCTACCATTAACTGGGAGACCAAGGAATTACACTTTCCAGAGAAACAGATGAGTCCAAAAATTTCAGCTTGCTCTGTTCCTAAAGGAACCATGTCAGTCCCTGAACTACCAGCTGTATACCAGGACTATGTGGATTTATGTGACAAGAAGAACGCTGACCAGCTTCCTCCTCACCGTCCATATGATTGTCCAATTGAATTATTGCCTGGAGCAGAGATACCTTTTGGTAAGATCTACCCCTGGCGGGGCCCGAGCTGAAGGCTTTAAAAGAGTACATAGACGAAAATCTAGCCAAGGGCTTCATACGCCCCTCTTCATCTCCTGCAGGGGCACCCATATTCTTTGTAAAGAAGAAAGATGGATCCCTGAGACCATGCGTAGACTATAGGGAACTCAATAAGGTTACTATTAGAAACCGTTATCCATTGCCTTTAATCCCTGAGTTATTGGAGAGAGTGCGACATGCCAAAATTTTTTCTAAACTAGATCTTCGTGGGGCCTATAACTTAGTCCGTATTAGACCTGGGGATGAATGGAAGACTGCATTCAGGTCACGCTATGGACACTTTGAATATCTGGTTATGCCTTTTGGTCTGAGTACCGCCCCAGCCACTTTCCAACACTTGGTGAATGACATCTTCAGGGATCTCCTAGATACATTCGTGGTAATTTATTTGGATGATATTTTAATTTTTTCTAACTCCACAGAGGAACATCATGGACATGTGAGAATGGTCTTGGAACGTCTAAGACAAAATCATCTTTACATCAAGCTTGAAAAGTGTGAATTCCATAAGACCGAAATTCAATTTCTGGGGTATGTACTGTCTACACAAGGAATTAGTATGGATGGAAGTAAAACCCAAGCCATCAATGATTGGCCAAGTCCTAGAAATGTGAAGGAGGTACAGCGCTTCATCGGGTTTGCAAACTTCTATAGACGTTTCATTAGAAATTTCTCTGAGGTAGTGTCACCTATCACCCAACTTACCCGGAAAGAGTCTAAGTTCTCCTGGACTCCCCAAGCCCAGGAAGCATTTTCCCGTCTAAAAGATAAATTTACCACTGCACCTATCCTAGTACATCCCAACCCAGAGCTTGCCTTCATAATAGAGGTGGATGCTTCAGACTGTGCCGTGGGAGCTATACTCTCTCAGAGAACAGGTGAGAAGAATGTCTTGCATCCCTGTGCCTTCTTTTCCCAGCAGTTGTCTTCGGCTGAGAAGAACTACGATGTGGGCAATAGAGAGTTGTTGGCCATTATTGCCGCCTTCAAAGAATGGAGACACCTTCTTCAAGGAGCTGCACAGCAAATAGTCGTTCTGACAGACCATCGTAATCTTGAGTTTATCAGGTCGGCTAAGTGCCTGACTCCTCGCCAGGCTCGCTGGAATCTTTTCTTAAACCAATTTAATTTTATTATTTCTTATAGACCAGGATCGCGCAATGGAAAGGCTGATGCACTCTCTAGGATTTACTCAGCAGAGACACGTCCAATTACTCCTCCTAAGACTATTCTTCCTGACTCTAGATTCCTAGGAGTGATTCATCATCAAGACCTAATTAAAGACATCAAGGAAGCATACCATGCGGATTCTTTTTTGGCTCAACCCCAAGGGACGTAAGTCTTGTCTTTAAGAATGGTGTGTGGATTCTGGGACAACGTCTGTATATTCCTGAAACAGTCAGATTGAGAGTATTGCAACTCATTCACGATTCCAAAATAGCCGGGCATAGAGGAATTCTAAAGACACAGGAATTTCTTTCTCGTTTCTTTTGGTGGCCCACTTGTAGGAAGGATGTTTTGGACTATGTCACTTCGTGTGAGGTTTGTGCAAGATGCAAAACACCTCGCTCTTCACCAACTGGTCTGTTACAGCCTCTTCCCACCCCGTCCCGCCCGTGGGGATCCATTTCTATGGACTTCATTGTGGAATTACCAACCTCTCAAGGGAAGAACACTATTCTAGTGGTGGTTGACCGTTTAACAAAGGCAGCTCATTTTATCCCTTGTGTCGGCTTACCCACTGCAAAACAGACATCAGATTTGATGATTAAAGATGTGTTTCGTTTACATGGAGTACCGGATGAGGTTATTTCGGATCGAGGGGTGCAATTCACTTCTAGGTTTTGGCAAAATTTCTGTGCAGCATTGGACATTAAAGTAAACCTTTCTTCTGCTTTTCATCCCCAGACTAATGGACAAACCGAACGAACCAATCAAACCCTGGAGCAGTATCTCCGCTGCTTTATCTGCCACCTACAGGATGATTGGGTGGATCTACTTCCATTGGCTGAGTTCTCTTACAACAACTCTCAGAGTGCCTCCACTAAACAGTCTCCTTTTTACTCTAATCTAGGTTATCATCCTAACATTCTACCACGATTTCCCATAGAGACGCCTTTGCCAGCAGTGGCTGAAAGAGTCACGACTTTACAGAAGAATATGGATCTTCTAAAGGAGAATCTGGAATCGGCTCAGGAAAGGTACAAGAAGGCAGCAGATAAATTTCGTAAACCTGCACCAGCTTTTAAGGTAGGAGACCTGGTCTGGCTGTCAACCAGAAATCTTAAGTTAAGGATTCCATCGTCTAAGTTGGGACATAAGTACATTGGACCCTATAAAATCAGTAAGATTATAAGTGCCGTTGCTTGTCGTCTTCAACTGCCCAGAACTATGAGAATCCACCCTGTCTTTCATGTATCCCTACTAAAGGCTGCGACACCCAATACGTTTCCTGGACGTTCTTCTCCTTGCCCTGACCCAGTGCTAGTCGATGGTCAGGAAGAATTTGTGGTGGAAAGGATTTTAGATTCCAGGTTGTATAGAAATCAGTTACAATATCTGATTAAATGGCAGGGCTACCCAGTGGAGGACAACTCATGGGAGCCAGTCAATAACGTTAATGCTCCTCGCTTGCTCCGTCAGTTTCATCAGAGGTACCCACACAAGCCTGGTCTGAGGTCATCCGGAGGTTGTCCCTAAGGGGGGAGTAATGTAAGGTTCTGTGTATTTGTTTCTGAAACTCAGTTTGTTCGTCGGCCATTTTGCTTTCTGTTTTGCTGCAGCTATCTTGCCCTCAGTCAAAATGGAGTTTTTCAGCTTGCATGTTCCCGCCCTGATTCTCTCCGTTTGCTTCTTGAACAGCCACACCTGAGCAATCAGTGCTTCAGAATCTAGCCTGCAGTGAACCTGTGTTCTGACTCCTGAAGCCTTGGACCTTGTACTCCAGCCATTCCTACTGAGAAACTCTGAAGCACTTGTGGACTCTGAACTCTGCTCTTGAGAGCCTCACGTTTGCATGGACTTGCGGTAACAGAGAAGAAGATCTGAATCTGTTGTGGAGAGTTATTGCTGAGCTTAGATTACTCTGGCCTGCTGTGTCTCCTGCTTCTGTGTTTGCAACCTGTGTGTTTATTTTTGCCAATTTGTATGAAGCAATACAAGACTTTCTTTATCAACCTGTGTCTCAAGTATTTTCATCGCACCCAAGCACAAGACGCTATATGAACTGTACCACATACATTACAGTATCGCCAGTAACGTGACAAGCACTTTCTGCCAAATCCACATCCCTCCAGTCACGCACAAACCCTGTACCTGACCTAGGCAAGCCAACATTTTCTCTTGCCCTCTGAGAAGCAACCTCCTCCCCAAAATAATCATCCCCTCCTCCTCCTCCTCTTCTTCCTCCACCTCGTCCAGGACAGTTCCCTGAGCAGACAATAGCTGTCTGTCATCAAGGCTTCCCTCCTCCTTCTCCGCTGCAGATGCCTGATCCTTAATGTGTGTCAAATTTTGCATGAGCAGACACATAAGTGGGATGCTCATGCTTATGATGGCGTCGTTTGCGCTTACCAGCCGTGTGCATTCCTTAAAACACTGAAGGACTTTACAGAGGTCTTTCAGCTTTGACCATTGCACACCCGACAACTCCATGTCTGCCCTCATACTGCCTGCCCGTGTATCCTCCCACAAATGCATTACAGCCTGCCTCTGTTCGCACAGCCTCTCAACCATGTGCATGGTGGAGTACCACCTTGTTGCAACGTCTATGATTTGGCAGTGCTTGGGGAGGTGGAGCGATCGCTGCAGCCTCTGCATACAACTGGAGTCTACGGGCGAGTGACAGATGTGCGAGCACAGTCTTCGCACCTTATGGAGCAGGGCTGTTAACTTCGGATAATTATTTAGCAAGCACTGCACCACCAGGTTCAAGGTGTGAACCAGGCAAGGTATGTGAGTTTTGCCAGGGCTATGGCCGCCACAAAATTTCGTCCGTTATCACTGACTACCTTGCCTGGCTCAAGATGTAGACTGCCCAGCCATGACTCAGTTTCTCGCTGCAAGTAGTTGGCCAGTACCTCCGCGGTGTGTCTGTTGTCGCCCAAAGACATCATCCTTAAAACAGCCTGCTGACGCTTACCACTAGCTGTTCGATAGTGGGACACCTCGTGTGCAGCACTGGCAGCTGCGGATGGAGTGCTCGTGCCACTGCGCTCTTTCGACGCGCTTTCGCTTCTGGAGGAGGAGGAGGAGGGTCGAACGCCTACAGCCAACTGTTGCCTATACCGTGGGCTAGGCAGCACTGTCCCACCGCCGCTGTCCCCTGTGGACCCTGCATCCACCACATTAACCCAGTGCGCAGTGATGGACATGTAACGGCCCTGGCCATGCCTACTGGCCCATGCATCTGTTGTGAGGTGCACCTTTCCACTCACTGATTGTTTGAGTGCATGGACAATGCGATCTTTCACATGCAGGTGGAGGGCAGGGATGGCTTTTCTAGAAAAGAAGTGCTGACTGGGTAGATCATAGCGTGGGACAGCATAGGCCATGAGCTATCGGAACACTGCGCTTTCAACCAAACGGAAGGGCATCATTTCTAATGAGATCAGTTTGGCAATGTAGGCGTTCAAAGCCAGCGTACGTGGATGAGAGGATGAGTACCTTCTTCTCCTACTCAGAGTGTCTACTAGTGTGAGCTGGACTTGAGAGCTGCATATGGGGGAACTAGCGGTGGACATGGCGGACTGAGAGGGGTTGGTGATGGTGGTGATGGCCTAGATTCAGTCTTTCGGTGCATAAATATTGTGACTCCCTGAATGATTTGGCCTTGCGACGACACCTCAACATTTCTTTCTGTTGGTGTGCTAACCGGTGGGCTTACAGTGGGGGAAGCGATGTAGCGTTGCTGGCTACATTCAGTCGGAGCAGGTGCACATGTGCTACCTGAGGTATTGTAGTCCGTCCACGCTTGCAAGTGCATGGTGTTTAAATGTCTAAGTATGCAACTGGTATTCAAATTTCTGAGATTTTTCCCTCGGCTAAAGGTCCTTCTGCACTTATAGATAACCTTTGCCTCATCAATAGGATTTTGGTCAAAAAAGTGCCACACTTCACTCTTCCTACTATGGTACAACTTTTCAGGGCTTGCACGCTGTGCTAATTTGACTGTTTGGCCAAGCTGTTCTGCAACTCTTTTTGCTGTTTTAACATGTTTTTGGACTGCTACAGGCCTGCCAGATAACCGCAGCTGCGATGTCGATGCCTGCTGCGGATCCTCCTCCTGTTCTGCCAGCGGCACCCTCTTCCCCCAATGGATGCCAATCCGGGTCAACAACTGGGTCATCCATCACCTCCTCCTCAATTTCATGTGCACCTTCCTGTCACGTCGCTGTTGGATTCAGTGGCTGGTGTTCCTGCCTCGGCCGCTGGGAGGAGCCGGACTCCTTCGGCTGGTGATGCCGGTGATAGGAGAACGGTATCCTCATATGGTTCCGCTCCTTTGACGCTGGTCTCTGTCGCTGCGCATCGCCATGTTTCATGGTTTTGACTTTAACATTAGCCTGAATTTCTGACCCTTCTACTGCCTGCCGATTTTGTACCTTTGCTGCCCTCCTGGTTTTGACCCTTGGACTTCTGACTATGCATTTGGTCCCGCTTTTTATTCCCTTCCTAGCGTCCTTCCTACTCCGGTCCACTGCTCTCATAGGCAGCTACCCCCTGGGCTTCGCTGTAATTCCAGATCCTGTATAGGGGTAAAGGGTCTCGGGGTTTCTCGGGGTGCTGTCTTGCCTGCAGTTCAGTCCTGCAGTGGGCGGACGTCACACTTCCTCTGTGTCACCGTGTAAGGTGGTAGAGTATGCGGGAAGGGGCACCTGAGTTTCATCAGGGTCAGATTCTGGCTCAGTAGACTGCGAGGGCAATGTAGTGCTGTGGGTGAATGTACCAGCAGAATCATCTAGCAGTGGCTGTGCATCAGTGCACTCCATATCAGATTCATCTTGGACTGGGGAATTCAGGATTTGACTTGATAACCCAGGCATGGTATGTGAAAAGAGCTCCATGGAATAATCAGAAGTGTGGTCTGCCGCATCCTTCACTTTTGGTGGGGGTGAAGGACACAAGGTGTTGTTCCTGACCAGGAGCCTAAACTGACGACTCAGTGCTTGCATTTTTGAAACTTCTGAATAGGAGGCGATAGAGCTGGAGGCTGTTTCGGCAATGTAAGCCCAAAACCTTTTCCTGATGCTCCGGCTTTAAAAGCGGTTTACCTACTCCCAGAAAAGGGAGTCTTCCAGGCCTTCTGGAGCCAGACGATGACGCAGGCTCAACACCTCCTGCCTTAGGTGCTATTGTGCTTTTGGCACTACCAGCAGATGCACCACCACCATCAGTACCAGCTGCCCCCTCCTGCCCACGTCCGCTGCCTCTTCCACCATACTTCCTCATGTTTGGGAAAATGTACCCAAAATACAAGCAGATATATGGTACTGTATCACAAGCATACAGCTGTATACGGTGAAGGGGAAAATTTCAATCTCTGTATATATACACACAGACGCTCTCAGGCTCAGTATGGATTAGACCAGAATATAAAAAGCAGAAAAAGGGTACTGTATCCGAAGGTACCAGGTGTATCTAGTATTGGAGAAAATTTCAATCTTCGTATATATTTGAGGAGTCACACAGAGACGCTCTCAGGCTCAGTATGGATTAGACCAGAATATAAAAAGCAGAAAAAGGGTACTGTATCTGAAGCGTACAGCTGTATACAGTGTTGGGGTAATTTTAAATCTCCGTATGTATTGCCGGAGTAACACACAGACGCTCACAGGCTCAGTATGGATTAGATCAGAATATAAAAAGCAGAAAAAAGGGTACTGTATCTGAAGCGTACAGCTGTATACAGTGTTGGGGTAATTTTAAATCTCCATATGTATTGCCGGAGTAACACACAGACGCTCACAGGCTCAGTATGGATTAGACCAGAATATAAAAATCAGATCCACAAGACATAATCACACATGTGGGCCAATGTTCCAGGTGTCAATGATGCACTGACAGGAGGAGGACTTTCTGTCAAAAAGGGTACTGTATCACAAGCGTACAGCTGTATACAGTGTTGGGGTAATTTTAAATCTCCGTATATATTTCCTGAGTAACACATAGACGCTCTCTCAGTATGGATTTGACCGTAATACAGAAGGCAGAAAAACGGTACTGTATCAGAAGATACCAGCTGTATACGGTTTTGGGAAAAATTGAAATCTCCGTATATATTTCCGGAGTAAAACACAGACGTTCACAGGCTCAGTATGGAGTAGACCAGAATATAAAAAGCAAAAAAGGCTAATGTATCCGAATTTACCAGGCGTATACAGTGTATGGGTAATTGTAAATCTTCATATATATTTCCGGAGTAACACACAGATGCTCTCTCAGTATGGATTTGACCGTAATACAGAAGGCAGAAAAATGGTACTGTATCAGAAGATACCAGCTGTATACGGTTTTGGGGAAAATTGAAATCTCCGTATATATTTCCGAAGTCACACACAGATAGTCAGCATGTATTTGTCCGTGATACCAGCTGGTACACGGTAGTGTGTGAGGAGCGTACAGCTCTATACGGTGTTGGAAGAAATGAACGCTCGGTAACTGTGCAGAAAAAAAGAATAAAAGTATTAGTGCTGTGTAGGTGCTGTGTAAAAAGCAGTCTGCACAGCAGTGTACACACAGCAATACAGCTAGCAGGCAGCCTAATAATCAGCTCTGCTGCTGCACACAAGAAATTCCTCCCCTGTCACTGGCAGGCAGGCTAATAATCAGCTCTGCTGCTACACACAAGAAATTCCTCCCCTGTCACTGGCAGGCAGCCTAATAACCAGCGCTGCTGCACACACCAAAATCCTCCCCTGTCACTGCATACTAACTGTACAGCACAATCGCTATCAGCACAAGCACAGAATAACTTTTTTTTCGGCCTTTCTCTCCCTACTGAGAAACAGCGGCAGCAACCTCTCCCTATGCTAAGATCGGCAGAAGTAAAATGGCAGTCGGCGGTCAGGGCTTTTATAGCCACTGTGACGCCACACAAAGCAAGCCAATCACTGCAATGCCCTTCTCTAAGATTGTGGTGGCCGCTGCCCATGTCATCTCGTTGCCCACAGTGTGCGTCCTTGCTCATTGGCTGAGAAAAGACGCCTGCAAGCATTATGGGAAAACCGACTTTGGCGATTGGGTTGACGACCGCATGGCCGACTTCACGCTATGGTCGGGTTTCGCTCGGCGAAACTCGACTTTAGCGAAAGTCAGCGATTTTTTAATCTGACCGACCTGTTTCGCTCAACTCTACTGATAGCAAGTTCAAATAGGTGCCAGTACTACAGGCAATGAGTGGAGGACAGAGGAGCCTCTTAAAGAAGAAGTTACAGGTCTGTGAGAGCCAGAAATCTAGCATGCTTTTAGGTGACCAAATACTTATTTTCCACCCTAATTTGCAAAATAAATCTTGCCAAATCAGACAAAGTGATTTTGTGGATTTGTTTTCTCATTTTGACTCTCATAGTTGTGGTCTACCTATGATGTCAATTACAGGCCTCTCTCAACTTTTTAAGTGGGAGAACTTTTTTTCCCCATTGTACATTGGATTTCTTGTGGGTTTTTTTTTATTGCGGATTTGAGTGCGTATTTCACAAGCATTTTTGACCCTGAGGGTTTGTCTTCTGTTGATATGTCATGTTTTAAATAAAGCTGTTTTGTTTTTGATACTTCATTGTCTGTTTTTGGATCTGAGAATACTTTATTGATACGTGTGTGGATTAAATGTATTTTTTGTGCGTTTCTGCAGCGGAATTTAACTAAAAGCACACATGTATTTTTACCTGCAGATTTTTCGCATCTAATGCAATTTTATGGGGAAAATCCACAAGTGAAATGGAAAAAGTGCAACACAAGTCAGTTTATGCTGCGTTAAATAAAAAAAAAAAGCAATGGTCATGAGATTTCTATAAATCACATCCACTTTGCTGGACCTGTAAGATGTTACATTTTTTGTGTTGCGTAGTGAAAATATGCAGCATCAAAACCTCATTGTGGGAACATAAAGGGGTTGTCCAGGCACATAGTGCGCTGTGAGGACTCTCCGGTGTCGAGAGTGGGCAGTTATATGACTGCAAGTATGCAATATTCATATTCCCAGCCACATTCCGAATAGTCGCGTTCGGCCTCGCTCAATACAAGTCTAGTCAGAATACTCACACTGTGCTTTGTCAGGATTCAAAAGTCTGCAGTCACAGAATGCATTTCCTGTTGATAGCCAAGTGTGGAGACACAGCATTGTATCTTAATTAACCCAGAGGACTATTATTTCAGAAGGCACAGGGACTTGAGCTAGAGTTCATGTGAGAATGACAATTGACCCTTGATTGTCATTGATTTAATGTTCAATGGCTGCCATTTGTTGACTGGCTGCTGACTAGCTATTGTATCTGTCTTTGTATTGCAGTCCTAGTATTGTTCTACTATCTTTGGGAAACAAAGGCACAATGTTTGAATGTTTGCTAATATGTTGATGACCCATTCGTGCTCTGCAATATGAAGGACAATCTATCATGTTGTTTGAACACTTCAGCAGTGAAGGATGGTCCCCTACCACCTTCTTCCTCCAAGCCTGTGGTCGAATGACTGAATGAAAAATGAAAAATTGTGACCTATAAAAAGGAGGATCTGCCTGTGTTCAGAGAGAGAGACACAGCCAGAGATTTGCCAAGACATCCAAACATCCAGGGGACCCTACAAGACCACTGCCAATATATCATGACTCCATCACCAGGGACACGGATTTATCATTCTACAGGAAACATCCTAGGGGACCTCAGACCCGGTTGGAACAATACAGATCTGCTCCATTGACCATCGCTGAACCATGGATATGGTTGTAGAAAGCCAGGATTGGGACCTGCCAATTTGCCTGGCTCCATGGGGATGTTTGGAGAAGCCAGGTTGTGACCCTTGGGTCAACTGGCCTTGTACCTGAATGGACTGTCATCTCCCTAAGCTTGTTGTTACCCCCTCTCTGTGTGCGTTCCACAGGTGGGGTAGTCGACCCTGGAAGCTCTGAAGTAACAGCTGCCATTATCCCGGCGAGTTAGCGAAAGGGTGAGACTCTAATATGTGCACCATTGCTGGGACTGTTTTACGTGTTATCTGCCTGTTTTGTGGTTCAATAAAGCATTGCCACACTGTTTTACACTCACCCTGTGTTGTCTGAGTAGCATTATGCCCACATCGAATGGAGAGCGGGTGTGCGGTGGGACGATCCCTGGTCAATGCGGATTCGGCTAGTGGACCGGGGCACCTGCCGACCCCACCACCAACACCCTGTGTCTCCACACCAAGTAATATACTTGGCTACTGAGATTAATCCTACCTACAAAAAGTAGAGCAGCAGCACAAACGCATGACCCTTCTCCATTACAACAGAGGACATAGTGACCGTGAGGGGGTCCTAAGATGGGACACTAAGTGATCAGACACTTATCGCCTATACTATTGACACGTTATAATTGTGGGACCTTACATTTAAAGAGTTTATTTATTACTGTTGATGTGTAAAATGTAAAAATAAAATTTGATTTACATTTCATCACCAAATGTGGCAGGACTGTATAAACATGGCCTACCTCCCTAAATCATAATCATTGTCCAGATATTTGTTGAGAATCTCTCTCAGGCAAAAGTACTGGGTCCAGAAAATTCTTATCTTCTCTTGCTGACAAATTTATCTTTCAAAATGTAGAAGAGAAGAGAGAACAATAGGATCTGCAATCTTGGACTTAATTTTTACCAACAGGGAAGAAATGGTTGAGGAAGTAAAGGTGGCTGGAATTTAGGAGGCAGCGATCTTGCTATCCTCAAATTTTGGATTACTAGAGGAGGAAGACCAGCATGGACTCAGACTTTAAGGTTAGATTTCAGAAAGGAAAATTTTAATGGACTCAGAAAGAAGGTAGGAAAGGTCCAATGGCTGAATGTTCTGAAAGACAGAAATGTCCAAGAAGGATGGGGGATTTAGCTAAATGAAATTCTCACAGCACAATTGTTAACAATCCCGAAAAGAAGACTTAGAAGCATTTAAAGAGACCAGGATGGATGAAGAAAGAACTTAATCACTTAATCATAATTAAAAAGGAAAAAATAAATGTATATCAAATGGAAAGAGGGGGGCATATCTAAAAAATAATATAATGCTGTCGGCAGGGAATGCAGGGCATGCATTAGAAGAGCTAAAGGCAGTAATGAAGCAAGGCTTGCAAGCGAGACCAAAAGCACAAAAGGATTTTGGGGTCATGTCAATAGCAAAAGAAAAGTCAAAGATGCTATAGGATTTTTACAGGCTGAGAAGGGTGAAGTGGTCAAAAATGATTTGAGAAGACTGAACTTTTAAATTCCTATTTTGCATCTGTGTTCTCTAAGAAAGCAATTCGATCTTCACGGTACTATCAAAGGAATAAAATAATCCATACTATCCATAAACTGAGAGATGGTGAGGGAACACTTAGCTGATTTAAATTTCCTGGCCCAGGTGAATTACATCCTAGGGTAATGAAAAAGTTAGCAGAGGAAATTGCAGAACCACTAGCTAGAATCTTTGAAAAATCCTAGAAAACAGAAGTCCTAGAAGATTGGAGAAGGGCAAATGTTTTCCCTATCTTCAAAAAAGGAAAGGAGTCAGGAAATTACAGGCGAGTGAGCCTTATTTCTATACTAGGAAAGAAATTTGAATAAATTATTAAACAGCATGTATGTAAGTGTTTAAGTGTTTGGATAAGAATACAGTAATTAACCTGAGACAGCATGTGGATGGTCATGTCAGCACAAGCATGCAATTTGCATACTTCTGGCCACATTCCGACAACGCTTGACCGCATGTATGTAAATCGCCGGCACAAGAGAATTCTAACAGCGTGCAGTGAGCACTGTGAGAATTCAGAAGTCTGCAGTTACAGTACGTAAAATGACTGCAAACTTATCACAGACCTAGACAACCCCTTTAATGCTACTAACATAATCACAAATAATATTTACATCCAGGTATCTTATAGATGATATCAATTAGAGAATAACCTTTCAATGCAGAAAATATTTTATTTTTCCAAGGATGCACAGAACAGTAACACCAACGTTTCGGCAAAAAGCCTTTATCAAGGTAATGTTTCTAGAAATAATAAAAATACAAGATAATTACTTGGAGGATAAAAATAAAAATAATAAAGTGTCAACCTTGGTAATAAATTGCAACATATAGGTATAGAGTAAATAATATAGCATATTGGTTTTTACAAAGAAACTAGTGACTATCTGATATGTACATATAATACATTATGGAGTAATATTATATCCAGCAAGCAAACCGCAGTAAGATATAACAGGAACTCTTTTGACATTCACATATTAAACGTCATGCTAAATAGGCAGTGTGCAGGTAAACACAGTGATATGAGAATAAGTACCTGTGCGCCTTCAAAAGATAAAGAGCAAGTGCTATGGAGAAAAGGGGAGAACGAAAATCATCAATGTCCATGAAATCTAAAGATAACCCCAGAGAAGAAAATAACCAAGCAAAGAAATAGGGTACAAACCTTATGTAAAGTATATGTAAGAATCCGGGAACTGGCCGCTGTAGAGGTAATGTGCAGGGCGCTCAGAAGCGTCCTCTATTTAAGCAGTGCGGCACAAAGTGAATGCAGGAAGTGGGTATTACGGACCAGAATGCCGGCGCATGCGCAATACGTCCAATAGGACGGAAGTGGGGCATACTGTGATGAACTGGCTAAAGTGCGCAGGCGTCAAGGCGCTAGAATAATGTGGCTGAAGTGAGCTGTACTGCGCAGATGCATGGTGTAATGGCTATTGTATAACTCTAGAGGGAGAAAGGATATATGCAGAAATGAAAAGGATTAAGATAAAGAAATAAGTAATCTATGATAAATTACCAAAATGGACAGAAATAAAGAGAATAAAAGAAAGAAAGGGGAAAGTGAAGGGAAAACACTTCATAGTGTAAGCTTTTCAGGGGATATAGCTCTGGGATCGCCGTCCGGGTAGACGGAGTGGCACGGAAACAGTTTATTCACAGACAGCAGTTCTGGTAAAAACTGGCCGCAACCAGTTTTATTAAAGTCCACAGCAAACAGAACATAATCAAAACCAAATCATAAACATAAGACCTGGGCTTGTCCAGCCACTTACTACACTTAGATAGATTTCCCTATCTATCCAGGACCAGACTCTAACAGCCTGGGCCAAAACAACACATATGTTCAGCATTTACCAGCATGGAGTTTCACAGAGTCTCCTCCTTGTGTCTGAAGGCACCTTCAACGTCCAGACTTGAGAGAGCTCCCCTCCTATTCAGCAGCTATCCGCATGGATTCTCACAGAGACTACTCCTGTGTCCGGGGTACATCGAGCACCCAGACTGAGACAGCTCATACTCCTGGAGACTCCTTCTTGTGCCTGGACTCCTTGTCCAGACTAAGCGAGCTCTCTGTCTGTGTTCGCAGACACCTACTTCTGGTCTCCTAATTAACAGCTGAGTGGTTTCAGGCCTGAGCTGCAAGTGTGTACTGAATGTAAGGTGTAGTGACCTTTCTCTACCACTAGGTTTACAAAGCCATACATTTCCCTTATACCAGTCAGCAAAGTATCTAGGTGAAATGTACACCCCATTCAACACACATACTCTCACTGTCTCACATATCCCCCCCCTCTTCTCCAGACCGGAGGGCTGGTCATCCAGACCGGAGGGCTGGTCAACAATCCAAAAGAGACAGTGAACTCTGGACCAGTCATGGCCCTCATCAGCTTCATCTTCACTACTGTCATCTGTATCTTCACCTGAGCCATAGCCAACATCAGCTTTCTCTTCATCTGAAGCATCCGCACTACCCTGTACCCTCCCAGGCCTATGCTCTCTGCGGGCCTCGGGTATCCTGCACGGTTTCATCTTGACCTTAGGGCCGGGCTCAGTTTCGATATAGTGCCTGGCCAGAGAAGTACGACCCGGCACATCAGAACACTTCTGCTGACTCTTCCTCAGAAACTTACGTACCTCCTGTCCCTGGTGCACTGACCATGTGTCACCAACTATCACAGAAGGTATAGGGGGTTTTTCACTTTTCTCTAGTTCCCCTTGAACCCTCTTTAGCACATCTATTTTCTTGAATATCGGTTGACTCATAAAATCTATTTCACAGACCTTAAGCTCCTCTGCCATGGTCTCTGACCATTTTAAGCTACACTGTTCAAATGATTGGGACTGTAGAAGGAGCTGATCGTTTTTCTTTTGCAGTACACATAATTCATCCGCTAAGTCTCCAGCTGAATTGTAATGTTCTACCGTAACAACAGCATTCTTATATAGAGCCTTAGACTTATTGAGCAGCATTTGCTCTTGCAACAAAGAGATTCCCTGTATCCTTCCTTTTACTTCATTGACCTTCTCACGAAGATGCTCATGGCTTTCATCACACTCCTTCATCACAGTTTGGAGTTTTTTCTGAGAAGTCATCAATTCATCTGGTACCTGTTGGACATCTTTTATGTCTTCGGCCCCTTCTTCAGGCTCTTCTGGTAGAACATGCTCAGAAGCCCTACCGTCAGTCTTACATTCTACCTCTTCAGTCACATCATTATGGTCTCCAATATTTCCATTTATTCCGGCTTTCAAGTTCTCCTTGATAGCTGCATCTGTATACTCAGAACCCGCCGGATTCTTCTCTTCCACCACGTTCTGCATCCCATCTGAGCTCCCGTGTGTCTGCAGCGGCAACGGAGTGACACATCGCTTTTCCCATTTGTTGGGACGTGGCTCCGATGTAGACTCCATGAAAGTGCGCTTGAGCTCACCAACGCCAGCCTGATGTCTCAAAATCTCATCTTGTGACTTATCCAGATCCTTGGTGTCACTCGGGAACACCGCTGGGGCTCCGGGCGCCGAACTTCCAGCCTGAGCTTCACGAGTTGCAGCTACTGGTCCGAACCGCAACCCGTCCACGCCGCTGTCTTCGGCAGAAACAGATTCCTGGACAGAGTCAGTCCCCATATCTTCAGTCTTGTTCCTCACAGCTTCACTTGAGACCTCAGCTTCTGATGAGGCATCTGGCTTGGTAACTACCACTTCTATGGCTTTTTCCACCTCTGCAGCATCTCCCTCAGAGTCCTTGGCACGATACAGATCCACACCATACCTTGGTAACTTCACATTTCCAACAGCATCTACTTGGGCTGTGTTCAGTTTCAGAGTCCTGCCTTTAAAGCTCAGCTCTCCTCCTTTCACCTTAGTCTTCGCCAGGGAACCGGCCAACTGTAAAACATCTTCAGATGCCATCTTCTGTCCGACTGCAAGGTCAGCATCAGCCTTCCTCTCAGGACTCTCAACCTCCTCTGCTACCATGCCTTCCTCATTTGCACTGGTTGCTTGATTGTCATCAGATGATTCACTATCACTACCACTATCCCTGTCTGACCCCTTTTTCTCAGCCACATCTGGCTCACTTTCAGGGTTATACACTTCATTTTCATTCACATCCTGCTCACTGTCAGGGTTATACAATTCATTCTCATTCACATCCTGCTCACTTTCAGGGTTATACACTTCATTTTCATTCACATCCTGCTCACTGTCAGGGTTATACAATTCATTCTCATTCACATCTTGATCTGGAACCTTAGTTAACATGTCATCCACAACATTAACTTCACCATCTGGTCCCTGGTTTCCCTCAGGTGGTCCCTCAAGTATGTGACTATGTGACAACCCCAGCACTATACTTCCATATAGCTCAGGTACTAGGAGCTGGCTCACGACCTCTCCCTGGACTTCAGTGTCCCTATACAACAGGTGAGTGTTTATGGCAACATGAGGAAACCTCTCCTCAGAGCCAGGCTCTTGAGAAACCTCATTTAGAACATTTATATTTTCCTGGGCCGTTTTAAGAGAGGGTCTCGCCACTGCTCACTCTCAAAATTGTCACAGGACACAGGTAAGTCAGGGACACTCGGTTCCCGAGAACCACCATCCTCGTCTCCCAACATCACCTGCAAAGGAATTTCATCACTATCACAGTCATCATTATTATCAATATCATTATCATGATTATGATCAGTATCATCATCACTATCATGATCATCATCATTATCATTATCAGCATCAGCATCATTATCATGGTCATCATCATTATCATGATCATCATCATCATTATCATCATCATCATCATCATTATCACATAAGTTTAACGGCCCACTAGCATTGTGTTCCGCCCCTCGGGACTGCGCACCTCTCAATAGGAGCTTCATCACACTGTCCATCAGAAACATTTTTCCCCCAGAGATCCTTAGACCGGGGAAAGTCATTACCCAATATGACGGGGGGCACCAGGTTCTTCACTACCCCCACTTCACATGAAACCTCCCCGCGTTTGGGGATCAAGTCCACGACAGTCTCTGGGTAGACTTTGGTGTCTCCATGGACGCACACCACACTCAGGTGTTTATCAGGAATAAAGTCCCTATCAATCAGGCTGTCCCATACGGAAGTCACTGGACTCTCTGAGTCCAAGAGGGCCTGTGCTGGGCAGTCATTTACAACCACCGGGGACCCCTGTGGTCCAGTCTCTTCGGCTGAGGTGGACACACACACAGGCTCTGCGCAGGGAGAGAGGGATCCGCCAACATCACAACACATAGGCTCCCCCTCTATTGGACAGTTGGCTGCAATTTCACGACATCTCCAACACTGTCCATCACACTCTCCCACCAACACGACCCCAACAGCTGGAACGCTCTTACCGGGAGAGTTCGGCGTCCAGGAACTCTGAAGTGACGACCTCTCAGACGGCTGGTCACGGAGGCAGTCTTTGGTGGCGAAGGCCCTCTCCATCAGGCTGACCAGACGATTGGCGTCCTGGTGGTCTCCTTGTCCGACCTCTGGCTGTACCTCAGGAGGACGTGCTTGGGTGTAGCGGTCCACTATCACCTTTTCAACTCCATAATCAGGTTTGCTGACTGCAGACTCCCAACTGCATCTCCAGTCATGAACTCCCCTGGCACGGGCTGTCACCGTAACACCCAGCCGGGTAAGAATCTCCGCTTTCAGCTTGGCATAGTCTTGGCTGTCCTGCTCGCTCAGGTCAGCATAGGCCCTTTGGGGTTCTCCAATCAGATAGGGTGCGACCATCATGGCCCATTCAGATAGGGCCAGATTCTCCTTCTCTGCCAGTCCCTCAAACCTAGTGAGATATACCTCCACATCGTCACGAGGTGTCATCTTTTTCAGGGACTGTCTTACCGCCTTCTTTACAGTGGACAATGCAGGTGACTTTGCAACATTACTTTGGGACGATGCGCTGCAAGTCTTTTGTAGTGCTGCAACCTGCTCAAAAAACAACCGGTTATTCTCCTGCTGCTGCTGCAGGAATTGCTGCTGGGCCTGCTGCATGCGCTGCTGGTGCTGCAGGCGCTGCCGCTCCATGCTCTGCTGCATGCTTCGCTGGGCCTGGACCAGGTACTCAACGAGCTCCTCCATACTGCCGGACTTATCTGTCTCAACCACGGCAGTCTTATGTTGCACATTAACTTAAGCCATTTGTTCAAACAGCGCCTCCATGTTGTCATCCATGCTGTCAGACTTCTCTGTCTCAACAACGGCAGTCTTCACTCAAGACATACACACTCCACAGTCTTTTCCACAGAAAATCCAGCTTTGCTGTGCAGACACTTTTTTTTTTATTTGCAAAGTCTATTAGGGCTACTGTCTCTTTAAGACTGCTCCAATCAGACGTTTTTGCTGACACACTTTTTTTTTTTTTCTCTGCTGCTGCTTCAACAGACTTCACCTTTTATTGCTGTCTCTCGCCACTGTGCTGCACGCACATTCTAGCACCAATTGTAACATTTCCAGGGGATATAGCTCTGGGATCGCCGTCCGGGTAGACGGAGTGGCACGGAAACAGTTCATTCACAGACAGCAGTTCTGGTAAAAACTGGCCGCAACCAGTTTTATTAAAGTCCACAGCAAACAGAACATAATCAAAACCAAATCATAAACATAAGACCTGGGCTTGTCCAGCCACTTACTACACTTAGATAGATTTCCCTATCTATCCGGGACCAGACTCTAACAGCCTGGGCCAAAACAACACATATGTTCAGCATTTACCAGCATGGAGTTTCACAGGGTCTCCTCCTTGTGTCTAAAGGCACCTTCAACGTCCAGACTTGAGAGAGCTCCCCTCCTATTCAGCAGCTATCCGCATGGATTCTCACAGAGACTACTCCTGTGTCCGGGGTACATCGAGCACCCAGACTGAGACAGCTCATACTCCTGGAGACTCCTTCTTGTGCCTGGACTCCTTGTCCAGACTAAGCGAGCTCTCTGTCTGTGTTCGCAGACACCTACTTCTGGTCTCCTAATTAACAGCTGAGTGGTTTCAGGCCTGAGCTGCAAGTGTGTACTGAATGTAAGGTGTAGTGACCTTTCTCTACCACTAGGTTTACAAAGCCATACATTTCCCTTATACCAGTCAGCAAAGTATCTAGGTGAAATGTACACCCCATTCAACACACATACTCTCACTGTCTCACAATAGACATAAGATATTATAAGACATGGGGAAGACACCGAAAGTGAATACCTGCAGGCTGCCTTCAAGTCTATGGGAAAATAAAGAGAAAAAAAGTCAAATTATATTTATACAGTGATGGTGCATTAACAGTAAAGTAAAATTATTTCATAATTAATAATCATATACATACAGAAAAATGGCATAAATCAGAATAAAATTAGATTATAATAATGGTGTCAATGGAGTACCTCATACTCCCTATTTAAACCATGTGGTTCAAGTGTTCGTAAGGCATATATCCAAAAGGCTTCCCTTTCTTTCAATTTTGCGATTCTATCGCCACCCCGGCGTGCCAATGGTACATGGTCTATAATTTGATATCGTAATTGTGATATGCTATGACCACTTGAAATAAAGTGAGCGGGTATTGGCAATAAAAGCCTCTTGCAACGTATAGTAGATTTATGCTGCGAAATACGGTCTCGGATATGTTGGGTGGTCTCACCAACATATCCGAGACCGCAAGGGCATTTAATAAGGTATATCACATATGAAGAGTCACAATTGAAATAACCTTTGATAGGGAAGGTTTTGACAGAGAGTGGATGGGTGAAACTGTCACCTTTGGTGATATTGGAACATTGTAAACAGTGTAAGCATGGGAATGTTCCTTTCCGTTGTGACCTGAATAGAGTCTGAGTTCCACCCAATTTGCGACCTCCTATATCGGCTCTAACCAAAAGATTACGGAGATTTGGAGATTTCTTGCGACATATGAGTGGTCCTGATTGAAATTCAGATATGTCAGGGTAGGATGAGTATAATAAGGGCCATTGTCTTCGTATAATATTATGGAAGAGGTGCATAAACGGATGGTAGGTATTAACAAAGGCAATTCTCTTAGATACTGTCTCCATATTTCTATTCATTTCAGGAGTAAAAGACAATAGAGACTCTGGATAGCCTCTAATTTCAAATTTAGTCTTCATATCACGAAGTCTGGTAGCTCTAAGGTATGGGTCTGAAACAATACGGTTGATGCGGCAAAATTGCGACCGGGGAAGTGATCTTTTTATATGTCGTGGATGGCAACTAGTAAATAAAAGGAGGCTATTCTTATCTGTAGGTTTTATGAAGAGGTCTGTAGATAAGATCCCCTTTTCATCCTTTAAAATAGTAGTGTCCAAAAAGGAAATGGAATCACTACTATGGTGCATAGTAAAGGTCAGACCAGTAACCGTTGTATTGAGATGGTTGAAAAAGAGCTCCAGTGACTCAGGGCTACCCGACAAAATTAGAAATATGTCATCTGTTATGTTACGGTAGCTGAGGAGTGCAGGCAAAAAAGGAAATACACCAGAGCAGTTGGAATCTATGAGATTGCAGTACCCTGACTAACCACCGCAACTAGAGGCAGCCGTGGAGCGTTCCTACGATGGTCCTAGACGCCTCGTCACAGCCTGAGAAACTAACTACACCTAAAGACAGAAATAGGAAAGCTATCTGCCCCGGAGCAGAACCCCAAAGATAATAGAAAGCCCCCAAACATGTAATGGCGGTTAGACAAGAGGAAATACTGACACAGAAAGAAAATAGTATGAGCAAACGCTGGGGCCCAAACTATCTAAATAGAAAAGGATAGGAAGGGTACTTACTGCAATCCCAGAAAACCCTGAAAAACACCAACTTACTAATTTCAAAATCACCTGAGATCACACGACCTCTACCACCTAAATTAGTTCTCTGGTGTAACAAAAACAGCAGCCACTGAAAAAACTGCAAAAAGCAAAAGTACAAAACACAGTGGCTGGACCAAACTGAGAGGGCAAAAGCCCCCGGAGGGGACCCAGAAGGCCCCACAGAAGTGCAGGACAAAATGCAAAAATATAGCAAAAAACACACAATAAGAAATTGTCTTATCTGAAAGCAGGAGATGCAGACACGACACAGCAGGCTACAAGGGAAACTGGAAAGAAGGATTCAGACCAGAACAATTGATCACCGGCAACCCTGATGGGAAAATGATTCCCTTAAATAAGACCAATCAGTAACACCTGATTCCCAATCCTCACTAGTACCGCTTGTAACCACCAGAGGGAGCCTCTGCTCAGAACTCATCTCAAACCCATTCACAACAGTACCCCCCCCTTGAGGAGGGGTCACCGAACCTCATTTGAGCAACCAGGTCGGTCAGGATGAGTTCTATGATACGCACGGATAAGTCTCCTAGCATGGATGTCCGAAGCAAACACCCAAGAATTATCTTCCTGACCATAACCTCTCCATTTAACCAAATACTGGAGTCTTCGTCTAGAAAAACGAGAATCCAATATTTTCTCAACCACATACTCCAGATTGCCCTCAACCAAAACAGGGTCAGGAGGCACAGCAGCAGGAACCACTGGTTCAACAAACCTCTTCAACAAGGACTTGTGGAACACGTTATGGATCTTAAATGTCCCTGGAAGAAGCAAACGAAAAGAAACAGGATTAATAATCTCCATGATCTTATAAGGTCCAATGAACCTAGGCTTAAATTAGGAGATGCTACTCTCATAGGAATATTCTTTGAGGACAACCAGACCAAGTCCCCCACTTTAAACCGAGGACCATAAGTCCTATGCCGGTTAGCAAACCGCTGGGCCTTCTCCTGAGAGAGGGACAACCTCTCCACTACCTGGTCCCAAATCTGCTGCATACGCTCAACAACAGAGTCAACACCTGGACAGACAGAAGCCTCCGTCTGTCCTGAAGAAAATCGAGGGTGAAACCCAGAATTACAGAAAAACGGAGACATCAAAGTGGCAGAGCTAGCCCTATTATTAAGAGCAAACTCAGCCAAAGGCAAAAAAGAGACCCAGTCATCCTGATCAGCAGACACAAAGCATCTTAGATAAGTCTCCAATGTCTGGTTTGTTCTCTCAGTTTGACCATTGGTCTGAGGATGAAATGCCGAGGAGAAAGACAATTGAACACCCAGTTTAGAACAAAAAGTCCTCCAAAATCTGGAAACAAACTGGACTCCTCTGTCAGACACAATGTTCTCAGGAATGCCGTGTAAACGAACCACGTGCTGAAGGAACAACGGCACCAATTCAGAGGAGGAAGGCAACTTAGGTAATGGCACAAGATGTATCATTTTGGAAAACCTATCACAAATTACCCAGATGGTGGTCATACTCTGAGAAACAGGAAGATCGGAAATGAAATCCATAGAGATATGGGTCCATGGTCTCTTGGGCACAGGCAATGGCATCAACAAACCACTAGAGCGAGAGCAAGGCTTGGAGCGAGAGCAAGTCCCGCAGGACTGCACAAATTCCCTGACATCGCGAGACAAGGTAGGCCACCAAAAGGACCGACTAACCAAGTCTCTGGTACCAAAAATTCCGGGATGCCCAGCCAATGCGGAACAATGAATCTCAGACATCACACTCTTTTTCCATTGGTCGGGACAAACAATTTTCCAACAGGGCAGCGCTCGGGCCTATCCTCCTGACACCCCTCCAGAGCAAGTCTCAAATTAGGCGAGATGGCGGAAAGAACTACACCCTCCTTCAAAATAACAGAGGGATCAGATAGCTCAGGAGAGTCCGCAAGGAAACTCCTCGAGAGGGCATCCGCCTTAACATTCTTAGTGCCAGGAAGAAAGGAAACCACAAAATTAAAACGTGTGAAAAACAAGGCCCACCTGGCCTGTCTAGGATTGAGTCGCTTGGCAGATTCCAGATAGACCAGATTCTTATGGTCCGTAAGGACCACCACCTGATGTTTGGCTCCCTCCAGCCAATGTCTCCACTCTTCAAAAGCCCACTTCATGGCCAATAACTCCCGATTACCCACGTCATAATTACGTTCAGTAGGAGAAAATTTTCGAGAGAAAAAGGCACAAGGGTTACTTTTAGAGGTCTCTGGATCTTTTTGGGACAAAACGGCACCTGCCCCAATTTCAGAGGCATCAACCTCCACCTGAAATGGCAGAGAAACATCAGGCTGCCGTAGAACAGGAGCAGAAGTGAATCTCTGCTTAAGTTCCTGAAACGCAGAGACTGCCTCAGGAGGCCAATTCACCACATCAGAACCCTTTCTGGTCAAATCAGTTAATGGTTTAACAATAACAGAGAAATTACCAATAAATTTACGATAAAAATTGGCAAAACCCAAAAATCTCTGAAGAGCCTTTAATGAAGTAGGTTGGACCCAATCACAGATGGCCTGAACCTTGACCGGGTCCATTTCAATAACAGATGGGGACAAAATGAATCCAGAAATGAGATCTTCTGTACGCCAAAAAGACACTTTGATCCCTTCACATACAGAGCATTCTCTCTCAAAATCTGGAATACAGTTCGAACATGTTTCACATGAGAGTCCCAGTCATTAGAAAAAATCAAGATATCATCCAAATAAACAATCAGAAACTTGTCCACAAAATCCCTGAAAATGTCATTCATGAAGGACTGGAAGACGGAAGGAGCATTAGTGAGCCCAAAGGGCATCACAAGGTACTCAAAATGCCCTTCAGGGGTGTTAAATGCCGTCTTCCATTCATCCCCGTGCTTAAAGCGAATAAGGTTATACGCCCCCCTGAGGTCAAGCTTGGTAAACCAAGTAGCGTTTTTCACCCTGGAAAACAGGTCAGAAATCAAGGGTAACGGGTATTGATATTTCACAGTAATATTGTTCAAGAGACGATAATCAATACACGGCCTTAATGAACCATCTTTTTTGGCCACAAAGAAAAAACCGGCACCTAAGGGTGAAGAGGATGGTCTGATATGACCCTTCTCCAATGATTCCTTGATATAAGACCGCATAGCGTCATGTTCAGGTACAGACAAGTTAAAAGGCGACCCTTAGGGAATTTACTACCTGGCACTAATTCAATAGCGCAGTCATAGCTCCTATGGGGAGGTAAGGATGCAGATTTACTTTCGCTAAACACATCAGAAAAATCAAACAAAAAGTCAGGAACATCCTCAGCCTGGGGGGAGGCAGAAAAAACAGGAGTGTTGGTATTAACACATTGGCAGCCCCAATGGTTACAGACACAGATTTCCAATCCAAAACAGGATTATGAGACTGTAACCAAGGGAAACCCAGCACGATAATGTCATGCAGATTATATAGAACCAAAAATTTGCAGCACTCCTGGTGATCAGGTTCAACCCTCATTATCACCTGAGTAGAAAACTGGGGTTTATTCTCAGCCAAAGGGGTAGAATCGATCCCCAGTAGGGGAATAGACTTCTGTAGGGGTATCAAGGGAAATCCACAACGTTTAGCAAAATCATAATCCATCAGGTTAATAGCTGCTCCAGAATCAACGAAAGCCTGAGCAGAAAATGAGGACAGAGAGCATATCAGAGTGACAGTTAATAAAAACTTAGTCTGAACACTACCCAAGACAACTGAGCGTGCAAAACGTCTTCCCCGCTTAGGGCAGACTGAAATAGCATGAGAGGCATCACCACAGTAGAAACACAACCCATTGCGCTTTCGAAACTCATGACGCTGTGCCCCAGACACCACTCCACCACACTGCATGGGCTCAGCAGCTGGCTCACAAGGCAACACCACTCCACGCACACTTCTCCGCTCACGCAAACGTCTGTCAACTTGAATCGCCAATGACATAGAATCATTGAGACCAGAGGGGACAGGGAATCCCACCATAACATCCTTTACATTATCCGACAGACCCTTCCGGAAAAGGGCCGCCAAAGCGTCGTCATTCCATTTGGTCAGGACTGCCCACCTACGGAATCTCTGACAGTATAACTCAGCGTCATCAAGCCCCTGATTTAATGCCAACAAGGCTTTTTCAGCTTGATCAGTGACATTAGGCTCATCGTACAATAACCCCAAAGCCTGAAAAAATGCATCAACATCACTCAAAACAGGATCCCCAGGTGTGAGGGAAAAAGCCCAATCCTGAGGATCGCCGCGCAGGAGAGAGATGATAATTTGAACCTGCTGCGCTGCGTTTCCTGAGGACTTAGATTTTAAGGCAAAAAACAATTTACAATTATTTTTGAAATTCTGAAACTTAGCTCGATCCCCTGAAAACAAATCTGGCATGGGAATCCTAGGTTCCACAACAGGCAACCTAGCAAGATATGCAGCAATACTCTGAACCTCAGTGGCAAGCTGATCCACACGGCCAGACAACTGTGCAAACTCCATTGGGAGAAAAGATCCTCCCCAGCACCCAGAGATACAGAGGGAAAAAAAAAAAAAATGCAACAAACAGAAAAATATCTCTGACAACTTTTCTTCCTTCAAAATATTTTTTCCCTTCTGTGAGTACCATACAATTTTTATGGCCGGTGATACTGTTATGTTACGGTAGCTGAGGAGTGCAGGCAAAAAAGGAAATACACCAGAGCAGTTGGAATCTATGAGATTGCAGTACCCTGACTAACCACCGCAACTAGAGGCAGCCGTGGAGCGTTCCTACGATGGTCCTAGACGCCTCGTCACAGCCTGAGAAACTAACTACACCTAAAGACAGAAATAGGAAAGCTATCTGCCCCGGAGCAGAACCCCAAAGATAATAGAAAGCCCCCAAACATGTAATGGCGGTTAGACAAGAGGAAATACTGACACAGAAAGAAAATAGTATGAGCAAACGCTGGGGCCCAAACTATCTAAATAGAAAAGGATAGGAAGGGTACTTACTGCAATCCCAGAAAACCCTGAAAAACACCAACTTACTAATTTCAAAATCACCTGAGATCACACGACCTCTACCACCTAAATTAGTTCTCTGGTGTAACAAAAACAGCAGCCACTGAAAAAACTGCAAAAAGCAAAAGTACAAAACACAGTGGCTGGACCAAACTGAGAGGGCAAAAGCCCCCGGAGGGGACCCAGAAGGCCCCCACAGAAGTGCAGGACAAAATGCAAAAATATAGCAAAAAACACACAATAAGAAATTGTCTTATCTGAAAGCAGGAGATGCAGACACGACACAGCAGGCTACAAGGGAAACTGGAAAGAAGGATTCAGACCAGAACAATTGATCACCGGCAACCCTGATGGGAAAATGATTCCCTTAAATAAGACCAATCAGTAACACCTGATTCCCAATCCTCACTAGTACCGCTTGTAACCACCAGAGGGAGCCTCTGCTCAGAACTCATCTCAAACCCATTCACAACAGTCATCGATGTATCTCTTCCAAAGCACTACGTGCTGTTGGAAGAGAGAATGTGTGTAAACAAATTCTGACTCAAATTGGGCCATATAGAGGTTTGCAAACGGAGGCGCAACGTTTGCGCCCATTGCCATACCTGTTCTCTGGATAAAAAACCTGTCCTCAAACATAAAGAAATTCCTTTTGAGGACCAGTGTCAACAACGAGGTACAAAAGGATTTCATTTCAAAAGAGAAGTCTGTGTTCGTATCAAAAAAAAAGATTGAACAGCCTGGATACCTCTGGTATGGTCAATGTTAGTGTACAAGCTGGTGACATCTAATGTAGCCTGAAGACAATTTTGTGATACAATATGAAGATCTCTAATATGAGACAGGAAATGAGATGTATCTTGTAATCAAGACGGAATGATGGGTAAAAGAGGAGAGAGTATTTTTTCTAGTACAATTGATAATAGTGATAGTAGTGAATTGGTGGAAGCAACTATGGGCCTGCCAGGAGGGCAGGTGAGATTCTTGTGTATCTTAGGGATAGTGTAAAACACCAGGATGATTGGTTGTGGATTAATAAGATAATCCACAAGTTTAGGATCAATAACTCCCTTATTAAGAAAATGATGGACTAGATCTCGAATGTTGTGAATGGGTTTGAGATGAGTTCTGAGCAGAGGCTCCCTCTGGTGGTTACAAGCGGTACTAGTGAGGATTGGGAATCAGGTGTTACTGATTGGTCTTATTTAAGGGAATCATTTTCCCATCAGGGTTGCCGGTGATCAATTGTTCTGGTCTGAATCCTTCTTTCCAGTTTCCCTTGTAGCCTGCTGTGTCGTGTCTGCATCTCCTGCTATCAGATAAGACAATTTCTTATTTTGTGTTTTTGCTATATTTTTGCATTTTGTCCTGCACTTCTGTGGGGGCCTTCAGGGTCCCCTCCGGGGGCTTTTGCCCTCTCAGTTTAGTCCAGCCACTGTGTTTTGTACTTTTGCTTTTTCCAGTTTTTTTCAGTGGCTGCTGTTTTTGTTACACCAGAGAACTAATTTAGGTGGTAGAGGTCGTGTGATCTCAGGTGATTTTGAAATTAGTAGAGTTGGTGTTTTTTCAGTGTTTTCTGGATTGCAGTAAGTTTCCCTTCCTTCCTTTTCTATTTAGATAGTTTGGGCCCAGCGTTTGCTCATACTATTTTTTTTCTGTGTCAGTATTTTTCCCCTTGTCTAACCGCCATTACATGTTTGGGGGTTTTTATTATCTTTGGGGTTCTGCTCCGGGAGATAGCTTTCCTATTTCTATCTTTAGGTGTAGTTAGTTTCTCAGGCTGTGACGAGGGTCTAGGACCAACGTAGAACGCTCCACGGTGCCTAGTTGTGGTGGTTAGTCAGGGTACTGCAATCCCCTAGATTCCAACCCTGCCTTTTTTTGGGGGGGGGGGGGGGGGGGGGGGGGTTTTGGGGG
>JARQOD010000001.1:437981628-438020478 GCA_033576555.1 Oophaga sylvatica | reverse complement strand
ACAAAAGTTATAACATCTTTATTAGCATTAGGCCACCAAAACCGGCGAGAAAGGAGATCTAAAGTAGCCTTACTCCCTGGATGTCCTGCTAGAGCAGAATTATGATGTGCCTCAATAACCTTTTGTCTCAACAGATTTGGGACAAACAGTCTCCCTGGAGGTCCTGCAGGGGCGTCCCCCTGAGCCTCTAACACCTCCTCCTCAAGCTCAGAAAATACAGCCGACACTACCACCCCCTCCTGAAGGATAGGACTCGGGTCATCCGTTTTCCTGGCCCCTGGGAAACTGCGAGACAAGGCATCAGCCTTTACATTCTTAGACCCCGGGCGATAAGTGACGACAAAATTAAACCTGGTAAAAAACAACGACCATCGAGCTTGTCTGGAATTCAGACGCTTAGCGGATTCCAAATACAACAGGTTCTTGTGATCAGTAATAACGGTAACCGGGTGGACTGCCCCCTCCAAAAAGTGACGCCATTCTTCAAAAGCTAACTTAATGGCCAAAAGTTCCCTATTGCCGATATCATAATTCCTTTCGGCGGACGACAATTTCTTAGAAAAGAAAGCGCACGGATGCCATTTACCAGGGGACGGACCCTGGGACAATATAGCACCCACCCCTACGTCAGACGCATCCACCTCCACAATGAACGGCTGAGATGCATCTGGTTGGATGAGAACGGGTGCCGAAGCAAAACATTTCTTCAAAGAGGAAAAGGCTTGGCAAGCTTTGTCCGACCATTTAGAAAAATCCGTCCCTTTTCTTGTCATGTCCGTGAGAGGTTTGACGACAGATGAGAAATTACAAATAAATTTCCGGTAGTAGTTAGCAAACCCCAAAAAACGCTGCAGAGCCTTAAGATCCCTGGCTGATCCCATTCAAGCACTGCTCTCACCTTTTCAGGGTCCATACGGAAACCGGAGGCTGAACCAAAAAACCCAAAAACTGAAGTTCCTGTACGGCAAATACACACTTCTCCAGTTTGGCGTATAGTTTATTGTCTCGCAAGATCTGCAACACCTGTCTCACATGCTCCTGATGAGACACAAGATCTGGCGAGTAAATTAAAATGTCGTCCAAATATACAACCACAAACAGCCCCACAAGGTGACGAAAAATGTCATTAACAAAATGTTGGAATACTGCTGGTGCAGTAGTCAGACCAAAAGGCATGACAAGGTTCTCATAATGTCCCTCCGGCGTGTTAAACGCCGTTTTCCACTCATCCCCCTCTTTTATCCTAATCAAATTATACGCCCCCCTGAGATCCAATTTAGAGAACCATTTGGCGCCAACAATTTGATTGAAGAGATCAGGAATAAGAGGGAGTGGATACGGATCTCGAACAGTAATCCGATTAAATTCGCGGAAATCCAAGCAAGGGCGTAGGCCTCCATCTTTCTTCTTCACAAGAAGAACCCCGCGGCTACTGGGGAAGATGAAGGTCTAATATGCCCTTTGGCCAGACTTTCAGAAATATAATCTTTCATAGCCTGCCTCTCAGGACCAGAAAGATTATACAACCTAGCTTTAGGCAACTTAGCATCAGGAAGGAGATTAATAGAGCAGTCATACACGCGATGAGGAGGCAACTCCTGACACCCCTCCTCAGAGAAAACATCCCCAAAATCCTCCAAAAAAGGAGGCAATGTACTAGGCACGACCGCACTGATGACTGTGTTCATGCAGTTGCTTTTGCAAAACTCACCCCATTGGCTTATTTCTCTGGACTGCCAATTAATCACAGGGTTATGTTTAACCAACCAAGGAAGTCCCAACACAATGGGAGTAGGTAGACCCTCCAACACATAACAAGATAATTGTTCCCTATGTATTGCCCCTACCCGAAGGTCAATGTTATGAACCTCGTGAACAAAGCTACCTTGGCCGAGAGGCCTGGCGTCAATGGAGAATATAGGGATCGGTTTGACCAATACACTCAGATGCATACCTTGAGCCTGAGCAAACTGAGCGTCAACCAGATTAGCCCCGGAACCACTATCAAGAAGAACAGACAATCTCTCCACTCTCGTACCAACTACCACCTCCACTGGTACAAGGAACTGAGAAGAACTGGCGGATGAAATACATACTCCCAGGTTGTCGTCCACCACACAACCTGGGATTAACAGTTTTCCGGCGACTTTTGGCTCAACAAGGCACGGGATGGACATTCTCCAACAAAATGTCCCTCTTTCCCGCAGAAAAAACATCTTCTAGTCCTGCGGCGTACCGCCAATCCCCTCCTACGAAATGATGTCCCTCCCAACTGCATAGGCTCATCCGAACAGACAAGGGGAACCTCAACATAAGGGACTTTAGTGGTAGGTGGAGAAACAACAGGGAGTGGGGTTACCTCACCCCTCTCCCGAAGCCGTCTATCAGTACGGATAGCTAAGGCCATAGCAGCCTCCAGAGAAGGAGGAGACTCATACTGAGCCAAAACGTCTTTTAATTTATCAGAAAGCCCATGACAAAACTGGCTCCTAAGAGCTGGGTCATTCCACTGAGTATCTGTGGCCCATCTACGAAACTCAGAAGCAAATTCCTCTGCCGGACGATCTCCCTGCTGTATCTTACGTAATTTAGTCTCAGCAAGAGAGACCCGATCTGGGTCATCATATACCAATCCCAGGGCAGTAAAAAATTGATCTACAGACAGTAGAGCCGGGGATCCCGGAGGAAGGGAAAATGCCCAGGATTGAGGGTCCCCTTGCAGAAGTGAGATAACAATTCCCACTCTCTGCTCCTCACTCCCTGATGATCGAGGCCGAAGCCGAAAATACAATTTACATGCCTCCCGGAAGGTGAAAAATTTGTCTCGCCCACCAGTGAACCTGTCCGGGAGAGCTACTTTAGGTTCAACTCTGGTTTGCTCCAGGGGAGACAAAACTTTGGACTTAATGTCCGTCAGCTCCATGGATAATCCCTGCAACTGCAGAGCCAGCTGGGCTACTGGATCCATGGTAACTGGAGATAATTTTTATGGCCAGTGAAAATGTCACGCTGTCTAATGATATGTATACAATGTCAGTAAACTATTAATACAGGAACAACACTCTATACAACAACTAGTATAGCAACATCAGCATGTAAGTATAGAATAGATTTACCTGACACGATATCTGCTGAACTCAGGGTTAATCTTGAGGACTTGATGAGCTGAAACAGGAAAGAGGTGGACCGGGATCTAACCTGACCCTAAACTGGGGTCCTAACTAATCCCTTACCTTGGAGGTACTGATAATGGTTCAGAGGTCCAAGTCTCCAACCTAACCCTGTCTCCTATCAGACCCTGAACCCTGTAATCAGTCCTAAGAAGGATCCTGACTACCAGCAAAGGGATATGGGCTGATCTCAGCTAAATACACAGATTAGACATATAAGACAGACAGGATAACACTCGCTTGCATACACACTCAAACACCAAAGGAACATAAATGGTCTGGGAAATAAACTCTAACCAAGTTGAGCTTAGAACAACTAAGGAGCTCACAACTAAAGTCTATACAGATTCATTCCTATCTGTGGTCTGCATGAAGGTTTCACTGGCAACTCCCCAAGCAGACAACCAGGAATTTAAAGGAAACCAATCAACAAATAATCAATTGCAGCCGGGAGAAACTGCACCCAGTCCCAGAACCGAGCACAGACAGAATTAACTCCCTAGCTGCCAAACACAAAGAAACAGCAGCTCAGCTGTGAGAAGTCAAAATGTGCAACCGCGACGATCTTCGTGGCAATGCACACGACACCTTCCTATCCTTTTCTATTTAGTTAGTTTGGGCCCCAGCGTTTGCTCATGCTATTTTCTTTCTGTGTCAGTGTTTCTTCTTGTCTAACCGCCATTACATGTTTGGGGGCTTTCTATTATCTTTGGGGCTCTGCTCCGGGGCAGATAGCTTTCCTATTTCTATCTTTAGGTGTAATTAGTTTCTCAGGCTGTGACGAGGCGTCTAGGACCAACGTAGGAACGCTCCATGGCTGCCTCTAGTTGTGGTGGTTAGTCAAGGTACTGCAATCTCATAGATTCCAACTGCTCTGGTGTATTGCCTTTTTACCTGCACTCCTCAGCTACCAAATCATAACAGTGCACCCCATCTCTAGCAAGTAGTCCATCGTATGGGTAATTCACTTTTTGATCCAGAAATCCAAATCTTTGCTGACGGCACCATCGACGTAGCCAGTTGTTCACATGCAGAATCTTATTCCACCTCCTTGTTCCATGGCCATCCACTGGAAGGATGGAAGACCACCTGCGATCCCAGTTCTTTCACTTTCTTACCTAAGTTTTCAAAGTCACTGCAGATGGTTTCCAGGTCCTTTCTTGCGGTGTCATTTGTCCCCACATGTATTAGCAGGAATGGGTAGTCATCTGTCGGTCTGAAGAGTCCTAATATGCTGTCAGACATATCTTTAATTTTTGCACCGGAATTCTGACAGTGGTTCACCGCAATCAGGCAGTGTTTTAAGTTAATATGCTGATGTCATGCTGATTGACAGCTGTCTCCCTGCTTCCTAACTGCGGTGAGCAATGAGCATAGTGTCAGAAGTTACACCCATTGACACAGCAGCCCAGGAAGAAGGAGAGCTTCTCTGTTGGCGTGGAGCAGCCGAATCACTGGCAGCTTCAGTCAGTAACTGCTCTAGGCCAGTGCCGAGTAGAACAGTCAGGTAGTTGCCTCTGTTAACAACTACCTGCCTGTTAGTTTTTGGTCCCATAGTAAAAAATAAAACCGTCCTGGACAACTCCTATAAATAGGAATCTGTAGTTGTCAGTTTCGGCCTGGGGTCACGTTAGATGTTGTTCTTATGATGACCCTGTAGCTAGTTCTAATCTTGTTTTATCATGTATAGCAGAAATAAAGAGATATAGCATACCTCCCAACCATCCCGGATTGACCGGGACAGTCCCGATTCTAACCCTCCCACCCGCTGTCCTGATCGGGACGCTGTTTCCCACAGTGAGAAGTCGCCACACCCCCCATCCTCGCCCTCCCACCTCTCCACTTCAGCTTCTCACAGCCAGGAGTCCGTTGCTGTGCTGTCCTCTTATGTGCGAACAGGACCTGTGATGAGGTCACAAAAGGGGAGGAGTTAGGTGTCACATGGTCAGGCTCCTCCGTGTGTGCAGGTCTCTGCTGTGCTGGTTGTCATGGTGCAGGATGAGGGTAAATTTGTGTGGGGTCAGGAGGTGTTTACAGTGTGGATGTAGCAGTGCTGTGTGTGTATGAGGTGTACGGAGCGGAGCCGTGTGTGCGAGGTGTACGGAGCGGAGCCATGTGTGTATGAGGTGTACGGAGCTGAGCCGTGTGTGTACGAGGTGTACGGAGCGGAGCCGTGTGTGTGCGAGGTGTACGGAGCAGAACCCTGTGTGTAGGAGGTTACGGAGCGGAGCCGTGTGTGTACGAGGTATATGTGTGGCCCAGCTACGTGTGACACATGTCTCCTGGAAAATGCACAGGAAAGGTAATTGTAAAGCCTGAAATTCATTCACATCACACACTTCTTAACACTGCCACTAGAGGCATTTCAGACTTTTTGGTAGTGTGACGTAGCAATAGTGAATCATTCTAGTCAGAGCTCAGTCTGAGCTAGATTGAAGGAGGATTCGAGTTCCTGTCTTTGGACAGAGAGGTTCAGTTAGTTTCTGTTTCAGTCAGAGACAGACGGAAAGAGAAGAGAGTTGAGTCTTTGAGGGAGAGGAGTGAAGACTGATTCCTGACGGAGCTCAGATAGTTCATCTTATACGGAAGTGGAGGCTAGTATGAGTAGACGGATTTACTCTAGCCTTGTCAGAACTACAATCGGAACTGCTATCTCAGAACAAGCTGCTTGTGTTCCTAAGAAAGTGGAAAGCAATTCTCAGAGCTACAGCGTGTATACAGTCTGACAAATCGTCCTGTGAGCTGCTCTGGACAGGGTCTGGAAGGAAGGAAGGAAAGGAACCACTGCAGTTATTAGAACGAGGCAACTGAGAACAGGTCAGTGAGCACTGGAAGGAAAGCTTATGACTACACCACTGCTACCGTGCTTATGTTAAGGGCAAGAGCAGGGCGACAGGCGAGTGGTAAAAGAAGGACAAGTGACTTAGGTGACAGATCACCTTCACTTAGTTATCCGGACACCGGGGTCCGAAGTGTTGCTAGAACTTCACGTCTAGTAATAAGATACACCGGAGGCCTTGCTGGACTTCAAGTTGCAGAAGGTAGCCCTAAGTGCCGATACGTAACCGGGGTCAGGAAGGACAACAATCTAGCAGGGCCCTGCACAAAGACTAGTTCTATCCAACAGAAGACCCCCACCACAATATTGGCAGGGCGAAGCTGTCATATTCAGAGTTAAACCTGACTTCACGCAGGTTAAGATTCACACACGATTCAAGGATAAAGGAGGCCTCAAACCTGCTCAGCAATTCCCTAAATGTGCATTCTCCAACCTGACCAGCTTCCCGGGACATACCTGCAACATCTACAAGTAAAGGTATGGAAAGAGACTGCATTGTGTGTGACTGACTTCTTATCTGCACCTTGCAACACCATAGACTTTGAGGGACCAGTCCCACCTGTGGGGGACTTAACATCTAGCTGCCTAATAACATCCCCTCAGAAGATTCACCCTGCAGCGTTGGTCTTATTGATCAGAAACCACAGGTGGCATCACGAACTATCTTTATAATCCCCTGTAAATACCCCCCTTTGCATGACCGCCCAGGGTTACGGACCGAGCCCTGCTGCCAGTGACTTCCCCATAGACTTCCATGGGCTCGGTGCCGAGTACCCCATAACCCTGGTAGTACCAATGTGGTGCGCGTCATCTTTGGCGTCACGAACAGGATCCGAAGCTTACAATTTGCGAGTCCTGTGTGCAGTTTTTGGTGATTTTTGGCGCCCTTGTCTGCCATTTTGCCGCCATATTCGCGCCCTGAGGCGCTGGTGAAGAAGGTGGGCGTGCATTCGTGGGCGTACCTGCAAAAGCGCGCTGCAGCAATAAAGTCCTGAACACGCCCCCAACGCTGACGCGGCGGCAGGTCCTGTAGAGAGCTTCAGTAAACGCTCTGACGTCAGAGCGCCAGCAACACAGGTCCTGTCTCCACCGCAGTGCCTGCAAACCTGCAGCCTTCAGAGAAGGTAGGCCAAGATTAACCAGGGGGGCGCAGACATGTTGCAGCAGCCAGCCGACAGCGCGGCCCCAGCCGGCGGCCCCAATGACTTACCAATTGGCGTGCAGCGCAGGATGGAAATGTGGGCCCCTCACCTGGTCCTGTAGTCCCAATAGTACCGCTAACGCTGCCATACCTGCCTGGAGCAAAGTGGCTCCCTCAGTACAGCGGCAAGCCAGACACCCTGCCCGGATTCAAACGGAAAATATGCAGCATAATGGACATGTATCCTATGACAGAAAAGCAAAGAGCTGCAGTAGTAATAGGGCAACTAACTGGTGCTGCTGAGAGAGAAGTAGAGACTTGGACAGCTGCAGACCAGGAGTCAGTGCCTGCAATTTTCTTAAAGCTACAGACTATCTTTGAGGACTGCACTGAAACAGATCTCCGGATGAGTTTTTATCAATGTTCCCAGAAATCAGATGACAGCATTAGAGACTACGCCTGCCGACTACAGGGGGCCCTGCGAGCTCTCAAACAGGTTAACCCTGTAAGTGCCATTGATGAAAGCAAAATGCTTAAGGAACAGTTTGTACGGGGACTGAGGTCCCAAGCTGAAAGAAGGACTGTGAACTGGTGGTCCTTGGATCATCCTGATGCAACCTTTGATGCCCTTAAAGATATGGCTATAAAAGGACTGCGGCCCCTGGAAAAGCCTGAGATGGCAACCCAGTATTACCCGGGTGAAGCCACTCTAAAGCCGGTAACATCCACCTTTCCCCCGCTGGTGGCAGAAGCCAAAACGCAGGTGGCGCCCCCTACTGAGTTGGACTGTTTGCGCTCAGAAGTGCGCCAGCTGACTAAAAACCTGGCCACTGTAATGAGTGCCCTGCAACTGCGGAAGGAAGAAGGAGGAAAGATACTGCTAGCCGACTGCCCAGAGGATGTTCCTTGGATGAACCGGAGGAAAAGGAGGACGTCGCCCCACCGGAGGAGAACAACGCCACCCACAGGAGCGACCCCTGATCAGCACCATCCTCGCCGAGAGATCATCTGCTACCGTTGCAACAGAAAAGGTCATCTAGCCCAACAGTGTCCTTTAAACGAGCAGATCCTGGGTCCGAGGGCCAACACCCAGGAGTAGACTCATCAGGCCCCTTAGACTGGAACCGCAGGTTTGTGGGAGGAAGACCCTACCTGTCCATCATCCTGGACGGGATCGCAATCCCTGCACTGCTGGACACTGGATCTCAGGTGACCATCATACCTGATGTCCTTTATAATAAGTTTTGGTCCATGGACAGTCTCCAGCCCCCGAGCCCTGACTTTGCTGTGTACGCCTCTAATGGTCTCCCTATTGATATACTAGGAGCCAAAAACGTGGACGTAAAGGTGGGCAGAGTGGAGCTGAAGGATCAGGGACTCTTAGTAGTAAGGACTGTAAATGAGGAAAATGGTTTAAATGTGGTTTTAGGTACTAACATTATTAGTAACTGTCTGGGAGAAGTTGTGTTTTTGCTCCAACAGCTCGCTGAAGTTGCCAAGCCAAAGCAAAAGGGAGTGATCCAGAGGGAGATCCGGGCCCTGCTGTGCCAGCAGCAAGCAAAGCTGACAGATGGTGAAATTGGTAATGTACGGGTAACAGACCCAAACCCCATTGTGATAACCCCAATGAGTGAAATGCTGATATGGTGTAGAGCAGCAATAGGTCTGAGAGGACAGAACTACCAAGCAGTAGTAGAGCCCCATTGTTTAGAGCACAGACCTACACTCTTGACTGCTAGAGGGGTAGTGGAAGTAAGAAATGGGAGAGTACCAGTACGACTTCTCAACTGGGGAGAAGATGAAGTAAATTTACCACGTTATGCCACTGTTGCTAAATTACATACCGTAGATAACAACTCTATTCTCACAACAGAGTCCTTAGCCTCCCGCCAACCAGCGGAGGATAATGATCCAGCAACACAGGTGGAGGATTGGTGTCAGCAGCTCCATTTCGGGACAGACACCACTCCCGCCCACCAGAAACAGGGAGTACTACGGGTGGTACAGGAGTACGCACAGGTATTTAGCAAACACCCACTTGACTTTGGGACAATTAAGGGAGTACAGCATCATATCCCTACAGGCAGTCATCCTCCCATCAAAGAGCGGTACAGGTCTATACCTCCAGCACACTATCAGAAAGCTAAGGAAATGTTGCGTGACATGAAGGAAGCAGGGGTGATAAGGGATAGTTGTAGTCCCTGGGCAGCACCTCTAGTCCTAGTTAAGAAAAAGGATGGAAGCATGAGAATGTGTGTAGATTACAGACAAGTAAATCGCATAACACATAAAGATGCATACCCTTTACCACGCATTGAGGAATCCCTAGCTGCTTTGAAAACTGCTAACTACTTTTCCACCCTCGACCTCACTAGTGGGTACTGGCAAGTAGCTGTGGCTGAGGAGGATCGGGAGAAGACAGCTTTCACCACCCCAATGGGACTCTGTGAGTTTGACAGAATGCCGTTTGGACTCAGCAGTGCCCCGGGAACATTCCAGAGAGTGATGGAGAGCTGCCTGGGACATCTCAACTTTGAAACCGTGTTGCTGTACCTGGACGACGTAATTGTGTACTCCAAGACGTATGAGGATCATCTGAAGCACCTGGCAGAGGTATTCGAGTCACTGACCAAGTATGGGATGAAACTGAAGCCTTCAAAGTGCCATTTGCTCAAACGAAAGGTACAGTACTTGGGACATATTTTCAGCTCAGAAGGAGTAGCGCCGGACCCCGAGAAGGTCACGGCCATCCAGAAGTGGCCGGAGCCGAAAAATCTCAAGGAGGTGCGCCAGTTCTTGGGACTGACAGGTTACTACCGGAGGTTTGTAAAGGACTACACCAAGAAAGCAGCGCCTCTGCAGGACCTCCTGGTAGGACAACCCCTCAAAAATAGAAATCCTCCATTCCACTGGGGTAAAGAACAAGCTGAGGCGTTCAAAGAGATGAAGGAGATCCTGACAGGTGAGGAGATTCTAGCTTACCCTGACTACAGCCAACCGTTCCTGCTGTACACTGATGCCAGCAACGAAGGATTGGGAGCTGTCCTCAGTCAGAAGCAAAATGGCCAAGAAAAAGTAATCGCATATGCAAGCAGGAAGCTCCGGCCGACTGAGAGAAACCCAGAGAACTATAGTAGCTTCAAGTTGGAGTTCCTGGCGCTGGTCTGGGCCATTACAGAAAGATTCAAGCATTACCTAGCCTCCAGCAAATTCACTGCATACACAGACAATAACCCCTTGACGCATCTTGAAACAGCCAAGCTGGGAGCCATGGAGCAACGTTGGATGGCTCGGCTGTCAAACTATCAATTTACCATCAAGTACAGGGCGGGCCGTAAAAATGCCAACGCTGACGTCTTGTCCAGAATGCCGCATGAATCCGACACGGAGGAAGAATCGGATGACCTGGAAGAGATTGAGCTACCTGCATTCCACAGAAATGGGATGAATCATGAGCAACGAGCCTACAGGAAGCGGTGTGGTAAGACGTTAAACCCTTTACCTCACCACAGCTGGAAGGAGACTCAGGACAGCGATCCAGTGGTCAGCCGTATCAAGGAGCTGATAAGACGGGAAGGTTCCTCCTTGGAGAAAGACGCACCTATACCAGCAAGGCTGCTGTGGAACGAGAGAAGCCGGTTGTTCATCTACCGTGAGAAGCTGTGCAGGAGGTACGTCGACCCAAGGACCCATGAGATGGTTTGGCAGATAGTGGTACCCAGAGCAGACATCCAAATGGTGTTAGAAGCCTACCACGATCAAGCGGGACACTTTGGCTGGAAAAAGCTGGAGACCCTGTTGAAGTGTCGGTTCTACTGGGTAGGGATGCGCAGCTCCATCGAGAAGTGGTGCTGGAACTGTGGACCCTGTGGCCTCAGACGGAAAGACTATAGTAGTCAGAAGGCACCCCTGCAGCCTATCCAGACGACTCGTACCTTGGAGATCATGGCATTGGACCATGTCAAGTTGTCACCAAGCAGGTCGGGATACTCATATGCCCTGACCATGGTGGATCACTATTCCAAATTCTTGGTGGTCGCCCCTGTCAAAGATCTGACAGCAGAGACAGCAGCAAAGACCTTCCAAGCAAGTTTCTGCAGACCACACGGATATCCGGAGCAGGTGCTAACTGATCAAGGCCCAGCCTTTGAGGCCGAATTATTCAAAGAGTTCTGTCACTTGTACGGGTGTAAGAAGATCAGAACAACACCGTACCACCCTCAAACCAATGGCCTTTGTGAAAAGATGAATCACATTGTCATTGACTTACTGAAGTCTGTACCACTGGAGGAAAGAAATCGGTGGCCAGACTTGTTACCTGACCTGGTAGACCTGTACAACCACATACCGGTAAGTTCCACCAACTGCACCCCAGCCTATCTCATGCGGGCAAGACCAGGAAAGCTGCCCATGGATCTAGAGCTTGGAGTTGTAGAGCCGGAAGCGGACGTAACTACTGGAGACTGGGACACAAACAGACAGGAACAGTACAGAAAAGTACAGGCCTGTGTTGAGAAAAGTCTCAATCGATTCAGGGATAAACAAGCAGATCGTTACAATAAAAGTGCGCCAGCTGAACCTTTCGCACCTGGTGAAATCGTACTAAAAAGAAAGAGGAGGTTACACAAACTTGACGATCAGTGGGAAAGAGAGCCTTACATCATACAGAGTTCAAGGTTTGATAACAAGAAGACGTGCATAATAAGCAAGGATGGAGGAAAAACGACTGCAACTGTGTCTAGAGATCATCTAAAGTTGTGCCCGGACCCATTAAAGCTTCGTGAGGAAGGACCTGTTGTCAATCAGGAAGGGAGTGATGAAGCGGTCATACATACAGATTTGGGAGATTTACCTGCAGATTGGCCCAGAATTGGAGAAGCTGTAATCATTCCTGTGCTGCAGTTTTATCAACCGCAAGAAGAATCTCTACATCCAGTCACACCAATTGTGCCAGTAGAGTCAGTTCCAGTGGGACCTGTACCGGCAGAACCTCAACCAGTGGAACCCCAAGAAGCGGAACCACAAGAAGTGGAATCCCCTGGCGAAACAGAACTGCATCGCCCAGCTACAAATATGCTTGCCAGATCCATAGAGAGGTTGAGGCAGTATTACAGTTTGCCAGCACGCAGAACAGATAGGCCAGAGACTACTATATCTGACACTACACCACGCAGGTCAGTACGTACAACGAAGGGAAGGTTACCTGTTCGGTACCAAGAGTAGTCCCAGCGAATTAGTCTAGTATGACCCAGACAGGGTTTACTTAATTGTACAAAGTTATGAAGAGTTGATTGAAATGTGATTTTACTTGAAATGTGTTTTCTCATGCAAAGACTGTGTGGCTGTGGACTGTGCCAGCCCAAAAACTTTATTGTAAATAGTTTGCACTTCGGTGCCCCATCTTGGTTTTACATAAAGCCTTACTACCTCTGAAGAAAAACCCGTATGGTGTGGCCTAGAGTGAGGTCTGCAGCAATAAAGTCCTGCAGCCCACCCAGGACCCACGTGGGAGGTTTTTGGTGCGGGTCCTCCACAAGAATCTTGTCTTATACTGTATATATTTATTGAAAAGTATTTTTGATAATTTTCTAATGTCCATTGTACAAAATGTAACGTTCAAGAGTCCTTACCTCCCGCAAGGGATGAGTTTAAATTGTTGATGTTATATGCAAAACAAAAATGTTTTTCTTTTCTATTTCAGCCCGGGAGTGCTGAGTTTAACTAGGGGGGGATGTGTGGCCCAGCTACGTGTGACACATGTCTCCTGGAAAATGCACAGGAAAGGTAATTGTAAAGCCTGAAATTCATTCACATCACACACTTCTTAACACTGCCACTAGAGGCATTTCAGACTTTTTGGTAGTGTGACGTAGCAATAGTGAGTCATTCTAGTCAGAGCTCAGTCTGAGCTAGATTGAAGGAGGATTCGAGTTCCTGTCCTTGGACAGAGAGGTTCAGTTAGTTTCTGTTTCAGTCAGAGACAGACGGAAAGAGAAGAGAGTTGAGTCTTTGAGGGAGAGGAGTGAAGACTGATTCCTGACGGAGCTCAGATAGTTCATCTTATACGGAAGTGGAGGCTAGTACGAGTAGACGGATTTACTCTAGCCTAGTCAGAACTACAATCGGAACTGCTATCTCAGAACAAGCTGCTTGTGTTCCTAAGAAAGTGGAAAGCAATTCTCAGAGCTACAGCGTGTATACAGTCTGACGAATCGTCCTGTGAGCTGCTCTGGACAGGGTCTGGAAGGAAGGAAGGAAAGGAACCACTGCAGTTATTAGAACGAGGCAACTGAGAACAGGTCAGTGAGCACTGGAAGGAAAGCTTATGACTACACCACTGCTACCGTGCTTATGTTAAGGGCAAGAGCAGGGCGACAGGCGAGTGGTAAAAGAAGGACAAGTGACTTAGGTGACAGATCACCTTCACTTAGTTATCCGGCCACCGGGGTCCGAAGTGTTGCTAGAACTTCACGTCTAGTAATAAGATACACCGGAGGCCTTGCTGGACTTCAAGTTGCAGAAGGTAGCCCTAAGTGCCGATACGTAACCGGGGTCAGGAAGGACAACAATCTAGCAGGGCCCTGCACAAAAGACTAGTTCTATCCAACAGAAGACCCCCACCACAATATTGGCAGGGCGAAGCTGTCATATTCAGAGTTAAACCTGACTTCACGCAGGTTAAGATTCACACACGATTCAAGGATAAAGGAGGCCTCAAACCTGCTCAGCAATTCCCTAAATGTGCATTCTCCAACCTGACCAGCTTCCCGGGACATACCTGCAACATCTACAAGTAAAGGTATGGAAAGAGACTGCATTGTGTGTGACTGACTTCTTATCTGCACCTTGCAACACCATAGACTTTGAGGGACCAGTCCCACCTGTGGGGGACTTAACATCTAGCTGCCTAATAACATCCCCTCAGAAGATTCACCCTGCAGCGCTGGTCTTATTGATCAGAAACCACAGGTGGCGTCACGAACTATCTTTATAATCCCCTGTAAATACCCCCCTTTGCATGACCGCCCAGGGTTACGGACCGAGACCTGCTGCCAGTGACTTCCCCATAGACTTCCATGGACTCGGTGCCGAGTACCCCATAACCCTGGTAGTACCAATGTGGTGCGCGTCATATACGGAGCAGAGCTATGTATGTACGAGGTGTACGGAGCGGAGCCGTGTGTGTACGAGGTGTACGGAGCGGAGCCGTGTGTGTACGAGGTGGATGTAGCAGTGCTGTAGTGTGTACGAGTTGGATGTAGCGGAGCCTTGTGTGTATGAGTTGGATGTAGCAGAGCCTTGTGTGTACGTAGCGGAGCCGGTGTGCACGAGGTGTACAGAGCAGAACCGCGTGTGTACGAGGTGCATGCGGCAAAGCCGCATGTGTACAAGGTTTACGGAGTGGGTCGTGTGTGTACAAGGTGTACAGAGTGGAGCCATGTGTATACTGAGTGGAGCCTTATGTGTGCGAGGTGGACGGAGCGGAGCCGTGTGTGTACGAGGCATACAAAGCGGAACCGTGTGTGTATGAGGTGTGCAGAGCCGTGCGTGAACAAGGTGTATGGTGGGGAGCATTCATACCTCCATACCGTCCCGAATTCAGCGAGACACTCCCGATTTTGAGAGTCTGCCCCGCTGTCCCGGCCGGGAGCTTTTCCCGAGGACACAGGAGTACATGCGGGTGCCCCGAGGAGCAGTTTAAAACTCGCACGTGATGTTCCACCAGAAGTGACGTGCTGAAAGGTGACCGAAAATGAGGTAATTTCGGGAGGAGATTGTGACGGAACCATGGAGGCACTTCAGGGAATGCTTCAGATCCATCACCGTGTCCTCCTCCGACAGCGCGGACAGCGGGATCACCTTGGAATCGGGGATGTCGGCCATGTGAGCAGATCATGATATGTCCTGCATCTGGAGGCTCAGGTGGGCACTACAATGGGAGTCGGGCTGCTATAGTATCTTTATAGAATCTTTATTTCTTTCTCTCTCTGTTTCTTTCTCTCTGTTTCTTTCTTTCTCTCTGTTCTTTCCCATCTTTCTTTCTCTCTGTTCTTTCTTTCTTTCTCTCTCTCTGTTCTTTCTTTCCATCTTTCTTTTTCCATCTTTCTTTCTCTTTGTTCTTACTCTCTGTTCTTTTTCTTTCTTTCTCTCTGTTCTTTCTTTCCCCTCTCTTTCTATCTCTCTGTTCTTTCTTCCTTCCCTTTCTTTCTTTTTTCTTTCTTTCTCTCTGTTCTTTCTTTCCCCTCTTTCTTTCTCTTTCTTTCCCCTCTTTCTTTCTCTCTCTGTTCTTTCTTTCTTTCCCATCTTTCTTTCTCTCACTGTTCTTTTCTTTCTTTCTCTCTGTTCTTTCTTTCCCCTCTTTCTATCTCTGTTCTTTCTTTCTCTTTCTTTCTCTGTTCTTTCTTTCCCCTCTTTATTTCTCTTTCTCTCTGTTCTTTCTTTCCCCTCTTTCTTTCTCTCTCTCTCGCTCTGTTCTTTCTCTCTGTTCTTTCTTTCTTTCTCTCTCTCTGTTCTTTCTTTCCCATCTTTCTTTTCTCTATCTCTCTGTTCTTTCTTTCTCTCTTTGTTCTGTCTTTCCCTTCTTTCTCGCTCTTTCCCTCTCTGTTGTTTCTTTCTTTGCCCTCTTTCTTTTTTTCTCCCTCTGTTCTTTTTTTCTGTCCCTCTTTCTTCTTTTCTTCTTCTCTTTCTTTCTCTATCTCTGTTCTTTTCTTTCCCCTCTTTCTTTCTTTTCTCTCTTTCTTTCTCTCTGTTCTTTCTTTCTCTCCTTCTCTCTTCTTTCTTTCTTTCCTTCTTCTTTCTTTCTTCTCTCTCTGTTCTTCTTTCTTTCCCCCTTTCTTTCTTTCTCTTCTCTTTCTTTCTTTCTCTCTCTCTTTCTTTCTTTCTCTCTCTTTCCTTTCTTTCTTTTCTTTCTCTGTTCTTTCTTTCCCTCTCTTCTTTCTTCTCTCTGTTCTTTCTTTCCCCTTCTTTCTTTCTTTCTTTCTTTCTCTTTCTTTCTCTCTGTTCTTCTTTCTTTCCCCTTTCTTTCTTCTCTTTCTTTCCCTCTTTCTTTCTCTCTTCTGTTCTTTCTTTCTTCTTTCCCTCTTTCTCTCTCTGTTCTTTTTCTTTCTCTCTGTTCTTTCTTTTCTCCTCTTTTCTGTCTCTTTCTGTTCTTTCTTTCTCCTCTTTCTTCTCTTTCTCTCTGTTCTTTCTTTCCCCTCTTTCTTCCTCTGTTCTTTCTCCTCTCTCTGTTCTTTCTCTCTCTCTCTGTTCTTCTCTCTGTTCTTCCTTTCTTTCTCTCTCTGTTCTTCTTTCCCTCTTTCTTTCTCTCTTCTCTCTGTTCTTTTCTCTCTTTTTCTGTCTTTCTTTCTTTCATCTCTCTCTCCTCTCTTTGTTTCTTTCTTTCCTCTTTCTTTTTTTCTCTCTCTTCTTTTCTGTCCCTCTTTTCTCTGTTCTTTCTTCTCTCTTCTCTGTTCTTTCTTTCCCCTCTTTCTTTCTTTCTCTGTTCTTTCTTTCTCTCTCTCTGTTCTTTCTTTCTTTCTCTTTCTTTCCCTTTTCTTTTTCTTTCTTTTCTTCTTTTCTTTCTTTCTTCTTTCTTTCTTTCTCTCTCTCTCTTTCTCTCTCTCTCTCTTTCTTTCTTCTTCTCTGTTCTTTCTTTTCTTCTCTTCTCTGCTTATATTCTTTCCTACTTCTTTCCTCTCTTCCTTTCTTTCTTCTTTCCTTCTTTCTTTCTTTCTTTCCCCTCTTCTCTCTCTCTGTGTCATGTATAGTGTACAGTTCCTATAGCGTCTTGTGCTTGGGTGCGAGGAAACACAGGAGACATAGGTTGAAATGAAATGACTTGTATTACTTCATACAAGCATGCTGAAAAGTTCACACAGTTTGCAGGAACAGCGACAGGAGACACAGCAGGCCAGAGTAACTTCAAGCACTACAATAAATCTCCAAAGCAGGTTCAGGATCTCTTCTCTGTACCGTAATTCTTCTGCAAACATGGATTCACCAAACAGCAGGTTTCCAGAGTCCAAAAGTGTTCCAAGGTTCCTCAGTAGGGAATAGCTGGAGTACAAGTCCAAGGCTTCCAGGAGTCAGGTCACAGACTGACTGAGGCTTGATTCAGGAGCACTGATTGTTCAGCTGAGGCTGCTTAAGAAGCAAGAGGGAAGAATCAGGGCGGGAACATGAAAACTGGAAACTCCATATTAACTGAGGGCAAGAGCTGCAGAAAGACAGAAAGCAAAATGGCCGACGGAAAACTGAGTTTCAAGGAACATGTCAACAGAGACAAAGAACCTTACATTACTCCCCCTTAGGGACAACCTCCGGATGACCTCAGACCAGGCTTGTCAGGGTACCTCTGATGAAACTGGCGGAGCAGGCGAGGAGCATTTACATTATTGACTGGTTCCCATGAGTTGTCCTCCACTGGGTAGCCCTGCCATTTAATCAAATATTGCAACTGATTTCTGTACAACCTGGAATCTAGAATCCTTTCCACCATAAATTCTTCCTGACCATCGACCAGCACTGGGTCAGGGCAAGGAGAAGAACGTCCAGGAAACGTATTGGGTGTTGCAGCCTTTAGTAGGGATACATGAAAGACAGGGTGGATTCTCATAGTTCTGGGCAGTTGAAGACGACAAGCAACAGCACTTATAATCTTATTGATCTTATAAGGTCCAATGTACTTATGTCCCAATTTAGACGATGGAATCTTTAATTTAAGATTTCTGGTTGACAGCCAGACCAAATCTCCTACCTTGAAAGCTGGTGCAGGTTTACGAAATTTATCTGCTGCTTTCTTGTACCTTTCCTGAGCCAATTCTAGATTTTCCTTTAGAAGATCCATATTCTTTTGTAAAGAAGTGATTCTTTCAGCCACTGCCGGCAAGGGCGTATCTATGGGAAATCGAGGAAGAATGTTAGGATGATAACCTAGATTGGAGTAAAAAGGAGACTGCTTAGTGGAGGCGCTCTGAGAGTTGTTATAAGAGAACTCAGCCAGTGGAAGTAGATCCACCCAATCATCCTGTAGGTGGCAGATAAAACAGCGGAGATACTGCTCCAGGGTCTGATTGGTTCGTTCTGTCTGTCCATTAGTCTGGGGATGAAAAGCAGAAGAAAGGTTTACTTTAATGTCCAATGCTGCACAGAAATTTTGCCAAAACCTTGAAGTGAATTGCACCCCTCGATCCGAAATGACCTCATCCGGTACTCCATGTAAGCGAAACACATTCTTAATCATCAAGTCTGATGTCTGTTTTGCAGTGGGTAAGCCGACACAAGGGATAAAATGAGCTGCCTTTGTTAGACGGTCAACCACCACTAGAATGGTGTTCTTCCCTTGAGAGGTTGGTAACTCCACAATGAAGTCCATAGAAATGGATCCCCAAGGGCGGGACGGGGTGGGAAGAGGTTGCAACAGACCAGTTGGTGAGGAGCGAGGTGTTTTGCATCTTGCACAGACTTCACATGAAGTGACATAGTTTAAGACATCTTTCCTGTAAGTGGGCCACCAAAAGAAACGAGAAAGAAATTCTTGTGTCTTTAAAATTCCCCTATGCCCGGCTATCTTGGAATCGTGGATGAGTTGCAATACTCTCAATCTGACTGTTTCAGGTATATACAGACGTTGTCCCTGAATCCACACACCATTCTTAAAGACAAGACTTACGTCCCTTGGGGGTTGAGCCAACAAAGAATCCGCATGGTATGCTTCCTTGATGTCCTTAAGTAGGTCTTGATTATGAATCACTCCCAGGAATCTAGAGTCAGGAAGAATAGTCTTAGGAGGAGTAAGTGGACGTGTCTCTGCTGAATGAATCCTAGAGAGTGCATCAGCCTTTCCATTGCGCGATCCTGGTCTATAAGAAATGACAAAATTAAATTGGTTCAGGAAAAGATTCCAGCGAGCCTGGCGAGGAGTCAGGCACTTAGCCCGACCTGATAAATTCAAGGTTACGATGGTCTGTCAGGACGACTATTTGCTGTGCAGCTACCCTGAAGAAGGTGTCTCCATTCCTTGAAGGCGGCAATAATGGCCAACAATTCTCTATTGCCCACATCGTAGTTCCTCTCAGCCGAAGACAACTGCTGGGAAAAGAAGGCACAGGGATGCAAGACATTCTTCTCACCTGTTCTCTGAGAGAGTATAGCTCCAACGGCACAGTCTGAAGCATCCACCTCTATTATGAAGGCAAGCTCGGGGTTGGGATGTACTAAGATAGGTGCGGTGGTAAATTTATCCTTTAAACAGGAAAATGCTTCCTGAGCTTGCGGGGTCCAGGAGAACCTAGACTGTTTCCGGGTAAGTTGGGTGATAGGTGACACTACCTCAGAAAAATTCTTAATGAAACGTCTATAGAAGTTGGCAAACCCGATGAAACGCTGCACCTCCTTCACATTTCTAGGAATTGGCCAATCCTTGATGGCTTGGGTCTTGCTTCCATCCATACTAATCCCTTGCGTAGATAGTACATACCCCAGAAATTGAATTTCGGTCCTATGGAATTCACATTTTTCAAGTTTGATGTAGAGATGGTTTTGTCTTAGGCGTTCTAAGACCATTCTCACATGTCCATGATGTTCCTCTGTGGAGTTAGAAAAAATTAGAATATCATCCAGATAAATCACCACAAATGTATCTAGGAGATCCCTGAAGATATCATTCACGAAGTGTTGGAAAGTGGCTGGGGCGGTACTCAGACCAAAAGGCATAACTAGATATTCAAAGTGTCCATAGCGTGACCTGAAAGCAGTCTTCCATTCATCCCCAGGTCTAATACGGACCAAGTTATAGGCCCCACGGAGATCCAGTTTAGAGAAAATTTTGGCATGCCGCACTCTCTCCAACAATTCAGGGATTAAAGGCAATGGATAACGGTTTCTAATAGTAACCTTATTGAGTTCCCTATAGTCTATGCAGGGTCTCAGAGATCCATCTTTCTTCTTCACAAAGAAGATGGGTGCACCTGCGGGAGATGAAGAGGGGCGTATGAAGCCCTTGGCTAAATTTTCGTCTATATAATCCTTCAAAGCTTTTAGCTCGGGCCCCGCTAGGGGGTAGATCTTACCAAAAGGTATCTCGGCTCCAGGCAATAATTCAATTGGACAATCATATGGACGGTGAGGAGGAAGCTGATCAGCGTTCTTCTTGTCACATAAATCCACATAGTCCTGGTATACAGCTGGTAGTTCAGGGACTGACATGGTTCCTTTAGGAACAGAGCAAGCTGAAACTCCTTGACTCATCTGTTTCTCCGGAAAGTGTAATTCCTTGGTCTCCCAGTTAATCGTAGGATTCTGCGCCTGCAGCCATGGTAGCCCTAGAATAATGGGAAAGTGGGGAGAAGAGATAAGCAAAAAAACATTTTCTCCTGATGATCTTTACCCATAAGGACCCTCAAAGGCTCTGTTTCTTGATCCACTGGTCCAGAAGTCAGTAGAGAGCCATCCACAGTCTCCATCTGTACTGGAGTAGCCTTCTTCACTGAACGTATCCCCTGTTTCAGAGCAAAGGAGATATCCATAAAATTTCCACTTGCTCCTGAGTCGATCATAGCAGAGCTAGACACCCAGACTGAGTCAACCCAGAGTTTGATGGAAAGGAAGCAATGAGAATTGTTTCTTTTACAACTCAGCTGGGACACCGCTGAGGAAACTTGAAAAATTGCAGCGTTTATACCGTCATCGTCCCCAGAACTAACAGAGTTTAAGTCTGAGAAATCAAGATCTCTTGCAGCAGATCTCTCTGGAGCCTGAGGCTTGGACATGACAGAGCTCCTCTCGCAACACTCACAGTGAATGACTGCTGCAGTAGTCTTACGAGAACGGCTGGGGCAGTTTATAATGAAGTGCCCTGACTTACCACAGTAGAAACATAGATTTTCCTTTATACGATGTTCTTTGCGTGCATCACTAACCCGTCTTTGTAAAGAGTCCACCTGCATGGGTTCAGGTTCTGGTTCCCTTGTGATCCTACTCAAAGGTTCCTTAGCTGAGGAGGGAGGTAGTAAAAGGTTAGTGCGATTATTTTCGAACCATCTCTCTTGTCTGCGTTCAGTCAGACGAGCATCAATACGGATACAATAGTTAATAAAGTCACCTAACGCAGTGGGAGGGTCGGCACGAGCAAGTTCATCCTTAATCAGTGGAGACAACCCTTTCCGAAAAATAGATTTTTTAGCGGAAGTGTCCCAAGTGGTATCAAGAGCCCATCTCCTGAAATCCAGGGCATATTCGGCTACTGAACGCTTACCTTGGCGCAAAGTTAACATGGCTGCTTCAGCTGTTGCACCTCGATTGGGGTCATCAAACACCTGCCCCATGGCTGAAATAAAAGCATTAAGGTGATTCAAACACTCATCCTCAGTCTCAATCAGAGGGTTTGCCCACATAAAAGCCTTATTGGTAAGCAACATGATTATAGTAAGCACTTTGGATCGTTCAGTGGGAAATTGTGAAGCATGTGCAGAGAAAAATAAATTGTATTGATTAATAAATCCCCTGAATTTCTCACGTTCACCGCCAAAACGAAAAGGAGGTAATTTGGGGATCCCAGAACTCGGGGTTATGGCAGGAGCCTGGGCTCGTTCCTCTAGAGCCTCAATCCTGGCTCGCAATTCCTGGGTAGTCTGTCCAAACACTTGCAAATTATGATTAGTGAGGTCCTGTAGGCTTGCAAAACGGGTTTTTAAAGTCTGTACATCTGAAAGGATTGTATCAGTCACTCCGCAAAGTTCCTTTATGCGGGCTTCCATCTTCCAGATGTTTTAAGGCAGAAGTGCTGGAAGAGGAAAGGAAAAACAAAAAAAAAAAAAAAAAAACAATAGTGTTTACCTGTGGTAACACTCCAGAGTAAAATTTTAAGGGAATGCGCTCACCTGGAATGGTTGTGAGAAGTCACAACCACTGTCATCACATAAGGTATTAAACGGACATCTGATATCCACAGTCACAGCAGACACGGCTTTCCCAGACCCAGCAGACACTAAACATTGGCTCCTGAATCTTGTCATGTATAGTGTACAGTTCCTATAGCGTCTTGTGCTTGGGTGCGAGGAAACACAGGAGACATAGGTTGAAATGAAATGACTTGTATTACTTCATACAAGCATGCTGAAAATTTCACACAGTTTGCAGGAACAGCGACAGGAGACACAGCAGGCCAGAGTAACTTCAAGCACTACAATAAATCTCCAAAGCAGGTTCAGGATCTCTTCTCTGTACCGTAATTCCTCTGCAAACATGGATTCACCAAACAGCAGGTTTCCAGAGTCCAAAAGTGTTCCAAGGTTCCTCAGTAGGGAATAGCTGGAGTACAAGTCCAAGGCTTCCAGGAGTCAGGTCACAGACTGACAGAGGCTTGATTCAGGAGCACTGATTGTTCAGCTGAGGCTGCTTAAGAAGCAAGAGGGAAGAATCAGGGCGGGAACATGAAAACTGGAAACTCCATATTAACTGAGGGCAAGAGCTGCAGAAAGACAGAAAGCAAAATGGCCGACGGAAAACTGAGTTTCAAGGAACATGTCAACAGAGACAAAGAACCTTACACTCTGTTCTTTCTTTCCCTCTTTCTTCTTCTTTCTTTCTTTCTTTTTTTCTCTCTTTCTTTTTTTTCTTTCTTTCTTTCTTCTCTTCTTTCTTTCTTTTCTCTTTCTTTCTTTCTCTTCCCTTTCTTTCTTTCTCTCTTCTGTTCTTTCTTCCCCTCTTTCTTTCTTTTTTTTCTTCTCTGTTCTTCTTCTCTTTCTTTCTTCTTCTCTCTCTCTTTTCTTTCTCCCTCTTTCTTTCTTTCTCTCTCTGTTCTTTTTTTCTGTCCTTTCTTCCTCTGTTTTTCTTTCTCTCTGTTCTTTCTTTCTCTTTTCCTCTTTCTTTCCTTCTTTCTTTCTTCTTTCTTTCTTTTTCTTTCTTTCTTTTTTCTTTCTTTCTTTTCTTTCTTTCTTCTTTCTTTCTTTCTCTCTCTGTTCTTTCTTACCCGTCTTTCTTTCTTTCTTTCTCTCTCTCTGTTCTTTCTTTCCCCTCTTTCTTTCTCCCTCCCTCTCTGTTCTTTCTTTCTTTCCCGTCTTTCTTTCTTTTCTGTCTTTCTTTCTCTCTCTGTTCTTTCTTTCCCGTCTTTCTTTCTCTCTCTGTTCTTTCTTTCTCCCTCCCTCTCTGTTCTTTCTTTCCCCTCTTTCTTTCTCCGTCTCTGTTCTTTATTTCCCCTCTTTCTTTTTTTCTCTCTCTGTTCTTTCTTTCTTTCCCCTTTCTTTGTTTATTTCTTTCTCTCTCTACTCTCTCTGTTCTCTCTTGCTTTCCCCTCTTTCTTTCTCTGTTCTTTCTTTCTCTCTCTCCTTTCTTTCTCTGTTTTCTTTTTTCTCTCTCCGTTCTTTCTTTCCCGTCTTTCTTTCTTTCTCTCTCTGTTCCTTCTTTCCCGTCTTTCTTTCTTTCTCTCTCTGTTCTTTCTTTCCCCTCTTTCTTTCTCCCTCCTTCTCTGTTCTTTCTATTTTTCCCGTTTTTCTTTCTCTCTCTGTTCTTTCTTTTCTGTCTGTCTTTCTTTCTCTCTCTGTTCTTTCTTTCCCGGCTTTCTTTCTCTCTCTGTTCTTTCTTTCTCCCTCCCTCTCTGTTCTTTCTTTCCCCTCTTTCTTTCTCCGTCTCTGTTCTTTCTTTCCTCTCTTTGTTTTTTTTTCTCTCTGTTCTTTCTTTCCCCTTTCTTTCTTTATTTCTTTCTCTCTCTACTTTCTCTCTGTTCTTTGTTGCTTTCCCCTTTCTTTCTCTATCTCTTTTCTCTCTGTTTTTTTTCTCTCTCTGTTCTTTCTTTTACTCAGTACCAGTGTGCCCTCAGTACCAGTCAGTGTGATCGCCAGTGCTAAATGGGTGTGGTCAGGGCGTGGACATGGGTGTGACTAGTTGTGAAATGGGTGTGGTCGTGGCGTGGCCTAAAACTTACCGTGGCGCGCCGCGCGCGCCGCAACCTTTCTCCCTCTTTCCCATCTTCAAAAGTTGGGAGGTATGATATAGAACTTATTCACTTGACCATTGTGGTGTTCCCTTTGATGTGCATGTTGCCAAATAAGAAAATGCTCTGCCAAAGGTAGGAAGAAAACAGTTACTTTAAAAAAAAAAAAAAGTTGTCATTCATTCATTCATTCCTCTATATAAGGCCTCATTCAGATATATCAGTTTTTAATGTATGTATGTTTTCAAGGTAAGCCCACGTACCTTTTTTGGAGATTTTCACAAGTCCTAGCAGTCCACACCAAATCATGGGGACATGTCCAATTTTCATCCAAGTCACTTAACAAGTTCGCAAATTCAATTCTGTCCATGAAAAATTCAGACAGCACTTGGTCGCCATCCTGTCTGATTTTCTTGTTTGATATGAGAAGCTTGAGAAATCTTTTTGTAAACAAACAAAAAATGATGAAACTGACAGTAAAAATGCATACACTGATGAAAATCTAATCTAAAACATTTATGAAAATCAGTCTGTTACTGTACAAGAAAATTCACTGACAACTGAATGAGCTCTTAAAGTGAACAGGACACATTGAAAACGCAGTCCAATCTGCAGACCGCATATTATAGAGCGGGGGATCTGAGAAGATTGATTATATAGATTTATGTGAAAAGATTTAGTATAATCTGTGTTTTTATCATATAAACCTTTGCTCATTCTGGACTTTTCAATCAAGTAGGCTCTGCTTTCAGTGACTAATCTCTGTCACAGACTTTGACCACCCACTTGACTGAAAGACCAGAATAAGCAGAGGTGTAAATGATTAAAACAAAAGTTATTCTGAATCTTTTCCAATAAAATAATCTATCAATCTGCTCAGCTCCTCCTGCTCTGTAACATGGTGTATACGGATTGGACTGCATTTTCAATGCGACAGGTCATCTTTAAGGTATGTGCACCTAACATCCTTTTCAGAAGGGTTTTATACCCTAAAGAGCTCAAATAATGAGCATAAGCATTTCTATGTAAAAAATGACTTACTGTTCATATGTTCAGGCTTTTGAGCATCTTTTAATCGCTTCAAGTTTCCAAAGGCATTTTCCACTCTGAAGAAGCTCTGCACTTTATAATACAAGTCAATTGAAAGGCATAAAAGATGCCCAGAAGACGTTTAGTGTTTTGCCAGTGGTTTTGCTGAAAAATGCTGGAAAAAACGCTCAAAAAATCTACTGACTGTCAATAATGTTCACTATACATTCAGGAGATGACCAAAAAAGTAAAACTGCGTCAAGAAAAGCGTGTTCCTCTTCAAAAACTGGTCAGGTTCACCCACCTAAGTCTTGTGAACCAAAAGCGTCGTTAGGCCAGTGTTATGTTACGGTAGCTGAGGAGTGCAGGTAAAAAAGGAAATACACCAGAGCAGTTGGAATCTATGAGATTGCAGTACCCTGACTAACCACCGCAACTAGAGGCAGCCGTGGAGCGTTCCTACGATGGTCCTAGACGCCTCGTCACAGCCTGAGAAACTAACTACACCTAAAGATAGAAATAGGAAAGCTATCTGCCCCGGAGCAGAACCCCAAAGATAATAGAAAGCCCCCAAACACGTAATGGCGGTTAGACAAGAGGAAATACTGACACAGAAAGAAAATAGTATGAGCAAACGCTGGGGCCCAAACTAACTAAATAGAAAAGGATAGGAAGGGTACTTACTGCAATCCCAGAAAATCCTGAAAAGCGCCAACTCTACTAATTTCAAAATCACCTGAGATCACACGACCTCTACCACCCAAATTAGTTCTCTGGTGTAACAAAAACAGCAGCCACTGAAAAAACTGCAAAAAGCAAAAGTACAAAACACAGTGGCTGGACTAAACTGAGAGGGCAAAAGCCCCCGGAGGGGACCCAGAAGGCCCCCACAGAAGTGCAGGACAAAATGCAAAAATATAGCAAAAACACAAAATAAGAAATTGTCTTATCTGATAGCAGGAGATGCAGACACGACACAGCAGGCTACAAGGGAAACTGGAAAGAAGGATTCAGACCAGAACAATTGATCACCGGCAACCCTGATGGGAAAATGATTCCCTTAAATAAGACCAATCAGTAACACCTGATTCCCAATCCTCACTAGTACCGCTTGTAACCACCAGAGGGAGCCTCTGCTCAGAACTCATCTCAAACCCATTCACAACAGTACCCCCCCCTTGAGGAGGGGTCACCGAACCCTCATTTGAGCAACCAGGTCGGTCAGGATGAGTTCTATGATACGCACGGATAAGTCTCCTAGCATGGATGTCCGAAGCAAACACCCAAGAATTGTCTTCCTGACCATAACCTCTCCATTTAACCAAATACTGGAGTCTTCGTCTAGAAAAACGAGAATCCAATATTTTCTCAACCACATACTCCAGATTGCCCTCAACCAAAACAGGGTCAGGAGGCACAGCAGCAGGAACCACTGGCTCAACAAACCTCTTCAACAAGGACTTGTGGAACACGTTATGGATCTTAAATGTCCCTGGAAGAAGCAAACGAAAAGAAACAGGATTAATAATCTCCATGATCTTATAAGGTCCAATGAACCTAGGCTTAAATTTAGGAGATGCTACTCTCATAGGAATATTCTTTGAGGACAACCAGACCAAGTCCCCCACTTTAAACCGAGGACCATCAGTCCTATGCCGGTTAGCAAACCGCTGGGCCTTCTCCTGAGAGAGGGACAACCTCTCCACTACCTGGTCCCAAATCTGCTGCATACGCTCAACAACAGAGTCAACACCTGGACAGACAGAAGCCTCCGTCTGTCCTGAAGAAAATCGAGGGTGAAACCCAGAATTACAGAAAAACGGAGACATCAAAGTGGCAGAGCTAGCCCTATTATTAAGAGCAAACTCAGCCAAAGGCAAAAAAGAGACCCAGTCATCCTGATCAGCAGACACAAAGCATCTTAGATAAGTCTCCAATGTCTGGTTTGTTCTCTCAGTTTGACCATTGGTCTGAGGATGAAATGCCGAGGAGAAAGACAATTGAACACCCAGTTTAGAACAAAAAGTCCTCCAAAATCTGGAAACAAACTGGACTCCTCTGTCAGACACAATGTTCTCAGGAATGCCGTGTAAACGAACCACGTGCTGAAGGAACAACGGCACCAATTCAGAGGAGGAAGGCAACTTAGGTAATGGCACAAGATGTATCATTTTGGAAAACCTATCACAAATTACCCAGATGGTGGTCATTCTCTGAGAAACAGGAAGATCGGAAATGAAATCCATAGAGATATGGGTCCATGGTCTCTTGGGCACAGGCAATGGCATCAACAAACCACTAGGGCGAGAGCAAGGCTTGGAGCGAGAGCAAGTCCCGCAGGACTGCACAAATTCCCTGACATCGCGAGACAAGGTAGGCCACCAAAAGGACCGACTAACCAAGTCTCTGGTACCAAAAATTCCGGGATGCCCAGCCAATGCGGAACAATGAATCTCAGACATCACACTCTTTTTCCATTGGTCCGGGACAAACAATTTTCCAACAGGGCAGCGCTCGGGCCTATCCTCCTGACACCCCTCCAGAGCAAGTCTCAAATTAGGCGAGATGGCGGAAAGAACTACACCCTCCTTCAAAATAACAGAGGGATCAGATAGCTCAGGAGAGTCCGCAAGGAAACTCCTCGAGAGGGCATCCGCCTTAACATTCTTAGTGCCAGGAAGAAAGGAAACCACAAAATTAAAACGTGTGAAAAACAAGGCCCACCTGGCCTGTCTAGGATTGAGTCGCTTGGCAGATTCCAGATAGACCAGATTCTTATGGTCCGTAAGGACCACACCACCTGATGTTTGGCTCCCTCCAGCCAATGTCTCCACTCTTCAAAAGCCCACTTCATGGCCAATAACTCCCGATTACCCACGTCATAATTACGTTCAGTAGGAGAAAATTTTCGAGAGAAAAAGGCACAAGGGTTACTTTTAGAGGTCTCTGGATCTTTTTGGGACAAAACGGCACCTGCCCCAATTTCAGAGGCATCAACCTCCACCTGAAATGGCAGAGAAACATCAGGCTGCCGTAGAACAGGAGCAGAAGTGAATCTCTGCTTAAGTTCCTGAAACGCAGAGACTGCCTCAGGAGGCCAATTCACCACATCAGAACCCTTTCTGGTCAAATCAGTTAATGGTTTAACAATAACAGAGAAATTACCAATAAATTTACGATAAAAATTGGCAAAACCCAAAAATCTCTGAAGAGCCTTTAATGAAGTAGGTTGGACCCAATCACAGATGGCCTGAACCTTGACCGGGTCCATTTCAATAACAGATGGGGACAAAATGAATCCCAGAAATGAGATCTTCTGTACGCCAAAAAGACACTTTGATCCCTTCACATACAGAGCATTCTCTCTCAAAATCTGGAATACAGTTCGAACATGTTTCACATGAGAGTCCCAGTCATTAGAAAAAATCAAGATATCATCCAAATAAACAATCAGAAACTTGTCCACAAAATCCCTGAAAATGTCATTCATGAAGGACTGGAAGACGGAAGGAGCATTAGTGAGCCCAAAGGGCATCACAAGGTACTCAAAATGCCCTTCAGGGGTGTTAAATGCCGTCTTCCATTCATCCCCGTGCTTAATGCGAATAAGGTTATACGCCCCCTGAGGTCAAGCTTGGTAAACCAAGTAGCGTTTTTCACCCTGGAAAACAGGTCAGAAATCAAGGGTAACGGGTATTGATATTTCACAGTAATATTGTTCAAGAGACGATAATCAATACACGGCCTTAATGAACCATCTTTTTTGGCCACAAAGAAAAAACCGGCACCTAAGGGTGAAGAGGATGGTCTGATATGACCCTTCTCCAATGATTCCTTGATATAAGACCGCATAGCGTCATGTTCAGGTACAGACAAGTTAAAAAGGCGACCCTTAGGGAATTTACTACCTGGCACTAATTCAATAGCGCAGTCATAACTCCTATGGGGAGGTAAGGATGCAGATTTACTTTCGCTAAACACATCAGAAAAATCAAACAAAAAGTCAGGAACATCCTCAGCCTGGGGGGAGGCAGAAAAAACAGGAGTGTTGGCATTAACACATTGGCAGCCCCAACTGGTTACAGACACAGATTTCCAATCCAAAACAGGATTATGAGACTGTAACCAAGGGAAACCCAGCACGATAATGTCATGCAGATTATATAGAACCAAAAATTTGCAGCACTCCTGGTGATCAGGTTCAATCCTCATTATCACCTGAGTAGAAAACTGGGGTTTATTCTCAGCCAAAGGGGTAGAATCGATCCCCAGTAGGGGAATAGACTTCTGTAGGGGTATCAAGGGAAATCCACAACGTTTAGCAAAATCATAATCCATCAGGTTAATAGCTGCTCCAGAATCAACGAAAGCCTGAGCAGAAAATGAGGACAGAGAGCATATCAGAGTGACAGTTAATAAAAACTTAGTCTGAACACTACCCAAGACAACTGAGCGTGCAAAACGTCTTCCCCGCTTAGGGCAGACTGAAATAGCATGAGATGCATCACCACAGTAGAAACATAACCCATTGCGCTTTCGAAACTCATGACGCTGTGCCCCAGACACCACTCCATCACACTGCATGGGCTCAGCAGCTGGCTCACAAGGCAACACCACTCCAAGCATACTTCTCCGCTCACGCAAACGTCTGTCAATTTGAATCGCTAATGACATAGAATCATTGAGACCAGAGGGGACAGGGAATCCCACCATAACATCCTTTACATTATCCGACAGACCCTTCCGGAAAAGGGCCGCCAAAGCGTCGTCATTCCACTTGGTCAGGACTGCCCACCTACGGAATCTCTGACAGTATAACTCAGCGTCATCAAGCCCCTGATTTAATGCCAACAAGGCTTTTTCAGCTTGATCAGTGACATTAGGCTCATCGTACAATAACCCCAAAGCCTGAAAAAATGCATCAACATCACTCAAAACAGGATCCCCAGGTATCAGGGAAAAAGCCCAATCCTGAGGATCGCCGCGCAGGAGAGAGATGATAATTTGAACCTGCTGCGCTGCGTTTCCTGAGGACTTAGATTTTAAGGCAAAAAACAATTTACAATTATTTTTGAAATTCTGAAACTTAGCTCGATCCCCTGAAAACAAATCTGGCATGGGGATCCTAGGTTCCACAACAGGCAACCTAGCAAGATATGCAGCAATACTCCGAACCTCAGTGGCAAGCTGATCCACACGGCCAGACAACTGTGCAAACTCCATTGGGAGAAAAGATCCTCCCCAGCACCCAGAGATACAGAGGGAAAAAAAAAAAAAAAAAATGCAACAAACAGAAAAATATCTCTGACAACTTTTCTTCCTTCAAAATATTTTTTCCCTTCTGTGAGTACCATACAATTTTTAGGGCCGGTGATACTGTTATGTTACGGTAGCTGAGGAGTGCAGGTAAAAAAGGAAATACACCAGAGCAGTTGGAATCTATGAGATTGCAGTACCCTGACTAACCACCGCAACTAGAGGCAGCCGTGGAGCGTTCCTACGATGGTCCTAGACGCCTCGTCACAGCCTGAGAAACTAACTACACCTAAAGATAGAAATAGGAAAGCTATCTGCCCCGGAGCAGAACCCCAAAGATAATAGAAAGCCCCCAAACACGTAATGGCGGTTAGACAAGAGGAAATACTGACACAGAAAGAAAATAGTATGAGCAAACGCTGGGGCCCAAACTAACTAAATAGAAAAGGATAGGAAGGGTACTTACTGCAATCCCAGAAAATCCTGAAAAGCGCCAACTCTACTAATTTCAAAATCACCTGAGATCACACGACCTCTACCACCTAAATTAGTTCTCTGGTGTAACAAAAACAGCAGCCACTGAAAAAACTGCAAAAAGCAAAAGTACAAAACACAGTGGCTGGACTAAACTGAGAGGGCAAAAGCCCCCGGAGGGGACCCAGAAGGCCCCCACAGAAGTGCAGGACAAAATGCAAAAATATAGCAAAAACACAAAATAAGAAATTGTCTTATCTGATAGCAGGAGATGCAGACACGACACAGCAGGCTACAAGGGAAACTGGAAAGAAGGATTCAGACCAGAACAATTGATCACCGGCAACCCTGATGGGAAAATGATTCCCTTAAATAAGACCAATCAGTAACACCTGATTCCCAATCCTCACTAGTACCGCTTGTAACCACCAGAGGGAGCCTCTGCTCAGAACTCATCTCAAACCCATTCACAACAGGCCAGGTTCACTCTTGCATCGGAGCCTATCATCATAAATTCCCGTAATTTTTGTTGAAAGAAAAAATTTATTCTGCTTTTAATGTGCATTAAAATGACAGCCCCGTATGCAGACAGCAAATGGCCCAGTGTGGCGCTGTTTGTGTCCATCATAGTGCGGATGTGTTTGTTGCAAGAGTTTTGTTTTCCTGCTCTAATAATGTAATAAAAAAACTGAACTCCGGAGTGAACCAAGCCTTATTTGACTGGTTTATACTACAGTATTGGTAGTTATTTATGCTTGCTTAGCTGTTATCTCTGCTAATGAAGGTGAAACCATGAATTAGTTCTGTTGCATGATGCGACTTTTCCTTTCGCCCTTGGTTTCGGACACCTTGTGTGTTTGTAGACATTTACCGTATATCTTAGATTCAAGTCAGTTTAGGACTCCTAAAAAAAGGGCACTGACTTTGAGAATGTATCAAGAACTGTTTGCTGCAAAGCAAATATGAGAACATTGCTTTTTAATTCAATCATGGGCCATATGGCTCTAAAGCTAAGAAAGCTCAAAGAATGTAATTATTTGTCTAATGCATTAACAGTGCTTCATTTTAATACATTTTTATTAGTTTTTATTGTAGGATTATAAACAAAATGATCAGTATCTATCCTATTCCACTTTGAGAATATAATTTTTTTTCATAAAAGACGAATGTTAGTATTTGTTCTTTTAGTCTGAACTACAAAAATAACAGAATATAATGTACTAATCTTGAAATTCACTTATGTTTCTCAAATAGTGTTTTATTTCCACCTGCCTATCCGGCTTGTGCAGCCGTTTTATCTTATAGGGTGCTTTCAGGTACCCGTTTGTTTTCGTCAAAACTATGTCCAAACCCCAGAAAAATGGGATTCGGATGTATGCTCCAACAGGGCCATAGATTATAATGGTAACAGCAAGGCAAGCTTGTGCTCTGCCGTGCACAATTTTCGGGCATCTACGCTTACTGGAGGTGTACACTCAGACGTAGTAGACTGCATCTGAGTGTCTGCTTCCAGTAGGCATACTTGCTCAAATATTATGCACGGCAGAGCACATGTTCCCTCTGCCAGCACCATTATAGTCAATGGCCCTGTTGGCACAAAATCCCATTTTGTGTAGGATTCGGACGCAAGGCTCGACTGGACCAACGAACGGGTGCCTTAACGCAATGTGAAAGCACTCTAACACAAGTTGTTAATAGATTTAATTGTAATAAAGATTCAGAAAAAACACTGCCCGGTGTAAAAATGTGCATCAATCTCACATATTGTCTTGTGACTGATAAAAGTGGATACATCTGTAGATTTTACAAAATAAACAGCAAACATTATTATATAGACCTTAGAGTTGAGATATGCTAAATTGTCTGCTTTTGGGTTTGGAAAAAACTGACAATTTTTCATCTGTATTGTCATATGTATGCAATTCGTATGTCCGTTTAGTACATCCATATGGCTTCCATTTTTACATTAAAAAATTTAGTAAATGAAAACCCAAATAGTTTTCTATGTTAATAATTGTAATGGATCAGTGAGAAAACGCATGACAGACACTATGATTGTTCTTTTTTTGACTTATATTGACTTATATTGGGCAAGTCTGATCCAAAATATGTGGGAGGACTCATAATAATATTGCCAGAATATAATAATAATAATGTAGGGGGGGCTCAGGGGTTGCTCAGGGGGGCATTACTACTCTACTTTGAGGAAGTCGGGGAGAAGCATAACTTCTGGTGGAGCACTCGAGGCATTAATAATTGTAATGGGGAGCTTAAAGGGCCCTTTGGGCATTATCTATTCACTACTTTTTAGGGACACTTATGAGACAATATTATATAGTGAGCATTTAACAAGCATTATTACTTTATTGAGGTACCTAGAGTTTGATAACTGTCACACGGCGGGAATTATTATTTTATTTTTATATTTTATATTTATTTTAGGAGGGCATTGTACTATCTAGGGAACACTAGGGGAGCATTATTACTATGTAGACCTCTAAGAGCAGTGCTGCTACTCTGCCACAGGTTCAGCATTGGGATAGCAGCAGGATGGAGATCCTCTGGATGTTGGGATTTGGTGTGGGTATGCTAGAAATTTGAGAAATTTGAGAAATTAAATGTGTCTGTGTTGTATACTTTGCAGGCGAGCTGTGGCTGGAATAAGTCGCCATGTCACTGTGGGCCAAATGGAGAAGACAGGAAAGGTGAACAACCCCATCAGAAAGAATGTCAACCGTGAGTTACTCTATGTAACTATAGTGTAATCCCCTATGTAGTCTGCTGAATTTGTATCTACCACTATATGATCGCTGTATGCCAGTAATATTGATATAACCAGAACCCAAAGAAATTAGGGAACAAGGAGTGTATAGAAAAAAATCACAAAAAAGTTTATTATTAATAACTTCACATAAAATTGTTTCCAAGAATATAATGGATGCCTGTAGTCAAACTAGAAGACAAACAGCAGATTGACACACTAATAAAGGTTAAATATTAGTATTACGCTCAGTGATTTGCGTCAATTGACAATATAAAGTATATTAAGTAGAAAATATATGGATGTCAGATATCCAAACCTGAAAGTATACTACACACTGAGGGCAACCCAACAATCATAAATATATGACATAATATAATTTCCAAAAGTATAGCCATGTGATAATCAAAATAATTGCAAAAAATGCCGCTATTTCCATTGGTTTCTGTAAAAAAGAATTGCCAAGTGCTTGTAAAGTGAATCAGTGCATATAAACTAGGTAAAGCATCTACCATGCCAAATTGCCCATTATTGTGCAACAAGCGCAAAGGATTATCATCAAAATAAAGTGCATGAAGATATGTTTTGTATACCTGGGTAGTGTGTTAGGACTGCTGCGTCTCACCCCAACTGCGTTTCACTGATTCTTCTTCTGGGGGCGTGCAATATTGGTCTTGGTCTTTTGTATAGTGATTTTTATTCAGTAACTGCATGTTCATCTGTTGATGTCCCGACTATATTTATAGTGAATCTCTAAAACTATAAACATGGGTACGTAGGTTAGGGGCTTACCTTTTCTTGGATAACTTGTGTCCTGTGGTCCCCAGGGGAACTTTTGAACCTGGGCCTCTCCAGAAGCACAAAATTGTTGCTACGATGCATGGGCTACTGAGACGCTTCTGAAATCTATAAACATATATGTTCCCCCACTCTAAAAATACAAATATATAAACAATACTGTTTTACTGGTAGAAAATAATACCGCCATAAAGTAACAAATGCTATAATACTGTAACTGAACAAAACACTATACTAAAACCGGTACTGTTAACAGTACCGCTATATAGGTAACAAAGCATAACGTCACACCCTGATCAAATATTACCACCTCAGAGACCAAATAATACCACCATATTGATCATTAACAAAATGATTGTACTAAGACCAATATTACCACCATACAGTGGTAGATGGCTGTTGTTCACAGGTGCTCTGTATACCATACAAGTGTATCATGTACAGATAAATCCAGTGACTCACCAGTGTGATTGAAGGTATTAATTTCTCCTGTTCTTCATATTATCCCAATATTGTTTTGGCAGATCTTACATTTTTGTTTCATTGCTTTTATCTGCCATGACTAATTGCCCCTTACACAGTAATGATTCCATTTCTCATTGCCATACAACAGTTTTGTGACTTCCACAGCTAACACCACACTCTTTCTATTTCCAAATAGAGTAATAACAACAGCTCATGGAGACAATAGGCATAGTCTACAAAAATTAATGTAAACTTAAAGTAGAAAACTGAATAGTTCTGCCAAGTGATGGACTCGATAGAGACCAATAATCAAATGCAGTGCAAAAAAGAAGAAAAAAATTGTCGATCACATGGTCTAAATAAAATACATATATTTTATTAATGGCAAAATAGATAAAAGGGGAAATAGGGATTAGGTGCAAAAAAGGCAAATGGCACACGAAGGGGCACAGGGGGTAGTGGATTAGTAGCAGTGGTCACAATGTATAGTGAAAGCAACATCTGCCTAGAAAAAGTACACTGCAAACGTGACAACCATGTATCACTCAATGACCTGACACCTAGACCATATGGTCAAATGTGTGACAGGCTAAGTACAAAACCATATTGGTAGTGCAACAGGAAGTATAGCAGGAATTACATAATAATGGCAATAATAGCCAGAGTTGCACAAAATTGATAATCATACATAACAAGATATATACCTTAAGGATGCTATTAATTTATATATTTTACTTAGACCATGTGATCGTCCATTTTTTTCTTCTTTTCTACCGCCAAATAGTAATAGTGCCCCCTTTGTGCCATCATGCTAAAGTCATGTCCTGTTTCAAAGTCCTGCTTTGTACTCTATCATACAATAGTTATGTCCCAATTTGTGCCCCCTTACAATAATTGTTTATCTGTGATGCCTTACAATATTTATGTCTGCTTTTGTACTTCCATACCATAATTATGTCCCCCTGTATGCCTATATACAATATTAATGCCCTTTTTGTGCCATGAATACCGTAATACCCCTTGTCCTCTTTGCTTCATGCTATAAAAAGAATGATCCTTTTGCACCCATACAAAAGCAATTTCCCCTTTTTGTTTTAACATACTAGTATCTCATACTAATAATGACCTAATTTGTGATCTCCCATGCCCATTAAATTTAAAAAAAAAATCAAGTGCCCCTCACCCTCATGCCCACAATGAGTAGCGAGGTCCTTCTGCTCCCTGTTGCCCACAGCCTGGTGTAAGCGGTGTGGTGAGATGATTTCAGGTCCTTGTGCTGCCTGGCTTCCTCCGCGCCCTCTTGAAGCTCTGGTGGACCTTAAGCAGGCTATAACCTACCATAGCAGGAGGCAACTCAGGGAGCCAGAGACCCGGAGAGCTGATATTCACAACTTCACCTTTAGGATAGGAAAGTGATATTTGTTCATACAGTCAATCTTTAATGACAAAATAAGTTTGATACATATATAGAAATATTGAAGTACAAGCTTGACATATCCCTTTTATTGAGCTGCTTCTAATCATGCACTCTCCTCTAAGTCAGTGATCATTGAGATCAATGGTCAGATCGACTGGATTTTCGGTTGTACAGGGTGATTAATAAAGGATGGCACAAAATTATAGCTTTGTTATTCATAACCGAGAAAGCATAACAGAAATTTATTAACATGAGAAGACGCACTATCACTCCAAATTTTATCTATACCTTACAAATATTGAAAGTGATTTTAATTGATGGCACTGTAAATATCTTGGCTGTTGTAAGGTTCTTTCCAGATGCATTTCAGCATATTTTTGGATATGGACTCCACTGTTTCAGTGATGTGTTGCCTCAGGTCATTCATGTCCTGTAGCAGTGAATACAGTGAATCCTTAATGTGGCCCCAAAGAAGTCAGTCCGAAGGGTGTTAAAATTTGGCGATCGTGGAGGCCATTGCAACATTGGTGAATAGACAACTGAGACAGCACATTTCTGATAGGAGATAATAAACACCTGAATGCAGTTGCTGGTGGCCAATAGTGATAAGAGACAATGTGCTCGAAAAAAATGTTTGAGTCCCTGCAGCTGCAAGTCTTGCTGCTGTTACAGCCGCAACACACGCAGGGATTGCCTGTTTGTTAGACAGCTGCAACACATGCAGCCGCGGGTACTCAAACATATTTTTGGAGCATGCCAAAGACACTCGGTTAGCACACAAGCATGCTCGGATAACACCTTATCCAAGCACGTTCACACATCACTAGTGGCCACCTTACCAGCCAAGGTAGTGGTTAGGGGACCTCCATTTCAAATAAATGTGTAGGGCTGAGGGGTGGGAATCACACATGAGATGATTCTGTGGACTTACCATAAATGTCTTTATTTCAGATGAACCATTTGAAAATCCCAATAATTTGTGGTAGGAACAAATCTTCGCTAATATACCATCCATGTTTATCATGTAATCATAGAATTTTAGAGTTAGAAAGGACCTCAAGGGTCATCATATCCAACCCCCTGCTCAAAGCTGGATTCACTAAATCATCTCAGACAGATGTCTATCTAGCCACTGTTTAAAGACCTCCATTGAAGGAGACCTCACCACCTCTCATGGCAGCCTGTTCCACTCATTGATCACCGTCACTGTCAAAAAGTTTTTTCTAATTTCTAATCTGTATCTGCTCCCTTTCAGCTTCATTCCATTGCTTCTCGTGTTTCCTTGTGCAAATGAGAATAAGGATGACCTCTTTACACTGTGACATTCCTTCAGATATTTGTAGACCGCTATTAAGTCTCAACTTAGCCTTCTTTTTTTGCAAGTTACACATTCCCAGATACTTTAACCATTCCTTGTAGGACATACGGTACTTTGCAAGCCGCTCAACATCCTGGTTCCTCTTCTCTAAACTTGCAATGTCTTTTTTAAAATGTGGTACCCAGAACTGGACACATTATTCCATATGAGGCCTGACCAAGGAGCAGTAGAGCGGGATAATTACTTCACGTGATCTAGACTCTATGCTTCTCTTAATACACCCTAGAACTGTGTTTGCCTTTTTTTTTGCTGCTGCATCACACTGTTGACTCATGTGCTGTCTGTGATCTATTAGTATACCCAAGTCTTTTTCACAGGTGCTGTTGCTTAGTTCTATTCCTCCTGTTCTATAGATGTAATTTTCAATTTTCTTGCCCAGATGTAGAGTCTTGCATTTCTCCCTGTTAAATACCATTCTGTTAGTCACTGCCAATTGTTCAAGCTTATTTAGATCCATTTGAATCCTTTCTCTGTCTTCTCTAGTGTTAGCTATACCTCCTATCTTTGCATCGTCTGCAAATTTGATTAGTTTACCTTCAGTTCCCTTATTTAAATCATTTATAAAAATGTTGAATAACACTGGCGCCAGGACATAGCTTTGTGGTACCCCCACTTGAAACACTTTTCCAATTGAATGTGAACCATTTATTACCACTCTTTGAGTACAATCACTGAGCCAGTTATGAATCCACCTAACAGTAGCCTTGTCAATCCCATATTTTTTTCAATAAGGATAGTATGGATACTTTATGAAATGCTTTGCTGAAGTCGAGATATACTATATCTACAGCATTTCCCTGATCCACCCAGTCAATCAGAAGCGTATCTAGGCAAGCAGCCAGGGCATGTGCCCCAGGCACAGCCGGCAGGGGGGCGCAGTCAGGAGTCAGCTGTTCTCTGTACCTGCTGTCAAGCTGACAGTCGGCACAGAGAAGTGCAGGGCACTGGCTCCAAGGGACCAATTGTACTCGCGTCTTACAGACGCGAGTACAATTGAAGCTCTGACCACCGAGTCAAAGCGACGGCAGCAGCGTGATCAGAACATGTGATCGCGCTGCTGACATCACTTGTCGCCCGGCAGAGGCGAATATTGGTGGGAAGTGCTTCAGTGGAGCTGAAGACACCGAAGATTAAGTGCATTGGGTATGATTTAGCTTGGCTATGGGAGGATTTAATGTGTGTGGGGAGATTTGGAGTGGGTATGGGGGGATTT
>JARQOD010000001.1:437877619-437981528 GCA_033576555.1 Oophaga sylvatica | reverse complement strand
GGTACTCTCCCATTTCTTACTTCCACTACCCCTCTAGCAGTCAAGAGTGTAGGTCTGTGCTCTAAACAATGGGGCTCTACTACTGCTTGGTAGTTCTGTCCTCTCAGACCTATTGCTGCTCTACACCATATCAGCATTTCACTCATTGGGGGTTATCACAATGGGGTTTGGGTCTGTTACCCGTACATTACCAATTTCACCATCTGTCAGCTTTGCTTGCTGCTGGCACAGCAGGGCCCGGATCTCCCTCTGGATCACTCCCTTTTGCTTTGGCTTGGCAACTTCAGCGAGCTGTTGGAGCAAAAACACAACTTCTCCCAGACAGTTACTAATAATGTTAGTACCTAAAACCACATTTAAACCATTTTCCTCATTTACAGTCCTTACTACTAAGAGTCCCTGATCCTTCAGCTCCACTCTGCCCACCTTTACGTCCACGTTTTTGGCTCCTAGTATATCAATAGGGAGACCATTAGAGGCGTACACAGCAAAGTCAGGGCTCGGGGGCTGGAGACTGTCCATGGACCAAAACTTATTATAAAGGACATCAGTATGATGGTCACCTGAGATCCAGTGTCCAGCAGTGCAGGATTGCGATCCCGTCCAGGATGATGGACAGGTAGGGTCTTCCTCCCACAAACCTGCGGTTCCAGTCTAAGGGGCCTGATGAGTCTACTCCTGGGTGTTGGCCCTCGGACCCAGGATCTGCTCGTTTAAAGGACACTGTTGGGCTAGATGACCTTTTCTGTTGCAACGGTAGCAGATGATCTCTCGGCGAGGATGGTGCTGATCAGGGGTCCGTCCTGTGGGTGGCGTTGTTCTCCTCCGGTGGGGCGACGTCCTCCTTTTCCTCCGGTTCATCCAAGGAACATCCTCTGGGCAGTCGGCTAGCAGTATCTTTCCTCCTTCTTCCTTCCGCAGTTGCAGGGCACTCATTACAGTGGCCAGGTTTTTAGTCAGCTGGCGCACTTCTGAGCGCAAACAGTCCAACTCAGTAGGGGGCGCCACCTGCGTTTTGGCTTCTGCCACCAGCGGGGAAAGTGGATGTTACCGGCTTTAGAGTGGCTTCACCCGGGTAATACTGGGTTGCCATCTCAGGCTTTTCCAGGGGCCGCAGTCCTTTATAGCCATATCTTTAAGGGCATCAAAGGTTGCATCAGGATGATCCAAGGACCACCAGTTCACAGTCCTTCTTTCAGCTTGGGACCTCAGTCCCCGTACAAACTGTTCCTTAAGCATTTTGCTTTCATCAATGGCACTTACAGGGTTAACCTGTTTGAGAGCTCGCAGGGCCCCCTGTAGTCGGCAGGCGTTAGTCTCTAATGCTGTCATCTGATTTCTGGGAACATTGATAAAAACTCATCCGGAGATCTGTTTCAGTGCAGTCCTCAAAGATAGTCTGTAGCTTTAAGAAAATTGCAGGCACTGACTCCTGGTCTGCAGCTGTCCAAGTCTCTACTTCTCTCTCAGCAGCACCAGTTAGTTGCCCTATTACTACTGCAGCTCTTTGCTTTTCTGTCATAGGATACATGTCCATTATGCTGCATATTTTCCGTTTGAATCCGGCAGGGTGTCTGGCTTGCCGCTGTACTGAGGGAGCCACTTTGCTCCAGGCAGGTATGGCAGCGTTAGCGGTACTATTGGGACTACAGGACCAGGTGAGGGGCCACATTTCCATCCTGCGCTGCAGCGCCAATTGGTAAGTCATTGGGGCCGCCGGCTGGGGCCGCGCTGTCGGCTGGCTGCTGCAACATGTCTGCGCCCCCCTGGTTAATCTTGGCCTACCTTCTCTGAAGGCTGCAGGTTTGCAGGCACTGCGGTGGAGACAGGACCTGTGTTGCTGGCGCTCTGACGTCAGAGCGTTTACTGAAGCTCTCTACAGGACCTGCCGCCGCGTCAGCGTTGGGGGCGTGTTCAGGACTTTATTGCTGCAGCGCGCTTTTGCAGGTACGCCCACGAATGCACGCCCACCTTCTTCACCAGCGCCTCAGGGCGCGAATATGGCGGCAAAATGGCAGACAAGGGCGCCAAAAATCACCAAAAACTGCACACAGGACTCGCAAATTGTAAGCTTCGGATCCTGTTCGTGACGCCAAAGATGACGCGCACCACATTGGTACTACCAGGGTTATGGGGTACTCGGCACCGAGCCCATGGAAGTCTATGGGGAAGTCACTGGCAGCAGGGCTCGGTCCGTAACCCTGGGCGGTCATGCAAAGGGGGGTATTTACAGGGGATTATAAAGATAGTTCGTGATGCCACCTGTGGTTTCTGATCAATAAGACCAACGCTGCAGGGTGAATCTTCTGAGGGGATGTTATTAGGCAGCTAGATGTTAAGTCCCCCACAGGTGGGACTGGTCCCTCAAAGTCTATGGTGTTGCAAGGTGCAGATAAGAAGTCAGTCACACACAATGCAGTCTCTTTCCATACCTTTACTTGTAGATGTTGCAGGTATGTCCCGGGAAGCTGGTCAGGTTGGAGAATGCACATTTAGGGAATTGCTGAGCAGGTTTGAGGCCTCCTTTATCCTTGAATCGTGTGTGAATCTTAACCTGCGTGAAGTCAGGTTTAACTCTGAATATGACAGCTTCGCCCTGCCAATATTGTGGTGGGGGTCTTCTGTTGGATAGAACTAGTCTTTGTGCAGGGCCCTGCTAGATTGTTGTCCTTCCTGACCCCGGTTACGTATCGGCACTTAGGGCTACCTTCTGCAACTTGAAGTCCAGCAAGGCCTCCGGTGTATCTTATTACTAGACGTGAAGTTCTAGCAACACTTCGGACCCCGGTGTCCGGATAACTAAGTGAAGGTGATCTGTCACCTAAGTCACTTGTCCTTCTTTTACCACTCGCCTGTCGCCCTGCTCTTGCCCTTAACATAAGCACGGTAGCAGTGGTGTAGTCATAAGCTTTCCTTCCAGTGCTCACTGACCTGTTCTCAGTTGCCTCGTTCTAATAACTGCAGTGGTTCCTTTCCTTCCTTCCTTCCAGACCCTGTCCAGAGCAGCTCACAGGACGATTTGTCAGACTGTATACACGCTGTAGCTCTGAGAATTGCTTTCCACTTTCTTAGGAACACAAGCAGCTTGTTCTGAGATAGCAGTTCCGATTGTAGTTCTGACAAGGCTAGAGTAAATCCGTCTACTCATACTAGCCTCCACTTCCGTATAAGATGAACTATCTGAGCTCCGTCAGGAATCAGTCTTCACTCCTCTCCCTCAAAGACTCAACTCTCTTCTCTTTCCGTCTGTCTCTGACTGAAACAGAAACTAACTGAACCTCTCTGTCCAAAGACAGGAACTCGAATCCTCCTTCAATCTAGCTCAGACTGAGCTCTGACTAGAATGATTCACTATTGCTACGTCACACTACCAAAAAGTCTGAAATGCCTCTAGTGGCAGTGTTAAGAAGTGTGTGATGTGAATGAATTTCAGGCTTTACAATTACCTTTCCTGTGCATTTTCCAGGAGACATGTGTCACACGTAGCTGGGCCACACATATACCTCGTACCACACGGCTCCGCTCCGTAACCTCCTACACACAGGGTTCTGCTCCGTACACCTCGCACACACACGGCTCCGCTCCGTACACCTCGTACACACACGGCTCAGCTCCGTACACCTCATACACACATGGCTCCGCTCCGTACACCTCGCACACACGGCTCCGCTCCGTACACCTCATACACACACAGCACTGCTACATCCACACTGTAAACACCTCCTGACCCCACACAAATTTACCCTCATCCTGCACCATGACAACCAGCACAGCAGAGACCTGCACACACGGAGGAGCCTGACCATGTGACACCTAACTCCTCCCCTTTTGTGACCTCATCACAGGTCCTGTTCGCACATAAGAGGACAGCACAGCAACGGACTCCTGGCTGTGAGAAGCTGAAGTGGAGAGGTGGGAGGGCGAGGATGGGGGGTGTGGCGACTTCTCACTGTGGGAAACAGCGTCCCGATCAGGACAGCGGGTGGGAGGGTTAGAATCGGGACTGTCCCGGTCAATCCGGGATGGTTGGGAGGTATGCTATATCTCTTTATTTCTGCTATACATGATAAAACAAGATTAGAACTAGCTACAGGGTCATCATAAGAACAACATCTAACGTGACCCCAGGCCGAAACTGACAACTACAGATTCCTATTTATAGGAGTTGTCCAGGACGGTTTTATTTTTTACTATGGGACCAAAAACTAACAGGCAGGTAGTTGTTAACAGAGGCAACTACCTGACTGTTCTACTCGGCACTGGCCTAGAGCAGTTACTGACTGAAGCTGCCAGTGATTCGGCTGCTCCACGCCAACAGAGAAGCTCTCCTTCTTCCTGGGCTGCTGTGTCAATGGGTGTAACTTCTGACACTATGCTCATTGCTCACCGCAGTTAGGAAGCAGGGAGACAGCTGTCAATCAGCATGACATCAGCATATTAACTTAAAACACTGCCTGATTGCGGTGAACCACTGTCAGAATTCCGGTGCAAAAATTAAAGATATGTCTGACAGCATATTAGGACTCTTCAGACCGACAGATGACTACCCATTCCTGCTAATACATGTGGGGACAAATGACACCGCAAGAAAGGACCTGGAAACCATCTGCAGTGACTTTGAAAACTTAGGTAAGAAAGTGAAAGAACTGGGATCGCAGGTGGTCTTCCATCCTTCCAGTGGATGGCCATGGAACAAGGAGGTGGAATAAGATTCTGCATGTGAACAACTGGCTACGTCGATGGTGCCGTCAGCAAAGATTTGGATTTCTGGATCAAAAGTGAATTACCCATACGATGGACTACTTGCTAGAGATGGGGTGCACTGTTATGATTTGGTAGCTGAGGAGTGCAGGTAAAAAGGCAATACACCAGAGCAGTTGGAATCTATGAGATTGCAGTACCTTGACTAACCACCACAACTAGAGGCAGCCATGGAGCGTTCCTACGTTGGTCCTAGACGCCTCGTCACAGCCTGAGAAACTAATTACACCTAAAGATAGAAATAGGAAAGCTATCTGCCCCGGAGCAGAGCCCCAAAGATAATAGAAAGCCCCCAAACATGTAATGGCGGTTAGACAAGAAGAAACACTGACACAGAAAGAAAATAGCATGAGCAAACGCTGGGGCCCAAACTAACTAAATAGAAAAGGATAGGAAGGTGTCGTGTGCATTGCCACGAAGATCGTCGCGGTTGCACATTTTGACTTCTCACAGCTGAGCTGCTGTTTCTTTGTGTTTGGCAGCTAGGGAGTTAATTCTGTCTGTGCTCGGTTCTGGGACTGGGTGCAGTTTCTCCCGGCTGCAATTGATTATTTGTTGATTGGTTTCCTTTAAATTCCTGGTTGTCTGCTTGGGGAGTTGCCAGTGAAACCTTCATGCAGACCACAGATAGGAATGAATCTGTATAGACTTTAGTTGTGAGCTCCTTAGTTGTTCTAAGCTCAACTTGGTTAGAGTTTATTTCCCAGACCATTTATGTTCCTTTGGTGTTTGAGTGTGTATGCAAGCGAGTGTTATCCTGTCTGTCTTATATGTCTAATCTGTGTATTTAGCTGAGATCAGCCCATATCCCTTTGCTGGTAGTCAGGATCCTTCTTAGGACTGATTACAGGGTTCAGGGTCTGATAGGAGACAGGGTTAGGTTGGAGACTTGGACCTCTGAACCATTATCAGTACCTCCAAGGTAAGGGATTAGTTAGGACCCCAGTTTAGGGTCAGGTTAGATCCCGGTCCACCTCTTTCCTGTTTCAGCTCATCAAGTCCTCAAGATTAACCCTGAGTTCAGCAGATATCGTGTCAGGTAAATCTATTCTATACTTACATGCTGATGTTGCTATACTAGTTGTTGTATAGAGTGTTGTTCCTGTATTAATAGTTTACTGACATTGTATACATATCATTAGACAGCGTGACATTTTCACTGGCCATAAAAATTATCTCCAGTTACCATGGATCCAGTAGCCCAGCTGGCTCTGCAGTTGCAGGGATTATCCATGGAGCTGACGGACATTAAGTCCAAAGTTTTGTCTCCCTGGAGCAAACCAGAGTTGAACCTAAAGTAGCTCTCCCGGACAGGTTCACTGGTGGGCGAGACAAATTTTTCACCTTCCGGGAGGCATGTAAATTGTATTTTCGGCTTCGGCCTCGATCATCAGGGAGTGAGGAGCAGAGAGTGGGAATTGTTATCTCACTTCTGCAAGGGGACCCTCAATCCTGGGCATTTTCCCTTCCTCCGGGATCCCCGGCTCTACTGTCTGTAGATCAATTTTTTACTGCCCTGGGATTGGTATATGATGACCCAGATCGGGTCTCTCTTGCTGAGACTAAATTACGTAAGATACAGCAGGGAGATCGTCCGGCAGAGGAATTTGCTTCTGAGTTTCGTAGATGGGCCACAGATACTCAGTGGAATGACCCAGCTCTTAGGAGCCAGTTTTGTCATGGGCTTTCTGATAAATTAAAAGACGTTTTGGCTCAGTATGAGTCTCCTCCTTCTCTGGAGGCTGCTATGGCCTTAGCTATCCGTACTGATAGACGGCTTCGGGAGAGGGGTGAGGTAACCCCACTCCCTGTTGTTTCTCCACCTACCACTAAAGTCCCTTATGTTGAGGTTCCCCTTGTCTGTTCGGATGAGCCTATGCAGTTGGGAGGGACATCATTTCGTAGGAGGGGATTGGCGGTACGCCGCAGGACTAGAAGATGTTTTTTCTGCGGGAAAGAGGGACATTTTGTTGGAGAATGTCCATCCCGTGCCTTGTTGAGCCAAAAGTCGCCGGAAAACTGTTAATCCCAGGTTGTGTGGTGGACGACAACCTGGGAGTATGTATTTCATCCGCCAGTTCTTCTCAGTTCCTTGTACCAGTGGAGGTGGTAGTTGGTACGAGAGTGGAGAGATTGTCTGTTCTTCTTGATAGTGGTTCCGGGGCTAATCTGGTTGACGCTCAGTTTGCTCAGGCTCAAGGTATGCATCTGAGTGTATTGGTCAAACCGATCCCTATATTCTCCATTGACGCCAGGCCTCTCGGCCAAGGTAGCTTTGTTCACGAGGTTCATAACATTGACCTTCGGGTAGGGGCAATACATAGGGAACAATTATCTTGTTATGTGTTGGAGGGTCTACCTACTCCCATTGTGTTGGGACTTCCTTGGTTGGTTAAACATAACCCTGTGATTAATTGGCAGTCCAGAGAAATAAGCCAATGGGGTGAGTTTTGCAAAAGCAACTGCATGAACACAGTCATCAGTGCGGTCGTGCCTAGTACATTGCCTCCTTTTTTGGAGGATTTTGGGGATGTTTTCTCTGAGGAGGGGTGTCAGGAGTTGCCTCCTCATCGCGTGTATGACTGCTCTATTAATCTCCTTCCTGATGCTAAGTTGCCTAAAGCTAGGTTGTATAATCTTTCTGGTCCTGAGAGGCAGGCTATGAAAGATTATATTTCTGAAAGTCTGGCCAAAGGGCATATTAGACCTTCATCTTCCCCAGTAGCCGCGGGGTTCTTCTTTGTGAAGAAGAAAGATGGAGGCCTACGCCCTTGCTTGGATTTCCGCGAATTTAATCGGATTACTGTTCGAGATCCGTATCCACTCCCTCTTATTCCTGATCTCTTCAATCAAATTGTTGGCGCCAAATGGTTCTCTAAATTGGATCTCAGGGGGCGGTATAATTTGATTAGGATAAAAGAGGGGATGAGTGGAAAACGGCGTTTAACACGCCGGAGGGACATTATGAGAACCTTGTCATGCCTTTTGGTCTGACTACTGCACCAGCAGTATTCCAACATTTTGTTAATGACATTTTTCGTCACCTTGTGGGGCTGTTTGTGGTTGTATATTTGGACGACATTTTAATTTACTCGCCAGATCTTGTGTCTCATCAGGAGCATGTGAGACAGGTGTTGCAGATCTTGCGAGACAATAAACTATACGCCAAACTGGAGAAGTGTGTATTTGCCGTACAGGAACTTCAGTTTTTGGGTTTTTTGGTTCAGCCTCCGGTTTCCGTATGGACCCTGAAAAGGTGAGAGCAGTGCTTGAATGGGATCAGCCAGGGGATCTTAAGGCTCTGCAGCGTTTTTTGGGGTTTGCTAACTACTACCGGAAATTTATTTGTAATTTCTCATCTGTCGTCAAACCTCTCACGGACATGACAAGAAAAGGGACGGATTTTTCTAAATGGTCGGACAAAGCTTGCCAAGCCTTTTCCTCTTTGAAGAAATGTTTTGCTTCGGCACCCGTTCTCATCCAACCAGATGCATCTCAGCCGTTCATTGTGGAGGTGGATGCGTCTGACGTAGGGGTGGGTGCTATATTGTCCCAGGGTCCGTCCCCTGGTAAATGGCATCCGTGCGCTTTCTTTTCTAAGAAATTGTCGTCCGCCGAAAGGAATTATGATATCGGCAATAGGGAACTTTTGGCCATTAAGTTAGCTTTTGAAGAATGGCGTCACTTTTTGGAGGGGGCAGTCCACCGGTTACCGTTATTACTGATCACAAGAACCTGTTGTATTTGGAATCCGCTAAGCGTCTGAATTCCAGACAAGCTCGATGGTCGTTGTTTTTTACCAGGTTTAATTTTGTCGTCACTTATCGCCCGGGGTCTAAGAATGTAAAGGCTGATGCCTTGTCTCGCAGTTTCCCAGGGGCCAGGAAAACGGATGACCCGAGTCCTATCCTTCAGGAGGGGGTGGTAGTGTCGGCTGTATTTTCTGAGCTTGAGGAGGAGGTGTTAGAGGCTCAGGGGGACGCCCCTGCAGGACCTCCAGGGAGACTGTTTGTCCCAAATCTGTTGAGACAAAAGGTTATTGAGGCACATCATAATTCTGCTCTAGCAGGACATCCAGGGAGTAAGGCTACTTTAGATCTCCTTTCTCGCCGGTTTTGGTGGCCTAATGCTAATAAAGATGTTATAACTTTTGTCGCGTCATGTGGGGTGTGTGCTCGCTCTAAAACCCTTCATACCCGTCCGTCTGGGACCCTTTTACCCTTGAAACTTCCGGAGCGTCCATGGACTCATTTATCTATGGACTTCATTACGGACCTTCCTCCGTCGTCAGGGAATACTGTCATACTGGTGGTTGTTGACAGGTTCAGTAAGATGGCACATTTCGTTGCTCTTCCTGCACTCCCTAATGCTAAAACTCTGGCGCAGGTGTTCATTAGGGAGATCGTTAGACTTCATGGGTTGCCTTCTGATGTGGTGTCAGATAGGAGGTCTCAGTTTGTGTCCAAATTTTGGAGGGCATTTTGTTTACGTCGGGGGATGCAATTGTCATTTTCCTCGGCTTTTCATCCGCAGACCAATGGTCAGACAGAGCGTCTGAATCAGAGCTTAGAGACATATCTCCGGTGTTTTGTCTCAGAGAACCAAGAGGACTGGTCTTCTTTCTTGCCTCTGGCAGAGTTCGCTCTTAACAACAGGCGGAGCGAGTCCACTGGTAAGTCCCCGTTTTTTGGGGCATATGGTTTCCATCCCCAGTTTTGTACTTTCAATGGGGGGGGCCCTTCTGGGGTTCCTGAGGAGGAGCGTTTCTCGTCGTCACTTGCTTCTGTGTGGAGAGGTGTATTGAATAATCTGAGTGCGATGGGGAACCGTTACAAACGTATGGCTGATAGGAGAAGAGTTTCTGGTCCAGATCTGAATGTGAACGATCTGGTATGGTTGTCTACCAGGAATATAAAACTTAAAGTGCCCTCCTGGAAACTGGGTCCCAGATTCATCGGGCCGTACAGGATCAGTTCCATAATTAATCCTGTGGCATTTCGTCTGGACCTCCCTCCTACGTTTAAAATTCATAATGTGTTCCACAAGTCATTACTTAAAAGGTAAGTTGCACCAGTCATACCGTCACCTCTACCTCCTCCTCCTGTGTTGGTCAATGGTAACTTGGAATTTCAAGTATCAAAGATCATTGACTCACGTCTGAATCGCCGGTCCCTTCAGTACTTGGTGCATTGGAAGGGGTATGGTCCAGAGGAGAGGACGTGGGTCCTGCGTCTGATGTTAACGCAGATCGTTTGGTTCGGACCTTCCACAGAACTCACCCGGGCAGGCCTGGCCCTGAGGGTCCGGAGGCCCCTCGTAGAAGGGGGGGTACTGTCATGTGTGCATTGCCACGAAGATCGTCGCGGTTGCACATTTTGACTTCTCACAGCTGAGCTGCTGTTTCTTTGTGTTTGGCAGCTAGGGAGTTAATTCTGTCTGTGCTCGGTTCTGGGACTGGGTGCAGTTTCTCCCGGCTGCAATTGATTATTTGTTGATTGGTTTCCTTTAAATTCCTGGTTGTCTGCTTGGGGAGTTGCCAGTGAAACCTTCATGCAGACCACAGATAGGAATGAATCTGTATAGACTTTAGTTGTGAGCTCCTTAGTTGTTCTAAGCTCAACTTGGTTAGAGTTTATTTCCCAGACCATTTATGTTCCTTTGGTGTTTGAGTGTGTATGCAAGCGAGTGTTATCCTGTCTGTCTTATATGTCTAATCTGTGTATTTAGCTGAGATCAGCCCATATCCCTTTGCTGGTAGTCAGGATCCTTCTTAGGACTGATTACAGGGTTCAGGGTCTGATAGGAGACAGGGTTAGGTTGGAGACTTGGACCTCTGAACCATTATCAGTACCTCCAAGGTAAGGGATTAGTTAGGACCCCAGTTTAGGGTCAGGTTAGATCCCGGTCCACCTCTTTCCTGTTTCAGCTCATCAAGTCCTCAAGATTAACCTGAGTTCAGCAGATATCGTGTCAGGTAAATCTATTCTATACTTACATGCTGATGTTGCTATACTAGTTGTTGTATAGAGTGTTGTTCCTGTATTAATAGTTTACTGACATTGTATACATATCATTAGACAGCGTGACATTAGGGTACTTACTGCAATCCCAGAAAACCCTGAAAAGCACCAACTCTACTAATTTCAAAAACACCTGAGATCACACGACCTCTACCACCTAAATTAGTTCTCTGGTGTAACAAAATCAAAACAGCAGCCACTGAAAAAACTGGAAAAAGCAAAGGTACAAACATCAGTGGCTGAACTAACTGAGAGGGCAAAAGCCCCGGAGGGGACCCTGAAGGCCCCCACAGAAGTGCAGGACAAAATGCAAAAATCTAGCACAAAAACAAATAGAAGAAAATGTCTTATCTGATAGCAGGAGATGCAGACACGACACAGCAGGCTACAAGGGAAACAGGATTCAAGGATTGAGACCAGAACAATTGATCACCGGCAACCCTGATGGGAAGGTGACTCCCTTATATAAGACCAGTCAGTAACACCTGATTCCCAATCCTCACAATCTTCACTGGACAGACCAGCACCGCTTGTAACCACCAGAGGGAGCCTCTGCTCAGAACTCATCTCAAGCCATTCACAACAGTACCCCCCCTTCAGGAGGGGTCACCGAACCCTCATTTGAGCAACCAGGTCGGTCAGGATGAGTTCTATGATACGCACGGATAAGTCTCCTAGCATGGATGTCCGAAGCAAACACCCAAGAATTGTCTTCCTGACCATAACCTCTCCATTTAACCAAATACTGGAGTTTCCGTCTAGAAAAACGAGAATCTAATATTTTCTCAACCACATACTCCAGATTGCCCTCAACCAAAACAGGGTCAGGAGGCACAGCAGCAGGAACCACTGGCTCAACAAACCTCTTCAACAAGGACTTGTGGAACACGTTATGGATCTTAAATGTCCCTGGAAGAAGCAAACGAAAAAAACAGGATTAATAATCTCCATGATCTTATAAGGTCCAATGAACCTAGGCTTAAATTTAGGAGATGCTACTCTCATAGGAATATTTTTTGAGGACAACCAAACCAAGTCCCCTACTTTAAACCGAGGACCATCAGTCCTATGCCGGTTAGCAAACCGCTGGGCCTTCTCCTGAGAGAGGGACAACCTCTCCACTACCTGGTCCCAAATCTGTTGCATACGCTCCACAACAGAGTCAACACCTGGACAGACAGAAGCCTCCGTCTGTCCTGAAGAAAATCGAGGGTGAAACCCAGAATTACAGAAAAACGGAGACATCAAAGTGGCAGAGCTAGCCCTATTATTAAGAGCAAACTCAGCCAAAGGCAAAAAAGAGACCCAGTCATCCTGATCAGCAGACACAAAGCATCTTAGATAAGTCTCCAATGTCTGGTTTGTTCTCTCAGTTTGACCATTGGTCTGAGGATGAAATGCCGAGGAGAAAGACAATTGAACACCCAGTTTAGAACAAAAAGTCCTCCAAAATCTGGAAACAAACTGGACTCCTCTGTCAGACACAATGTTCTCAGGAGTGCCGTGTAAACGAACCACGTGCTGAAGGAACAACGGCACCAATTCAGAGGAGGAAGGCAACTTAGATAATGGCACAAGATGTATCATTTTGGAAAACCTATCACAAATTACCCAGATGGCGGTCATTCTCTGAGAAACAGGAAGGTCGGAAATGAAATCCATAGAGATATGGGTCCATGGTCTCTTGGGCACAGGCAATGGCATCAACAAACCACTAGAGCGAGAGCAAGGCTTGGAGCGAGAGCAAGTCCCGCAGGACTGCACAAATTCCCTGACATCACGAGACAAGGTAGGCCACCAAAAGGACCGACTAACCAAGTCTCTAGTACCAAAAATTCCGGGATGCCCAGCCAATGCGGAACAATGAATCTCAGACATCACACTCTTTTTCCACTGGTCCGGGACAAACAATTTTCCAACAGGGCAGCACTCGGGCCTATCCTCCTGACACCCCTCCAGAGCAAGTCTCAAATTGGGCGAGATGGCGGAAAGAACTACACCCTCTTTCAAAATAACAGAAGGATCAGATAACTCAGGAGAGTCCGCAAGGAAACTCCTCGAGAGGGCATCCGCCTTAACATTCTTAGTGCCAGGAAGAAAGGAAACCACAAAATTAAAACGTGTGAAAAACAAGGCCCACCTGGCATGTCTAGGATTGAGTCGCTTGGCAGATTCCAGATAGACCAGATTCTTATGGTCCGTAAGGACCACCACCTGATGTTTGGCTCCCTCCAGCCAATGTCTCCACTCTTCAAAAGCCCACTTCATGGCCAATAACTCCCGATTACCCACGTCATAATTACGTTCAGTAGGAGAAAATTTTCGAGAGAAAAAGGCACAAGGGTTACTTTTAGAGGTCTCTGGATCTTTTTGGGACAAAACGGCACCTGCCCCAATTTCAGAGGCATCAACCTCCACCTGAAATGGCAGAGAAACATCAGGCTGCCGTAGAACAGGAGCAGAAGTGAATCTTTGCTTAAGTTCCTGAAATGCAGAGACTGTCTCAGGAGGCCAATTCACCACATCAGAACCCTTTTTGGTCAAATCAGTTAATGGTTTAACAATAACCGAGAAATTACCAATAAATTTACGATAAAAATTGGCAAACACAAAAATCTTTGAAGAGCCTTTAATGAAGTAGGTTGGACCCAATCACAGATGGCCTGAACCTTGACCGGGTCCATTTCAATAACAGATGGGGACAAAATGAATCCCAGAAATGAGATCCTCTGTACGCCAAAAAGACACTTTGATCCCTTCACATACAGAGCATTCTCTCTCAAAATCTGGAATACAGTTCGAACATGTTTCACATGAGAGTCCCAGTCATTAGAAAAAATCAAGATATCATCCAAATAAACAATCAGAAATTTGTCCACAAAATCCCTGAAAATGTCATTCATGAAGGACTGGAAGACGGAAGGAGCATTAGTGAGCCCAAAGGGCATCACTAGGTACTCAAAATGCCCTTCAGGGGTATTGAATGCCGTCTTCCATTCATCCCCGTGCTTAATGCGAATAAGGTTATACGCCCCCCTGAGGTCAAGCTTGGTAAACCAAGTAGCGTTTTTCACCCTGGAAAACAGGTCAGAAATCAAGGGTAACGGATATTGATATTTCACAGTAATATTGTTCAAGAGACGATAATCAATACACGGCCTTAATGAACCATCCTTTTTGGCCACAAAGAAAAAACCGGCACCTAAGGGTGAAGAGGATGGTCTGATATGACCCTTCTCCAATGATTCCTTGATATAAGACCGCATAGCGTCATGTTCAGGTACAGACAAGTTAAAAAGGCGACCTTTAGGGAATTTACTACCCGGCACTAATTCAATAGCGCAGTCATAGCTCCTATGGGGAGGCAAGGATGCAGATTTACTTTCGCTAAACACATCAGAAAAATCAATCAAAAAGTCAGGAACATCCTGAGCCTGGGGGGAGGCAGAAAAAACAGGAGTGTTGGTATTAACACATTGGCAGCCCCAACTGGTTACAGACACAGATTTCCAATCCAAAACAGGATTATGAGACTGTAACCAAGGGAAACCCAGTACGATAATATCATGCAGATTATAGAGAACCAAAAATTTGCAGCACTCCTGGTGATCAGGTTCAACCCTCATTATCACCTGAGTAGAGAACTGAGGTTTATTCTCAGCCAAAGGGGTAGAATCGATCCCCAGTAGGGGAATAGACTTCTGTAGGGGTATCAAGGGAAACCCACAACGTTTAGCAAAATCATAATCCATCAGGTTAATAGCTGCTCCAGAATCAACGAAAGCCTGAGCAGAAAATGAGGACAGAGAGCATATCAGAGTGACAGTTAATAAAAACTTAGTCTGAACATTACCCAAGACAACTGAGCGTGCAAAACGTCTTCCCGCTTAGGGCAGACTGAAATAGCATGAGAGGCATCACCACAGTAGAAACATAACCCATTGCGCTTTCGAAACTCATGACGCTGTGCCCCAGACACCACTCTATCACACTGCATGGATTCAGAAGCAGGTTCACAAGGCAACACTATTCCACGCATACTTCTCCGCTCACGCAAACGTCTGTCAATTTGAATCGCTAATGACATAGAATCATTGAGACCAGAGGGGACAGGGAATCCCACCATAACATCCTTTACATTATCTGACAGACCCTTCCGGAAAAGGGCCGCCAAAGCGTCGTCATTCCACTTGGTCAGGACTGCCCACCTACGGAATCTCTGACAGTGTAACTCAGCGTCATCAAGCCCTGATTTAATGCCAACAAGGCTTTTTCAGCTTGATCAGTGACATTAGGCTCATCGTACAATAACCCCAAAGCCTGAAAAAATGCATCAACATCACTCAAAACAGGATCCCCAGGTGTCAGGGAAAAAGCCCAATCCTGAGGATCGCCGCGCAGGAGAGAGATGACAATTTGAACCTGCTGCGCTGCATTCCCTGAGGACTTAGATTTCAAGGCAAAAAACAATTTACAATTATTTTTGAAATTCTGAAACTTAGCTCGATCCCCTAAAAACAAATCTGGCATGGGGATCCTAGGTTCCACAACAGGCAACCTAGCAAGATATGCAGCAATACTCTGAACCTCAGTGGCAAGCTGATCCACACGGCCAGACAACTGTGCAAACTCCATTGAGAGAAAAGATCCTCCCCAGCACCCAGAGATACAGAGGGAAAAAAAAAAAAATGCAACAAACAGAAAAATATCTCTGACAACTCTGACAACCTTTTTTTTTTTTTTTACTTTCACAATATTTTTCCCTTCTGTGAGTACCATACAATATTAAATTTTAGGCCGGTGATACTGTTATGATTTGGTAGCTGAGGAGTGCAGGTAAAAAGGCAATACACCAGAGCAGTTGGAATCTATGAGATTGCAGTACCCTGACTAACCACCACAACTAGAGGCAGCCGTGGAGCGTTCCTACGTTGGTCCTAGACGCCTCGTCACAGCCTGAGAAACTAATTACACCTAAAGATAGAAATAGGAAAGCTATCTGCCCCGGAGCAGAACCCCAAAGATAATAGAAAGCCCCCAAACATGTAATGGCGGTTAGACAAGAAGAAACACTGACACAGAAAGAAAATAGCATGAGCAAACGCTGGGGCCCAAACTAACTAAATAGAAAAGGATAGGAAGGGTACTTACTGCAATCCCAGAAAACCCTGAAAAGCACCAACTCTACTAATTTCAAAAACACCTGAGATCACACGACCTCTACCACCTAAATTAGATCTCTGGTGTAACAAAATCAAAACAGCAGCCACTGAAAAAACTGGAAAAAGCAAAGGTACAAACATCAGTGGCTGAACTAACTGAGAGGGCAAAAGCCCCCGGAGGGGACCCTGAAGGCCCCCACAGAAGTGCAGGACAAAATGCAAAAATCTAGCACAAAAACAAAAAGAAGAAAATGTCTTATCTGATAGCAGGAGATGCAGACACGACACAGCAGGCTACAAGGGAAACAGGATTCAAGGATTGAGACCAGAACAATTGATCACTGGCAACCCTGATGGGAAGGTGACTCCCTTATATAAGACCAGTCAGTAACACCTGATTCCCAATCCTCACAATCTTCACTGGACAGACCAGCACCGCTTGTAACCACCAGAGGGAGCCTCTGCTCAGAACTCATCTCAAGCCCATTCACAACAGTGCACCTTACGAAGACTGGAAAACATGTATTTGGAAGTCGCCTTGCTACACTCATAAGGAGAGCTTTAAACTAGAACAATGTGAGAAGGGAAGCAAAAAGGCCACAAAAAGCCATACACCTGACAAATACTATTGAGAACTCTGCTAATAGAAGTGGAAGGGAAGAACAAAGACAAAAAAAATCTATATAATAAAATTATTAGAGAAAGAAAAACCAATCATAAACTAAAATATTTCTATACAAATGCATAAAGCATGGGCAACAAACAAGGAGAATTGGAACTACTAACGCAGGAAAATAAATAAGATGTCATTGGAATCACTGAAACTTGGTGGGACGATATACATGATTGGAATACAAGGCTAGAAGGATACAACTTATTTGCAAGAAATAGGGATGGGCCAACCCGAACTATAGGTCACAAGGTCCCAAACACGGGTTTCCATTGGAAACCCGTGTTACAGTTCGGGTCCAGTTCGGTTTCGGGTCCATGGCCATTAATTATACTTACCTGTCCAGCGACGCATCCTCCCGTCCAGAAACGCGTCCTCCCGTCCCGCTGTCTCCCGACGCATCTGCCTCATGGGCCGCTCATTAACTGCTGGCAATATTTACTGCACTTTGTAGTCTTTGGCTTTTTCCAGCCGTGTTCATGCGCCGGTAGACAGCGGGACCGGAGGACGCGTCGCTGGACAGGTAAGTATATTATAATATTGGGCCCATATTTGAAAAGTCCAAGTTCAGGGTTCGAACGCAAGTTTGCGTCATCTCCGGCCCCGAACTTTACAAAAAACTAGGGCAAACCCGCCGATCCCGAACATCGGGGGGTTCGCCCATCACTAGCAAGAAACAGACTTGATAAACGAGGAGGAGGTGTCGCATTGTATGTTAGAAAAGCGTATATTTGCACAGAGATTGAAGCTTCAGAGACTGGGAGTTCTGTGGAAACTGTTTGGGTAAGAATATAAGGAGAGAACAACGGAAAGGACACCATTGTAGGCATTTACTACAGGCCGCATGTGCAAGCTGAAGATATGGATGAACTATGATGAACTCTTTATTCATCAAATGGCGAAGTTCTCAAAAAAATATGACATAGTGGTCATGGGAGATTTCAACTATCCAGACATTTGTTGGCAATCTATCTCAGGCAAAACTAACAGGTCAAGTAAATTCTTATCCTCTCTTGTTGACAACTTTATCTTCCAAAAGATAGGGGAGAAAACAAGGGGATCTGCTACCTTGGAACTAATCCTTATAAACAGGGAGGAAATAGTTGAAGAGGTAAAAGTGTCTGGGACCCTAGGAGGTAGCGACCATGCTATTTTAGTATTTTGGATAACTAGAGGAGGAAGACCTGTGAAGACTCAGACTTCAAGGTTAGATTTCAGAAAGACATATTTTAAGGGACTCGGAGGGATCCAATGGCTGGATATCATTAAGGACAAAATGTCCAGGAAGGATGGGAAATCTTGAAAAATGAGATTCTCAAAGCACAATCATTAACAATTCCGAAAAGAGGGAAGAATAGGAAGCATTTAAGGAAACCAGGATGGATGAACACAGAACTTAAACACATGCGAAAAAGAAAGAAAGAAATGTTTATCAAATGGAAAGAGGGAGGCATATCTAAAGAAGAATATAATGCTGTCTGCAGAACCTGCAGGGCACGAATCAGATTATCTAAAGCTGACAATGAATTAAAGCTTGCAAGAGACATAAAAAGCAATAAAAAAGGATTTTGGGGATATGTCAATAGCAAAAGAAAAGTCAAAGATTATATAGGAATTTTTACAGGATGAACATTATGAAATGGTAAGAAAGGATGTTGAGAAGGCCGAACTTTTAAATTCCTATTTTGCATCTGTTTTCCCTCAGAAAGGAAATGCACCATCAACTGATCTTCACTGTCCTATTAAAGGAATAGAAGAATCCAGGATATCTATAAACAGAAAGACAGTGAGGAAACACTTAGCTGACATAAATGAATTCAAGTCTCCGGGTCCATATGAATTACGCCCCAGAGTACTGAAGGAGATAGCAGAAGAAATTTTTGAACCACTCTCCATAATCTTTGAAAATGCTTGGAGAACAGAAGTCCCAGAAGACTGGAGAAGAGCAAATGTTGATATCTTCAAAAAGGGGAAGAAGGTGGACTGTTATGAATGTGCTGGAGATGGTTTCTGAGCAGAGGCTCCCTCTGGTGGTTGCAGACATTACTGAACCTTACAGCGAGGAATGGCAATCTGGGATCACGGACTGGACTGATATAAGGGAGGTTCCCTCCAATGATGGTCGCCGTTGATCAATTGTTCTTGTCTCAATTGTGGTTCCTGGTTCATTTGGAAGTCTGCTGGAGTCTTGCATGCATCTGCTGCTTTCAGATAAGATATTTTCTGCTTTTCTTTTTGTGCTTGCTTTTTGCATAATTTTCTGCACTTTTGTGGAGGTCAGCCGGGTCCCCTCCTGGGGCCTGTGCTCCTCTCAGTTTATCTGTAGCCACTGTTATTTGTTCATTTGCTTTTTCCTGTTTTTTCAGTGGCTGCGGCTTAGTTTTGTTACACCAGAGATCTGATTTAGGTGGTGGAGATCGTGTGATCTCAGGTGTTTTTGCAATCAGAAGAGTTGGTATTTTTTAGGGTTTCTTGTTGGATTGCAGTCAGAATTCTTTCCTGTACTTTTCTGTCTAGACAGATTGGGCCCCAGCGTTTGCTCATTCTATTTTCTGTCTGTGTCCGTGCTTCTTCTTGTCTAACCGCCATTACGTTTGGGGGCTTCCTATTTTCTTTGGGGATCTGCTCCGGGGCAAATAGCTTTCATCTTTCTGCCTTTAGGTGTAGTTATCTCTCAGGCTGTGACGAGGCTCTAGGATCAACGTAGGAACGCTCCCCGGCTACCTCTAGTTGTGTGGTTAGTTCAGGTTACTGCAATCCAATAGGTTCCAGCCTCTCTGGTGTATTGCCGTTTTTGGTTTTTCTCCTCAGCTACCATAACACAACAGTGGACCCAGGGAAATATAGGCTGGTAAGTCTGACTTCTATACCAGGAAAGACCTTTGAACATATTATTAATCAACATGTATGTAAGTACCTGGATAACAATGAAGTGATTAACCAGAGTCAGCATGGGTTTGTAACTAATAAGTCATGTCAAACTAACTTAATTTCATTCTATGACAGAATCACTGACTGGGTGGATCAGGGAAATGCTGTAGATATAGTATATCTTGACTTCAGCAAAGCATTTGACAAAGTATCTCACACAATCCTTATTGAAAAAATGACTTAGTATGGAATTGACAAGGTAACTGTTAGGTGGATTCATAACTCGTTTAGTGATCGGACCTGAAGAGTGGTCGTAAATGGCTGTACATCTAGTTGGAAGAATGTCTCAAGTGGAGTACCACAGGGCTCTGTCCTGGGCCCTGTATTGTTCAACATCTTTATCAATGATTAGATAAAGGAATTGAGTGTAAACTGATTAAATTTGCTAGGAGGGATAGTTAATACTAGAGAAGAGAGAGAGAGGATTCAAAAAGATATAAATAAACTGGAGCAGTGGGCAGCAACTAATAGAATATTTTTTCACAGGAAAAATGCAAAGTACTACATCTGGGCAATAAAAATGAAAAAATCATATACAGAATGGGAGGAATAGGGCTAAGCAACAGCACATGTGAAAAAGACTTGGGTATACGAATAGATCACAGACTGAACATGAGTCAACAGTGTGATGCAGCAGCAAAAAAGGCAAATACAATTCTGGGATGTATTATCAGAACCATACAGTCTACATCAGGGTTCCCCAACTCCAGTCCTCAAGGCTCACCAACAGGTCATGTTTTCAGGATTTCCTTTGTATTGCTCAGGTGATGCAATTATCACCTGGGCAATACTAAGGAAATCCTGAAAACATGACCTGTTGGTGGGCCTTGAGGACTGGAGTTGGGGAACCCTGGTCTAGATCACGTGAAGTCATTATTTTCCTTTACTCCTCTTTGGTCAGACCTCATCTGGAATACTGTGTCTAGTTTTGGGCACCACATTTTAAAAAATACATCAACAAACTGAGCAAGTTCAGAGAAGAGCGACCAGAATGGTGACCGGTCTGCAAACCATGTCCTATGAGGAACGGTTACAGGATTTGGGAATGTTTAGCTTGCAAAAAAGAAGACTGAGGGGAGACTTAATAGCTGTCTACAAATATCTCAAGGGTTGTCACATTGTAGAAGCATCATCTTAATTCTCATTTGCAGAAGGAAAACTAGAAGCAATGGGATGAAACTGAATAGGAGGAAACAGATTAAATATTAGAAAAAACTTTTTGACAGTTAGCGTGATCAGTGAGTGGAACAGGCTGCCACGAGAGGTGGCGAGTTCTCCTTCAATGTAAGTCTTCAAACAGAGGCTGGACAGACATCTATCTAGTAGAAACAACCCAGGATGTGGAAGGGAATGCCGCAGTGACAGAGGAGGGAAAAGAAAGCCAGAAACACACAATACTGATAGTAAAAAAATTGCCTTTATTTTACAATTGGCACAATAATGAAAAAACCATGTATGTTATAAAATGTCAATTAAAAAGAGAGACATACACAGATCTAATAGGGCTGATAAAACTAAAAATCCACCTTTATATGCATAACAATATAGTCATATATGAAAAAATCTTAATTTTAATCAGATATATGCAGTGGAAAAAGGCTCATAATAATAAGACCAGGGAAAAAAATCCCATACAAGAAAAATTAATTAAATAAAAAGATTCAATTTAACAGTGACAAGTGCAATCAAATGGCAATAAATTAATAAAGCCAACCAAAAAATAGCACACATGTAGAATAACAAATCCAAAAATATTAATTAAATAGGTCCACAAAATGTAGCCTAACAAAACTATGTGTAATCAATAAACAGCTGATAAAAATAAAGCTAAAAGGAATATACAATTGTGCATATGCAAAGCTACAAAGGTTAAAGCATGATGCAGTGAACCAACCAGATATTGTGCCATATAAGTGATATAAATGATGCACATAAGAAATACACCGACACCTGTAAAGCATAACTATTAAACCAAGATACCTGGGAGCCTAGGATCAGCCTGGTGTGCCTCTCTAAACGCGCCCCTACGCGCGTTTCGGAAATAAATTCCTTCGTCCCCTGAAGAAATGGGCTGAAAATCTCGGCTTATACACGAGTATATACGGTAATCCATTTTTTTTCTCTTCGCCACGACAGCACCCACAGAGATTTTCAGAGACAATCACTTGGGAGGGACCACCGTGTCAAGAATTGATTCACCAATGACTTAGTCAGCAGAGGAAGATAAGTCTAGCCTGTAGTGACTGTAGAAAGTAGAAGGTGAGGACCAGCTTGCGGCCTTACATATAAGGTCAATCGGGACATCCACTCTTTCAGCCCAGGAGGATGCTACAGCTGGTGCGGAATGTGCCTTCACGCCCTGTGGCGGGTTCTCCTCTTTTGCCGAGTATGGCAGATTAATCGAGTCTCTGATCCATCGAGATAGCGTGCCCTTCGTGATTCCAGACCCCTTCCTGCGGCCCTGAAAGGACACAAAGAGAGCCCTGCTCTGCCTCCAGGGTCTAGTTTTATCTAAATAGGCTAAGACAGCTCTCTAAGGTGTGAAATATTTCCTCTTCCGGAGTTGTAGGGTTATCATAAAAGGAGGGAAGGTAAAATCTCTTGAGATCTATGGAATTTAGTAGACACCTTAGGCAGGTAAGAAGGGTCTGTTTTCAACACTATCCTATCTTGGAATACTGACAGAAAGGGGGAATCTACTGACAAGGCCTGGATATCACTCACCCTTCTGGCTGATACGAAAGCCACTAATAAGGCCGTCTGTTGTGAATGGACTTGAAGTGAGTTCTGAGCAGAGGCTCCCTCTGGTGGTTACAAGCGGTACTGGACTGTCCAGTGAAGATTGTGAGGATTGGGAATCAGGTGTTACTGACAGGTCTTATTTAAGGGAGTCGCCTTCCCATCAGGGTTGCTGCTGATCAATTGTTCTGGTCTCAATCCTTGATTCCTGTTTCCTTTGTAGCCTGCTGTGTCGTGTCTGCATCTCCTGCTAACAGATAAGACATTTTCTTCTTTTTGTTTTTGTGCTTTATTTTTGCATTTTGTCCTGCTCTTCTGTGGGGGCCTTCAGGGTCCCCTCCGGGGGCTTTTGCCCTCTCAGTTTAGTTCAGCCACTGATGTTTTGTACATTTGCTTTTTCCAGTTTTTTCAGTGGCTGCTGTTTTGATTTTGTTACACCAGAGAACTAATTTAGGTGGTAGAGGTCGTGTGATCTCAGGTGTTTTTGAAATTAGTAGAGTTGGTGCTTTTCAGGGTTTTTTGGGATTGCAGTAAGTGCCCTTCCTATCCTTTTCTATTTAGATAGTTTAGGCCCCAACGTTTGCTCATACTATTTTCTGTCTGTGTCAGTATTTCTTCTTGTCTAACCGCCATTACATGTTTGGGGGCTTTCTATGTTCTTTGGGGATCTGCTCCGGGGCAGATAGCTTTCCTCTTTCTATCTTTAGGTATAGTTAGTTTCTCAGGCTGTGACGAGGCGTCTAGGACCAACGTAGGAACGCTCCACGGCTGCCTCTAGTTGTGGTGGTTAGTCAGGGTACTGCAATCTCATAGATTCCAACTGCTCTGGTGTATTGCCTTTTTTACCTGCACTCCTCAGTTACCAAATCATAACAGCCGTCTTCAATGAAACGTACTTTATCGAGGCTGAGTGTAATGGTTCAAATGGGGCCCTTGTCAATGCATCTAGAACTAAGTTGAGATCCCAAGGTGGTATCTGAGCAATATGTACTGGGTCCGGTCTCTGACACGCTGAAACAAAGCGAGCTACCCATCTGTCCCCAGCAACATTGTAACTATACAAGGCTCCCAGAGCTGATATTTGAACTTTCAAGGTGTTTACTGATAGTCCTAACTCACGACCTCTCTGCAGGAATTTTAAGATAGCAGGAATAGGTACCTCATTAGAAAGGGTCGCTGAATGAAAACTAAGAAATTTTCTCCACACTTTGGTGTAAATTCTGGTCATGGCCTCTTTCCTACTGTGCAGGAGGGTATGAATTAAATTCTCAGAAAATCCCCTTAGTCTCAGTAACTGCCTCTCAAGTTCCAAGCCGTCATGAGTAAGCCCTTCACCTGAGGATGATAGAAGGGCCCTTGAGAGAGCAGGTCCCAATCCCAAGGGAGGATCCACGGGTCGGAGATTGACATGGCTGTGAGCCATGAAAACCAAGGCCTCTTGGGCCAAAACGGGGCTATCGGAATCACTTTCGCTCCTTCCTCCCTTATTTTTCTGATGACTATCGGCAGAATTATCATCGGGGGAAAGGTATATGCCCGATGAAAGACCAATGGGGATTGAAGGGAGTCGAGTATATCCGGATGGTCCGCTCTGTATAGCGAAGCCAACCTTTCAACCTGTCTGTTGTCTCTTGTAGCAAATAGGTCTATTTCCGGCATGCCCCACATGTCCGTTATCATCTTGAAAATGCGACAGCTGAGCACCCATTCCTCTTGATGCAGGGTATGGCGACTGAGGAAGTCTGCTCTGGAGTTGTCCACTCCCCTGAAGTGCAGAGCTGATAGGGACAAGAGATGTTTTTCGGCCATTCTTAGGATTCTGTCTGCAATAGACATCAGAGTTCCTGATCGTGTTCCTCCTTGATGATTTAAATATGCTACAGAGGTGATGTTGTCCAGTGGAACTCTTGTATGAGTTCCTTGCAGCTGTGGAAGAAATTTACGGATGGCGTGATAAATAGCTTTTAACTCCTCAAATTTGATGAGTCACCTGCTTCACTCATGGTGCACTGTCCCTGAATGATGTTTTCCCCTAAATGCGCTCTCCACCTGAAGGGACTAGCGTCTGTAGAAAGTTTTGAGGGTCTTACTACCCACGGAACTCCTCCCGAGAGGTGGTTGGGTCTAGCCACCTTGCCAGGGATTCAACTACCTCAGTCAATAGGGATATTACGGCCTCCAACTGTCCCTGCAGCCTTTCCTCCTCCTGAATGATGGCCCGCTGTAACTGTCTAGTATGGAACTGGGCCCACTGTACTGCAGGAATACATGATGTAAGGGAGCCAAGAAGAGACATTCTAGGGTTGTTGACTGCTGAACGCACTTTATTAATTATTGATAATCTCTTTGCTTTCGGAAGGAGGCATTTCTGACTTACAGAGTCCAGATGAAGGCCCAGGAACATCTGGCAAGTTACCAGGAGCAACCTGGATTTGTTCCAATTGATCAGCCAGCCCAAAGCCTGTAAAGATGAAATCACATCAACCAGTCGCTGCTCAAATTGGAAGGCGGAGTTTCCTACCACCAGAAGATCATCCAAGTATGGGACTATTAAAGTGTCCTTTAACCGTAAGTGCGACATCACCTCCAGCGTTAATTTGGTGAAGAGCCGGGGAGCAATGGACAACTCGAAGGGCATCGCTGCGAACTGAAGATGACGGACTTGACCTTCTAACACGACCACCACCCAGAGGTATTGTTGATGCAAAACATATATTGGGAGATGATATTATGCATCCTTGAGATCCAAGTCTGCCATGAAGCACCTAAGAAACAAAAGTTTTATGGCTGATCGAACGGACTCCATCTTGAAGGTCCGGAATTTTGGAAAGGTATTCAGTTTCCTCAAATTAATTATGGTCCTATAAGAACCATCTGGCTTAGAGACCAGAAATTAGAAGGAGTAAAATCTTTTCCCCCACTGGTCTGTCGGAACCTCTACTAGAAAACCTTTGGATAACATACCCTTAATTTCCGACTCCAAAGCCTCTTGCTGAGTCTGAGACTTTAGAGAAGTCAATAGGAAGGCATCCGGAGGGACCCGGGAAAACTCTAATCTTAAGCCAGATGTCACGAGGCTAATGGCCTATTAGTTAGATGTTATCGCACTCCATTGCTGGCAGAACTGTAATAACCTGCCACCCACCAGCAGGTAGGAGCTATCGTGACTTATTTCCACTCTTGAAGGGACGTCTGCTAAACAAGGCACCCTTTTGTTTGGCTTCTTTGTTGCCCCAGCGGTCTTGGTTCCTATAGTCCTTCTTTCTGCCGAATGACGGCTTTCTGAAAGCTCTCCTATAAAATGGAACATATGCATTAGGGAACCCCTTCTTTCTTTCGCCCGCCTTGGTGAGAATTTCATCCAATACTATGCCAAACAGGTACTCACCCTGGCATGGTATGGCGTATAGTTTCGTTTTGGTCTGCGCGTCACCTCTCCAGCCTTTTAACCATAAGGACCGACGGGCTGCATTGGTTAATCCTGCCGATTTGGCCGCTAGGCGTAGGGAATCGGCCGAGGCGTCTGCCAAGAAGGCCGCTGCGCCTCTGATTAGAGGGATGGAGGAACTTAATTTGTCTCTGGATAAACCGCCTTTTATATTCTCCTCCAACTGATTCAACCATACTAGCATGGATCTCGCGGTACAAGTGGCCGATATTGCTGGCTTGAAGGCTCCCGTGCATGACTCCTAGGACCTTTTAAGGAGTGTATCTGCTTTACGATCCAGGGCGTCTGATAGCATTCCTGAGTCTTCCACTGGTAAGGAAGAACGCCGCGTGACGGAGGCTATGGCTGCATCTACCTTGGGAGCTTTTGCCCAAGAAGCCAGATCTTCATCATCAAAGGGATATCGCCGTTTAGATGTTGAGGGATGAAAACCTCTCTGCCCCTGCTTCTCCCATTCTTTTTTCATCAGTTCCTTTATCGCTGGTATTACCGGAATACTCGCCACTTCCTCTGAGAGAGACCTGCAAACATGATTTCCTGAGGAGTTTCGGAGTCTTTGGTATCCGTCAACCCCATAGTTTTCCCAACGGATCTGACAAGGTTATTAATGCTATCAGTCGGAAAACAAGTTTGCTCCTCCTCCTCTGAAGAAAATGACTCTCGGGAGGAATCTGAGCCCAGCTCGCCAGTATCCGAAGATGATCCGGACCTAGGTGAGTCATTAGTCCCTGCTGGGCCTCTGCTCTCTGATCCTACCGGAACCCACCAGGGCCTGTAGCTCTTCCCTGATCATAAGCCTAATGTCCTCTGTTCTCACTGAGGACTCCTCCTGCAGGGTATGCCTGATACAGATTTGACAAAGCCTTTTGGGATAACTGTCCGGAAGGGGCTGGGAGCACAGGGCGCATTCTTTATGTTTAGATTTCCCGGTCTTTTTAGCCTGAAGGGTATATAGAAAGAAGGAGATGTCAGCTTAATAGGTGTGATTGGTAACACTCAATGAGTGAAGCTTGTCAACATGGTACTGGTTGCGGAGGAGAAGGCACAGGCTGAGATGTGGAGTGACTCGATTTCATGTCTTTTCCACTCTTGTCCGTGGAGCTGTTCTGCTTGGAGCGTCCACTGCCGCTTTTTCTGCTGCTGTGCGTAGGCACCACCACTTCCTCAAGTGGGTGCATAGCGGGGTCATTTGGGGATGACATAGCTGCACACCGGTAAGCCTCTAGCCGGTGTTTTTATGCAGCTTCTCCCATTAGTGCCGGAATCCTTCTGTCACGATTGGCTGCAGCCGCCGAGGAGCGGCCCAGCCCATAATCGCCCCCACGCCGACCGACCACCACGCCGTGGGGCGGGCGTCCCCCAGGGACGCAATGTGGACCCTCCATACCGCAGAGGGGGACCCGGGCCTACCTGAACTAGGGAAGGGCAGAGACCGGGGTTCTGTGGCAGCTGAGCATGTGGACAAGGAAGAGACATGTAGAACTTGATTACACCGCACAACTTCAGGTATAGAGAAAGTAAAGTTTACTAAAGTAATAAAGTAAAAACACACAGTACATAAATCAAACATGACTATGCTAGGCTCCCGATTCCACAACTCCCAGAAGGGTACCATCCAGAGGACCCCAAGGCACCAATGGATCACCGCGGCACACATAGGTGGGACATCAGGACACAGGCATGACATCAAGGTACACGAGGTCATCAGGACGCAGGCAAAACATCAGGGTACATGAGGTCATCAGGACGCAGACAGGACACACAAGGACATCAGGATCACGAACTCAGGAACACGAACTGGACCTCAGGAACATGGACACAGGAACATGGAATCAGGAACAAGGACTGGACATCAGGAACAAGGATCGGACATCAGGAACACAAACTGGACATCAGGAACATGGACTGGATCTCAGGAACACGGACTGGATCTCAGGAACATGGACCGGACATCAGGAACACGGACTCAGGAGCACGAACTGGACATCAGGAACACGGACACAGGAACACGGACTGGATCTCAGGAACACGGAATCAGGAACACGGACTGGACATCAGGAACACGGACCGAACATCAGGAACACGGACGGGACATCAGGAACACGGACCGGACATCAGGAACACGGACATCAGGAACACGGACTGGATCTCAGGAACACGGACTCAGGAACATGGAATCAGGAATACAGACTGGACATCAGGAACACGGACCGGACATCAGGAACACGGAATCAGGAACACGGACTGGACATCAGGAACACGGACCGGACATCAGGAACACGGACACAGGAACACGGACTCAGGAACATGGAATCAGGAACACGGACTGGACATCAGGAACACGGACACAGGAACACGGACTGGATCTCAGGAACATCAGAACACTGGCATCGGACTCCGGGCAGCAGGCTTCGGACATGAGGCTGCAGTATCAGGCTCAGGACATCTGGCAACGATCGGCAGGCTCCGGGCATCAGGCAGGGAAGGATAGGATCCGCACATCTGGAAGTGGTCCTCAGACATCGGAAATCAGGCCGTGGTCATCAGGCTCCGGGCAAGAGGCCATGGTCATCGGACTCCGGACATCTGGCAGCGACCTAAAAAGGAACCCAAGCGGTCTGGTGCAAGCCCCACCGGGTTGAACAGGAGCCGGCTGGGAATAGCACCGAATAACAAGCTGAGCACAGAGTAGCAGAAACTCAGCAGACACACCGCACTCCTACTTCCAAGATGAACCCAGGTTATATCACAGAAAGTCAGTTAGCAAAGAGTCACTGGGCACAGGGTTCAGGACACAGAAGGACTTCCAGGAACATAACTCAGCAGACACAGTTCAGACAGAGTCAGGTACAGGACAGGTACAGGATCAAGGATTCAAGCCTGGATATACCGCCTCCAGGACAGGCGCAGGAACAGGACCAAACAGGAATCAAAGCAAGGACTTTGGAACCAAAACATAAACAGGAGAGGTGCAGGATACAGTTCAGACAGGGTCAGGTACAGGATCAAGGATTGAGGCCTGGATATACCGTCTCCAGGACAGGTGCAGGAACAGGACCAAACAGGAATCAAGGCAAGGACTTTGGTACCAAAACATAGACTGGAGAGGTGCAGGAACACACAACACACATGGCAAGATTCAGAAGCTTTGTGAGTAGCTAAGGCCCTGCCCATAGGGCAGGGAGCCTTTATATAGGGACTGCCCCTCAGCAATTGGCTGGAGACAGCGTTTCAAGTACACACACTAACCCTGATAAAAGCAGGGGAGGTGTGGCCACACATGCCCTTAGCAGAATCAGAAACCATTACACACAATCAGTGAAGGAACTGAGGCTCAGGGCACCTGGCAGCGGCCGAACGCCCAGACACACGTGGAAAGTCATGCACCAGCTGCAAATGACCTCGCAACCCGCGGACAGCTTCCACAGCGGCAACCAGGGACCGCACATGTGGATGGTCATGCAGCAAAGCAAAGACCTAACACCACATGAACAGCTATGCAGCAGAGCAGGGAAGTGAGCAGGCTCCATACAGGTAACAGCCAACAGTATCCCAGCTAAATTAGGGGGAAAGGAGCAAAGGGTTAAAGCAAAGACATGCATTGTCACGCCGACAACCAAGTACAGACAGAACAGCGTGACACATTCATTTTTTTTTTTAACTTTTCACCCGGAAGTGCTACCATCACTTCCGGGTTTGGCGTTCCCGCTCTGTGCGCCTGCGTGGCCTAGCCGCTTTGTACAGGCGCGCAGACTCTCCTGCCTACTCAGTACCCCCGGAAGTTAAAACAAGCACTTCCGGGGGAGAGCGCTCTCTTGAGCATCTGCGCATGTCAGCTCTGTTCCCCCCCCGGCTACGCGCCACCTGGAGACAGGAAACAGACTGGCCCAGCGTTGTCGTCTGTCGCCACAGCAGGCTGCAGCTGAGGATGTGGTTCCTACCGCCGGCCCGCTACTGTGCTGCTGCAATGTACCAGAGAAGCAGGGCGGCCAATGCCTGCACCCTGCTCTCCTCGCAGTCCCGGACAAGTATCAGCCCATCTTGCCGTACCACGCTCTCCACGTGAGCCAGGGCGGCCCTTCCTGAACCCTGGCCTCACGGTGCCCTTCCAGCTGAGGGGGGAGCTGAATACAGGAGTCCCCCGATGCTGCATCCGGCGCTGGAGCCCCTGCCGTTCCCGCAGAGACAGCACAGGAGGCATCACAGCCCAGGTATCCACTTGCGACAACCTTCTCTCCACAGGTTCCCTTATGAACAGGAAACCAACTGCGGGAGCGAGGGGGACCACCCCTTTTATCTCTCCGTAGGTTTCCTATTCCTAGGGGCGGATCCCCTCTCTCAGTGGGTGCTGTCGTGGCGAAGAGAAAAATGGACCATGGACCACAAAATTAGTTGTGCAATTTCTATATGTGGGGAAAAACCACGAACTCCCAGGTACTTCACAGAAATTTATAACATTGAGCGGTGAAATGAAAACAAAACAAAAAAAAAAACATTTTGCACACAAAAATATTTTTTTTAGCCTTAACCTCTTTTCACCTTTCTGACCCGGCCAATTTTTACAATTCTGACCACTGTCCATTTATGAGGTAATAACTCTGGAACGCTTCAACGGATCCCACTGATTCTGAGACTGTTTTCTTGAGACATATTGTACTTTATGACAGCAGTAAAATTTCTTCGATATGACTTGTGTTTATTTGTTGAAAAAAATGGAAATTTGGCGAAAAGAAATTTCGCAATTTTCCAACTTTTAACTTTAAACCCTTAAATCAGAGTCATATTGCACAAAATAGTTAATAAATAACATTTCCCACATGTCTACTTTACATCAGCACAATTTTGAAAACAAATTTTTTTTTTGTTAGGAAGCTATAAGGGTTAAAATTTGACTAGCGATTTCTCATTTTTACAACAAAATTTACAAAACCATTTTTTTAGGGACCACATCACATTTGAAGTCACTTTGAGGGTCTGTATAACACAAAATACCCAACAGTGACACCATTCTAAAAACTTCACCCCTCAAGGTGCTCAAAACCACATTCAAGAAGTTTATTAACCCTTCAGGTGCTTCACAGGAATTTTTGGAATGTTTAAAAAAAATTTCATTTCACAAAAAATTTACTTCAGATCCAATTTGTTTTATTTTCCAAAGGGTAACAGGAGAAATTGGACCCCAAAGGTTGTTGTGCAATTTGTCCTGAGCATGCTGATACCCCATATATGTAGGTAAACCACAGTTTGGGTGCATGGCAGAGCTCGGAAGGGAAGGAGCGACCTTTGACTTTTCAATGCAAAATTGGCTGGAATTGAGATCGGACGCCACGTCGCGTTTGGAGAGCCCCTGATGTGCCTAAACAGTGGAAACCCCCACAAGTGACACCATTTTGGAAAGTAGACCCCCTAAGGAACTTATCTAGATGTGTGGTGAGCACTTTGAACCCCAAAGTGCTTCACAGAAGTTTATAACGTAGAGCCGTAAAAATAAAAAAGCATATTTTTTCACAAAAATGATATTTTCACCCCCAATTTAATATTTTCCCAAGGGTAACAGGAGAAATTGGACCCCAAAAGTTGTTGTGCAATTTGTCCTGAGTATGCTGATACCCATACGTGGGGGTAAACCACTGTTTGGGCGCATGGCAGAGCTCGGAAGGAAGGAGCACCGTTTGACTTTTTCAACGCAGAATTGGCTGGAATTGAAATCAAAACCCATGTCACGTATGGAGAGCCCGTGACGTGCTTAAACAGAGGAAACCCCCAAATCTAACTCGAACCCTAACCCCAACACACCCCTAACTCTAAACACAACCCTAACCACAAACCTAACCCTAATCCCAAACCTAAACCTAATCTCAACTCTAACCCTAACTTTAGCACCATGTTTATTTATATCCGTCTTTTTGATCGCGTGTTATATCACTTTTTGTTCGTCGGTATGATAAAGCATTCTTTTTTAACTATTTTTTTATTTATTGTTTTTACTGTGTTCACTGAAGGGGTTAACTAGTGGTACAGTTTTATAGAGCAGGTCGTTACGGATGCGGCAAAACCAAATATGTGTACTTTTATTGTTTAGATTTTTATTTACAGAAATAAATGTATTGGTAAAATATTTAATATTTTTTCTTTATGTGGGGATTTTTTTTTAATATTTTTACACATTATAATTTTTTTTTTTTAACTTTTTTACATTGTCCCAGTATGGGACATTACTATATAAAGTAAGATCGCTGATCTGACACGTTGCACAGCACAGTGTGTCACGCAGTGAAGGAGGCGCTCGCAAGACACCTCACTGAAGGACCCAGAAGGACCCTGCAGCCATCTTGGAGCCGGGATCTCCATGGAGACCACCGGAACAACAAGATCGCATTGCGTTGTTCCGGTGGGAGCGCACAGGTAGCCCCCTCCTGCGCGATGCTTCTCTGTGCCGCTGTCACTACTTACAGCGGCATCAGAGGTGTTAAATTCCTGCGATCGGTGCTAGCACCGATCGTGGGCATTGCTGCGGGGTGTCAGTTGTCACATAAAGCTGACACCCACACCCGATCACCGCGGCGCTCAGCGTGAGGCCGCAGTGATCGTGCCGTCTTACTAATACTACTGCGGGCAGAAATGCAGTTCCCGCAGAGAAGTACTAGTACGGCGAAGGTCGGGAAGGGGATAAATTTTGTATTTTCACAAGGGTAACGGGAGAACTTGCACCACAAGAGTAACAGGAGAAATTGCACCATGCAACTTGCTGTTCAATTTCTTTTGAGTGCTCCAATACCCCATATGTGGAGAAACACTACTGTGTTGGCGCACGACAGGGCTCGGAAGGGAAGGAGCGCCACTTGACTTTTTGAATGTAAAATTTGCTGGAATCATTACCGGATGAAATGTCACGTTTGGAGAGGCCCTGATGTGCCTAAGGAGTGGCAACCCCCCACAAGTGATCCCATTTTGGAAACTAGACCCTCCTCAGGGAACTTACACTGGGTACGGAAAGTATTCAGACTTCTTTAAATTTTTCATTTTTTGTTTCATTGCAGCCATTTGGTAAATTCAAAAAAGTTAATTTTTTTTGCTTATTAATGTATACTCTGCACCCCATCTTGACTGAAAAAAACAGAAATGTAGAAATGTTTGCAAATTTATTAAAACAGAAAAACTGAAATATCACAGTCAAAAGTATTCAGACCCTTTGCTCAGTATTGAGTAGAAGCACCCTTTTGAGCTAGTACAGCCTTATAAGTCTTCTTGAGAATGATGTGACAAGTTTTTCACACCTGGATTTGGGATACTCTGACATTCTTCCTTGCAGATCCTCTCCAGTTCCATCAGTTTGGATGGTGAATGTTGGTGGACAGCCATTTGCAGGTCTCTACAGAGATGCTCAATTGGGTTTAGGTCAGGGCTCTGGCTGGGCCAGTCAAGAAATGGTCACAGAATTGTTCTGAAGCAGCTCCTTTGTTATTTTAGCTGTGTGGTTAGGATCATTGTCTTGTTGGAAGGTGAACCTTTGGCCAAGTCTGAGGTCCAGAGCACTCTGGAAGAGGTTTTAATCCAGGATATCGCTGTACTTGGCCACATTCATGTTTCCTTCAATTGCAACCAGTTTTCCTGTCCCTGCAGCTGAAAAACACCCCCATAGCATGATGCTGCCACCACGTTTCACTGATTGTATTGGGCAGGTGATGAGCAGTGCCTGGTTTTCTACACACATACCGCTTACAAATATCACCAAAAAGTTCTATCTTCGTCTCATCAGACCAGAGAATCTTATTTCTCATAGTCTGGGAATCCTTCACGTGTTTTTTAGAAAACTTTATGCGGGCTTTCAAATGTCTTGCACTGAGAGGCTTCCGTCGGGCCACTCTGCCATAAAGGCCCGACTGGTGGAGGGCTGCAGTAATAGTTGACTTTCTGGAACTTTCTCCCATCTCCCTACTGCATCTGTGGAGCTCAGCCACAGAGATCTTTGGGTTCTTTTTTACCTCTCTGACCAAGGCTCTTCTCCCACGATTGTTTAGTTTGGCTGCGCAACCAGGTCTAGACTTCTGCTGGTCCCAAACTTCTTCCATTTAAGCATTATGGAGGCCACTGTGCTCTTAGGAACCTTGAGTACTGCAGAAGTTCTTTTGTAACCTTGGTCATGTGTGCCTTGCCACAATTTTCTTTTTCAATAAATTTGCAAAAATTTCTACATTTCTGTTTTTTTTCAGTCAAGATGGGTGCAGAGTGTACATTAATGAGAAAAAAATGAACTTTTTTGAATTTACCAAATGGATGCAATGAAACAAAGAGTGAAAAATTTAAAGGGATCTGAATACTTTCCATACTCACTGTACCTAGATGTGTTGTGAGCACCTTAAACCCCCGGGTGCTTCACAGAAGTTTATAATGTTGATTCGTGAAAATAAAAAAATAAATCACATTTTCCCTACAAAACTGTTTTTTAGCCCCAATCATTTTATTTATTTTCACAAGGGTAACAGGAGAAAATAGACCCCAAAATTTGTTGTGCAATTTCTCTTGAGTACACAAATACCCCATATATAGGAGGAAACTACTGTTTTATTGCACGGCAGGGCTCAGAAAGGATGGAGTGACGTTTTGGAACGCAGATTTTTATGGAAGAGCCCTGATGTGCCTAAAAACTGGAAACCCCCCACAAGTGACCCCATTTTGGAAACTAGATCCTTCATGGAATTTATCTAGATGTGTGGTAAACACCTTGAACCCCCAGGTGCTTCACAGAAATTTATAATGTCGAGCCAAAAAAATAAAAAATAAATTTTTCCCCACAAAAATGTTTTTTTTTAGTCCCAATTTTTTTTATTTTCAGAAGGTTCACAGGCGAAAAAGGATCCCAAAATTTGCTGTGCAATTTCTCCTGGGTACCACCCATATGTGGTCATGCAACACTTTTGTATATATATACAGCTCTGGCAAAAATTAAGAGACCACTGCACAGTTTTATAAAAATCAGCTTCTCTACATGTCTGACAGCCATTCCATTCCAGTGTCAGTTGAATTCCAACCAGAGTACACCTCATTCTACTTAATGTGCTTCTGATTAGGTGATCACCTGAACCAAAATCTTATTTAACGAAGAAAAATATAAAAAACACTGCTGTGGTGTTCACAATCCTCTTGCAATAGGACAAGCTGGATGGCAGAACAAGCACTAGTAATATCCCAAAAGTAATAGGAATGAAAAAATAACTTTTAACCATGCTAAAGGAGTTGAAAAGAAAAGTCATGAGTGAGGAAAAGAAGGGCTCAATTCTGGCTTTACTAGCAGAGGGATATAGTGAGCATCATGTTGCCGCCATCTTTAAAATTTCTAAGACGGCAGTCCATTACAACAAGATCAAGCAGCAGACATTGGGAACAACAAATCTACAGACCGGCAGAGGGCGAAAACGACTCTCCAGTGACCAGGATGACCGTCATCTTCTTCGAATGTCACTCAGCAACCGCAGGACGACATCAAGTGACCTACAAAAGGAATGGCAAATGGCAGCTGGGGTGAAGTGAACGGCAAGAACAGTTCGTAACAGGCTCCTAGAGGCATGGCGCAAGTCATGTAAAGCTAGAAAAAAAGCCTTTCATCAATAAGAAGCAAAGGAGAGCCAAGCTGACTTTTGCCAAAGACCATAAGGACTGGACCATAGAGGACGTATGATGAGTAATCTCTGAGGAGTCTAATTTTCAGCTTTGCTTAACACCTGGTCGTCTAATGGTTAGACGGAGACCTGGAGAGACGTACAAGCCACAGTGTCATGCACCCACTGTGAAATTTGGTGGAGGATCGGTGATGATCTGGGGATGCTTCAGCAAGGCTGGAATTGGGCAGGTTAATCTTTGTGAAGGACGTATGAATCAAGCCGCATACAAGGTTATTCTGGAAAAACTGTTGATTCCTTCTGCTCAGGCAATGTTCCCCAAGTCTGAGAACTGGTTTTCCAGCAGGATAATGCACCATGCCCCACAGCTAGGTCAATAAATATGTGGATGAAGGACCACCACCTCAAATCCCTGTCATGGCCAGCCCAATCTCCAGACTTGAACTTCACTGAAAACTTCTGGAGTGTAATCAAGAGGAAGATGGATAGTCACAAGACATCAAGAAGAACTGTTAAATTTTTGTACCAGGAGTGGCATAAAGTCACCCAAAAGCAGTGTGAAAGACTGGTGGAAAGCATGCCAAGACGCATGAAAGCTGTGATTAAAAATCATGGTTATTCCACAAAATATTGATTTCTGAACTATTGTTGTTTCTAAATGATTATGAACTTGTTTCTTAGCATTATTTGAGGTCTGCAAGCACTGCATTTTTTGTTATTTTGACCATTTCTCATTTTCTGAAAATAAATTCAAAATTTATGGCTTGGAAATTCGGAGACATGTTGTCAGTAGTTTATAGAATAAAAGAGCAATTTACATTTTACTCAAAAATATACCTATAAAGAGAAAAATCAGACAAACTGAAAATTTTGCAGTAGTCTCTTAATTTTTGCCAGAGCTGTATATATACACTGCTCAAAAAAATAAAAGGAACACTCAAATAACACATCTTAGATCTGAATGAATGTAATATTCTCATTGAATACTTTGTTCTGTACAAAGTTGAATGTGCTGACAACAAAATCACATAAAAATCGTCAATGGAAATCAAATTTATTAAGCAATGGAGGCCTGGATTTGGAGTCACACCCAAAATTAAAGTGGAATGTAATGTCCTTAAAACAAGTAAAAATGATGCTCAGTAGTGTGTGTGGCCTCCACGTGCCTGTATGACCTCCCTGTGCCTGTATGACCTCTTTACGCTTGGGCATGCTCCTGATGAGGTGGCAGATGGTCTCCTGAGGGATCTCCTCCCAGACCTGGACTAAAGCATCTGCCAACTCCTGGACAGTCTGTGGTGCAACGTGACGTTGGTGGATGGAGCGAGACATGATGTCCCTGATGTGCTCAATCAGATTCAGGTCGGGGGAACAGGCGGGCCAGTCCATAGCTTCAATGCCATCATCTTGCAGGAACTGCTGACACATTCCAGCCACATGAGGTCTGGCATTGTCCTGCATTAGGAGGAACCCAGGGCCAACAGCACCAGCATATGGTCTCACAAGGGGTCTGAGGATCTCATCTCGGTACCTAATGGCAGTCAGGCTACCTCTGGCAAGCACATGGAGGGCTGTATGGCCTTCCAAAGAAATGCCACACCACACCATTACTGACCCACTACCAAACCAGTCATGCTGAAGGATGTTGCAGGCAGCAAATCGCTCTCCACGGAGTCTCCAGACAGGCCCAAAACATCACTGCTCTAGAGGAGATCTGAATGGAGAAATGGGCCAACATACCAACAACAATGTGTGCCAACCTTGTGAAGACTTACATAAAACATTTGACCTCTGTCATTGTCAGCAAAGGATATATAACAAAATATTGAGATGAACTTTTATTAATGACCAAATACTTATTTCCCACCATAATTTGCAAAATAAATCTTGCCAAATCAGACAAGGCGATTTTCTGGATTTATTTTCTCATTTTGACTCTCATAGTTGTGGTCTACATATGATATCAATTACAGGCCTCTCTCATCTTTTTAAGTGGGAGAACTTGCACAATTGGTGGCTGACTAAATACTTTTTTTCCCCATTGTATATATACTGTATATATTCTGTAAAATCAATGCAGGAGCCGACAGGATAGAAGACATGGATTACATACACTAAATAGATGCAGAATAGGGAGCTATAATACATATCAGTGACCAATACACTTAGTAGTGTGTGTGTTCAAATTAGGGGACATGTATGTAAATAATAAAAGATTCTTCTGGGGGGAAAAATGGCGTAAGGTCCCCCTATAATTTATAGCCAGCAATAGCTATGCAGAAAGCCGAGAGCTGATATTTATAGCCTAGGAAGGGGCCATGGATAGTGGCCTCCCCTGGCTACAAACACCAGCTCCTCCCGGAGGACCTTACATGGGGCTGCTTCCTGTCCTGTAGCATGGTGCAGGCTGCACAATAGCACCCAGGGACTGGCCGGCTGCAGACAGGAGTCGGCACTCTATTCTCCACCCTGTGGGATGATGTATACATTCATGGTGACGGATGAGAACAGCACGGTGTTTGCAGAGGTGGCCAAGACCCTCCGGCAACAGGACAATGGAAGCGACTAAAGAAAGACAATCCCAGGTTTAATCTCATGCTGGGGGAGATGAACAGGCTGTCCTTTGGGATGTTGGGACACGAGCCTGGCATTGTGCAGCTGGTAAATTACTATCGTGGAGAAGAAAAACTTTGTCATAAAGCTTCCTTAGTAAAATTAATCAAAACAAGTCCCAAGCTTTCTGGGTCCTGCACGTGGTTCCCAGAATCATACGTGATTTACCCAACCAGTCCGAAATCTCCTGTGGCAAAAGGAAGGAATGGACTCCAAGATCTGATCAATAGCACCCATACAGATGAACGAGAAGAATTTCTAGAATCATTTAATGGAAGAAAGGAGAGTGGAAAAGGAAAAGTGTGATTTTACTGTACACGGCACATGAATTGCCGGCTTTTCAAAGGACACCGGTGCACATTTCTGGCAAGTCACACGGATGGTCTGTGTGATGTGCGATTTTCTCTCGCACCCATAGACTTGCATTGGCGATTCTCGGCCGATATACGCTGCAAATCGCAGCATGCTGCGATTTCACTCGCACGTATAATACGGCAGAGAAAAAAACACGGTGATGGGAGCTGCCCCATAGATTAACAGTGTTCCGAGTGCTATGTGATGTTTTATCATATAGCACTCGTATTCCTCTCTAGTGTGACTCCGGCCATACAGCGAGACTCGGGAGGGACGGAACGCTATTTTCCTCCTTGAAAGCAGATTTTGCTAGAATAGTTTGCAGACTCAATATACAGAGCTCCTAATTGTTAGAAGAGCAGAATCCCCCCTCACGTGACCCCATTTTGGAAATTATATCCCTTTGGGAATTTATCTAGAGGTGTAGTAACGATTTTGCAGTGGATGTTGCAGAGTGAAAATTGCAAACTGCCATTGTAGTACCCAGTACTTTGCAGTCACCAGCACAGTGTAGTGCGTGGCTCATGCTTCTGGAGACATGCACCTGTAAATTAGGCGGGCTCTCATCGCTACAAAAGTGCCAAACATGTGGATGTTAAATGTGGTTTAGGCACACTGGGGCTCAGAAGGGAGGAGGGCATTTGGATTTGGGAGTAGAGAATTTGCTTAATTTCTTTTGGTGGGAGAGCACTTTTCCAGAGGCTTTGTACTACCAGTAACCTAGAAGTCCGAGCGTACAGTGCAGGATAAATGTAAGCTGAGTCTTACTGCAATCTTTGGAAGTCAGAATGAACAAATTAGCAGCAGGTAAAGAATTGGTCTTATTTTATTTTTTACGCCGTTTCTTCCAGGGCTGTGGAGTCATAAGCCAAACCTCTGACTCCAAACTCCGACTCTTCAATTTCCATGACACCGACTCCCTCATACCAGGGCTGTGGAGTCGGTAAGCCAAACCTCCCACTCCAACTCCTCAATTTCCATGACACCGACTCCAACTCCGACTCCACCAAAATGGGCTCCGACTCAGACTCCACAGTTTCTTGTGCAGTTTAAGCGATTAGACGACTTTATTCTTTGTGTCGGTGCGATTACAGCAATACCAGATTTATATAGGGTTTTTATGTTTGGCTGCTGTCACACACTAAAAGATGCTTTTTTTAATTTTCAAAAAAAATTTTTACATCACCATATTTTGAGAGCTATAATTTTTCCATATTTCTGCTGACAAAGTCATGTGAAGGCTTGTTTTTTGCTGGACAAGTTGATGTTTTTATTGGTGCCATTTTGGGGCTCATGACATTTTTTGATCGCTTTCTATTCCGATTTTTGGGAGGCAGAATAAACAAAACCAACAATGCAGGGATTTTTTTATGCTGTTCTGGGTGTGGTAAAATTGATAAGGCAGCTTTATTCTTCGGTTCAGCATGATTACAGAGATACCCCATTTATATTGGGTTTTTTTATGTTTAGGTGATTTTACAAAATAAAACCTATTTTATATAAAAATAATTATTTTTGCTTCGTCTTAGTCTGAGGGCTATAACTGTTTTAGTTTTACACTGATGGAGCTGTATGGTGGATTATTTTTTGCGGGACAAGATGACATTTTCAGAGATACCATTTTTATTTACCTTCGTTTTATTTCACTTTTTGTTCAGCGGTATCATGATAAAGCATAGTTTTTTTCCACATTCTTTATTTTTTTTGCATGGTGGTTACTGAAGGGGTTAACTACAAGCAGGAGCTGACAGGACACCGTCCTTAGGTGACCCAGCGAACATCTGTGACAATGGGAGCACAGAGAGAGCTTCCTACCTCTACGATGCCCCGTGATGTCGCTGTCACTATTGACAGCGACATCACAAGGGGTAAACGACCGCGATCGGTGCTAGCACCGATCATGGGCATTGCTGCAGGGTGTGAGCTCTCATGTAGAGCTGTCACCTGCATTTGATTGCAGCAGCAATCAGCGTGAGCCTGTGCGATCATACCATTGTATATATACAGCGGTTTGTGAGAACGCAGCACCCGCGACTATTGCGAATGTCAGGAAGGGGTTAAATAGCTCAACACAAGTAATATAACAATTTTTTTTCTTCTAATTCAACGCAAAATGCCTTTTACTGACCACTGTATTATCAGAATTGAGTTTGCATGCTGCAGCCACCATCTTCAAAATCTCACTAAAGATTTTTTTTATTGATAGACTCTGTATAATCTTCCAGAACTCCTGACACCATGTCTTGGTATGCTCGGGATTAGTGTTGAAGGTCCAATGGCACTCAAGCTTCATCTAGCTTACAGAAAGTATGATGTTTCTTCTAGGATTTCCTAATACTTAATTAAATCCATCATGCCCTCTAATATGCTGCAGGCTTTCAGCGTCAGAGGAAGCTAAATAGCAGCAGCAGAGCATCACAGAGCCTCTGTCATGCTTCACTGTAGGCAGGGTATTCTTTTCATCATCATTCTTACATATAAACCGCTGATCCATACACCCAAAAAGTTTCAGGTTGGTTTCTGTGTCTTGATGGTGTACTTGAAAGAAACTGAATGTCAGTCTTACTTCATTAGCTAAGCCATAGGCCCACTCTGTTATGTCACTGGACAACCCCATGAGTCAATTTTGCGAAAATTAGACATTTAGTAAAACCAGAGAACCTACATGTTTACTGGAAGCGCTTTTAAGCAGATGACCATAAGTAAGATGGTCACAAAGGGAATTAATTGCGTTGTGACATTTGAAATATGGGTATTCATTGACAAATATGAGTACTTTTTGACCAACCACACAGTGCTGCTATTGATGTAGTAGTTTCCAGCTTGCAAACAATTTCACTTCCAGACAATATCAGTAAGTCAAAAGATCTCTTGGGAACAAGATAACATGTGGCATGAAACCCATTTACAGACATTCACAAAATATCCTGTCAACTGTGGCCATCTGCTATCCAGTTTTTGCAGTCACAGCTCAAACAAATACAGAGGTTATTGTTTGTAACACACCGTGATATAAAGTGGCCATAAACTTTCAGTAGCTATCAGCTGAATATTAGGACAACAGATATTTCTCCTGATGTACTGATATACACATGATCAGTTTAGCCAAGCTGTTCTAGATGACAAAAAGGACTGGTCATAATGCTCATTCTTCAGTAACCTGACACTGTAAAACTGAATATCATTTGTACATTTCAGATTCTGTCTGTAGCTGACAGGCCTGTCATATCACCCCAAATTTGCTGGTATATATACCGTAGGGTGCTTTCTCCCAGCCCAGTCATGCGAAAAAAGAAAAAAATTGTGCTAATTGGCTAATAGGAGCTATCACAAAATAATCACCAAAGCAGTTATGCATCATTGTATTTGTGAGATGAGATCTCACATCTCTCGGCTGTGATTCAGAGTGGTCCAGTCACAAGTGATGACTAATGTCCGACCCCCCAGCACCCTCACTAATTAGTTGTTATAAGTTAAAATTTTCTTGCGACTGCTAAATATTGCAGCTCCGTTCAGTATGTTTACATCCAGCTTCGCCAGATCTTATATCAGCTGATCGGTGGAGTGCCGTGTTATGTTACGGTAGCTGAGGAGTGCAGGTAAAAAAGGAAATACACCAGAGCAGTTGGAATCTATGAGATTGCAGTACCCTGACTAACCACCGCAACTAGAGGCAGCCGTGGAGCGTTCCTACGATGGTCCTAGACGCCTCGTCACAGCCTGAGAAACTAACTACACCTAAAGACAGAAACAGGAAAGCTATCTGCCCCGGAGCAGAACCCCAAAGATAATAGAAAGCCCCCAAACATGTAATGGCGGTTAGACAAGAGGAAATACTGACACAGAAAGAAAATAGTATGAGCAAACGCTGGGGCCCAAACTATCTAAATAGAAAAGGATAGGAAGGGTACTTACTGCAATCCCAGAAAACCCTGAAAAACACCAACTTACTAATTTCAAAATCACCTGAGATCACACGACCTCTACCACCTAAATTAGTTCTCTGGTGTAACAAAAACAGCAGCCACTGAAAAAACTGCAAAAAGCAAAAGTACAAAACACAGTGGCTGGACCAAACTGAGAGGGCAAAAGCCCCGGAGGGGACCCAGAAGGCCCCCACAGAAGTGCAGGACAAAATGCAAAAATATAGCAAAAACACACAATAAGAAATTGTCTTATCTGATAGCAGGAGATGCAGACACGACACAGCAGGCTACAAGGGAAACTGGAAAGAAGGATTCAGACCAGAACAATTGATCACCGGCAACCCTGATGGGAAAATGATTCCCTTAAATAAGACCAATCAGTAACACCTGATTCCCAATCCTCACTAGTACCGCTGTAACCACCAGAGGGAGCCTCTGCTCAGAACTCATCTCAAACCCATTCACAACAGTACCCCCCCTTGAGGAGGGGTCACCGAACCCTCATTTGAGCAACCAGGTCGGTCAGGATGAGTTCTATGATACGCACGGATAAGTCTCCTAGCATGGATGTCCGAAGCAAACACCCAAGAATTATCTTCCTGACCATAACCTCTCCATTTAACCAAATACTGGAGTCTTCGTCTAGAAAAACGAGAATCCAATATCTTCTCAACCACATACTCCAGATTGCCCTCAACCAAAACAGGGTCAGGAGGCACAGCAGCAGGAACCACTGGCTCAACAAACCTCTTCAACAAGGACTTGTGGAACACGTTATGGATCTTAAATGTCCCTGGAAGAAGCAAACGAAAAGAAACAGGATTAATAATCTCCATGATCTTATAAGGTCCAATGAACCTAGGCTTAAATTTAGGAGATGCTACTCTCATAGGAATATTCTTTGAGGACAACCAGACCAAGTCCCCCACTTTAAACCGAGGACCATAAGTCCTATGCCGGTTAGCAAACCGCTGGGCCTTCTCCTGAGAGAGGGACAACCTCTCCACTACCTGGTCCCAAATCTGCTGCATACGCTCAACAACAGAGTCAACACCTGGACAGACAGAAGCCTCCGTCTGTCCTGAAGAAAATCGAGGGTGAAACCCAGAATTACAGAAAAACGGAGACATCAAAGTGGCAGAGCTAGCCCTATTATTAAGAGCAAACTCAGCCAAAGGCAAAAAAGAGACCCAGTCATCCTGATCAGCAGACACAAAACATCTTAGATAAGTCTCCAATGTCTGGTTTGTTCTCTCAGTTTGACCATTGGTCTGAGGATGAAATGCCGAGGAGAAAGACAATTGAACACCCAGTTTAGAACAAAAAGTCCTCCAAAATCTGGAAACAAACTGGACTCCTCTGTCAGACACAATGTTCTCAGGAATGCCGTGTAAACGAACCACGTGCTGAAGGAACAACGGCACCAATTCAGAGGAGGAAGGTAACTTAGGTAATGGCACAAGATGTATCATTTTGGAAAACCTATCACAAATTACCCAGATGGTGGTCATTCTCTGAGAAACAGGAAGATCGGAAATGAAATCCATAGAGATATGGGTCCATGGTCTCTTGGGCACAGGCAATGGCATCAACAAACCACTAGAGCGAGAGCAAGGCTTGGAGCGAGAGCAAGTCCCGCAGGACTGCACAAATTCCCTGACATCGCGAGACAAGGTAGGCCACCAAAAGGACCGACTAACCAAGTCTCTGGTACCAAAAATTCCGGGATGCCCAGCCAATGCGGAACAATGAATCTCAGACATCACACTCTTTTTCCATTGGTCCGGGACAAACAATTTTCCAACAGGGCAGCGCTCGGGCCTATCCTCCTGACACCCCTCCAGAGCAAGTCTCAAATTAGGCGAGATGGCGGAAAGAACTACACCCTCCTTCAAAATAACAGAGGGATCAGATAGCTCAGGAGAGTCCGCAAGGAAACTCCTCGAGAGGGCATCCGCCTTAACATTCTTAGTGCCAGGAAGAAAGGAAACCACAAAATTAAAACGTGTGAAAACAAGGCCCACCTGGCCTGTCTAGGATTGAGTCGCTTGGCAGATTCCAGATAGACCAGATTCTTATGGTCCGTAAGGACCACCACCTGATGTTTGGCTCCCTCCAGCCAATGTCTCCACTCTTCAAAAGCCCACTTCATGGCCAATAACTCCCGATTACCCACGTCATAATTACGTTCAGTAGGAGAAAATTTTTGAGAGAAAAAGGCACAAGGGTTACTTTTAGAGGTCTCTGGATCTTTTTGGGACAAAACGGCACCTGCCCCAATTTCAGAGGCATCAACCTCCACCTGAAATGGCAGAGAAAACATCAGGCTGCCGTTAGAACAGGAGCAGAAGTGAATCTCTGCTTAAGTTCCTGAAACGCAGAGACTGCCTCAGGAGGCCAATTCACCACATCAGAACCCTTTCTGGTCAAATCAGTTAATGGTTTAACAATAACAGAGAAATTACCAATAAATTTACGATAAAAATTGGCAAAACCCAAAAATCTCTGAAGAGCCTTTAATGAAGTAGGTTGGACCCAATCACAGATGGCCTGAACCTTGACCGGGTCCATTTCAATAACAGATGGGGACAAAATGAATCCCAGAAATGAGATCTTCTGTACGCCAAAAAGACACTTTGATCCCTTCACATACAGAGCATTCTCTCTCAAAATCTGGAATACAGTTCGAACATGTTTCACATGAGAGTCCCAGTCATTAGAAAAAATCAAGATATCATCCAAATAAACAATCAGAAACTTGTCCACAAAATCCCTGAAAATGTCATTCATGAAGGACTGGAAGACGGAAGGAGCATTAGTGAGCCCAAAGGGCATCACAAGGTACTCAAAATGCCCTTCAGGGGGTGTTAAATGCCGTCTTCCATTCATCCCCGTGCTTAATGCGAATAAGGTTATACGCCCCCCTGAGGTCAAGCTTGGTAAACCAAGTAGCGTTTTTCACCCTGGAAAACAGGTCAGAAATCAAGGGTAACGGGTATTGATATTTCACAGTAATATTGTTTCAAGAGACGATAATCAATACACGGCCTTAATGAACCATCTTTTTTGGCCACAAAGAAAAAACCGGCACCTAAGGGTGAAGAGGATGGTCTGATATGACCCTTCTCCAATGATTCCTTGATATAAGACCGCATAGCGTCATGTTCAGGTACAGACAAGTTAAAAAGGCGACCCTTAGGGAATTTACTACCTGGCACTAATTCAATAGCGCAGTCATAGCTCCTATGGGGAGGTAAGGATGCAGATTTACTTTCGCTAAACACATCAGAAAAATCAAACAAAAAGTCAGGAACATCCTCAGCCTGGGGGAGGCAGAAAAAACAGGAGTGTTGGTATTAACACATTGGCAGCCCCAACTGGTTACAGACACAGATTTCCAATCCAAAACAGGATTATGAGACTGTAACCAAGGGAAACCCAGCACGATAATGTCATGCAGATTATATAGAACCAAAAATTTGCAGCACTCCTGGTGATCAGGTTCAACCCTCATTATCACCTGAGTAGAAAACTGGGGTTTATTCTCAGCCAAAGGGTAGAATCGATCCCCAGTAGGGGAATAGACTTCTGTAGGGGTATCAAGGGAAATCCACAACGTTTAGCAAAATCATAATCCATCAGGTTAATAGCTGCTCCAGAATCAACGAAAGCCTGAGCAGAAAATGAGGACAGAGAGCATATCAAGTGACAGTTAATAAAAACTTAGTCTGAACACTACCCAAGACAACTGAGCGTGCAAAACGTCTTCCCCGCTTAGGGCAGACTGAAATAGCATGAGAGGCATCACCACAGTAGAAACATAACCCATTGCGCTTTCGAAACTCATGACGCTGTGCCCCAGACACCACTCCATCACACTGCATGGGCTCAGCAGCTGGCTCACAAGGCAACACCACTCCACGCATACTTCTCCGCTCACGCAAACGTCTGTCAATTTGAATCGCTAATGACATAGAATCATTGAGACCAGAGGGGACAGGGAATCCCACCATAACATCCTTTACATTATCCGACAGACCCTTCCGGAAAAGGGCCGCCAAAGCGTCGTCATTCCATTTGGTCAGGACTGCCCACCTACGGAATCTCTGACAGTATAACTCAGCGTCATCAAGCCCCTGATTTAATGCCAACAAGGCTTTTTCAGCTTGATCAGTGACATTAGGCTCATCGTACAATAACCCCAAAGCCTGAAAAAATGCATCAACATCACTCAAAACAGGATCCCCAGTGTGAGGGAAAAAGCCCAATCCTGAGGATCGCCGCGCAGGAGAGAGATGATAATTTGAACCTGCTGCGCTGCGTTTCCTGAGGACTTAGATTTTAAGGCAAAAAACAATTTACAATTATTTTTGAAATTCTGAAACTTAGCTCGATCCCCTGAAAACAAATCTGGCATGGGAATCCTAGGTTCCACAACAGGCAACCTAGCAAGATATGCAGCAATACTCTGAACCTCAGTGGCAAGCTGATCCACACGGCCAGACAACTGTGCAAACTCCATTGGGAGAAAAGATCCTCCCCAGCACCCAGAGATACAGAGGGAAAAAAAAAAAAAATGCAACAAACAGAAAAATATCTCTGACAACTTTCTTCCTTCAAAATATTTTTTCCCTTCTGTGAGTACCATACAATTTTTATGGCCAGTGATACTGTTATGTTACGGTAGCTGAGGAGTGCAGGTAAAAAAGGAAATACACCAGAGCAGTTGGAATCTATGAGATTGCAGTACCCTGACTAACCACCGCAACTAGAGGCAGCCGTGGAGCGTTCCTACGATGGTCCTAGACGCCTCGTCACAGCCTGAGAAACTAACTACACCTAAAGACAGAAACAGGAAAGCTATCTGCCCCGGAGCAGAAACCCCAAAGATAATAGAAAGCCCCCAAACATGTAATGGCGGTTAGACAAGAGGAAATACTGACACAGAAAGAAAATAGTATGAGCAAACGCTGGGGCCCAAACTATCTAAATAGAAAAGGATAGGAAGGGTACTTACTGCAATCCCAGAAAACCCTGAAAAACACCAACTTACTAATTTCAAAATCACCTGAGATCACACGACCTCTACCACCTAAATTAGTTCTCTGGTGTAACAAAAACAGCAGCCACTGAAAAAACTGCAAAAAGCAAAAGTACAAACACAGTGGCTGGACCAAACTGAGAGGGCAAAAGCCCCCGGAGGGGACCCAGAAGGCCCCCACAGAAGTGCAGGACAAAATGCAAAAATATAGCAAAAACACACAATAAGAAATTGTCTTATCTGATAGCAGGAGATGCAGACACGACACAGCAGGCTACAAGGGAAACTGGAAAGAAGGATTCAGACCAGAACAATTGATCACCGGCAACCCTGATGGGAAAATGATTCCCTTAAATAAGACCAATCAGTAACACCTGATTCCCAATCCTCACTAGTACCGCTTGTAACCACCAGAGGGAGCCTCTGCTCAGAACTCATCTCAAACCCATTCACAACAGTGCCGGGTGTTGGACCTCACTGATCTGATATCGATGATCGCACAGTCCTTTTACAATGATGTTGTACACTAACTTTGAGTATGCTGCACTTTTTGATCTCTTAAAGAAGCACTCCAAACAAAGTTTTTATGCTCTTAATATATTGCAATCATTATATTATATAGCACTGTGTACTCACAATTGCTCATTTTGCCTTTCTACCTGTAGTGAAACCTCCACCAGAGGGAGCTGGTGAGGGAAGAGAGGTTACACACTAAGCGTAGCAACACAGAGCAACAGCACAGGTGTCACAGGTAAAGAGAGAGTGATCAGATGAACCGAGTGAGAAACGATCAGGAGGCAGACGTACCAGAAGGAGCAGAAAATACACGTAGTCAAAATACCAAGCCGAGGGTCAAAAAGTCAAACATGAGGGCAGGGTCCATAAACGTGAGACAGAAGACATGTTCGGGGTACAAGCCAGGGAATCAAAAGCCAGACAGAGAACGTAGCAGCAGAGACAGATACCAAGAGACGGGGTCAGAGATCAGTCCGGGTCATACACATGAATACAAGTCAAAGGCAGGAGGATCACCAAGGTACAAGGGTCAAGGCTCTAAACTGGAAGCTTGAGCTATCACTAACACTGGTCAGCAGGCTGTGACGGACTGAAATAGCCCAGCTAGCTCCAGAATGAGGCTGAGGAAATTAACCCCTGCATGATCAGTCCTGAGAGAGGACAGCAGAGAATAAACTCGGACTGGACTATGACAGTACCCCCCCTCTCAATGGGGGCCACAGGACCCCACGGCTTCCCTTGTTGATGAGCGTGAAAGGCCCGGAGCAACCGATCAGCATGGACCGAACGCGCCGGCACCCATGACCGATCCTCAGGACCGTAACCTTTCTAATGGACCAAGTACTGAAGTGAACGGAGGAGCATACGAGAATCCACCACCTGTTCTACCTCATACTCGGTCTGTCCATCTACCACAACAGGGGGCGGGTGTGAGGGAGACTCACCAGAGGAAGGCACCAACGGCTTCAGAAGCGCCTTATGGAACACATTGGGGATCCGCAACGACAGAGGCAAACGCAGGCGAAAGGCCACAGGATTAATCACCTCTAAAGTCTCATACGGACCAATATACTTGGGACCCAACTTAGCCGATGGAATTCTCAGCCTTATATTTTTGGTGGATAACCTTACTTTATCCCCCACCTGATAAGCCGGCCCACAGAACGTCGTTTATCAGCAAAAAATTTATATTTGCCCTGAGCCTCCCCAATGTTTCTCTGAACCTCCCTCCAGATCTCACCCCAACCGCATAAAGGCTGAATCAGCTCCTGGACACCCCGAATCCAGCCGGGAAAACTCACCAAAATGAGGGTGAAACCCTAAGTTGCAGAAGAATGGAGAAGTACCAGTGGACTGATTGACATGATTATTGAAAGCGAATTCCGCTATAGGTATCGCAGAGCACCAATCATCCTGTCTAGACGTGACAAGACACCGTTAAAATCTGCTCCAAAGACTGATTGGTCCTTTCAGTCTGACCATTGGTCTCGGGATGGTAGGCCGATGAAAAGGTCAGACTGATGCCCAGCATTTTACAAAAAGCCCTCCAGAATTTTGCCACAAATTGTACCCCTCTATAAGACACCACACTGACAAGCACACCATGCAACCGGATCACATACTAAATGAATAGTTAACATAGAGTCTTAGCATTCGGGAGGCCCGTTAATGGTACAAAATGTACTTGTTTACTGAACCTATCAACAACTACCCAGATCACGGTTTTGCCATAAGAGGGAGGAAGATCGGTGATACAATCCATGGACAGATGAGTCCACGGTCTATCCGGAACTGGCAGTGGCACCAATTCCCCAGCCGGCCGGTTGCGGGAGGTTTTTGTGCGGGCACAAGTTTCACAGGAGGACACAAACCCAGTGATGTCAGAAGTCAACGAGGGCCACCAGAACAGCCTAGTGATGGATTTACGAGTGGCCGAGATTCCCGGATGCCCACTCAGAGCAGAGTCGTGGATCTCCCGAAGCACCCATAACCGATACTGGACAGGCACAAAGAGCTTATTTTCAGGTATGGACAATGGAGCAAGAGATTGGGCCTCACGAATCTTCTGTTCCAATCTTGGGGACACCACAGCCACCACCACCCCATGCTGAAGAATGGAGGAAGGAGGCTCAGGAGGTGATACTGGATGTAGGCTGCGAGACAAAGCATCCGCCTTCACATTCTTGGACCCTGGTCTGAAAGTGATAGAAAACTGAAATCGGGGAAAAAAAAGTGATCACCTTGCCTGTCTTGGAGTTAAACGTTTGGTGGACTCGATGCAAGACAGTTTTTGTGATCTGTAATGACAGTAATACGATGGACTGCCCCCTCCAAAAAATGCCTCCATTCTTCAAATGCCAATTTAATGGCCAACAACTCCCGGTTACCCACATCATACAGCAGAGGAACAGTTTTTTGAAAAGAAGGCACAGGGTCTTAAGTTAGTTAATGTGGTGGGCCCCTGGGACAACACAGCCCCCACTCCCACCTCAGAGGAGTCCACCTCAGTGATAAATGGTTTAGACAAATCAGGTTGAACCAGTACAGGGGAGGTCATGAAACATTTTTTTTAATGAAGAAAACGCCATCACAGCTGGAGCTGACCAGTTTTTAAGATCATCCCCCTTTCGAGTGAGATCAGTGAGGGGTTTGACCACTTGAGAAAACCACTTGATGAATTTCCTATAGTAATTGGCGAAACCCAGAAATCGCTGAAGACCCTTGAGATCTCTGGGTTGCACCCAAGCCACAATGGCCTGTACCTTCCTAGGGTCCATACGAAACCCCTCAGCAGATAAAATGACCCCTAGAAAGGACAATTCAATCTTGAGTAAAAAATGAACACTTCTCCAGTTTAGCAAAGAGTGAGTTCTCCCTGAGCCTCTGGAGAACCGCACGAAGATGACCCATGTGACTTTGTCTATCAGAAGAATATATGAGTATATCATCAAGATAAGTTACCACAAAGAGTCCAATAAAGTCCGAAAAAACATGGCTAACGAAATTCTGGAATACCGCTGGTGCGTTAGTCAACCCGAACGGCATGACCAAATTTTCAAACAGACCCTCAGAGGTGAGAAATGCAGTTTTCCACTCATCCCCCTCCCGCATACGGATGTAATGTATGTGGTACAGTTCATATAGCGTCTTGTGCTTGGGTGCGATGAAAATACATGAGACACAGGTTTGATATAGAAAGTCTTGTATTACTTCATACAAGTTGGCAAAAATAGTCACACAGTTTGCAGACACAGAAGCAGGAGACACAGCAGGCCAGAGTAATCTAAGCTCAGCAATCACTCTCCACAACAGGTTCAGGATCCTCTTCTCTGTTACCGTAAGTCCATGCAAACGTGGGTCTTTCAAAGAGCAGGGTTCAGAGTCCACAAGTGCTTCAGAGTTCCTCAGTAGGAATAGCTGGAGTACAAGGTCCAAGGCTTTAGGAGTCAGGTCACAGGTTCACTGCAGGCTAGATTCTGAAGCACTGATTGCTCAGCTGTGGCTGCTTAAGAAGCAAAAGGAGAGAATCAGGGCGGGAACATGCAAGCTGGAAACTCCATTTTGACTGAGGGCAAGATAGCTGCAGCAAGACAGAAAGTAAAATGGCTGACGAACAAACTGAGTTTCAGGAACATGTACACAGAACCTTACATTACTCCCCCCTTAGGGACAACCTCCGGATGACCTCAGGCCAGGCTTGTGTGGGTACCTCTGATGAAACTGACGGAGCAAGCGAGGAGCATTAACGTTATTGACTGGTTCCCATGAGTTGTCCTCCACTGGGTAGCCCTGCCATTTAATCAGATATTGTAACTGATTTCTATACAACCTGGAATCTAAAATCCTTTCCACCACAAATTCTTCCTGACCATCGACTAGCACTGGGTCAGGGCAAGGAGAAGAACGTCCAGGAAACGTATTGGGTGTCGCAGCCTTTAGTAGGGATACATGAAAGACAGGGTGAATTCTCATAGTTCTGGGCAGTTGAAGACGACAAGCAACGGCACTTATAATTTTACTGATTTTATAGGGTCCAATGTACTTATGTCCCAACTTAGACGATGGAATCCTTAACTTAAGATTTCTGGTTGACAGCCAGACCAAGTCTCCTACCTTGAAAGCTGGTGCAGGTTTACGAAATTTATCTGCTGCTTTCTTGTACCTTTCCTGAGCCGATTCCAGATTCTCCTTTAGAAGATCCATATTCTTCTGTAAAGACGTGATTCTTTCAGCCACTGCTGGTAAAGGCGTTTCTATGGGAAATCGTGGTAGAATGTTAGGATGATAACCTAGATTAGAGTAAAAAGGAGACTGCTTAGTGGAGGAACTCTGAGAGTTGTTATACGAGAACTCAGCTAATGGAAGTAGATCCACCCAATCATCCTGTAGGTGGCAGATAAAGCAGCGGAGATACTGCTCCAGGGTTTGATTGGTTCGTTCGGTCTGTCCATTAGTCTGAGGATGAAAAGCAGAAGAAAGGTTTACTTTAATGTCCAATGCTGCACAGAAATTTTGCCAAAACCTAGAAGTGAATTGCACCCCTCGATCCGAAATAACCTCATCCGGTACTCCATGTAAGCGAAACACATCTTTAATCATCAAATCTGATGTCCGTTTTGCAGTGGGTAAGCCGACACAAGGGATAAAATGAGCTGCCTTTGTTAGACGGTCAACCACCACTAGAATGGTGTTCTTCCCTTGAGAGGTTGGTAACTCCACAATGAAGTCCATAGAAATGGATCCCCACGGGCGGGATGGGGTGGGAAGAGGCTGTAACAGACCAGTTGGTGAGGAGCGAGGTGTTTTGCATCTTGCACAGACTTCACATGAAGTGACATAGTTTAAACATCCTTCCTGCAAGTGGGCCACCAAAAGAAACGAGAGAGAAATTCCTGTGTCTTTAGAATTCCTCTATGCCCAGCTATCTTGGAATCGTGAATGAGTTGCAATACTCTCAATCTGACTGTTTCAGGAATATACAGGCGTTGTCCCTGAATCCACACACCATTCTTAAAGACAAGACTTACGTCCCTTGGGGTTGTGCCAAAAGGAATCCGCATGGTATGCTTCCTTGATGTCCTTAAGTAGGTCTTGATTATGAATTACTCCTAGGAATCTAGAGTCAGGAAGAATAGTCTTAGGAGGAGTAATTGGACGTGTCTCTGCTGAGTAAATCCTAGAGAGTGCATCAGCCTTTCCATTGCGCGATCCTGGTCTATAAGAAATGATAAAATTAAATTGGTTTAAGAAAAGATTCCAGCGAGCCTGGCGAGGAGTCAGGCACTTAGCCGACCTGATAAACTCAAGGTTACGATGGTCTGTCAGGACGACTATTTGCTGTGCAGCTCCCTGAAGAAGGTGTCTCCATTCTTTGAAGGCGGCAATAATGGCCAACAACTCTCTATTGCCCACATCGTAGTTCCTCTCAGCCGAAGACAACTGCTGGGAAAAGAAGGCACAGGGATGCAAGACATTCTTCTCACCTGTTCTCTGAGAGAGTATAGCTCCAACGGCACAGTCTGAAGCATCCACCTCTATTATGAAGGCAAGCTCGGGGTTGGGATGTACTAGGATAGGTGCAGTGGTAAATTTATCTTTTAGACGGGAAAATGCTTCCTGGGCTTGGGGAGTCCAGGAGAACCTAGACTCTTTCGGGTAAGTTGGGTGATAGGTGACACTACCTCAGAGAAATTTCTAATGAAACGTCTATAGAAGTTGGCAAACCCGATGAAGCGCTGTACCTCCTTCACATTTCTAGGACTTGACCAATCCTTGATGGCTTGGGTTTTGCTTCCATCCATACTAATTCCTTGTGTAGACAGTACATACCCCAGAAATTGAATTTCGGTCCTATGGAATTCACACTTTTCAAGTTTGATGTAAAGATGATTTTGTCTTAGACGTTCCAAGACCATTCTCACATGTCCATGATGTTCCTCTGTGGAGTTAGAAAAAATTAGAATATCATCCAAATAAATTACCACGAATGTATCTAGGAGATCCCTGAAGATGTCATTCACCAAGTGTTGGAAAGTGGCTGGGGCGGTACTCAGACCAAAAGGCATAACTAGATATTCAAAGTGTCCATAGCGTGACCTGAATGCAGTCTTCCATTCATCCCCAGGTCTAATACGGACTAAGTTATAGGCCCCACGAAGATCTAGTTTAGAGAAAATTTTGGCATGTCGCACTCTCTCCAATAACTCAGGGATTAACCCCTCTCTGACATTAGACGTACTATCCCGTCCATAAAACCCGTGCCATTCTGACCATGGACGGGATAGTACGTCATAGGCGATTAGCTGCGCTCCCGGAGAGCAGGCATGAGGAAGCGTCCTGCACTGCCTGTCACATCGCTGGTGTGACAGAGTGCTGTGCACACTGTCACACCAGCGATCTGATGAAATACAGTGATGTCCCACCCTGGGACAAAGTAAAAAAGTAAAAAAAAGTAAAAATAAACGTGTAAAAAAAAATCCAAAATAAAAAAAAAAAAAAAAAAATATTCCCCAATAAATTCATTACTTATTGTAAATAAAAAAAATAAAACAATAAAAGTACACATATATGGTATCGCCGCGTCCGTAACGACCCCCCCTATAAAAATGTCCCACTAGTTAACCCCTTTTGTGAACCCCTTAAAAAATAAAAAATAAAAACGAAGCAAAAAATCAGTGCTTTATCATCATACCGCTGAACAAAAAGTGGAATAACACGCGATCAAAAAGACCGATATAAATAAACATGGTACCGCTGAAAACGTCATCTTGTCCCGCAAAAAACGAGCCATCACACAGCATCATCAGCAAAAAAATAAAAAAGTTATAGCTCGCAGAATAAAGCGATGCAAAAATAATTATTTTTTATATAAAATTGTTTTTATTCTATAAAAGCGCCAAAACATAAAAAAATTATATAAATGAGGTATCGCCATAATCGTACTGACCCGAAGAATAAAACTGCTTTATCGATTTTACCACACGCGGAACAATAAAAACGCCTCACCCAAAAGAAATTCATGAATTGCTGATTTTTGTTCATTCTAACCTCCCAAAAATCGAAATAAAAAGCGATCAAAAAATGTCACTGCTCAAAAATGGTACCAATAAAAGCGTCACCTCGTCCCGCAAAAATTAAGACCTCACATGACATTGTGGGCCAAAATATGAAAAAATTATAGCTCTCAAAATGTGGCGATGCAAAAAACTACTTTTTGCAATAAAAAGCGTCTTTTAGCGTGACAGCTGCCAATCATAAAAACCGCTATAAATAATAAATCAAACCCCCCTTTATCACCCCCTTAGTTAGGGAAAAATAATAAAATAAAAAAAATGTATTTATTTCCATTTTCCCATTAGGGTTAGGGTTAGGGTTTCGGCTAAAGTTAGGGTTAGGGTTGGCGCTAAAGTTAGGATTAGGGTTAGAGTTTGGATTAGGGTTAGGGTTGGGATTAGGGTTGGGACTAGGGTTAGGGGTGTGTTGGGGTTAGGGTTGGAGTTAGAATTGGGGGGTTTCCGCTGTTTAGGCACATCAGGGGCTCTCCAAATGTGACATGGCGTCTGATCTCCATTCCAGCCAATTCTGCTTTGAAAAAGTCAAACGGTGTTCCTTCACTTCTGAGCTCTGCCATGCGTCCAAACAGTAGTTTATCCCCACATATGGGGTATCAGCGTACTCTGGACCCCAAGAGTTATTGTGAAATTTGTCCTATTTCTTCTGTTACCCTTGGGAAAATAAAAAACTGGGGGCGAAAATATTATTTTTGTAAAAAAAATAAGATTTTTTTGTTTTTACGGCTGTACATTATAAACTTCTGTGAAGCACTTGGGGCTTCATAGCGCTCACCACACATCTAAATAAGTTCCTTGTGGGGTCTATTTTCCAAAATGGGGTCACTTGTTGGGGATTTCCACTGTTTAGGCGCATCAGGGGCTCTCCAAATGCGACATGACGCCCCCAGACCATTCCATCAAAGTCTGCAATCCAAAACGTCACTACTTCCCTTTCCGAGCCCTGACATGCGCCCATACAGTAGTTTTCTCCCACATATTGGGTATCAGCGTACTCAGGACAAATTGGACAACAACTTTTGGGGTCCAATTTCTCCTGTTACCCTTGTGAAAATAAAATATTGGGGGCGAAAAAATCATTTTTGTAAAAAAAAAAAGGATTTTTTATTTTTACGGCTGTGCGTTATAAACTTCTGTGAAGCACTTCGGGGTTCAAAGTGCTCACCACACATCTAGGTAAGTTCCTTGTGGGGTCTATTTTCCAAAATGGGGTCACTTGTGGGGGGTTTCCACTGTTTAGGCGCATCAGGGGCTCTCCAAATGCGACATGACGCCCCCAGACCATTCCATCAAAGTCTGCAATCCAAAACGTCACTACTTCCCTTTCCGAGCCCTGACATGCGCCCATACAGTAGTTTTCTCCCACATATTGGGTATCCGCGTACTCAGGACAAATTGGACAACAACTTTTGGGGTCCAATTTCTCCTGTTACCCTTGTGAAAATAAAATATTGGGGGCGAAAAAATCATTTTTGTAAAAAAAAAAAGGATTTTTTATTTTTACGGCTGTGCGTTATAAACTTCTGTGAAGCACTTCGGGGTTCAAAGTGCTCACCACACATCTAGGTAAGTTCCTTGTGGGGTCTATTTTCCAAAATGGGGTCACTTGTGGGGGTTTCCACTGTTTAGGCGCATCAGGGGCTCTCCAAATGCGACATGACGCCCCCAGACCATTCCATCAAAGTCTGCAATCCAAAACGTCACTACTTCCCTTTCCGAGCCCTGACATGCGCCCATACAGTAGTTTTCTCCCACATATTGGGTATCCGCGTACTCAGGACAAATTGGACAACAACTTTTGGGGTCCAATTTCTCCTGTTACCCTTGTGAAAATAAAATATTGGGGGCGAAAAAATCATTTTTGTAAAAAAAAAAAGGATTTTTTATTTTTACGGCTGTGCGTTATAAACTTCTGTGAAGCACTTCGGGGTTCAAAGTGCTCACCACACATCTAGATAAGTTCCTTGTGGGGTCTATTTTCCAAAATGGGGTCACTTGTGGGGGGTTTCCACTGTTTAGGCGTATCAGGGGCTCTCCAAATGCGACATGACGCCCCCAGACCATTCCATCAAAGTCTGCAATCCAAAACGTCACTACTTCCCTTCCGAGCCCTGACGTGCACCCATACAGTAGTTTTCTCCTACATATTGGGTATCAGCGTACTCAGGACAAATTGGACAACAACTTTTGGGTTCCAGTTTCTTCTGTTACCCTTGTGAAAATAAAATATTGGGGGCGAAAAAATCATTTTTGTAAAAAAAAAAAAAGGATTTTTATTTTAAGGCTGTACGTTATAAACTTTAGTGAAACACCTGGGGGTTCAAAGTTCTCACCACACATCTAGATAAGTTCCTTGAGGGGTCTAGTTTCCAAAATGGTGTCATTTGTGGGGGGTTTCCACTGTTTAGGCAGATCAGGAGCTCTCCAAACACGACATGGCGTCCAGCCAATTCTGCGTTGAAAAAGTGAGACGGCGCTCCTTCCCTTCCAAACTCTGCCATGCACCCAAACAGTGGTATACCCCCACATATGGGGTATCAGTGTACTCAGGACAAATTGCACAATAACTTTTGGAGTCTTGTTACCCTTGGAAAAATAAAAATTCGGGTGAAAAGATCATTTTTGTGGAAAAAATATGATTTTTAAATTTTACGGCTCTACGTTATAAACTTGTGTGAAGCACTTGAGGGTTCAAATTGCTCACCAAAGATCTAGATAAGTTCCTTAGGGGGTCTAGTTTCCCAAATGGGGTCATTTGTGGGGGGTTTCCACTGTTTAGGCACATCAGGGGCTCTCCAAATGCAACATGGCATCCAATCTCAATTCCAGCCAATTTTGGTTGGAAAAAGTCAAATGGTGCTCCTTCCCTTCTGAGCTCTGCCGTGCGCCCAAACAGTGGTTCCCCCCACATATGGGGCATCAGCGTACTCAGGACAAATTGGACAACAACTTATGTGGTCCAATTTCTCCTGATACCCTTGGGAAAATAAAAAATTAGTGACTAAAAGATAATTTTTGTGGGAAAAAAATAGGATTTTTTATTTTCATGCCCGGGCATTATAAACTTGTGTGAAGCACTTGGGGGTTCAAAGTGCTCACCAAAGATCTAGATAAGTTCCTTAGGGGGTCTAGTTTCCAAAATGGTGTCACTTGTGGGGGATTTCCACTGTTTAGGCTCATCTGGGGCACTGCAAACGGAACATGACCCCCATCAACGTCTGCATTCCAAAACGTTACTACTTCCTTTCCAAGCCCTGCCGTGCGCCCAAACAGTTTTCCACCCCCACATATGGGGTATCAGCGTACTCAGGACAAATTGGACAACAACTTTTGGGGTCCAATTTCCTTGGGAAAATTCAAAAATTTAGGACTAAAAAATCATTTTTGTGGAATTTTTTTTTTTTTTTTTTTCACACCCAGGCATTATAAACTTTTGTGAAACACTTGGGGGTTCAAAGTGCTCACAACAGATCTAGATAAGTACCTTAGGGGGTCTAGTTTCCAAAATGGTGTCACTTGTGGGGGGTTTCCACTGTTTAGGCGCATCAGAGGTTCTCCAAGCGCGACATGGCGTCCAATCTCAACTCCAGCCAATTTTAGTTTGAAAAAGTCAAACGGCGCTACTTCCCTTACGAGCTCTGCCGTGTGCCCAAACAGTGGTTTTCCCCCACATATGGGGTATTGGCATACTCAGGAGAAATTGCATAACAACCTTATCTGCCCATTTTCTCCTTTTACCCTTGTGAAAATAAAAAAAAAGTTTGTAAAAGATCATTTTTGTGCTAAAAAGTTAAATGTTCATTTTTTCCTTCCACGTTGCTTTAGTTCCTGTGAAGCACCTGAAGGGTTAATAATCTTCTTGAATGTGGTTTTGAGTACCTTGAGGGGTGCAGTTTTTAGAATGGTGTCACCTTTGGGTATTTTCTGCCATATAGACCCCTCAAAGTGACTTCAAATATGAGGTGGTCCCTAAAAAAAATGGCTTTGTAAATTTTGTTGTAAAAATGAGAAATCGCTGGTCAACTTTTAACCCTTATAACTTCCTAACAAAAAAAATTTTGATTCCAAAATTGTGCTGATGTAAAGTAGACATGTGGGAAATGTTATTTCTTAACTATTTTGTGTTACATATTTCTCTGTTTTAAGGGAATAAAAATTCAAAGTTTGAAAATTGCTAAATTTTCAAAATTTTCGCCATATTTGCGTTTTTTTCAAAAATAAACGCAAGTTATATGGAAGAAATTTTACCACTAACATGAAGTACAATATGTCATGAGAAAACAATCTCAGAATCGCGAAGATCCGTTGAAGCGTTCCAGAGTTATAACCTCATAAAGAGACAGTGGTCAGAATTGTAAAAATTGGCCCGGTCATTAACGTGCAAACCACCCTTGGGGTGAAGGGGTTAAAGGCAATGGATAACGGTTTCTAATAGTAACTTATTGAGTTCCCTATAGTCTACGCATGGTCTCAGAGATCCATCTTTCTTCTTTACAAAGAAGATGGGTGCACCTGCAGGAGATGAAGAGGGGCGTATGAAGCCCTTGGCTAGATTTTCATCTATGTAATCCTTTAAAGCCTTTAGCTCGGGCCCCGCCAGGGGGTAGATCTTACCAAAAGGTATCTCCGCTCCAGGCAATAATTCAATTGGACAATCATATGGACGGTGAGGAGGAAGCTGGTCAGCGTTCTTCTTGTCACATAAATCCACATAGTCCTGGTATACAGCTGGTAGTTCAGGGACTGACATGGTTCCTTTAGGAACAGAGCAAGCTGAAACTTTTGGACTCATCTGTTTCTCTGGAAAGTGTAATTCCTTGGTCTCCCAGTTAATGGTAGGATTCTGAGCCTGCAGCCATGGTAGCCCTAGAATAATGGGAAAGTGGGGAGAAGAGATAAGCATAAAGGACAGTTTCTCTTGATGATCTTTACCCATAAGAACCCTCAAAGGCTCTGTTTCCTGATCCACTGGTCCAGAGGTCCAGAGGGAGCCATCCACAGTTTCCATCTGTACTGGAGTAGCCTTCTTCACTGAACGTATCCCCTGTTTCAGAGCAAAGGAGACATCCATAAAATTTCCACTTGCCCCTGAGTCGATCATAGCAGAGCTAGACACCCAAGCTGAGTCAACCCAGAGTTTGATGGAAAGAAAGCAATGAGAATTGTTTTTCTTACAACTCAGCTGGGACACCGCTGAGGAAACTTGAAAAATGGCAGCGTTTACACAGTCAACGTCCTCAGAGGTAACGGAGTTTAAGTCCGAGAAATCAAGATCTGTTGCTGCAGATCTCTCTGGAGCCTGAGGCTCGGACCTGACAGATCCCCTCTCGCAACACTCACAATGAATGAGTGCTGCAGTAGTCTTACGAGAACGGCTGGGGCAGTTTATAATGAAGTGCCCTGACTTACCACAATAGAAACATAGATTCTCCTTAAAACGATGTTCCTTGCGTGCATCACTAACCCGTCGTTGTAAAGAGTCTACCTGCATGGGTTCAGGTTCAGGTTCAGTTCCCGTGTAATCCTACTCAAAGGTTCCTTAGCTGGAGAGGAAGGTAGGAAAAGGTTAGTGCGATTGCTTTCGAACCATCTCTCTTGCCTGCGTTCAGTCAGACGAGTATCAATACGGATGCAGTAGTTAATAAAGTCACCTAACGCAGTGGGAGGGTCGGCACGAGCAAGTTCATCCTTAATCAGTGGAGATAACCCCTTTTGAAAAATAGATTTTTTGGCGGAACTGTCCCAGGTGGTATCAAGGGCCCATCTCCTGAACTCCAAGGCATATTCAGCTACCGAGTGCTTACCTTGGCGCAAAGCTAACATGGCTGCTTCAGCTGTTGCACCTCGATTGGGGTCATCAAACACCTGCCCCATGGCTGAAATAAAAGCATCAAGGTGATTCAAACAATCATCCTCAGTCTCAATCAGAGGGTTTGCCCACATCAAAGCCTTGTTGGTAAGCAACATAATTATAGTAAGCACCTTAGATCGTTCAGTGGGAAATTGTGAAGCATGTGCAGAAAAAAAAGATTGCATTGATTAATAAATCCCCTGAATTTCTCACGTTCACCGCCAAAACGAAAAGGGGGCAACTTGGGAATCCCAGAACTCGGGACTACGGCAGGAGCCTGGACTCGCTCTTCTAGAACCTCAATCCTGGCTCGCAAATCCTGGGCAGTCTGTCCAAACACTTGCAAATTGTGATTAGTGAGGTCCTGTAGGCTTGAAAAACGGGTCTTTATATTCTGCAAATCTGCAAGGATATTATCAGTCACTCCGCAAAGTTCCTTTATGCGGGCCTCCATTTTCCAGATCTTTTAAGACAGGAGTACTGGAAGAAGAGGAGAGGAGAAAAAAAAAAACAATAGTGTTTACCTGTGGTAACACTGCAGAGAGAAAAAAAAATTAAGGGAACTGCTCACCTGGAATGGTTGTGAGAAGTCACAACCACTATCATCACAGAAAGTTCACCCGGACATCTGATATCCACAGTTACAGCAGACAAAAAAGAGAAAAGAAAAAAAAAAAAAAAACAATAGTGTTTACCTGTGGTAACACTGCAGAAAAAAAAAACACTTAAGGGAATTGCTCACCTGGAATGGTTGTGAGAAGTCACAACCACTGTCATCACAGAAAGTACAACCGGACATCCGATATCCACAGTTACAGCAGACACAGCCTTTCCAGACCCAGCAGACACTAACGTTTTGGCTTCAGAATCTTGTAATGTATGTGGTACAGTTCATATAGCGTCTTGTGCTTGGGTGCGATGAAAATACATGAGACACAGGTTTGATATAGAAAGTCTTGTATTACTTCATACAAGTTGGCAAAAATAGTCACACAGTTTGCAGACACAGAAGCAGGAGACACAGCAGGCCAGAGTAATCTAAGCTCAGCAATCACTCTCCACAACAGGTTCAGGATCTTCTTCTCTGTTACCGTAAGTCCATGCAAACGTGGGTCTTTCAAAGAGCAGGGTTCAGAGTCCACAAGTGCTTCAGAGTTCCTCAGTAGGAATAGCTGGAGTACAAGGTCCAAGGCTTTAGGAGTCAAGTCACAGGTTCACTGCAGGCTAGATTCTGAAGCACTGATTGCTCAGCTGTGGCTGCTTAAGAAGCAAAAGGAGAGAATCAGGGCGGGAACATGCAAGCTGGAAACTCCATTTTGACTGAGGGCAAGATAGCTGCAGCAAGACAGAAAGTAAAATGGCTGACGAACAAACTGAGTTTCAGGAACATGTACACAGAACCTTACAACGGATGAGATTATATGCTCCCATGAGATCCAACTTAGAAAACCCCACCTGGCCCCCGACAATTGATTGTACAAATCAGGTATCAGTGGGAGAGAATAAGTGTTTTTTATGGTGATCTTATTCAGTTCTTGAAAATCAAGGCATGGGTGTAAACCACCATCTTATTTTTTTTTTTTACAAAAAAGGACCTCGCCGCCAAGGGAGAGACAGATGACCGAATATGCCCTTTACGGATGCTTTCAGAGATATACTCCTTCATAGCAGCCCGCTCAATGCCGGAGAGATTGTACTGACTGGCTTTGGGCAATTTGGCACCGGGAACAAGATCAATGGCACAATCGAGTGGGCGGTGTGGTGGTAGAACCTCAGCCTCCTTTTTGGAGAACACATCCTCAAAGTCCTTCAGGTACTCCGGAATACCCTCCAGACTTACGGATGACAAACACAGTAGCTTGACAATTTTCAGAACAACTAGGTCCCCATTTGACAATATCCTGGGACCCCCAGTCAATAACCGGGTTATGCCGTTGCAACCAGGGAAACCCTAACACCAGGCCAGCAGGGAGGTTATCCAAAACAAAGCATGGCATGCACTCCTGGTGCAGGGCCCCCACCCTGAGGGTGAATTCTTTAGAAATGAAATGGAGACCATCCTTTTTGAGGTGTAGAGTCAATAGCCACAATTTTAAAGGGAGTCACCAACCTAACTGTCCCTAATCTAAGGCGGGCCACCAGCTTAGAGTCAATCAGGTTCAGGGATGACCCACAGTCTACAAAAGCCGAAGTATGGACAAAACCATTCTCAACACCAAGTTCCACCTTTAACAGTATCTTTTCAAATGAAGAAAAAGATACCCGAGAGTCTGAGTGACCTCCACGATGATCACCCAGACTCAGCCACTTGTTAGTTGGTGGACAGGAGGGGCAGTCCTTTTTCCAATGTCCAGGATCTCCGCAGTAAAAACACAGCTTTCCATCACGCCGCCATTTCCTCTCTTTCTCCTGGAGGTCGGTGGCTCCCACCTCCATAGATTCAGACGGAAACAAAACATCAGGGTTAGCAGGGAACAACGGAATCCCTCGTTGTGTAACACCTCTCTCCCGTAGCCTCCGATCCATACGGATAGCCTGAGTCATAGCCTCCTCTAAAGAGCTGGGAGGTGGATGGAGAGCCAGAGCGTCCTTCAAGCAATCCGACAGTCCCTTCCCGAATAGACATCTAAGTGCGGAGTCATCCCATACCGGTTAACCCTAAAACCACCTAATCCCAGAAACTCAGCAGACCATGACAACGGCTACTTCTAGTGTTGCGGTTAGGTTAGGGTTCTGCAACCCAGTAGTTTCCAGCCTCCCTGGTGTATTGCTACTTCGGCTATTTTTTGCTATTTCTCCTCAGCTACCGAAACATAACACACCAGGTAGACTAACAATATGAGAGGTGTTTCCCTGCATGGTCTTAATAGTCTCAGTCATTTTTTTCTGCAAGTGGGTATGAGATGTAACAAGGGACTGATGTTTCAAACTGCACACTTGATCCACCAAGTTATGCAGCAGATCCATTACCAGAGAAAAATGCAAAATCCCGTTTAAATGTATGGTTAGTGATACTGTAGTGAAACCTCCACCAGGGGAGCTGGTGAGGGAAGAGAGGTTACACACTAAGCGTAGCAACACAGAGCAAAAGCACAAGTGTCACAGGTAAAGAGAGAGTGGTCAGACGAACCGAGTCAGAAACGATCAGGAGCAGACGTACCAGAAGGAGCAGCAATACACGTAGTCAAAATACCAAGCTGAGGGTCAAAAAGCCAAACATGAGCGCGGGGTCCATAAATGTGAGACGGAAGACGTGGTCGGGGTACAAGCCAGGGGATCAAAAGCCAGACAGAGAACGTAGCAGCAGAGACAGATACCAAGAGATGGGGTCAGAGATCAGTCCTGGTCATACACATGAATACAAGTCAAAGGCAGGAGGATCACCAAGGTACAAGGGTCAGAGGATCTAAACTGGAAGCTTGAGCTATCATTAACACTGGTCAGCAGGCTGTGACAGACTGAAATAGCCAAGCTAGCTCCAGAACGAGGCCGAGGAAATTAACCCCCGCATGACCAGTCCTGAGAGAGGACAGCAGAGAATAAACTCCGGACTGGACCATCACACTACCCAGTTAATTGTTCTCTTTTCCATTAGGTCTATGACATCACGTGATTAAAAACTGACAAACTGAATCCTTATAAGCTCTATGTAGAAACAGGAAGTCATCACAGGAAGTCATCACTGCAAATCCCTGTCAGGTGGGGCGAGGGAGGAGCTGGGTCAGGAGTTGAAGAGGACGTGGAGCTGAGCGGCCAGGGGCTTTGTAATAAGGTAGAACTGTATGTAGTCATTTATGTTTTATTACTTTTGTACAATAAATACTGCCTGAAGTGATTAAAGATGCTATTAGCACAACATTTAAGTGGTGGTCCGACATACAAAGTAATTTTCCTCCTAAATCTCTATCTATTTGTTGCCATAAGCTAAACTAATTTCTAATATACCGTATATACTCGTGTATAAGCCGAGATTTTCAGCCCATTTTTTAGGGCTGAAAGTCCCCCTCTCGGCTTATACGCGGGTCATATACGGGGGTCTGTTATGATTTGGTAGCTGAGGAGAGCAGGCAAAAATGGCAATACACCAGAGAGGTTGGAATCTACTGGATTACAGTACCCTGACTAACCACCACAACTAAAGGCAGCCGTGGAGCGTTCCTACGTTGGTCCTAGACGCCTCGTCACAGCCTTTGAGGTTAACTACACCTAGAGATAGAAAGAGGAAAGCTATTGTCATGTGTGCATCGCCACGAAGATCGTCGCGGTTGCACATTCTGACTTCTCACAGCTGAGTTGCTGTTTCTTTGTGTTTGGCAGTTAGGGAGTTAATTCTGTCTGTGCTCAGTTCTGGGACTGGGTGCAGTTTCTTCCGGATGCAATTAATTATTTGTTGATTGGTTTCCTTTAAATCTCTGGTTGTCTGTGTTGGGAGTTGCCAGTGAAATTCTTCATGCAGACCACAGATAGGATTGTATCTGTATAGACTTAAGTTAAAGAGCTCCTTAGTTGTTTTAAGCTCACCTTGCTTAGAGTTTAATATCCCAGATCATTTATGTTCCTTCTGTGTTTGAGTGTGTATGCAAGTCTGTGTTTTCTCCAGTCTGTCTTATATGTTTAATCTGTGTATTTAGCAGAGATCAGCCCATATCCCTTTGGTGGTAATCAGAATCCTTCTTAGGACTGATTACAGGGTTCAGGGACTGATAGGAGACAGGGTTAGGCTGGAGACTTGGACCTCTGAACCATTATCAGTACCTCCAAGGTGAGGGATTAGTTAGGACCCCAGTTTAGGGTCAGGTTAGACCCCCGGTCCTCCTCTTTCCTGTGACAGTGTATCAAGTCCTCAAGATTAACCCTGAGTTCAACGGATATCGTGTCAGGTAAATCTATTCTATATTTACATGCTGATGTTGCTAATCTATATGTTGTATAGAGTGTTGTTCTTTTAAGAATAGTTTACTGACATCGTACACATATCATAAGACCGTGTGACATTTTCACTGGCCAATAAAATTATTCCCAGTTGCCATGGATCCAGTAGCCCAGCTGGCTCTGCAGTTGCAGGGATTATCCATGGAGCTGACGGACATTAAGTCCAAAGTTTTGTCTCCCTCGGAGCAAACCAGATTTGAACCTAAAGTAGCTCTCCCGGACAGGTTCACTGGTGGGCGAGACAAGTTTTTTACCTTCAGGGAAGCATGTAAATTGTATTTTCGGCTTCGGCCTCGATCATCAGGGAGTGAAGAGCAGAGAGTGGGAATTGTTATCTCGCTCCTACAAGGGGACCCTCAATCCTGGGCCTTCTCCCTTCCTCCGGGATCCCTGGCTCTAGTCAGTAGATCGATTTTTTACTGCCCTGGGTTTGGTATATGATGACCCAGATCGGGTCTCTCTTGCTGAGACAAAATTACGTAAGATACAGCAGGGAGATCGTCCGCGGAGGAGGAATTTGCTTCTGAGTTCCGTAGATGGGCCACAGATACTCAGTGGAATGACCCAGCTCTTAGGAGCCAGTTTTGTCATGGGCTTTCTGACAAATTAAAGGACGTTTTGGCTCAGTATGATTCTCCTCCATCACTGGAGGCTGCTATGGCCCTAGCTATCCGTACTGATAGACGGCTCCGGGAGAGGTGCGAGGTAACTCCGCCCCCTGTTGTTACTCCACCTACTACTAAAGTCCCTTATGTTGAGGTTCCCCTTGTCTGTTCGGAGGAGCCTATGCAGTTGGGAGGGACATCATTTCGTAGGAGGGGATTGGCGGTACGCCGCAGGACTAGAAGGTGTTTCTTCTGCGGGAAAGAGGGACATTTTGTTGGGGGATGTCCATCCCGTGCCTTGTTGAGCAAAAAGTCGCCGGAAAACTGTTAATCCCAGGTTGTGTGGTGGACGACAACCTGGGAGTATGTATTTCGTCCGCTAGTTCTTCTCAGTTCCTTGTACCAGTGGAGGTGGTGGTTGGTACGAGAGTGGAGAGATTTTCTGTTCTTCTTGATAGTGGGTCCGGGGCTAATCTGGTTGACGCTCAGTTTGCTCAGGCTCAAGGTATGCATCTGAGTGTATTGGTCATACCGATCCCTATATTCTCCATTGACGCCAGGCCTCTCGGCCAAGGTAGCTTTGTTCATGAGGTTCATAACATTGACCTTCGGGTAGGGGCAATACATAGGGAACTATTATCTTTTTATGTGTTGGAGGGTCTACCTACTCCTATTGTGTTGGGACTTCCTTGGTTGGTTAAACATAACCCTGTGATTAATTGGCAGTCCAGAGATATAAGCCAATGGGGGGAGTTTTGCAAAAGTAACTGCATGAACACAGTCATCAGTGCGGTCGTGCCTAGTACTTTGCCTCCTTTTTTGGAGGACTTTGGGGATGTGTTCTCTGAGGAGGGGTGTCAGGAGTTGCCTCCTCATCGCGTGTATGACTGCTCTATTAATTTACTTCCTGATGCTAAGTTACCTAAAGCTAGGTTATATAACCTTTCTGGTCCTGAGAGGCAGGCTATGAAAGATTATATTTCGGAAAGTCTGGCCAAAGGGCATATTAGACCTTCATCTTCCCCAGTGGCCGCGGGGTTCTTCTTTGTGAAGAAAAAAGATGGAGGCCTACGCCCTTGCTTGGATTTCCGCGAACTTATTCGGATTACTGTTCGAGATCCGTATCCACTCCCTCTGATTCCTGATCTCTTCAATCAAATTGTTGGCGCCAAATGGTTCTCTAAATTGGATCTCAGGGGGGCGTATAATCTGATTAGGATAAAAGAGGGGGATGAGTGGAAAACGGCGTTTAACACGCCGGAGGGACATTATGAGATCATGCCTTTTGGTCTGACTACTGCACCAGCAGTATTCCAACATTTTGTTAATGACATTTTTCGTCATCTGGTGGGGCTGTTTGTGGTCGTATATTTGGATGACATTTTAATTTACTCACCAGATCTTGTGTCTCACCAGGAGCATGTGAGACAGGTGTTGCAGATCTTGCGAGACAATAAACTATACGCCAAACTGGAAAAGTGTGTATTCGCCGTACAGGAACTTCAGTTTTTGGGTTTCTTGGTGTCAGCCTCCGGTTTCCGTATGGACCCTGAAAAGGTGAGAGCAGTGCTTGAATGGGATCAGCCAGAGGATCTTAAGGCTCTGCAGCGTTTTCTGGGGTTTGCTAACTACTACCGGAAATTTATTTGTAATTTCTCATCTGTTGTCAAACCTCTCACTGACATGACAAGAAAAGGGACGGATTTTTCTAAATGGTCGGACAAAGCTTGCCAAGCTTTTTCCTCTTTGAAAAAATGTTTTGCTTCGGCACCCGTTCTCATCCAACCAGATGCATCACAGCCGTTCGTTGTGGAGGTGGACGCGTCTGACGTAGGGGTGGGTGCAATATTGTCCCAGGGTCCGTCCCTGGTAAATGGCATCCGTGCGCTTTCTTTTCTAAAAAATTGTCGTCCGCCGAAAGGAATTATGATATCGGCAATAGGGAACTTTTGGCCATTAAGTTGGCTTTTGAAGAATGGCGTCACTTTTTGGAGGGGGCAGTCCACCCGGTCACCGTCATCACAAGAACCTGCTGTATTTGGAATCTGCTAAGCGTCTGAATTCCAGACAAGCTCGATGGTCGTTGTTTTTTACCAGGTTTAATTTTGTTGTCACTTATCGCCCTGGATCTAAGAATGTTAAGGCGGATGCCTTGTCTCGCAGTTTCCCAGGGGCCGGGAAAATGGATGACCCGATTCCTATCCTTCAGGAGGGGGTGGTAGTGTCGGCTGTATGTTCTGAGCTTGAGGAGGAGGTGTTAGAGGCTCAGGGGGACGCCCCTGCAGGACCTCCAGGGAGACTGTTTGTCCCAAATCAGTTGAGACAAAAGGTTATTGAGGCACATCATAATTCTGCTTTAGCAGGACATCCAGGGAGTAAGGCTACTTTAGATCTCCTTTCTCGCCGGTTTTGGTGGCCTAACGTTAATAAAGATGTTTTAACTTTTGTCGCGTCCTGTGGGGTTTGTGCTCGCTCTAAGACCCCTCATACCCGTCCGTCTGGGACCCTCTTACCCTTGAAACTTCCGGAGCGTCCATGGACTCATTTGTCTATGGACTTCATCACGGACCTTCCTCAGTCGTCAGGGAAGACTGTCATACTGGTGGTTGTTGACAGGTTCAGTAAGATGGCACATTTCATTGCTCTTCCTGCCCTCCCTAATGCTAAAACTCTGGCGCAGGTGTTCATTGGGGAGATTGTGAGACTTCATGGGTTGCCTTCTGATGTGGTGTCAGATAGGGGGTCTCAGTTTGTGTCCAAGTTTTGGAGGGCATTTTGTTTACGTCGGGGGATGCAATTGTCATTTTCCTCGGCTTTTCATCCGCAGACCAATGGTCAGACAGAGCGTCTGAATCAGAGCTTAGAGACATATCTCCGGTGTTTTGTCTCAGAGAACCAGGAGGACTGGTCTTCTTTCTTGCCTCTGGCAGAGTTCGCTCTTAACAACAGGCGGAGCGAGTCCACTGGTAAGTCCCCGTTTTTTGGGGCATATGGTTTTCATCCCCAGTTTTGTACATTCAATGGGGGGGGCCCTTCTGGGGTTCCTGAGGAGGAGCGTTTCTCGTCGTCACTTGCTTCAGTGTGGAGAGGTGTATTGAATAATCTGAGTGCTATGGGGAACCGTTATAAACGTATGGCTGATAGGAGGAGAGTTTCTGGTCCAGATCTTAATGTGAACGATCTGGTATGGTTGTCTACCAGGAATATAAAACTTAAAGTTCCCTCCTGGAAGCTGGGCCCCAGATTCATCGGGCCGTACAGGATCAGTTCCATAATTAATCCTGTGGCATTTCGTCTGGACCTCCCTCCTACGTTTAAAATTCATAATGTGTTCCACAAGTCATTACTTAAGAGGTACGTGGCACCAGTCATACCATCACCTCTACCTCCTCCTCCAGTGGTGGTCAATGGTAACTTGGAGTTTCAAGTGTCAAAGATCATTGACTCACGTCTGAATCGCCGGTCCCTTCAGTACTTGGTGCATTGGAAGGGGTATGGTCCAGAGGAGAGGACGTGGGTTCCTGCGTCTGACATTAACGCAGATCGTTTGGTGCGGACCTTCCACAGAACTCACCCGGGCAAACCTGGCCCTGAGGGTCCGGAGGCCCCTCGTAGAAGGGGGGGTACTGTCATGTGTGCATCGCCACGAAGATCGTCGCGGTTGCACATTCTGACTTCTCACAGCTGAGTTGCTGTTTCTTTGTGTTTGGCAGTTAGGGAGTTAATTCTGTCTGTGCTCAGTTCTGGGACTGGGTGCAGTTTCTTCCGGCTGCAATTAATTATTTGTTGATTGGTTTCCTTTAAATCTCTGGTTGTCTGTGTTGGGAGTTGCCAGTGAAATTCTTCATGCAGACCACAGATAGGATTGTATCTGTATAGACTTAAGTTAAAGAGCTCCTTAGTTGTTTTAAGCTCACCTTGCTTAGAGTTTAATATCCCAGATCATTTATGTTCCTTCTGTGTTTGAGTGTGTATGCAAGTCTGTGTTTTCTCCAGTCTGTCTTATATGTCTAATCTATGTATTTAGCAGAGATCAGCCCATATCCCTTTGGTGGTAATCAGAATCCTTCTTAGGACTGATTACAGGGTTCAGGGACTGATAGGAGACAGGGTTAGGCTGGAGACTTGGACCTCTGAACCATTATCAGTACCTCCAAGGTGAGGGATTAGTTAGGACCCCAGTTTAGGGTCAGGTTAGACCCCCGGTCCTCCTCTTTCCTGTGACAGTGTATCAAGTCCTCAAGATTAACCCTGAGTTCAACGGATATCGTGTCAGGTAAATCTATTCTATATTTACATGCTGATGTTGCTAATCTATATGTTGTATAGAGTGTTGTTCTTTTAAGAATAGTTTACTGACATCGTACACATATCATAAGACCGCGTGACAGCTATCTGCCCCGGAGCAGATCCCCAAAGAACATAGGAAGCCCCCAAACATGTAATAGCGGTTAGACAAGAGGAAATACAGACACAGACAGAAAATAGTATGAGCAAACGTTGGGGCCCAATATGCTTAGACAGAAAAGGATAGGAAGGATACTTACTGCAATCCAAAAAAACCCTAAAAAAAGCCAACGCTACTAATTGCAAAAACACCTGAGATCACACGACCTCTACTGTTGTGAATGTGTTTGAGATGAGTTCTGAGCAGAGGCTCCCTCTGGTGGTTACAAGCGGTGCTAGTGAAGATTGTGAGGACTGGGAATCAGGTGTTACTGACTGGTCTTATATAAGGGAGTCATTTTCCCATCAGGGTTGCCGGTGATCAATTGTTCTGGTCTGAATCCTTCATTCCAGTTTCCCTTGTAGCCTGCTGTGTCGTGTCTGCTTCTCCTGCTAACAGATAAGTCTTTTTCTGCTTTTGTGTTTGTGCTTGATTTTTGCATTTTGTCCTGCACTTCTGTGGGGGCCTTCAGGGTCCCTCCGGGGGCTTCTGCCCTCTCAGTTTATTTCAGCCACTGAGTTTTGTTCTTTTGCTTTTTCCAGCTTTTTCAGTGGCTGCTGTTTTGATTTTGTTACACCAGAGAACTAATTTAGGTGGTAGAGGTCGTGTGATCTCAGGTGATTTTGAAATTAGTAGAGTTGGTGTTTTTCAGGGTTTTCTGGGATTGCAGTAAGTACCCTTCCTATCCTTTTCTATTTAGATAGTTTGGGCCCCAGCGTTTGCTTATACTATTTTCTTTCTGTGTCTGTATTTCCTCTTGTCTAACCGCCATTACATGTTTGGGGGCTTTCTATTATCTTTGGGGTTCTGCTCCGGGGCAGTTGGCTTTCCTGTTTCTATCTTTAGGTGTAGTTGGTTTCTCAGGCTGTGGCGAGGCGTCTGGGACCAACGTGGGAACGCTCCACGGCTGCCTCTGGTTGTGGTGGTTGGTCAGGGTGCTGCAATCTCATGGATTCCAGCTGCTCTGGTGTATTGCCTTTTTTTCCTTCACTCCTCAGCTACCGAAACATAACAGTATCACCGGCCCAAAAATTGAAAATTGTATGGTACTCACAGAAGGGAAAAAATATTTGAAAGAAAAAAGGTTGTCAGAGTTGTCAGAGATATTTTTCTGTTTGTTGCATTTTTTTTTTTTTTTTCCCTCTGTATCTCTGGGTGCTGGGGAGGATCTTTTCTCCCAATGGAGTTTGCACAGTTGTCTGGCCGTGTGGATCAGCTTGCCACTGAGGTTCAGAGTATTGCTGCATATCTTGCTAGGTTGCCTGTTGTGGAACCTAGGATCCCCATGCCAGATTTGTTTTTAGGGGATCGAGCTAAGTTTCAGAATTTCAAAAATAATTGTAAATTGTTTTTTGCCTTAAAATCTAAGTCCTCAGGAAACGCAGCGCAGCAGGTTCAAATTATCATCTCTCTCCTGCGCGGCGATCCTCAGGATTGGGCTTTTTCCCTGATACCTGGGGATCCTGTTTTGAGTGATGTTGATGCGTTTTTTCAGACTTTGGGGTTATTGTACGATGAGCCTAATGTCACTGATCAAGCTGAAAAAGCCTTGTTGGCATTAAATCAGGGGCTTGATGACGCTGAGTTATACTGTCAGAGATTCCGTAGGTGGGCAGTCCTGACCAAATGGAATGACGACGCTTTGGCGGCCCTTTTCCGGAAGGGTCTGTCAGATAATGTAAAGGATGTTATGGTGGGATTCCCTGTCCCCTCTGGTCTCAATGATTCTATGTCATTAGCGATTCAAATTGACAGACGTTTGCGTGAGCGGAGAAGTATGCGTGGAATGGTGTTGCCTTGTGAGCCAGCTTCTGAACCCATGCAGTGTGATAGAGTGGTGTCTGGGGCACAGCGTCATGAGTTTCGAAAGCGCAATGGGTTATGTTTCTACTGTGGTGATGCCTCTCATGCTATTTCAGTCTGCCCTAAGCGGGGAAGACGTTTTGCACGCTCAGTTGTCTTGGGTAGTGTTCAGACTAAGTTTTTATTAACTGTCACTCTGATATGCTCTCTGTCCCCATTTTCTGCTCAGGCTTTCGTTGATTCTGGAGCAGCTATTAACCTGATGGATTATGATTTTGCTAAACGTTGTGGGTTTCCCTTGATACCCCTACAGAAGTCTATTCCCCTACTGGGGATCGATTCTACCCCTTTGGCTGAGAATAAACCCCAGTTTTCTACTCAGGTGATAATGAGGGTTGAACCTGATCACCAGGAGTGCTGCAAATTTTTGGTTCTATATAATCTGCATGACATTATCGTGCTGGGTTTCCCTTGGTTACAGTCTCATAATCCTGTTTTGGATTGGAAATCTGTGTCTGTAACCAGTTGGGGCTGCCAATGTGTTAATACCAACACTCCTGTTTTTTCTGCCTCCCCCCAGGCTCAGGATGTTCCTGACTTTTTGTTTGATTTTTCTGATGTGTTTAGCGAAAGTAAATCTGCTTCCTTGCCTCCCCATAGGAGCTATGACTGCGCTATTGAATTAGTGCCGGGTAGTAAATTCCCTAAAGGTCGCCTTTTTAACTTGTCTGTACCTGAACATGACGCTATGCGGTCTTATATCAAGGAATCATTGGAGAAGGGTCATATCAGACCATCCTCTTCACCCTTAGGTGCCGGTTTTTTCTTTGTGGCCAAAAAGATGGTTCATTAAGGCCGTGTATTGATTATCGTCTCTTGAACAATATTACTGTGAAATATCAATACCCATTACCCTTGATTTCTGACCTGTTTTCCAGGGTGAAAAACGCTACTTGGTTTACCAAGCTTGACCTCAGGGGGGCGTATAACCTTATTCGCATTAAGCACGGGGATGAATGGAAGACGGCATTCAATACCCCTGAAGGGCATTTTGAGTACCTTAGTGATGCCCTTTGGGCTCACTAATGCTCCTTCCGTCTTCCAGTCCTTCATGAATGACATTTTCAGGGATTTTGTGGACAAATTTCTGATTGTTTATTTGGATGATATCTTGATTTTTTCTAATGACTGGGACTCTCATGTGAAACATGTTCGAACTGTATTCCAGATTTTGAGAGAGAATGCTCTGTATGTGAAGGGATCAAAGTGTCTTTTTGGCGTACAGAGGATCTCATTTCTGGGATTCATTTTGTCTCCATCTGTTATTGAAATGGACCCGGTCAAGGTTCAGGCCATCTGTGATTGGGTCCAACCTACTTCATTAAAGGCTCTTCAGAGATTTTTGGGTTTTGCCAATTTTTATCGTAAATTTATTGGTAATTTCTCGGTTATTGTTAAACCATTAACTGATTTGACCAGAAAGGGTTCTGATGTGGTGAATTGGCCTCCTGAGGCAGTCTCTGCATTTCAGGAACTTAAGCAGAGATTCACTTCTGCTCCTGTTCTACGGCAGCCTGATGTTTCTCTGCCATTTCAGGTGGAGGTTGATGCCTCTGAAATTGGGGCAGGTGCCGTTTTGTCCCAAAAAGATCCAGAGACCTCTAAAAGTAACCCTTGTGCCTTTTTCTCTCGAAAATTTTCTCCTACTGAACGTAATTATGACGTGGGTAATCGGGAGTTATTGGCCATGAAGTGGGCTTTTGAAGAGTGGAGACATTGGCTGGAGGGAGCCAAACATCAGGTGGTGGTCCTTACGGACCATAAGAATCTGGTCTATCTGGAATCTGCCAAGCGACTCAATCCTAGACAGGCCAGGTGGGCCTTGTTTTTCACACGTTTTAATTTTGTGGTTTCCTTTCTTCCTGGCACTAAGAATGTTAAGGCGGATGCCCTCTCGAGGAGTTTCCTTGCGGACTCTCCTGAGTTATCTGATCCTTCTGTTATTTTGAAAGAGGGTGTAGTTCTTTCCGCCATCTCGCCCAATTTGAGACTTGCTCTGGAGGGGTGTCAGGAGGATAGGCCAGAGCGCTGCCCTGTTGGAAAATTGTTTGTCCCGGACCAATGGAAAAAGAGTGTGATGTCTGAGATTCATTGTTCCGCATTGGCTGGGCATCCCGGAATTTTTGGTACCAGAGACTTGGTTAGTCGGTCCTTTTGGTGGCCTACCTTGTCTCGTGATGTCAGGGAATTTGTGCAGTCCTGCGGGACTTGCTCTCGCTCCAAGCCTTGCTCTCGCTCTAGTGGTTTGTTGATGCCATTGCCTGTGCCCAAGAGACCATGGACCCATATCTCTATGGATTTCATTTCCGATCTTCCTGTTTCTCAGAGAATGACCACCATCTGGGTAATTTGTGATAGGTTTTCCAAAATGATACATCTTGTGCCATTACCTAAGTTGCCTTCCTCCTCTGAATTGGTGCCGTTGTTCCTTCAGCACGTGGTTCGTTTACACGGCATTCCTGAGAACATTGTGTCTGACAGAGGAGTCCAGTTTGTTTCCAGATTTTGGATGGGCTTTTTGTTCTAAACTGGGTGTTCAATTGTCTTTCTCCTCGGCATTTCATCCTCAGACCAATGGTCAAACTGAGAGAACAAACCAGACATTGGAGACTTATCTAAGATGCTTTGTGTCTGCTGATCAGGATGACTGGGTCTCTTTTTTGCCTTTGGCTGAGTTTGCTCTTAATAATAGGGCTAGCTCTGCCACTTTGATGTCTCCGTTTTTCTGTAATTCTGGGTTTCACCCTCGATTTTCTTCAGGACAGACGGAGGCTTCTGTCTGTCCAGGTGTTGACTCTGTTGTTGAGCGTATGCAACAGATTTGGGACCAGGTAGTGGAGAGGTTGTCCCTCTCTCAGGAGAAGGCCCAGCGGTTTGCTAACCGGCATAGGACTTATGGTCCTCGGTTTAAAGTGGGGGACTTGGTCTGGTTGTCCTCAAAGAATATTCCTATGAGAGTAGCATCTCCTAAATTTAAGCCTAGGTTCATTGGACCTTATAAGATCATTGAGATTCTTAATCCTGTTTCTTTTCGTTTGCTTCTTCCAGGGACATTTAAGATCCATAACGTGTTCCACAAGTCCTTGTTGAAGAGGTTTGTTGAGCCAGTGGTTCCTGCTGCTGTGCCTCCTGACCCTGTTTTGGTTGAGGGCAATCTGGAGTATGTGGTTGAGAAAATATTGGATTCTCGTTTTTCTAGACGGAAACTCCAGTATTTGGTTAAATGGAGAGGTTATGGTCAGGAAGACAATTCTTGGGTGTTTGCTTCGGACATCCATGCTAGGAGACTTATCCGTGCGTATCATAGAACTCATCCTGACCGACCTGGTTGCTCAAATGAGGGTTCGGTGACCCCTCCTCAAGGGGGGGGTACTGTTGTGAATGGGTTTGAGATGAGTTCTGAGCAGAGGCTCCCTCTGGTGGTTACAAGCGGTGCTAGTGAAGATTGTGAGGACTGGGAATCAGGTGTTACTGACTGGTCTTATATAAGGGAGTCATTTTCCCATCAGGGTTGCCGGTGATCAATTGTTCTGGTCTGAATCCTTCATTCCAGTTTCCCTTGTAGCCTGCTGTGTCGTGTCTGCTTCTCCTGCTAACAGATAAGTCTTTTTCTGCTTTTGTGTTTGTGCTTGATTTTTGCATTTTGTCCTGCACTTCTGTGGGGGCCTTCAGGGTCCCTCCGGGGGCTTCTGCCCTCTCAGTTTAGTTCAGCCACTGAGTTTTGTTCTTTTGCTTTTTCCAGCTTTTTCAGTGGCTGCTGTTTTGATTTTGTTACACCAGAGAACTAATTTAGGTGGTAGAGGTCGTGTGATCTCAGGTGATTTTGAAATTAGTAGAGTTGGTGTTTTTCAGGGTTTTCTGGGATTGCAGTAAGTACCCTTCCTATCCTTTTCTATTTAGATAGTTTGGGCCCCAGCGTTTGCTCATACTATTTTCTTTCTGTGTCTGTATTTCCTCTTGTCTAACCGCCATTACATGTTTGGGGGCTTTCTATTATCTTTGGGGTTCTGCTCCAGGGCAGTTGGCTTTCCTGTTTCTATCTTTAGGTGTAGTTGGTTTCTCAGGCTGTGGCGAGGCGTCTGGGACCAACGTGGGAACGCTCCACGGCTGCCTCTGGTTGTGGTGGTTGGTCAGGGTGCTGCAATCCCATGGATTCCAGCTGCTCTGGTGTATTGCCTTTTTTTCCTTCACTCCTCAGCTACCGAAACATAACACTCTACCACCTAAATTAGTTGTCTGGTGTAACAAAAAAAAGCCGCAGCCACTGAAAAAACTGGAAAAGGCAAATGAACAAATAACAGTGGCTCCAGAGGAACTGAGAGGAGCCCAAGCCCCCCAGGGGGGGGGGAAACCTGGCTAACCTCACAGAAATGCAGAGAAATATGCAAATGGTAAGCACAAAAACAAAAAACAGAAAATATCTTATCTGAGAGCAGAAGAGGCAAGACTCAGCAAGCTTCCAAGTGAACCAGGAAACAACGTTGAGACAAGAACAATTGATCACCGGCAACCATGATGGGAGGGAACCTCCCTTATATCCAGCCAGTCTGTAATTCCTGATTGCCAATCCTCATTGAATGGTTCAGCACTGTCTGCAACCACCAGAGGGAGCTTCTGCTCAGAATTCATTTCTAACACATTCACAACAGGGGTCGGCGGGGAGGTGGAGCGGGGGTGTCGGATCATACTCACCCCTCCGCCGGCGCGGTCTCTGCAGCCCCCTGCTTCTCCCATGATCTCCGGCTCCTTCCTGCAGCGGTGTCACGCTGTATAGCAGATATATATATGTGATGACAATAATCTATATCAAAAGGGCAACATACTATATAACATGCGCATAGATATATGATAACATAGATTTACCTGACAGAAAGTCCAGTGGGTCAAAACGGAATCCGTTATACGCTGTCTCCGGCTAGAGGGTGACCGGGGTCTAAGCTGACCCTAACTGGGGTCCTAACTAAACCCTCAACCTGGAGGTACTGTTAAAGGTACAGAGGTCCAGGCCACCAGCGTAAACCCTGTCTCCTATCAATCCCTGCCAACTGTATTCTAGTCCTAAGAAGGACCCTGAATACCACCAAAGGGAATGACCAGGTAACGGTTAATGAACAGAAAGACATACAAGAAAGATAAGAAATAAAGTAAATAAAGTCTTACATACAACACTCACACACAGTAGGAACACCTTAGGTCTCAGAGAAAAACTATATGCTGTAAGAGTAAAAACAACTAAGGAGCTCTTAGCTTAAGTATTCTCAGAACCGATCCAGTCTGCTAAACTATATGAATGCTTTCACCGGCGTCTAACACCCAGACTGGCAGAAATATAAAGGAAACTAATTAGAACATAATCAAAAGCAGCCGGGCGAGGCTGCACCTAGCCTTAGCAAAGAGCTAGGAAAAATTAACTCTCTCATTACCAAAAAACAAAGAAACAGCAGCTCAGCTGTGAGAAGTCAGAATGTGCAATCGCGACGATCTTCATGGCGATGCACCCATGACAGTACCCCCCCTTCTACGAGGGGCCTCCGGACCCTCATGACCAGGTCTGTCCGGGTAAATTGTGTGAAAGGTCCGAACCAATCGATCTGCGTTATCATCCGACGCAGGGACCCACGTCCTCTCCTCAGGACCATACCCCCTCCAATGAACTTCCACGTTATCATTGACTACCACTGAAGGAGGAGGTAGAGGTGACGGTATGACTGGTGCCACATACCTTTTAAGTAATGACTTGTGAAACACATTATGAATTTTAAACGTAGGAGGGAGGTCCAGACAAAATGCCACAGGATTAATTATGGAACTGATCCTGTATGGCCCGATGAATCTGGGACCCAACCTCCAGGAGGGAACTTTAAGTTTTATATTCCTGGTAGACAACCACACCAGATCGTTCACCTTCAGATCTAGACCAGAAACTCTCCTCCTATCAGCCATCCGTTTGTAAGGGTTCTCCGTAACCTTCAGTCTTAAGCGATCTGGAACTATCAGTCTCCCTGGAAGTCCCACAGGGGCGTCCCCCTGAGCCCCCAATACCTCCCCCTCAAGCTCAGAGCATACAGCTGACACTACAACTCCCTCCTGAGGAATAGGAACCGGATCATCCGTCTTCCCGTCCCCTGGGAAAGTACGAGATAAAGCATCAGGAAGCAACTTTATTGAGCAGTCATATGTGCGATGAGGAGGTAACTCTTTACACCCCTCCTCTGAGAACACCCCCCAAAAGTCCTCCAGAAAAGGAGGCAAAGTCCCAGGCACAACCGCACCGATGACCGTGCTCATGCAGTTATTCTTGCAAAATTCACCCCACTGGCTTATCTTTCTGGATTGCCAATCAATCACTGGGTTATGTTTAGCCAACCAAGGAAGTCCCAACACAATAGGAGCAGGCAGACCCTCCAACACATAACAAGACAATTGCTCTTTATGTATTGCCCCTACTCGAAGATCTATGTTATGAACAGCTTGTACCAAGCTACCTTGACCAAGAGGTCTAGAATCAATAGAGAGTATAGGGACCGGTTTGGCCAATACACTCAGTTGCATACCATGCACCTGGGCAAACCGAGCGTCCACCAGATTAGCCCCGGACCCACAATCAAGAAAAACAGAAATCCTCTCAGTTCTAGTACCAATCACCACCTCCGCAGGCACGAGAAACTGAGAGGGATTTGGGGACGAAATACACACTCCCAGGTTAACTCCTTGGTTCAAAGAGGTCCGGGATGGACACCCCCCAACAAAATGTCCCTCTCTCCCGCAAAAGAAACACCTTCTAGTCTTGCGGCGCACCGCTGATTCCCTCCTACAAAATGTCCCTCCCAACTGCATGGGTTCCTCAGAACAGACCAGGGGAACCTCAGTATAAGGGACTTTAGTAGTAGGTGGAGTCATCACGGGGGGCGGAGTTACCTCGCGTCTTCCCCGAAGACGTCTATCAATGCGAATAGCGAGGGCCATCGCAGCCTCCAGTGATGGAGGAGAATCATACTGAGCCAACACATCTTTTAATTTGTCAGACAACCCTTGACAAAACTGGCTCCTAAGAGCTGGGTCATTCCACTGAGTATCTGTTGCCCATCTACGGAACTCAGAAGAATATTCCTCCGCTGGACGATTTCCTTGCCGTATTTTACGTAACCTTGTTTCAGCAAGGGAGACTCGATCCGGATCATCATATACCAGACCCAGGGCAGTAAAAAAATCGATCCACTGACTGGAGATCTGGGGAGCCTGGAGGAATAGAGAACGCCCAAGATTGAGGGTCCCCTTGTAAGAGCGAGATAACAATTCCCACCCTCTGCTCTTCACTCCCAGATGACCGAGGCCGCAGCCGAAAGTACAATTTACATGCCTCCCGGAAAGTAAAAAATTTGTCCCGCCCACCAGTGAACCTGTCCGGGAGAGCAACCTTAGGTTCAGATCTGGTTTGCTCCGGGGGGGACAAAACCTTGGACTTAATGTCTGCCAACTCCATGGACAATCCCTGCAACTGCCGGGCCAGCTGGGCTACTGGATCCATGACAGCTGAGGAGAATCTTTAGTATGGGCCGGTGAAAATGTCACGCTGTATAGCAGATATATATATGTGATGACAATAATCTATATCAAAAGGGCAACATACTATATAACATGCGCATAGATATATGATAACATAGATTTACCTGACAGAAAGTCCAGTGGGTCAAAACGGAATCCGTTATACGCTGTCTCCGGCTAGAGGGTGACCGGGGTCTAAGCTGACCCTAACTGGGGTCCTAACTAAACCCTCAACCTGGAGGTACTGTTAAAGGTACAGAGGTCCAGGCCACCAGCGTAAACCCTGTCTCCTATCAATCCCTGCCAACTGTATTCTAGTCCTAAGAAGGACCCTGAATACCACCAAAGGGAATGACCAGGTAACGGTTAATGAACAGAAAGACATACAAGAAAGATAAGAAATAAAGTAAATAAAGTCTTACATACAACACTCACACACAGTAGGAACACCTTAGGTCTCAGAGAAAAACTATATGCTGTAAGAGTAAAAACAACTAAGGAGCTCTTAGCTTAAGTATTCTCAGAACCGATCCAGTCTGCTAAACTATATGAATGCTTTCACCGGCGTCTAACACCCAGACTGGCAGAAATATAAAGGAAACTAATTAGAACATAATCAAAAGCAGCCGGGCGAGGCTGCACCTAGCCTTAGCAAAGAGCTAGGAAAAATTAACTCTCTCATTACCAAAAAACAAAGAAACAGCAGCTCAGCTGTGAGAAGTCAGAATGTGCAATCGCGACGATCTTCATGGCGATGCACCCATGACAAGCGGTCACATGGTACCGCTCATTAAAGTCATGAATATGCACATATTCATGACTTTAATGAGCGGTACCACGTGACCGCTGTAGGACGGAAGCGCTGTGGAGACCGCCCTGGAGAAGAGGAGACGCTGCAGAGAGTGACGCGCCGGCGGAGTGGTGAGTATAGCGATATTTACCTGTCCCCGGACCACCGCTGCGCGCTGCTCCCTCGTCCGACTCCTCTGGCTGTGAATATTCAGGCAGAGGGCGCGATGATGTCGTTAGTGCGCGCCGCGCCCTCTGCCTGATCATTCACTGCCGAGGACCCGGAAGAGGGAGCAGTGCGTAGCGGTGGACCGGTCCGGTGACAGGTAAATATCTCAGGTGCCGGGGTCTTGAGCGAGCGGTGACACCGGCACCTGTCCCCCATAGCGTGCCAGTGTCACCGCCTGCTCAGAACACCGACACCTGGCCCCAGCGACGAGAGGTGAGTATGTCATTTTTTTGCAGCAGCGCGGCAGCATAAGGGACGTATACTATGGGGCATAATCTGTGGAGCATATGGGGCATAATCTGGAGCATATGGGGGCATAATCTGTGGATCATACGGGGGCATAATCTGTGCAGCATATGGGGGCATAATCTGGAGCATATGGGGGCATAATCTGTGGAGCATATGGGGCATAATCAGGGGAGCATATGGGGGCATAATCTGTGCAGCATATGGGGGCATAATCAGGGGAGCATATGGGGGCATAATCTGTGCAGCATATGGGGGCATAATCTGTGGAGCATACGGGGGCATAATCTGTGCAGCATATGGGGGAATAATCTGTGAATCATACGGGGGCATAATCTGTGCAGTTTATGGGGGCCTAATCTATGGAGCATATGGAGGCATAATCAGGGGAGCATATGGGGGCATAATCTGTGCATCATATGGGGCATAATCTGTGGATCATATGGGGGCCTAATCTATGGAGCATATGGGGCATAATCTGTGGAGCATATGGGGGCATAATCTGTGGAGCATACGGGGGCATAATCAGGGGAGCATATGGGGGCATAATCTGTGCAGCATATGGGGGCATAATCTGGAGCATATGGGGGCATAATCTGTGGAGCATATGGGGCATAATCAGGGGAGCATATGGAGGCATAATCTGTGGAGCATATGGGGGCATAATCTGGAGGATATGGGGGCATAATCTGTGGATCATACGGGGGCATAATCTGTGCAGCATATGGGGGCATAATCTGGAGCATATGGGGCATAATCTGTGGAGCATATGGGGGCATAATCAGGGGAGCATATGGGGGCATAATCTGTGCAGCATATGGGGCATAATCAGGGGAGCATATGGGGGCATAATCTGTGTAGCATACGGGGGCATAATCAGGGGAGCATATGGGGGCATAATCTGTGCAGCATATGGAGGCATAATCTGTGGATCATACGGGGGCATAATCTGTGCAGTTTATGGGGGCCTAATCTATGGAGCATATGGGGGCATAATCAGGGGAGCATAATCTGTGCAGCATATGGGGGCATAATCTGTGGATCATACGGGGCATAATCTGTGCAGTTTATGGGGGCCTAATCTATGGAGCATATGGGGGCATAATCTGTGGAGCATATGGGGCATAATCTGTGGATCATATGGGGGCCTAATCTATGGAGCATATGGGGCATAATCTGTGGAGCATATGGGGGCATAATCTGTGGAGCATACGGGGGCATAATCAGGGGAGCATATGGGGGCATAATCTGTGCAGCATATGGGGGCATAATCTGGAGCATATGGGGGCATAATCTGTGGAGCATATGGGGGCATAATCAGGGGAGCATATGGAGGCATAATCTGTGGAGCATATGGGGGCATAATCTGTGGATCATACGGGGGCATAATCTGTGCAGCATATGGGGGCATAATCTGGAGCATATGGGGCATAATCTGTGGAGCATATGAGGGCATAATCAGGGGAGCATATGGGGGCATAATCTGTGCAGCATATGGGGGCATAATCAGGGGAGCATATGGGGGCATAATCTGTGCAGCATACGGGGGCATAATCTGTGGAGCATATGGGGGCATAATCTGGAGCATATGGGGGCATAATCTGTGGATCATACGGGGGCATAATCTGTGCAGCATATGGGGGCATAATCTGGAGCATATGGGGCATAATCAGGGGAGCATATGGGGGCATAATCTGTGCAGCATATGGGGGCATAATCAGGGGAGCATATGGGGGCATAATCTGTGTAGCATACGGGGGCATAATCAGGGGAGCATATGGGGGCATAATCTGTGCAGCACATGGAGGCATAATCTGTGGATCATACGGGGGCATAATCTGTGCAGTTTATGGGGGCCTAATCTATGGAGCATATGGGGGCATAATCAGGGGAGCATAATCTGTGCAGCATATGGGGGCATAATCTGTGGATCATACGGGGGCATAATCTGTGCAGTTTATGGGGGCCTAATCTATGGAGCATATGGGGGCATAATCTGTGGAGCATATGGGGCATAATCTGTGGATCATATGGGGGCCTAATCTATGGAGCATATGGGGCATAATCTGTGGAGCATATGGGGGCATAATCTGTGGAGCATACGGGGGCATAATCAGGGGAGCATATGGGGGCATAATCTGTGCAGCATATGGGGGCATAATCTGGAGCATATGGGGGCATAATCTGTGGAGCATATGGGGGCATAATCAGGGGAGCATATGGAGGCATAATCTGTGGAGCATATGGGGCATAATCTGTGGATCATACGGGGGCATAATCTGTGCAGCATATGGGGCATAATCTGGAGCATATGGGGCATAATCTGTGGAGCATATGGGGGCATAATCAGGGGAGCATATGGGGGCATAATCTGTGCAGCATATGGGGGCATAATCAGGGGAGCATATGGGGGCATAATCTGTGCAGCATACGGGGGCATAATCAGGGGAGCATATGGGGGCATAATCTGTGCAGCATATGAAGGCATAATCTGTGGATCATACGGGGGCATAATCTGTGCAGTTTATGGGGCCTAATCTATGGAGCATATGGGGGCATAATCAGGGGAACATAATCTGTGCAGCATATGGGGGCATAATCTGTGGATCATACGGGGGCATAATCTGTGCAGTTTATGGGGGCCTAATCTATGGAGCATATGGGGGCATAATCTGTGGAGCATATGGGGGCATAATCTGTGGAGCATATGGGGCATAATCAGGGGAGCATATGGGGCATAATCAGGGGAGCATATGGGGGCCTAATCTATGGAGCATATGGGGGCATAATCATTTTTCACCCTAGGCTTATACGCGAGTCAATACGTTTTCCCAGTTTTTTGTGGCAAAATTAGGGGGGTCGGCTTATACACAGGTCGGCTTATACAGGAGTATATACGGTACTTGAATTAAAAATTCCATATCCTTCCCTAACGACACTAACTGCTTTTCTTTATTTTCACTTCCTTTTTTGTTGAAGCTTTGTTTGAGAATCCCAGTGCATGCTGGGATACTCAAACAAAGCGTCATCAGGGGGCAGAGGCTGCGGTCACTGCCGCAGCCCCTGCTCTCTCCCTGACAAGAATCGTAATCAGTGACATTCATTTTAGGGCCTGGGCTAGTCCCTGTGCAATGTGCTTTTTGAGATGCGCACAATGACAGTGCGCTCTATTGCTGCTGGCTCAGATCAGCAGTAACGAGCTGGCAACAGTGCAGAGCGCACTGTTAGTATGTGTTCTAACACTATCTGGCATTCAAAGACCAGTGCCGCCCCCACAAGTGACAAAATATGCTGTAATCGTACTGACTCGAAGAAAAGGATTATCTTATCACTAGCAACTGCACAGTGAATGACATACAAAAATAAAAAATAATTCTTGAACTGTTTGTGTGTTAATTCTGTCTCCCAAATATCAGAATAAGCAAGTTTCACATTTAAGCTCTACGCTGAACACTTGACGCGGATCTGTTTGTCTAAATCCCCAAATTCATACTGAATCTGCTGTATGACCATTCACTATAAGGGGGCAGATAGACTTAAGGCTATGCCACATTTAGCGATCGCACCAGCGATCACGACAACGACACAAGCTGACGAGATTGTTGGTGTGATCGCTATAAGGTCGCTAGTAGCTTCCAAACAGGAAGATCTCATCAACGACGCATCATCGATCTGTATAACGACTTCGGCGTCGTTAGGACGTGCCAGACAGCATGTATTGTCAAAGATCACAACCTCGATAGGCGTGATTGAGCGCAACCTTTTCCACGCCCCTCAGCACAGATTAGTGGTCACTATATGTCATGACTGTTTATGTCACAGTTCTCTCGCTTTGTGATTGGATGACCGCGTCATAAAAGACGACATATTAGCGCTCCTTTCCATTGCTCTCGAGTGGAAGCGGTTCATTCAAATCTCCAGCATCGTTCCAGTGCGTCCTGCTAGCCTTCTTTGCAGCTACTGCGATCCAGTTTGTGCCACTATTGCGTTTGCTGCGATCCAGTCTGTGCCGTTATTGATCTTTTTTTTCTGCGATCCACTCTGTGCCTCTATTGCATTTGCTGCGATCCAGTCTGTGCCGTAATTTTTATTTTTTTTTCTGCGATCCAGTTTGTGGCGCTATTGTGTTTCCCGCGGATTTATTTTTTTCCAGGATCACAAACAAGTCTTGTAAGGTAGGTATTTTTTTTTGTCACATTTAATTTTTAATTTTTTTTAATTTAATTTTACAGATCCATTTTAAGATCCCAGCTGTTGTTAACCATTGTCGTCCATCAATTGTTTTTTTTTTATTTGCCATTGTTTTGTTCTGGCGCGCTCACCACCACCATTTTATGATCCCTGCTGTTTTTACCGTAGTTGTCCATCTATGACTTTTATTTAGGTCTGCCATTGTTTTCTCCTGCTGCGCCCACCACCACCATTTTATGATCCCTGCTGTTTTTACCGTAGTTGTCCATCTATGATTTTTATTTTGGTCTGCCATTGTTTTCTCCAGCTGCGCCCACAACCACCATTTTATGTTCCCTTCTGTGTTCTATGTTGTAGGCTATGTAAGCATTTTATTTAACCATTATGCCGTTCTCACATAATCCTTTTTTTATTACAGATGGCCGATAAGCATGAATTTCTGCGGGAATTCATCGAGATGTACCGCTCGATGCCTTGCCTGTGGAAAATAAAGTTGGCTGATTACTGCAACAGGCTAAAAAAGAAGGACGCGTACCAAAAACTGGTGGAGCTGTGCAAAAAACGTTATCCCGATGAACCAGCGGATAAGTCATCGGTCAAAAAACGTATTCAGGCCCTCCGCACTGTTTACAAAAAGGAATTAAACAAAGTGCAGAATTCTACCAAGTCTGGAGCCGGGGCCGAAGATGTTTATGTCCCCAAATTGTGGTACTTTGAGCTGTTTTCTTTCACAAGGGACCAAGAAGTACCCAGACAAGCGACTTCCATGTTGGAACCAGACCCGGTGATCCAGCCGGACTTCCCTGTCGTACATGTAAGTACCTTTGTATTAAAACACATTTTAATGTACATGCCAAAATGGACTTGAAATTAAAAATATAATTGTGAAATGTAGATAAAATGGCTGAATTAATCCCTTCATGTACTGATAATTTATCTAGCTCAACGGTTGAGGCCTATCCCTTTACAAGTGCCGTTTTCACATTTTTGCTGTATTTGGGTGTTATAGTGTGAAGATGGTGTACAATAATAAATTATATTGTGGTACCGTGTTAGCCAGAAAAATCGATGTGAATACTTTTCCATCCAATTATGACAAGAGCATTCTTAAGGTGATACCTTTATTGGCTAACCAGAAAATTATATGTTCGCTAGCTTTCAGAGCGCAGAGGCTCCTTCTTCAGGCAAGATTCCAAATGTAATCTTGCCTGAAGAAGGAGCCTCTGCGCTCTGAAAGCTAGCGAACATATAATTTTCTGGTTAGCCAATAAAGGTATCACCTTAAGAATGCTCTTGTCATAATTGGATGGAAAAGTATTCACATCGATAGTGTGAAGATAAATTTCTTTTTCTTAGTGATTTAACATTCGTTTTTTTGTTCATGCAGGACACAGAAGAGGCTGTCTCCACACCTCCGACTGAAGAAGACAGCATGGCGTTGGTCCAAGAGGACGAAGCAGTTGAGCCACCATCCTCATCTGTGCGGAGCCGGCTGACATTTTCTGGCAGAAAAAGGAAGGCTCCCACCTCGGCTACTCCAGAATTGATAGAAATAGCCAAAAAAGTCCATACGGCGGAAAAAGACCAACCAAAAATAAAGGGTTTGCATACTACGCTAATGAGAAGCTGCCAATACTGGATCCTATACAGCGGGTTCATGCAGAGAGACTCATGTTTGAGGTCCTGAGTCAAGCATCATTAGGAAACCTTAATAACAGTTATGTTGTAACGGCCAGACAGCAGTACCCGGAATACTCATGGCCGCACAATCCTGTGCCGAACCCAATTGGGATAAATCCACCAAACCCAAACGTTGTTGCTCCACCTTATTTTTATACACCGCCGAGGCAACGTGGTAATGGCAACGATCCATTTTACCAGCAGTTGTAGTTTTTTAAAATATTTTCAAAAGTTTTTTGTTGTCTATATTTTTTTTACATTGTTAAATTTTTTTAATTAAATCTTATTTATCTACTGAATTGTGCTCTTTTATTCTTATTAATGTCAACAATATTGTTGACAACTATTAAAATGTTGTATTTTTATTCCATCTACTTGTTTCTACTTGTCACACACGGGGTCATGGGAGTACCAGCAGTCATAGGAGTTCCAGCATTGATAAAAAAATTAAATGAAAAAAATTTCAAAAATTAACAACATTTCTTTTAAAGGCCCCTGGTCACACTAGCGCTAAAGCCTTATAATAAAAAATAATACACCACAGCTGCGTATATAAACTTAAAATATATCATATATATTTTTGGTCATATATATTTGTAGTCCAAAAAAATAAAAATAAAAAAAACAATACAATAATACAAATAATCATAAAAAAAAAAAAAATAATGACTGCCCCCCCTTTGGAGGCCAGCCACCAAAAAAAAACAAACAAACAAATAATAATAATAAAAAAAAAAATTAAAGAGTGCCCCCTGTTATGTTTTGGTAGCTGAGGAGAGCATGCAAGAACGGCAATACACCAGAGAGGTTGGAATCTACTGGATTGCAGTACCCTGACTAACCACCACAACTAAAGGCAGCCGTGGAGCGTTCCTACGTTGGTCCTAGATGCCTCGTCACAGCCTGAGAGGCTAACTACACCTAAAGATAGAAAGAGGAAAGCTATCTGCCCCGGAGCAGATCCCCAAAGAACATAGGAAGCCCCCAAACATGTAATGGCGGTTAGACAGGAGGAAATACAGACACAGACAAAAAAATAGTATGAGCAAACGCTGGGGCCCAATCTGCCTAGACAGAAAAGAATAGGAAGGATACTTACTGCAATTCCAAAAAACCCTAAAAAAAGCCAACGCTACTAATTGCAAAAACACCTGAGATCACACGACCTCTACCACCTAAGTTAGTTCTCTGGTGTAACAAAACTAAGCCGCAGCCACAGAAAAAACTGGAAAAGGCAAATAAACAAACAACAGTGGCTCCAGAGGAACCGAGAGGAGCCCAAGCCCCCCGGGGAGGGAAACCTGGCCAACCTCACAGAAATGCAGAGAAAAATGCAAATGGCAAGCACAAAAACAAAAAACAGAAAATATCTTATCTGAGAGCAGGAGAAGAGGCAAGACTCAGCAAGCTTCCAAGTGAACCAGGAAACAACGTTGAGACAAGAACAATTGATCACCGGCAACCATGATGGGGGAAACCTCCCTTATATCCAGCCAGTCTGTAATTCCTGATTGCCAATCCTCATTGAATGGTTCAGTACTGTTTGTAACCACCAGAGGGAGCTTCTGCTCAGAATTCATTTCTAAAACATTCATAACAGTACCCCCCCCTTGAGGAGGGGTCACCGAACCCTCATTTGTGCAACCAGGTCGGTCAGGATGAGCTCTGTGATACGCACGGATCAGTCTCCTAGCATGGATGTCCGAAGCAAACACCCAAGAATTGTCCTCCTGACCATAACCTCTCCACTTAACCAAATATTGGAGTTTCCGTCTAGAAAAACGAGAATCCAATATTTTCTCAACCACATACTCCAGATTGCCCTCAACCAAAACAGGGTCAGGGGGCGCAGCCATAGGAACCACTGGCTCGACAAACCTCTTCAATAAGGACTTGTGGAACACGTTATGGATCTTAAATGTCCCTGGAAGAAGTAAACGAAAGGAAACAGGATTAAGAATCTCCATGATCTTATAAGGTCCAATGAACCTAGGCTTAAACTTAGGAGATGCAACTCTCATAGGGATATTTCTTGAGGACAACCAGACCAAGTCCCCCACTTTAAACCGAGGAACATCAGTCCTATGCCGGTTGGCAAACCGCTGGGCCCTCTCCTGAGAGAGGGACAACCTCTCCACTACCTGGTCCCAAATCTGCTGCATACGCTCCACAACAGAGAGAACACCCGGACAGACAGAAGCCTCCGTCTGTCCCGAAGAAAATCGAGGGAGAAACCCAAAATTGCAGAAAAATGGAGACATCAAAGTGGCAGAGCTTGCCCTATTATTAAGAGCAAACTGAGCCAAAGGCAAAAAAGAGACCCAGTCATCTTGATCAGCAGACACAAAGCATCTCAGATAAGTCTCCAATGTCTGGTTTGTTCTCTCAGCTTGTCCATTGGTCTGAGGATGAAAAGCAGAGGAGAAAGACAATTGAACACCAAGTTTAGAACAAAAAGTCCTTCAAAATCTGGAAACAAACTGGACTCCTCTGTCAGACACAATGTTCTCAGGAATGCCGTGTAACCAAACCACGTGCTGAAGGAACAAAGGCACCAATTCGGAGGAGGAAGGCAACTTAGGTAATGGCACAAGATGTATCATCTTGGAAAACCTATCACAAATCACCCAGATAACGGTCATTCTCTGAGAAACAGGGTGTCAGGATCCCGTCTGGGTTGGAGCCGATGTTACTGCAAACACTAGGGAAAGCAGAGGCAGGTAGCGTAGTCAGAAGGCAGGCCGAGGTCGGTACACAGGAAAGCAGTGTTTGTAGCAGGGAAGCAGGCAAATAACGTAGTCAGGTGGCAGCCGGAGGTCGGTACACAGGAAAGGCAGTTCGGTAGCAGAGGAGCAGGCAGATAACGTAGTCAGGTGGCAGCAGGAGGTCGGTACACAGGAGAGCAGTGTTTGTAACAGCAGGAACAGCAGGAGAAAGAGCTTGACTAAAGGCTGGAAGCACAATAATCTCGCAATGACACACCCACAGGGCCAGGTTTATATAGGGTGTGTAATTGGCAATCAGAGGCCCAATCAAGAGAGCACTAGGTGTAGCCAATCAGGAAGAACAGTCAATGGTATCTGGGTTCAGCAAGGAACTTTGCAGCCAGCAGAATAGCTCAGATGGTAGAGCTGCTGGCCAGTGGACAAGAGGTACTGGGTTCGACTCCTGACACAGGGAGGTCGGAAATAAAATCCATAGAGATATGGGTCCATGGTCTCTTGGGCACAGGCAATGGCATCAACAAACCACTAGAGCGAAAGAAAGGCTTGGAGCGAGAGAAAGTCCCACAGGACTGCACAAACTCCCTTGTTGTGAATGGGTTTGAGATGAGTTCTGAGCAGAGGCTCCCTCTGGTGGTTACAAGCGGTACTAGTGAGGATTGGGAATCAGGTGTTACTGATTGGTCTTATTTAAGGGAATCATTTTCCCATCAGGGTTGCCGGTGATCAATTGTTCTGGTCTGAATCCTTCTTTCCAGTTTCCCTTGTAGCCTGCTGTGTCGTGTCTGCATCTCCTGCTATCAGATAAGACAATTTCTTATTTTGTGTTTTTGCTATATTTTTGCATTTTGTCCTGCACTTCTGTGGGGCCCTTCTGGGTCCCCTCCGGGGGCTTTTGCCCTCTCAGTTTAGTCCAGCCACTGTGTTTTGTACTTTTGCTTTTTGCAGTTTTTTCAGTGGCTGCTGTTTTTGTTACACCAGAGAACTAATTTAGGTGGTAGAGGTCGTGTGATCTCAGGTGTTTTTGAAATTAGTAGAGTTGGTGCCTTTCAGGGTTTTCTGGGATTGCAGTAAGTACCCTTCCTATCCTTTTCTATTTAGTTAGTTTGGGCCCCAGCGTTTGCTCATACTATTTTCTTTCTGTGTCAGTATTTCCTCTTGTCTAACCGCCATTACATGTTTGGGGGCTTTCTATTATCTTTGGGGTTCTGCTCCGGGGCAGATAGCTTTCCTATTTCTATCTTTAGGTGTAGTTAGTTTCTCAGGCTGTGACGAGGCGTCTAGGACCATCGTAGGAACGCTCCACGGCTGCCTCTAGTTGCGGTGGTTAGTCAGGGTACTGCAATCTCATAGATTCCAACTGCTCTGGTGTATTTCCTTTTTTACCTGCACTCCTCAGCTACCGTAACATAACAGTATCACCGGCCATAAAAATTGTATGGTACTCACAGAAGGGAAAAAATATTTTGAAGGAAGAAAAGTTGTCAGAGATATTTTTCTGTTTGTTGCATTTTTTTTTTTTTTCCCCTCTGTATCTCTGGGTGCTGGGGAGGATCTTTTCTCCCAATGGAGTTTGCACAGTTGTCTGGCCGTGTGGATCAGCTTGCCACTGAGGTTCGGAGTATTGCTGCATATCTTGCTAGGTTGCATGTTGTGGAACCTAGGATCCCCATGCCAGATTTGTTTTCAGGGGATCGAGCTAAGTTTCAGAATTTCAAAAATAATTGTAAATTGTTTCTTGCCTTAAAATCTAAGTCCTCAGGAAACGCAGCGCAGCAGGTTCAAATTGTCATCTCTCTCCTGCGCGGCGATCCTCAGGATTGGGCTTTTTCCCTCACACCTGGGGATCCTGTTTTGAGTGATGTTGATGCATTTTTTCAGGCTTTGGGGTTATTGTACGATGAGCCTAATGTCACTGATCAAGCTGAAAAAGCCTTGTTGGCATTAAATCAGGGCTTGATGACGCTGAGTTATACTGTCAGAGATTCCGTAGGTGGGCAGTCCTGACCAAATGGAATGACGACGCTTTGGCGGCCCTTTTCCGGAAGGGTCTGTCGGATAATGTAAAGGATGTTATGGTGGGATTCCCTGTCCCCTCTGGTCTCAATGATTCTATGTCATTAGCGATTCAAATTGACAGACGTTTGCGTGAGCGGAGAAGTATGCGTGGAGTGGTGTTGCCTTGTGAGCCAGCTGCTGAGCCCATGCAGTGTGATGGAGTGGTGTCTGGGGCACAGCGTCATGAGTTTCGAAAGCGCAATGGGTTATGTTTCTACTGTGGTGATGCCTCTCATGCTATTTCAGTCTGCCCTAAGCGGGGAAGACGTTTTGCACGCTCAGTTGTCTTGGGTGGTGTTCAGACTAAGTTTTTATTAACTGTCACTCTGATATGCTCTCTGTCCTCATTTTCTGCTCAGGCTTTCGTTGATTCTGGAGCAGCTATTAACCTGATGGATTATGATTTTGCTAAACGTTGTGGATTTCCCTTGATACCCCTACAGAAGTCTATTCCCCTACTGGGGATCGATTCTACCCCTTTGGCTGAGAATACACCCCAGTTTTCTACTCAGGTGATAATGAGGGTTGAACCTGATCACCAGGAGTGCTGCAAATTTTTGGTTCTATATAATCTGCATGACATTATCGTGCTGGGTTTCCCTTGGTTACAGTCTCATAATCCTGTTTTGGATTGGAAATCTGTGTCTGTAACCAGTTGGGGCTGCCAATGTGTTAATACCAACACTCCTGTTTTTTCTGCCTCCCCCCAGGCTGAGGATGTTCCTGACTTTTTGTTTGATTTTTCTGATGTGTTTAGCGAAAGTAAATCTGCATCCTTACCTCCCCATAGGAGCTATGACTGCGCTATTGAATTAGTGCCAGGTAGTAAATTCCCTAAGGGTCGCCTTTTTAACTTGTCTGTACCTGAACATGACGCTATGCGGTCTTATATCAAGGAATCATTGGAGAAGGGTCATATCAGACCATCCTCTTCACCCTTAGGTGCCGGTTTTTTCTTTGTGGCCAAAAAAGATGGTTCATTAAGGCCGTGTATTGATTATCGTCTCTTGAACAATATTACTGTGAAATATCAATACCCGTTACCCTTGATTTCTGACCTGTTTTCCAGGGTGAAAAACGCTACTTAGTTTACCAAGCTTGACCTCAGGGGGCGTATAACCTTATTCGCATTAAGCACGGGGATGAATGGAAGACGGCATTTAACACCCCTGAAGGGCATTTTGAGTACCTTGTGATGCCCTTTGGGCTCACTAATGCTCCTTCCGTCTTCCAGTCCTTCATGAATGACATTTTCAGGGATTTTGTGGACAAGTTTCTGATTGTTTATTTGGATGATATCTTGATTTTTTCTAATGACTGGGACTCTCATGTGAAACATGTTCGAACTGTATTCCAGATTTTGAGAGAGAATGCTCTGTATGTGAAGGGATCAAAGTGTCTTTTTGGCGTACAGAAGATCTCATTTCTGGGATTCATTTTGTCCCCATCTGTTATTGAAATGGACCCGGTCAAGGTTCAGGCCATCTGTGATTGGGTCCAACCTACTTCATTAAAGGCTCTTCAGAGATTTTTGGGTTTTGCCAATTTTTATCGTAAATTTATTGGTAATTTCTCTGTTATTGTTAAACCATTAACTGATTTGACCAGAAAGGGTTCTGATGTGGTGAATTGGCCTCCTGAGGCAGTCTCTGCGTTTCAGGAACTTAAGCAGAGATTCACTTCTGCTCCTGTTCTACGGCAGCCTGATGTTTCTCTGCCATTTCAGGTGGAGGTTGATGCCTCTGAAATTGGGGCAGGTGCCGTTTTGTCCCAAAAAGATCCAGAGACCTCTAAAAGTAACCCTTGTGCCTTTTCTCTCTCGAAAATTTTCTCCTACTGAACGTAATTATGACGTGGGTAATCGGGAGTTATTGGCCATGAAGTGGGCTTTTGAAGAGTGGAGACATTGGCTGGAGGGAGCCAAACATCAGGTGGTGGTCCTTACGGACCATAAGAATCTGGTCTATCTGGAATCTGCCAAGCGACTCAATCCTAGACAGGCCAGGTGGGCCTTGTTTTTCACACGTTTTAATTTTGTGGTTTCCTTTCTTCCTGGCACTAAGAATGTTAAGGCGGATGCCCTCTCGAGGAGTTTCCTTGCGGACTCTCCTGAGCTATCTGATCCCTCTGTTATTTTGAAGGAGGGTGTAGTTCTTTCCGCCATCTCGCCTAATTTGAGACTTGCTCTGGAGGGGTGTCAGGAGGATAGGCCCGAGCGCTGCCCTGTTGGAAAGTTGTTTGTCCCGGACCGATGGAAAAAGAGTGTGATGTCTGAGATTCATTGTTCCGCATTGGCTGGGCATCCCGGAATTTTTGGTACCAGAGACTTGGTTAGTCGGTCCTTTTGGTGGCCTACCTTGTCTCGCGATGTCAGGGAATTTGTGCAGTCCTGCGGGGCTTGCTCTCGCTCCAAGCCTTGCTCTCGCTCTAGTGGTTTGTTGATGCCATTGCCTGTGCCCAAGAGACCATGGACCCATATCTCTATGGATTTCATTTCCGATCTTCCTGTTTCTCAGAGAATGACCACCATCTGGGTAATTTGTGATAGGTTTTCCAAAATGATACATCTTGTGCCATTACCTAAGTTGCCTTCTTCCTTTGAATTGGTGCCGTTGTTCCTTCAGCACGTGGTTCGTTTACACGGCATTCCTGAGAACATTGTGTCTGACAGAGGAGTCCAGTTTGTTTCCAGATTTTGGAGGACTTTTTGTTCTAAACTGGGTGTTCAATTGTCTTTCTCCTCGGCATTTCATCCTCAGACCAATGGTCAAACTGAGAGAACAAACCAGACATTGGAGACTTATCTAAGATGCTTTGTGTCTGCTGATCAGGATGACTGGGTCTCTTTTTTGCCTTTGGCTGAGTTTGCTCTTAATAATAGGGCTAGCTCTGCCACTTTGATGTCTCCGTTTTTCTGTAATTCTGGGTTTCACCCTCGATTTTCTTCAGGACAGACGGAGGCTTCTGTCTGTCCAGGTGTTGACTCTGTTGTTGAGCGTATGCAGCAGATTTGGGACCAGGTAGTGGAGAGGTTGTCCCTCTCTCAGGAGAAGGCCCAGCGGTTTGCTAACCGGCATAGGACTGATGGTCCTCGGTTTAAAGTGGGGGACTTGGTCTGGTTGTCCTCAAAGAATATTCCTATGAGAGTAGCATCTCCTAAATTTAAGCCTAGGTTCATTGGACCTTATAAGATCATGGAGATTATTAATCCTGTTTCTTTTCGTTTGCTTCTTCCAGGGACATTTAAGATCCATAACGTGTTCCACAAGTCCTTGTTGAAGAGGTTTGTTGAGCCAGTGGTTCCTGCTGCTGTGCCTCCTGACCCTGTTTTGGTTGAGGGCAATCTGGAGTATGTGGTTGAGAAAATATTGGATTCTCGTTTTTCTAGACGAAGACTCCAGTATTTGGTTAAATGGAGAGGTTATGGTCAGGAAGATAATTCTTGGGTGTTTGCTTCGGACATCCATGCTAGGAGACTTATCCGTGCGTATCATAGAACTCATCCTGACCGACCTGGTTGCTCAAATGAGGGTTCGGTGACCCCTCCTCAAGGGGGGGGTACTGTTGTGAATGGGTTTGAGATGAGTTCTGAGCAGAGGCTCCCTCTGGTGGTTACAAGCGGTACTAGTGAGGATTGGGAATCAGGTGTTACTGATTGGTCTTATTTAAGGGAATCATTTTCCCATCAGGGTTGCCGGTGATCAATTGTTCTGGTCTGAATCCTTCTTTCCAGTTTCCCTTGTAGCCTGCTGTGTCGTGTCTGCATCTCCTGCTATCAGATAAGACAATTTCTTATTTTGTGTTTTTGCTATATTTTTGCATTTTGTCCTGCACTTCTGTGGGGGCCTTCTGGGTCCCCTCCGGGGGCTTTTGCCCTCTCAGTTTAGTCCAGCCACTGTGTTTTGTACTTTTGCTTTTTGCAGTTTTTTCAGTGGCTGCTGTTTTTGTTACACCAGAGAACTAATTTAGGTGGTAGAGGTCGTGTGATCTCAGGTGTTTTTGAAATTAGTAGAGTTGGTGCCTTTCAGGGTTTTCTGGGATTGCAGTAAGTACCCTTCCTATCCTTTTCTATTTAGTTAGTTTGGGCCCCAGCGTTTGCTCATACTATTTTCTTTCTGTGTCAGTATTTCCTCTTGTCTAACCGCCATTACATGTTTGGGGGCTTTCTATTATCTTTGGGGTTCTGCTCCGGGGCAGATAGCTTTCCTATTTCTATCTTTAGGTGTAGTTAGTTTCTCAGGCTGTGACGAGGCGTCTAGGACCATCGTAGGAACGCTCCACGGCTGCCTCTAGTTGCGGTGGTTAGTCAGGGTACTGCAATCTCATAGATTCCAACTGCTCTGGTGTATTTCCTTTTTTACCTGCACTCCTCAGCTACCGTAACATAACACTCCCTGACGTCACGAGACAAAGTAGGCCACCAAAAGGACCGACTCACCAAGTCTCTGGTACCAAAAATTCCGGGATGACCGGCCAACGCGGAACAATGAATCTCAGACATCACACTCTTCTTCCACTGGTCTGGGACAATTTCCCAACAGGGCAGCACTCGGGTTTATCCTCCTGACACCCCTCCAGAGCCAGTCTCAAATTGGGCGAGATGGCGGAAAGAAACTACACCCTCTTTCAAAATAACAGCAGGATCAGATAACTCAGGAGAGTCCGAAAGGGAAACTCCTCGAGAGGGCATCCGCCTTAACATTCTTAGTGCCAGGAAGAAAGGAAACCACAAAATTAAAACGTGTGAAAAACAAGGCCCACCTGGCCTGTTTAGGATTAAGTCGCTTGGCTGATTCCAGATAAACCAGATTCTTATGGTCCATGAGGACCACCACCTGATGTTTGGCTCCCTCCAGCCAATGTCTCCACTCTTCAAAAGCCCACTTCATGGCCAATAACTCCCAATTACCCACGTCATAATTACGTTCAGTTGGAGAAAATTTTCGAGAGAAAAAAGCACAAGGGTTACTTTTGGAGGTCTCAGGATCTCTTTGTGACGAAACAGCACCTGCCCCAATTTCAGAGGCATCAACCTCCACCTGAAATTGCAGAGAAACATCAGGCTGCCGTAGAACAGGAGCAGAAGTGAATCTCTGTTTAAGTTCCTGAAACGCAGAGACTGCCTCAGGAGGCCAATTCACCACATCAGAACCCTTTTTGGTCAAATCAGTCAATGGTTTAACAATAACAGAGAAATTACCAATAAATTTACGATAAAAATTGGCAAAACCCAAGAATCTCTGAAGAGCCTTTAATGAAGTAGGTTGGACCCAATCACAGATGGCCTGAACCTTGACCGGGTCCATTTCAATAACAGATGGAGACAAAATGAATCCCAGAAATGAGATCCTCTGTACGCCAAAAAGACACTTTGATCCCTTCACATACAGAGCATTCTCTCTCAAAATCTGGAACACAGTCTGAACATGTTTCACATGAGAGTCCCAGTCATTGGAAAAAATCAAGATATCATCCAAATAAACAATCAGAAATTTATCCACAAAATCCCTGAAAATGTCATTCATGAAGGACTGGAAGACGGAAGGAGCATTAGTGAGCCCAAAGGGCATCACTAGGTACTCAAAATGCCCCTCTGGGGTATTAAACGCCGTCTTCCATTCATCCCCGTACTTAATGCGAATAAGGTTATACGCCCCCGAGGTCAAGCTTGGTAAACCAAGTAGCACTTTTCACCCTGGACAACAGGTCAGAAATCAAGGGTAACGGATATTGATATTTCACAGTGATATTGTTCAAGAGACGATAATCAATACACGGCCTTAATGAACCATCCTTTTTGGCCACAAAGAAAAAACCAGCACCCAAGGGTGAAGAGGATGGTCTGATATGACCCTTCTCCAATGTCTCCTTGATATAAGACCGCATAGCGTCATGTTCAGGTACAGACAAGTTAAAAAGGCGACCTTTAGGGAATTTACTACCAGGCACTAATTCAATAGCGCAGTCATAGCTCCTATGGGGGGCAAGGATGCAGATTTACTTTCGCTAAACACATCAGAAAAATCAGTCAAAAAGTCAGGCACATCTTGAGCCTGGGGAGAGGCAGAAAAAACAGGAGTGTTGGCATTAACACATTGGCAGCCCCAACTGGTTACAGACACAGATTTCCAATCCAAAACAGGATTATGAGACTGCAAACCAAGGGAAACCTAGTACAATAATGTCATTCAGATTATACAGCACCAAAAATTTGCAACTCTCCTGATGATCAGTTTCAACCCTCATTATCACCTGAGTAGAGAACTGGGGTTTATTCTCAGCCAAAGGGGTAGAATCAATCCCCAGTAGGGGAATAGACTTCCGTAGGGTATCAAGGGAAACCCACAACGTTTAGCAAAATCAAAATCCATCAGGTTAATAGCTGCTCCCGAATCAACAAAAGCCTGAGCAGAAAATGTGGACAGGGAGCAAATCAGGGTAACAGTCAACAGAAATTTAGTCTGAACACTACCCAAGACAACTGGGCGTGCAAAACGTCTTCCCTGCTTAGGGCAGACTGAAATAGCATGAGAGGCATCACCACAGTAGAAACATAACCCATTTCGTTTTCGAAACTCATGACGCTGTGCCCCAGAAACCACTCCATCACACTGCATGGGCTCAGAAGCTGGTTCACAAGGCAACACTATTCCACGCATACCTCTACGCTCACGCAAACGTCTGTCAATTTGAATCACTAATGACATAGAATCATTGAGACCAGAGGGAGCAGGGAAACCCACCATAACATCTTTTACATTCTCTGACAGACCCTTCCGAAAAAGGGCTGCCAAAGCATCATCATTCCATTGGTCAGAACTGCCCATTTCGGAATTTCTGACAGTACAACTCAGCGTCCTCAAGCCCCTGATTTAATGCCAACAAGGTTTTTTCAGCTTGATCAGTGACATTAGGTTCATCGTACAATAACCCAGAGCCAGAAAAAATGCATCAACATTACTCAAAACAGGGTCCCAGGTGTCAGGAAAAAGCCCAATCCTGAGGATCGCCGCACAGGAGAGAGATGACAATTTGAACCTGCTGTGCTGCATTCCCTGAGGACTTAGGTTTTAAGGCAAAAAACAACTTAGTTATTTTTGAAATTCAGAAATTTAGCTTGATCCCCCCAAAACAAATCTGGCATTGGGATCCTAGGTTCCACAACCGGCAACCCTGCAAGATAGGTAGCAATACTTCGAACTTCAGTGGCAAGCTGATCCACACGGCCCGACAACTGTGCAAACTCCATTGAGAGAAAAAAAAAATCCTCCTCAGCACCCAGAGAAAAAGAGGGAAAAAAAATGCAGAAAAAAAAAAAAATCTGACAACTCTGACAACTTTTTTCTTTCCACACTATTTTTCCCTTCTGTGAGTACCATATAATTTTCAGTTTGGGCTGGTGATACTGTTATGTTTTGGTAGTGAGGAGAGCAGGCAAAAACGGCAATACAGCAAGGGGTTGGAATCTACTGGATTACAGTACCCTGACTAACCCACCAACTAAAGGCAGCCGTGGAGCGTTCCTACGTTGGTCCTAGACGCCTTGTCACAGCCTGAGAGGCTAACTACACCTAAAGATAGAAAAGGAAAGCTATCTGCCCCGGAGCAGATCCCCAAAGAACATAGGAAGCCCCCAAACATGTAATGGCGGTTAGACAAGAGGAAATACAGTCACAGACAGAAAATAGTATGAGCAAACGCTGGGGCCCAATCTGCCTAGACAGAAAAGGATAGGAAGGATACTTACTGCAATTCCAAAAAAACCCAAAAAAGGCAACGCTACTAATTGCAAAAACACCTGAGATCACACGACCTCTACCACCTAAATTAGTTCTCTGGTGTAACAAAACTAAGCCGCAGCCACAGAAAAAACTGGAAAGGCAAATGAACAAACAACAGTGGCTCCAGAGGAACCGAGAGGAGCCCAAGCCCCCCGGGGAGGGAAACCTGGCCAACCTCACAGAAATGCAGAGAAAAATGCAAATGGCAACACAAAAACAAAAACAGAAAATATCTTATCTGAGAGCAGGAGAAGAGGCAAGACTCAGCAAGCTTCCAAGTGAACCATGAAACAACGTTGAGACAAGAACAATTGATCACCGGCAACCATAATGGGGGAAACCTCCCTTATATCCAGCCAGTCTGTAATTCCTGATTGCCAATCCTCATTGAATGGTTCAGTACTGTTTGTAACCACCAGAGGGAGCTTCTGCTCAGAATCCTTTGGAGTCCAGCCACAACCCTCTCCAGCATCACCCCGTGTTATGCAGAGCTGCCATTGCGGTGTTCATGGCTGCCATCAGCCGACGGTGTGACACCAACAGGTCCTGGGCAGTGGGGATTTCTGTGGAGGAAATCGTAACAGTTAACCAGGGAATTCTGTTGCAACATCAACATGTACATGTTACATGTTTGTTGTTTAACACTTACGGTTTTCGTCCGACTGCTGTTCACTGAGGACCCGCTGACTGCCCACCCAGAACCTGTTGCACCGCCGGCTAGGGAAACACAGAAAAATGTAAATATCACAACAGCCGTTACACATTTTAAGATCTAACAATGTTGTCAAACTTGTCTGAAGCTTATATTATGTGCGTAAATTACCCGAAGGTGAGCCTGCAAACATGTCACGGAGTGACACTGGAGAGAAGCCATATTCTCCTGACGGGCTTGATGACCCCAAAAGTGGAGGTGGGGTTGTTGCTGGTGAAGGGGTAGCTGGGAAAGGTGCTTCAGGTGGTGATGGTGCTGCGGGGGACGGTGGAGCAGCTGGGGCTGGTGAAGTGGTGCGTAAATAAAAAATACAATTCAGTCAAATAATCCTTCTACTCCCATCACTGCTGATACTCCCGTCACTGCCAGTACTTCCATCAATGCCTGTAACCCCCTCACTATTGGTACTCCCATGACTGCCGGTACTCCCATCACTGCCAGTACTTCCATCAATGCCTGTAACCCCCTCATATTGGTACTCCCATGACTGCCGGTACTCCCGTCACTATTGGTACTCCCATGACTGCCGGTACTCCCGTCACTGGTGGTACTCCCGTCACTGCGGGTGCATTGATATAGGTAGATAACCCAAAAAACATAACCTCTCCAGATTCCCTCATCAATACTCACTCAGATGCCTGCCGAACTGGGCCCGGATGCTGGCGACCCTCTCGCTGGAGCGGTAGCGAAGGTCCACCAGCTTTTTGCGGATCTGGTGGTGGTCCGCTCCACCCCAAAGCGTCTCGCCAGGCCCCTCTTGATTTTTCGCAGGATTACCCTCTTGTGGCGCATAGGATGCGCAACAGGTAGCTGCAATCATAGTCCCACCGCTCCACTTTTTCCTATGAGGTACCGCACTTCAGCATCACCCCACGGGGCACCACGCTGTCTCGCTATCGCCACAATTGCCTCAAACAACGCCAGCGTAATGACGTCACAGCGTACGTGCGGTTGCATTTTCGACGCGAGATGCTATTGCGACCTCAAAGTGACCGCAGCAGCCATGCGCCCCAGCCATGCACAGATATGAGACGCTGTTGCGATCTCAAGATGATGGTTCCTAGCTAGGCGCCTCTGCCTATGAGCAAGGACGATGCGATTAACTGGCCTACTTGGCAGCATCAGATCTAGTGGGCTACTGACCGCTTTGTTTAAACATGTTTACAAAAGTTTACATTCATCTTGATTACTTCTGTAATAGTAATTTCATGAACCGTCCCTTTGCAATCGCAATGGCGTCTCGTGTCTGTGCGTGGGGGGCACCATGCTGAGATCGTCACCTTGCGATCGCAGTGGCGTCTCATGTCTGTGCATAGCTTGGGCACCATGCTGAGAATCGCCCACCTTGTGATCGCAGTGGCGTCTCATGTCTGTGCGTAGTGGGGCACCATGCCTAGAATCGTCACCTTGCGATCGCAGTGGCGTCTCATGTCTGTGCATAGCTTGGGCACCATGCTGAGAATCGTCACCTTGTGATCACAGTGGCGTCTCATGTCTGTGCGTAGCTGGGGCACCATGCCTAGAATCGTCACCTTGCGATCGCAGTGGCGTCTCATGTCTGTGCGGGGGAGGGGCACCATGCTGATAAGTCACTTTGGTATCGCAATGGCGTCTCATGTCTGTGCGTAGCTGGGGCACCATGCTGAGAATCGTCACTTTGCGATCGCAATGGCGTCTTGCGTCGGATTCGAGCACGCAAGTGTGACCAAAGGATTCCCCTGGTCAATTTAGACCTTTACCTCCAAAGTTTTTTTTATTTTTATCACTATTTTTTATCTCTTATATATGACGAAAATATTTATTATATATTTTAACTTTATATACGCAGCTGTGTGTATTATTTGTTATTATTTTTAATTATAAGGTTTGAGCGCTAATGTGACCATGGGCCTTTAAAATAAATGTTGTAAATTTTTGAAATTTTTTCTTTTTATTTTTTAACAATGCTGGAATCCTATGACTGCTGGTACTCCATGACCCCGTGTTGTGACAAGTAGATACAATGTAAAAAAAATATATAGACAACAAAAAATTTTAGAAAATTTAAAAAAACTACAGCTGCTGGTAACATGTCTCGTTGCCATCCCCATTACTCCCCTCCCACATCTCACCCATATTTAGCCTTCTCCCATATTGGTAAAATAATTGAAAGAACACGAAGGCATTTTTAAAATAAACATTTTTATTATTAAAAGATAGTTAAAAAGGCAAAAGTAAAACAAATTTTCAAAAGCAAACTATATCTGCTGCTGCCAACTCACTGCACCAGGCCCATTAAAGTATTGGCAGTACTTGTCTCGGCCGGCCTTCGCATCGTCCTTGCTCCTGCCTTGATTTACAGTTGAAGGTCTGCAATAGCGGGATCATTGTCACGCCATTCTCCGAGCACCACGTCAGCATTGCTGTCCGAGTCATGAAGCCTGGCGGACTGTAAGTAACACATCGCGTTTTCGTAGAAAATTGTGCAGCACCCCAACAGGCCAACACCACAGAGTCTATCGATTCCAGCTTCATGTTGATTGGAGTGTGAAAAACCCCGAAGCGGTTGGCCATTATGCCGAAGGCATCCAACAACGCGCCGTGCCCTAGACAGTTGTAGTTAAAAATACGTCTTTCCCCTGTCAGTCTTTTGTGGGTATGGTTTCACAAGATGCGCATGAAGGGGGAAGGCTTCATCGCCCACAAAAACAAAGTTTAGGTTGGGGGTGGTGTCCATGTTGGTTGGCAAGTTAAGTTTATTATTAAACAACCCTCACCAAAAGTAGTGTGCTCCAAAACGCCACCGTCCCGAACCCTTCCATTAATGCCAACATCAACGTTAATAAATTCATAATTGGCATTAACAAGGGCCATGAGGATCATGCTGAAGTAGCCCTTGTAGTATAGAAATAGGATCCGCTGTTGGCTGGTTTCGTGATCCGCACATGTTTGCCATCCAAGGCACCACCACAGTTTGGGAACTGCCAAATCCGTTCAAAATAGAGGCTATAATTTGCCATTCCGCCACTGGGTTTTGGAAAAGGCATGTAGCTCCGTAAACTGCGGACATGGCGTTGCATGTCTCTGGAATTAATACGCCAAGCAGCGATCGAGAAACTGCAGCAGAAAATTGCAAGTCTTTCATTGAACGTCCGGTTGCCAGAAATCGCAGCGTTACTGCGAAACGTTCCTCTGCTGAAACAGCTGCACGCATCCGTGTATCCTGCCGTTCAATGAGTGGCCTCACACATTCCAGTAGGAGCTTGAATGAATCCTCCGACATCCGTAGATAATTTTGGAAATCCTGCGGATTCTTCTCCTGCAACTCCCTCACTAGATGCATGTGGGTGAATTTGGACTTCTGCTCCAGCCATTCTCTGGTCACATGCGACGCTTTCGTTTGGAGC
>JARQOD010000001.1:437847327-437877519 GCA_033576555.1 Oophaga sylvatica | reverse complement strand
AAAAAACAGGAGTGTTGGCATTAACACATTGGCAGCCCCAACTGGTTACAGACACAGATTTCCAATCCAAAACAGGATTATGAGACTGTAACCAAGGGAAACCAAGTACAATAATGTCATGCAGATTATACAGCACCAAAAATTTGCAACTCTCCTGATGATCAGGTTCAACCTCATTATCACCTGAGTAGAGAACTGGGGTTTATTCTCAGCCAAAGGGGTAGAATCAATCCCCAGTAGGGGAATAGACTTCCGTAGGGGTATCAAGGGAAACCTACAACGTTTAGCAAAATCAAAATCCATCAGGTTAATAGCTGCTCCTGAATCAACAAAAGCCTGAGCAGAAAATGTGGACAGGGAGCAAATCAGGGTAACAGTCAACAGAAATTTAGTCTGAACACTACCCAAGACAACTGAGCGTGCAAAACATCTTCCCCGCTTAGGGCATACTGAAATAGCATGAGAGGCGTCACCACAGTAGAAACATAACCCATTGCGTTTTTGAAACTCATGACGCTGTGCCCCAGAAGCCACTCTATCACACTGCATGCGTTCGGAAGCTGGTTCACAAGGCAACACTATTCCACGCATACCTCTACGCTCACGCAAACGTCTGTCAAATTGAATCGCTAATGACATAGAATCATTGAGACCAGAGGGAGCAGGGAAACCCACCATAACTGTTGTGAATGGGTTTGAGATGAGTTCTGAGCAGAGGCTCCCTCTGGTGGTTACAAGCGGTGCTAGTGAAGATTGTGAGGACTGGGAATCAGGTGTTACTGACTGGTCTTATATAAGGGAGTCATTTTCCCATCAGGGTTGCCGGTGATCAATTGTTCTGGTCTGAATCCTTCATTCCAGTTTCCCTTGTAGCCTGCTGTGTCGTGTCTGCTTCTCCTGCTTACAGATAAGTCTTTTCTGCTTTTGTGTTTGTGCTATATTTTTGCATTTTGTCCTGCACTTCTTTGGGGGCCTTCAGGGTCCCCTCTGGGGGCTTCTGCCCTCTCAGTTTAGTTCAGCCACTGAGTTTTGTTTTTTTTGCTTTTTCCAGTTTTTTCAGTGGCTGCTGTTTTGATTTTGTTACACCAGAGAACTAATTTAGGTGGTAGAGGTCGTGTGATCTCAGGTGATTTTGAAATTAGTAGAGTTGGTGCTTTTCAGGGTTTTCTGGGATTGCAGTAAGTACCCTTCCTATCCTTTTCTATTTAGATAGTTTGGGCCCCAGCGTTTGCTCATACTATTTTCTTTCTGTGTCAGTATTTCCTCTAACCGCCATTACATGTTTGGGGGCTTTCTATTATCTTTGGGGTTCTGCTCCGGGGCAGATAGCTTTCCTATTTCTATCTTTAGGTGTAGTTAGTTTCTCAGGCTGTGACGAGGCGTCTAGGACCAACGTAGGAACGCTCCACGGCTGCCTCTAGTTGCGGTGGTTAGTCAGGGTACTGCAATCTCATAGATTCCAACTGCTCTGGTGTATTGCCTTTTTTTACCTGCACTCCTCAGCTACCGAAACATAACAGTATCACCGGCCTAAAAATTGAAAATTGTATGGTACTCACAGAAGGGAAAAAATATTGTGAAAGAAAAAAGGTTGTCAGAGATATTTTTCTGTTTGTTGCATTTTTTTTTTTTTTCCTCTGTATCTCTGGATGCTGGGGAGGATCTTTTCTCCCAATGGAGTTTGCACAGTTGTCTGGCCGTGTGGATCAGCTTGCCACTGAGGTTCGGAGTATTGCTATCTATCTTGCTGGGTTGCCTGATGTGGAACCTAGGATCCCCATGCCAGATTTGTTTTTAGGGGATCGAGCTAAGTTTCAGAATTTCAAAAATAATTGTAAATTGTTTTTTCCTTAAAATCTAAGTCCTCAGGAAACGCAGCGCAGCAGGTTCAAATTATCATCTCTCTCCTGCGCGGCGATCCTCAGGATTGGGCTTTTTCCCTGATACCTGGGGATCCTGTTTTGAGTGATGTTGATGCGTTTTTTCAGGCTTTGGGGTTATTGTACGATGAGCCTAATGTCACTGATCAAGCTGAAAAAGCCTTGTTGGCATTAAATCAGGGCTTGATGACGCTGAGTTATACTGTCAGAGATTCCGTAGGTGGGCAGTCCTGACCAAATGGAATGACGACGCTTTGGCGGCCCTTTTCCGGAAGGGTCTGTCAGATAATGTAAAGGATGTTATGGTGGGATTCCCTGTCCCCTCTGGTCTCAATGATTCTATGTCATTAGCGATTCAAATTGACAGACGTTTGCGTGAGCGGAGAAGTATGCGTGGAATGGTGTTGCCTTGTGAGCCAGCTTCTGAACCCATGCAGTGTGATAGAGTGGTGTCTGGGGCACAGCGTCATGAGTTTCGAAAGCGCAATGGGTTATGTTTCTACTGTGGTGATGCCTCTCATGCTATTTCAGTCTGCCCTAAGCGGGGAAGACGTTTTGCACGCTCAGTTGTCTTGGGTAGTGTTCAGACTAAGTTTTTATTAACTGTCACTCTGATATGCTCTCTGTCCTCATTTTCTGCTCAGGCTTTCGTTGATTCTGGAGCAGCTATTAACCTGATGGATTATGATTTTGCTAAACGTTGTGGGTTTCCCTTGATACCCCTACAGAAGTCTATTCCCCTACTGGGGATCGATTCTACCCCTTTGGCTGAGAATAAACCCCAGTTTTCTACTCAGGTGATAATGAGGGTTGAACCTGATCACCAGGAGTGCTGTAAATTTTTGGTTCTATATAATCTGCATGACATTATCGTGCTGGGTTTTCCTTGGTTACAGTCTCATAATCCTGTTTTGGATTGGAAATCTGTGTCTGTAACCAGTTGGGGCTGCCAATGTGTTAATACCAACACTCCTGTTTTTTCTGCCTCCCCCCAGGCTCAGGATGTTCCTGACTTTTTGTTGATTTTTCTGATGTGTTTAGCGAAAGTAAATCTGCATCCTTGCCTCCCCATAGGAGCTATGACTGCGCTATTGAATTAGTGCCGGGTAGTAAATTCCCTAAAGGTCGCCTTTTTAACTTGTCTGTACCTGAACATGACGCTATGCGGTCTTATATCAAGGAATCATTGGAGAAGGGTCATATCAGACCATCCTCTTCACCCTTAGGTGCCGGTTTTTTCTTTGTGGCCAAAAAAGATGGTTCATTAAGGCCGTGTATTGATTATCGTCTCTTGAACAATATTACTGTGAAATATCAATACCCGTTACCCTTGATTTCTGACCTGTTTTCCAGGGTTAAAAACGCTACTTGGTTTACCAAGCTTGACCTCAGGGGGGCGTATAACCTTATTCGCATTAAGCACGGGGATGAATGGAAGACGGCATTCAATACCCCTGAAGGGCATTTTGAGTACCTAGTGATGCCCTTTGGGCTCACTAATGCTCCTTCCGTCTTCCAGTCCTTCATGAATGACATTTTCAGGGATTTTGTGGACAAATTTCTGATTGTTTATTTGGATGATATCTTGATTTTTTCTAATGACTGGGACTCTCATGTGAAACATGTTCGAACTGTATTCCAGATTTTGAGAGAGAATGCTCTGTATGTGAAGGGATCAAAGTGTCTTTTTGGCGTACAGAGGATCTCATTTCTGGGATTCATTTTGTCCCCATCTGTTATTGAAATGGACCCGGTCAAGGTTCAGGCCATCTGTGATTGGGTCCAACCTACTTCATTAAAGGCTCTTCAGAGATTTTTGGGTTTTGCCAATTTTTATCGTAAATTTATTGGTAATTTCTCGGTTATTGTTAAACCATTAACTGATTTGACCAGAAAGGGTTCTGATGTGGTGAATTGGCCTCCTGAGGCAGTCTCTGCATTTCAGGAACTTAAGCAGAGATTCACTTCTGCTCCTGTTCTACGGCAGCCTGATGTTTCTCTGCCATTTCAGGTGGAGGTTGATGCCTCTGAAATTGGGGCAGGTGCCGTTTTGTCCCAAAAAGATCCAGAGACCTCTAAAAGTAACCCTTGTGCCTTTTTCTCTCGAAAATTTTCTCCTACTGAACGTAATTATGACGTGGGTAATCGGGAGTTATTGGCCATGAAGTGGGCTTTTGAAGAGTGGAGACATTGGCTGGAGGGAGCCAAACATCAGGTGGTGGTCCTTACGGACCATAAGAATCTGGTCTATCTGGAATCTGCCAAGCGACTCAATCCTAGACAGGCCAGGTGGGCCTTGTTTTTCACACGTTTTAATCTTGTGGTTTCCTTTCTTCCTGGCACTAAGAATGTTAAGGCGGATGCCCTCTCGAGGAGTTTCCTTGCGGACTGTCCTGAGTTATCTGATCCTTCTGTTATTTTGAAAGAGGGTTTAGTTCTTTCCGCCATCTCGCCCAATTTGAGACTTGCTCTGGAGGGGTGTCAGGAGGATAGGCCCGAGCGCTGCCCTGTTGGAAAATTGTTTGTCCCGGACCAATGGAAAAAGAGTGTGATGTCTGAGATTCATTGTTCCGCATTGGCTGGGCATCCCGGAATTTTTGGTACCAGAGACTTGGTTAGTCGGTCCTTTTGGTGGCCTACCTTGTCTCGTGATGTCAGGGAATTTGTGCAGTCCTGCGGGACTTGCTCTCGCTCCAAGCCTTGCTCTCGCTCTAGTGGTTTGTTGATGCCATTGCCTGTGCCCAAGAGACCATGGACCCATATCTCTATGGATTTCATTTCCGATCTTCCTGTTTCTCAGAGAATGACCACCATCTGGGTAATTTGTGATAGGTTTTCCAAAATGATACATCTTGTGCCATTACCTAAGTTGCCTTCCTCCTCTGAATTGGTGCCGTTGTTCCTTCAGCACGTGGTTCGTTTACACGGCATTCCTGAAAACATTGTGTCTGACAGAGGAGTCCAGTTTGTTTCCAGATTTTGGAGGACTTTTTGTTCTAAACTGGGTGTTCAATTGTCTTTCTCCTCGGCATTTCATCCTCAGACCAATGGTCAAACTGAGAGAACAAACCAGACATTGGAGACTTATCTAAGATGCTTTGTGTCTGCTGATCAAGGATGACTGGGTCTCTTTTTTGCCTTTGGCTGAGTTTGCTCTTAATAATAGGGCTAGCTCTGCCACTTTGATGTCTCCGTTTTTCTGTAATTCTGGGTTTCACCCTCGATTTTCTTCAGGACAGACGGAGGCTTCTGTCTGTCCAGGTGTTGACTCTGTTGTGGAGCGTATGCAACAGATTTGGGACCAGGTAGTGGAGAGGTTGTCCCTCTCTCAGGAGAAGGCCCAACGGTTTGCTAACCGGCATAGGACTGATGGTCCTCGGTTTAAAGTGGGGGACTTGGTCTGGTTGTCCTCAAAGAATATTCCTATGAGAGTAGCATCTCCTAAATTTAAGCCTAGGTTCATTGGACCTTATAAGATCATGGAGATTATTAATCCTGTTTCTTTTCGTTTGCTTCTTCCAGGGACATTTAAGATCCATAACGTGTTCCACAAGTCCTTGTTGAAGAGGTTTGTTGAGCCAGTGGTTCCTGCTGCTGTGCCTCCTGACCCTGTTTTGGTTGAGGGCAATCTGGAGTATGTGGTTGAGAAAATATTGGATTCTCGTTTTTCTAGACGGAAACTCCAGTATTTGGTTAAATGGAGAGGTTATGGTCAGGAAGACAATTCTTGGGTGTTTGCTTCGGACATCCATGCTAGGAGACTTATCCGTGCGTATCATAGAACTCATCCTGACCGACCTGGTTGCTCAAATGAGGGTTCGGTGACCCCTCCTCAAGGGGGGGGTACTGTTGTGAATGGGTTTGAGATGAGTTCTGAGCAGAGGCTCCCTCTGGTGGTTACAAGCGGTGCTAGTGAAGATTGTGAGGACAGGGAATCAGGTGTTACTGACTGGTCTTATATAAGGGAGTCATTTTCCCATCAGGGTTGCCGGTGATCAATTGTTCTGGTCTGAATCCTTCATTCCAGTTTCCCTTGTAGCCTGCTGTGTTGTGTCTGCTTCTCCTGCTTACAGATAAGTCTTTTTCTGCTTTTGTGTTTGTGCTATATTTTTGCATTTTGTCCTGCACTTCTTTGGGGGCCTTCAGGGTCCCCTCCGGGGGCTTCTGCCCTCTCAGTTTAGTTCAGCCACTGAGTTTTGTTTTTTTTTGCTTTTTCAAGTTTTTTCAGTGGCTGCTGTTTTGATTTTGTTACACCAGAGAACTAATTTAGGTGGTAGAGGTCGTGTGATCTCAGGTGATTTTGAAATTAGTAGAGTTGGTGCTTTTCAGGGTTTTCTGGGATTGCAGTAAGTACCCTTCCTATCCTTTTCTATTTAGATAGTTTGGGCCCCAGCGTTTGCTCATACTATTTTCTTTCTGTGTCAGTATTTCCTCTTGTCTAACCGCCATTACATGTTTGGGGGCTTTCTATTATCTTTGGGGTTCTGCTCCGGGGCAGATAGCTTTCCTATTTCTATCTTTAGGTGTAGTTAGTTTCTCAGGCTGTGACGAGGCGTCTAGGACCAACGTAGGAACGCTCCACGGCTGCCTCTAGTTGCGGTGGTTAGTCAGGGTACTGCAATCTCATAGATTCCAACTGCTCTGGTGTATTGCCTTTTTTTACCTGCACTCCTCAGCTACCGAAACATAACACATAACATCTTTTACTTTCTCTGACAGACCCTTCCGAAAAAGGGCTGCCAAAGCATCATCATTCCATTTGATCAGGACTGCCCACTTTCGGAATTTCTGACAGTAGAACTCAGCGTCCTCAAGCCCCTGTTTTAATGCCAACAAGGTTTTTTCAGCTTGATCAGTGACATTAGGTTCATCGTACAATAACCCCAGAGCCAGAAAAAATGCATCAACATTACTCAAAACAGGGTCCCCAGGTGTCAGGGAAAAAGCCCAATCCTGAGGATCGCCACGCAGGAGAGAGATGACAATTTGAACCTGCTGTGCTGCGTTCCCTGAGGACTTAGGTTTTAAGGCAAAAAACAACTTACAGTTATTTTTGAAATTAAAGAAATTTAGCTCGATCCCCCAAAAATAAATCTGGCATGGGGATCCTAGGTTCCACAACCGGCAACCCTGCAAGATAGGTAGCAATACTCCGAACTTCAGTGGCAAGCTGATCCACACGGCCAGACAACTGTGCAAACTCCATTGAGAGATAAAAAAATCCTCCTCAGCACCCAGAGAAAAAGAGGGAAAAAATGCAACAAACAGAGAAGAAAAAAAAAAAAAAAATTTCTGACAACTTTCCTTTTTCTTTTTCCTTTTACTATTTTTCCCTTCTGTTGAGTACCATATAATTTTCAGTTTGGCCGGTGATACTGTTATGATTTGGTAGCTGAGGAGAGTAGGCAAAAACGGCAATACACCAGAGAGGTTGGAATCTACTGGATTGCAGTACCCTGACTAACCACCACAACTAAAGGCAGCCGTGGAGCGTTCCTACGTTGGTCCCAGACGCCTCGTCACAGCCTGAAGGTTAACTACACCTAAAGATAGAAAGAGGAAAGCTATCTGCCCCGGAGCAGATCCCCAAAGAACATAGGAAGCCCCCAAACATGTAATGGCGGTTAGACAAGAGGAAATACAGACACAGACAGAAAATAGTATGAGCAAACATTGGGGCCCAATCTTCCTTGACAGAAAAGGATAGGAAGGACACTTACTGCAATCCAAAAAACCCTAAAAAATACCAATTCTATAATTTGCAAAAACACCTGAGATCACACGACCTCTACCACCTAAATTAGTTCTCTGGTGTAACAAAACTAAGCCGCAGCCACTGAAAAAACTGGAGAAGGCAAATGAACAAATAACAGTGGCTCAGATAAACTGAGAGGCGCACAAGCCCCCGGAGGGGACCTGGCTGACCTCCACAGAAGTGCAAGGAACAATGCAAAAAGCAAGCACAAAAAAAACAGAAAATATCTTATCTGAGAGCAGGAGAAGAGGCAGACTCAGCAAGCTTCCAAGTGAACCAGGAACCAAAGTTGAGACAAGAACAATTGATGACCGGCAACCATGATGGGAGGGAACCTCCCTTATATAAGACCAGTCTGTAACTCCTGATTGCCAATCATCATTGAATGGTTCAGCACTGTTTGCAACCACCAGAGGGAGCCTCTGCTCAGAACTCATTTCTAACACATTCACAACACCTAACCCTAATTCCAACCCTAATTCTAACCCTAACCCAAATTCCAACCCTAACCCAAATTCTAACCGTAACCCTAATTCTAACCCTAATGCTAACCCTAGTTCTAACCCTAACCCTAAGGCTGGATTCATATTGCATTTTACCAGCCCGTTCAACACATAGCATTGACGGGCTGGTGGTAACGGTATAGCATAACGCGACCGTGTTATGCTATACCCGCTAGCGCAGATGAATCAGCAGATGATTTATCTGTGCTAGCGGTGAGGAGCCCAGACGCTGCAGCCCGCGTCCGAGACTCCGTCATTGAATGACGGCACGTCGCGCACGCATGCCGCTTTACGGCATGCGTCGCGATGCGCACACAAATGGGGGTGAATGGCAGCGGTAATGGACTGCGTTACACCGCGTTATACCGCGGTGTAACGCAGTCCGTCTAACGGACTGCCATAACGCAATATGAACACAGCCTAACCGTAACCCTAACCCTAATAAGAAAAAAATATATATATATTATTTTTATTTTATTTGTCCCTACCTATGGGAGTGATAAATGGGGCGTTTATTTACTTTTTTTTATTTTGATCACTGTGAGAGTTTATCAGAGTGATCAAAATAAATTTATGGACTCTGGAGGGCGCACTGTGGATGCGCCGGCCGGCGGGCGCACTGCGCATGCGCCCGCCATTTTGCAAGATGGCGGCGCCTATGAAGCATCCCAGACTGACGTCGGGACGGATCCAGGGACAACGGAGGACCGGGAGAGGTGAGTAGGGGGGGTCGGAAGGCGGGGGGAGCAGAGGCAAGGAGGAGGGGAGCATTTAGTGACGGCGGTGACCGATCGCCGCCATCAAACGGTGGCGGCGGCCGATCACCGCCGTCACTCGGTGTGGGGGGGGGGGTCGGATCTCGGTCTCCAGCCATGGCAGATGCTATTGCAGCATCGGCCATGGCTGGATTGTAATATTTCACCAATATTTCATTTGTGAAATATTACAGATTGCTCTGATTGGCTGTTTCACTTTTAACAGCCAATCAGAACGATCGTAGCCACATGTGGGTAAGCCATTCCCCCTGTGGTGAAGCACAAAGGGTCTTGTGCCTGCGGGTCGAGTGACCTTTCAGTGACCCCGGTCAACCGACCCGCAGGAGCGAGATCCTTTCATGACACAGGATATGCGTCATAGGTCAGATTGGCACCGACTTTCATGACGCATACGCTGTGTCAAAGGTCGGGAAGGGGTTAAAGTAATGATGGCTACTCGTTTTTCTTTACTTAGCTGCTTTTTTCTTGCCATAATACAAATTCTAACAGTCTATTCAGTAGGACTATCAGCTGTGTATCCACCAGACTTCTGCACAACACAACTGTTGGTCCCAACCCCATTTATAAGGCAAGAAATCACACTTATTAAACCTGACACGGCACACCTGTGAAGTGAAAACCATTTCCGGTGACTACCTCTTGAAGCTCATCAAGAGAATGCCAAGAGTGTGCAAAGCAGTAATCAAAGCAAAAGGTGGCTACTTTGAAGAACCTAGAATATAAGACATTTTCAGTTGTTTCACACTTTTTGTTAAAGGGAATCTGTCACCCCATTTTAGCCATATCAGCTAAAGATATGACTGAATAGTGCGTCCCATAAGCAACCTATCGGTATGTATCATATATCCTGATACCCCTGTTTTGATAGCAAAATACCTTAGTAAAGTTGGGATTCTTTTCTGTAAATCAGGGCGGTCAAGTCCGGAGGGCGGCGTTTTCTCTGTCCTCCCCCCCTGCTCCTCGGCATCACTTGCGTATGGCTTCCCACGATTGCGCATTTCAAATTCCGCCCCGCGCATGCGCAGTGTGCTTTGCCCAACAGTGGGCAAAGCATAAAATCATTACAGCGCATGCGCTACTCTTTCCACCAGAAAGGGAAAGCCAGTGACTGAGGACAGATATTCATAGCCTAGAGAGGGACCATTGTCTTTTGCCCGGCCTGGCTACAAACATCTGGCCCCAGCCACCCCAGAAAAGGCACATCTACAAGATGTGCCTTTACTGGCACTTAGCCTCTCTATTCGCATTGCCTTTAGCGGTGGCTGATGGGTTAATAAGGGGTTAATGTCACCTTGCTATTGAAAGGTGACATTAATCCAGGTTAATAATGCAGAGGTGTCAATAAGACAACTATCCATTATTAATCCTACAGTAGTAAAGGGTTAAAAAAAGACACACACACACACACCCTAATTAAAAAGTATTTTAATGAAATAATTACACAAAGTTTTTGACCAAATTTATTATTCTGCCAATCCAACTGAATCCCTTGTTCTCCTGTAAAAAATAATAAAATAAAAAAACAACAATATCCATACCTCTCCGCCATTCAGTCAGGTCTCCCGCTGCAATCCATCACAAGGGGTTAACTGTTGTGATTTGGTAGCTGAGGAGAGCAGGCAAAAACGGCAATACACCAGAGAGGTTGGAATCTACTGGACTGCAGCACCCTGACCAACCACCACAACTAAAGGCAGCCGTGGAGCGTACCTACGTTGGTCCTAGACGCCTCGTCACAGCCCGAGAGGCTAACTACACCTAAAGATAGAAAGAGGAAAGCTATCTGCCCCGGAGCAGATCCCCAAAGAACATAGGAAGCCCCCAAACATGTAATGGCGGTTAGACAAGAGGAAATACAGACACAGACATTAAATAGTATGAGCAAACGTTGGGGCCCAATCTTCCTAGAAAGAAAAGGATAGGAAGGACACTTACTGCAATCCAAAAAACCCTAAAAAAATACCAACTCTACTAATTGCAAAAACACCTGAGATCACACGACCTCTACCACCTAAATTAGTTCTCTGGTGTAACAAAACTAAGCCGCAGCCACTGAAAAAACTGGAAAAGGCAAAAGAACAAATAACAGTGGCTAAGATAAACTGAGAGGAGCACAAGCCCCCGGAGGGGACCTGGCTGACCTCCACAGAAGTGCAGGAAAAAATGCAAAAAGCACAAAAATAAAAGCAGAAAATATCTTATCTGTTAGCAGCTGATGCAGGCAAGAATCAGCAAGCTTCCAAGTGAACCAGGAAATAAAGTTGAGACAAGAACAATTGATCACCGGCAACCCTGATGGGAGGGAACCTCCCTTATATAAGACCAGTCTGTAACTCCTGATTGCCAATCTTCATTTAATGGTTCAGTACTGTTTGTAACCACCAGAGGAGCTTCTGCTCAGAATTCATTTCTAACACATTCAAAACAGTACCCCCCCCTTGAGGAGGGGTCACCGAACCCTCATTTGGGCAACCAGGTTGGTCAGGATGAGCTCTGTGATACGCACGGATCAGTCTCCTAGCATGGATGTCCGAAGCAAACACCCAAGAATTATCCTTCTGACCATAACCTCTCCACTTAACCAAATACTGGAGTTTCCGTCTAGAAAAACAAGAATCCAATATTTTCTCAACCACATACTCCAGATTGCCCTGAACCAAAACAGGGTCAGGAGGCGCAGCCATAGGAACCACTGGCTCGACAAACCTCTTCAATAAGGACTTGTGGAACACGTTATGGATCTTAAATGTCCCTGGAAGAAGTAAACGAAAGGAAACAGGATTAAGAATCTCCATGATCTTATAAGGTCCAATGAACCTAGGCTTAAACTTAGGAGATGCAACTCTCATAGGGATATTTCTTGAGGACAACCAGACCAAGTCCCCCACTTCAAACCGAGGACCATCAGTCCTATGCCGGTTGGCAAACCGCTGGGCCCTCTCCTGAGAGAGTGACAACCTCTCCACTACCTGGTCCCAAATCTGCTGCATGCGCTCCACAACAGAGTCAACACCTGGACAGACAGAAGCCTCCGTCTGTCCCGAAGAAAATCGAGGGTGAAACCCAAAATTGCAGAAAAATGGAGACATCAAAGTGGCAGAGCTAGCCCTATTATTAAGAGCAAACTCAGCCAAAGGCAAAAAAGAGACCCAGTCATCTTGATCAGCAGACACAAAGCATCTCAGATAAGTCTCCAATGTCTGGTTTGTTCTCTCAGTTTGTCCATTGGTCTGAGGATGAAAAGCCGAGGAGAAAGACAATTGAACACCAAGTTTAGAACAAAAAGTCCTCCAAAATCTGGAAACAAACTGGACTCCTCTGTCAGACACAATGTTCTCAGGAATGCCGTGTAACCGAACCACGTGCTGAAGGAACAAAGGCACCAATTCGGAGGAGGAAGGCAACTTAGGTAATGGCACAAGATGTATCATTTTGGAAAACCTATCACAAATCACCCAGATAACGGTCATTCTCTGAGAAACAGGGAGGTCGGAAATTAAATCCATAGAGATATGGGTCCATGCTCTCTTGGGCACAGGCAATGGCATCAACAAACCACTAGAGCGAGACCAAGGCTTGGAGCGAGAGCAAGTCCCGCAGGACTGCACAAATTCCCTGACGTCACGAGACAAAGTAGGCCACCAAAAGGACCGACTAACCAAGTCTCTGGTACCAAAAATTCCGGGATGACCGGCCAACGCGGAACAATGAATCTCAGACATCACACTCTTTTTCCACCGGTCCGGGACAAATAATTTCCCAATAGGGCAGCGCTCGGGTTTATCCTCCTGACACCCTTCCAGAGCCAGTCTCAAATTGGGCGAGATGGCGGAAAGAACTACGCCCTCTTTCAAAATAACAGCAGGATCAGATAACTCAGGAGAGTCCGCAAGGAAACTCCTCGAGAGGGCATCCGCCTTAACATTCTTAGTGCCAGGAAGAAAGGAAACCACAAAATTAAAACGTGCGAAAAACAAGGCCCACCTGGCCTGTCTAGGATTAAGTCGCTTGGCTGATTCCAGACAGATTCTTATGGTCCGTGAGGACCACCACCTGCATTTGGCTCCCTCCAGCAAATGTTCAGTTGGAGAAAATTTTCGAGAGAAAAAGGCACAAGGGTTACTTTTAGAGGTCTCTGGATCTCTTTGGGACAAAACGGCACCTGCCCCAATTTCAGAGGCATCAACCTCCACCTGAAATGGCAGAGAAACATCAGGCTGCCGTAGAACAGGAGCAGAAGTGAATCTCTGCTTAAGTTCCGGAAATGCAGAGACTGCCTCAGGAGGCCAATTCACCACATCAGAACCCTTTTTGGTCAAATCAGTCAATGGTTTAACAATAACAGATAAATTACCAATAAATTTACGATAAAAATTGGCAAAACCCAAGAATCTCTGAAGAGCCTTTAATGAAGTAGGTTGGACCCAATCACAGATGGCCTGAACCTTGACCGGGTCCATTTCAATAACAGATGGGGACAAAATGAATCCCAGAAATGAGATCCTCTGTACGCCAAAAAGACACTTTGATCCCTTCACATACAGAGCATTCTCTCTCAAAATCTGGAACACAGTCCGAACATGTTTCACATGAGAGTCCCAGTCATTGGAAAAAATCAAGATATCATCCAAATAAACAATCAGAAATGTATCCACAAAATTCCTGAAAATGTCATTCATGAAGGACTGGAAGACGGAAGGAGCATTAGTGAGCCCAAAGGGCATCACTAGGTATTCAAAATGCCCCTCTGGGGTATTAAATGCCGTCTTCCATTCATCCCCGTGCTTAATGCGAATAAGGTTATACGCCCCCCTGAGGTCAAGCTTGGTAAACCAAGTAGCACTTTTCACCCTGGAAAACAGGTCAGAAATCAAGGGTAACGGATATTGATATTTCACAGTGATATTGTTCAAGAGACGATAATCAATACACGGCCTTAATGAACCATCCTTTTTGGCCACAAAGAAAAAACCGGCACCCAAGGGTGAAGAGGATGGTCTGATATGACCCTTCTCCAATGACTCCTTGATATAAGACCGCATAGCGTCATGTTCAGGTACAGACAAGTTAAAAAGGCGACCTTTAGGGAATTTACTACCAGGTGTTGTGAATGTGTTAGAAATGAATTTTGAGCAGAAGCTCCCTCTGGTGGTTACAAACAGTACTGAACCATTCAATGAAGATTGTGAGGATTGGCGATCGGGAGTTACGGACTGGTCTTATGTAGGGGAGGTTCCCTCCCATCGACTGTGGTTCCTGGTTCACTTTGAGGCTTGCTGAGTCTTTCCTGCGTCTTCTGCTATCAGATAAGATATTTTCTGGTTTTATTTTTTTGCTTGCTTTTTGCATTGTTCTCTGCACTTCTGTGGAGGTCAGCCAGGTCCCCTCCGGGGGCTTGTGCTCCTCTCAGTTTACCTGAGCCGCTGTTGTTTGTTCATTTGCCTTTTCCAGTTTTTTCAGTGGCTGCGGCTTAGTTTTGTTACACCAGAGAACTAATTTAGGTGGTAGAGGTCGTGTGATCTCAGGTGTTTTTGCAATTAGTAGAGTTGGTATTTTTTAGGGTTTTTTGGATTGCAGTAAGTGTCCTTCCTATCCTTTTCTTTCTAGGAAGATTGGGCCCCAACGTTTGCTCATACTATTTTCTGTCTGTGTCTGTATTTCCTATTGTCTAACCGCCATTACATGTTTGGGGGCTTCCTATGTTCTTTGGGGATCTGCTCCGGGGCAGGTAGCTTTCCTCTTTCTATCTTTAGGTGTAGTTAACCTCTTGGGCTGTGACGAGGCGTCTGGGACCAGCTTGGGAACGCTCCACGGCTGCCTTTAGTTGTGGTGGTTAGTCAGGGTACTGCAATCCAGTAGATTCCAACCTCTCTGGTGTATTGCCGTTTTTGCCTGCTCTCCTCAGCTACCAAATCATAACAGTATCACCGGCCAAAACTAAAAATTATATGGTACTCACAGAAGGGAAAAATAGTGTAGAAAAAAAAAAAAAAGTTGTCAGAGATTTTTTTTTTCTGTTTGTTGCATTTTTTTTCCCTCTTTTTCTCTGGGTGCTGAGGATTTTTGTTTCTCTCAATGGAGTTTGCACAGTTGTCTGGCCATGTGGATCAGCTTGCCACTGAAGTTCGGAGTATTGCTACCTATCTTGCAGGGTTGCCGGTTGTGGAACCTAGGATCCCCATGCCAGATTTGTTTTTAGGGGATCGAGCTAAATTTCTGAATTTCAAAAATAACTGTAAGTTGTTTTTTGCCTTAAAACCTAAGTCCTCAGGGAACGCAGCACAGCAGGTTCAAATTGTCATCTCTCTCCTGCGCGGCGATCCTCAGGATTGGGTTTTTTCCCTGACACCTGGGGACCCTGTTTTGAGTAATGTCGATGCATTTTTTCTGGCTCTGGGGTTATTGTACGATGAACCTAATGTCACTGATCAAGCTGAAAAAACCTTGTTGGCATTAAATCAGGGGCTTGAGGACGCTGAGTTCTACTGTCAGAAATTCCGAAAGTGGGCAGTCCTGACCAAATGGAATGATGATGCTTTGGCAGCCCTTTTTCGGAAGGGTCTGTCAGAGAATGTAAAAGATGTTATGGTGGGTTTCCCTGCTTACTCTGGTCTCAATGATTCAAATTGACAGACGTTTGCGTGAGCGTAGAGGTATGCGTGGAATAGTGTTGCCTTGTGAACCAGCTTCTGAACCCATGCAGGGTAATAGAGTGGCTTCTGGGGCACAGCTCATGAGTTTTGAAAATGCAATGGGTTATGTTTCTACTGTGGTGACGCCTCTCATGCTATTTCAGTCTGCTCTAAGCGGGGAAGACGTTTTGCACGCTCTGTTGTCTTGGGTAGTGTTCAGACTAAATTTCTGTTGACTGTTACCCTGATTTGCTCCCTGTCCACATTTTCTGCTCAGGCTTTTGTTGATTCGGGAGCAGCTATTAACCTGATGGATTTTGATTTTGCTAAACGTTGTGGGTTTCCCTTGATACCCTACGGAAGTCTATTCCCCTACTGGGGATTGATTCTACCCCTTTGGCTGAAAATAAACCCCAGTTCTCTACTCAGGTGATAATGAGGGTTGAACCTGATCATCAGGAGAGTTGCAAATTTTTGGTGCTGTATAATCTGCATGACATTATTGTACTAGGTTTCCCTTGGTTACAGTCACATAATCCTGTTTTGGATTGGAAATCTGTGTCTGTAACCAGTTGGGGCTGCCAATGTGTTAATGCCAACACTCCTGTTTTTTCTGCCTCTCTGTTATGATTTGGTAGCTGAGGAGAGCAGGCAAAAAAGGCAATACACCAGAGAGGTTGGAATCTACTGGATTGCAGTACCCTGACTAACCACCACAACTAAAGGCAGCCGTGGAGCGTACCTACGTTGGTCCTAGACGCCTCGTCACAGCCTGAGAAGCTAACTACACCTAAAGATAGAAAGAGGAAAACTATCTGCCCCGGAGCAGATCCCCAAAGAACATAGGAAGCCCCCAAACATGTAGGATAGGAAGGACACTTACTGCAATCCAAAAAACCCTAAAAAAAATACCAACTCATTAATTGCAAAAACACCTGAGATCACATGACCTCTACCACCTAAATTAGTTCTCTGGTGTAACAAAACAAAGCAGCAGCCAGTGAAAAAACTGGAAAAGGCAAATGAACAAATAACAGTGGCTCAGATAAACTGAGAGGAGCACAAGCCCCCGGAGGGGACCTGGCTGACCTCCACAGAAGTGCAGGACAAAATGCAAAAAGCAAGCACAAAAATAAAAGCAGAACATATCTTATCTGTTAGCAGAAGATGCAGGAAAGACACAGCAAGCTTCCAAGTGAACCAGGAACCAAAGTTGAGACAAGAACAATTGATCACCGGCAACCCTGATGGGAGGGAACCTCCCTTATATAAGACCAGTCTGTAACACCTGATTGCCAATCTTCACAATCTTAATTGAATAGTTCAGTACTGTTTGTAACCACCAGAGGGAGCTTCTGCTCAGAATTCATTTCTAACACATTCACAACAACTCTCCCCAGGCTCAGGATGTTCCTGACTTTTTGACTGATTTTTCTGATGTGTTTAGCGAAAGTAAATCTGCATCCTTGCCCCCCCATAGGAGCTATGACTGCGCTATTGAATTAGTGCCTGGTAGTAAATTCCCTAAAGGTCGCCTTTTTAACTTGTCTGTACCTGAACATGACGCTATGCGGTCTTATATCAAGGAGTCATTGGAGAAGGGTCATATCAGACCATCCTCTTCACCTTGGGTGCCGTTTTTTTCTTTGTGGCCAAAAAGGATGGTTCATTAAGGCCGTGTATTGATTATCGTCTCTTGAACAATATCACTGTGAAATATCAATATCCGTTACCCTTGATTTCTGACCTGTTTTCCAGGGTGAAAAGTGCTACTTGGTTTACCAAGCTTGACCTCAGGGTGCGTATAACCTTATTCGCATTAAGCACGGGGATGAATGGAAGACGGCATTTAATACCCCAGAGGGGCATTCCGAGTACCTAGTGATGCCCTTTGGGCTCACTAATGCTCCTTCCGTCTTCCAGTCCTTCATGAATGACATTTTCAGGGATTTTGTGGATAAATTTCTGATTGTTTATTTGGATGATATCTTGATTTTTTCCAATGACTGGGACTCTCATGTAAAACATGTTCGGACTGTGTTCCAGATTTTGAGAAAGAATGCTCTGTATGTGAAGGGATCAAAGTGTCTTTTTGGCGTACAGAGGATCTCATTTCTGGGATTCATTTTTTCCCCATCTGTTATTGAAATGGACCCGGTCAAGGTTCAGGCCATCTGTGATTGGGTCCAACCTACTTCATTAAAGGCTCTTCAGAGATTCTTGGGTTTTGCCAATTTTTATCGTAAATTTATTGGTAATTTCTCTGTTATTGTTAAACCATTGACTGATTTGACCAAAAAGGGTTCTGATGTGGTGAATTGGCCTCCTGAGGCAGTCTCTGCGTTTCAGGAACTTAAGCAGAGATTCACTTCTGCTCCTGTTCTACGGCAGCCTGATGTTTCTCTGCCATTTCAGGTGGAGGTTGATGCCTCTGAAATTGGGGCAGGTGCCGTTTTGTCCCAAAGAGATCCAGAGACCTCTAAAAGTAACCCTTGTGCCTTTTTCTCTCAAAAATTTTCTCCAACTGAACGTAATTATGACGTGGGTAATCGGGAGTTATTGGCCATGAAGTGGGCTTTTGAAGAGTGGAGACATTGGCTGGAGGGAGCCAAACATCAGGTGGTGGTCCTCACGGACCATAAGAATCTGGTTTATCTGGAATCAGCCAAGCGACTTAATTCTAGACAGGCCAGGTGGGCCTTGTTTTTCACACGTTTTAAATTTGTGGTTTCCTTTCTTCCTGGCACTAAGAATGTTAAGGCGGATGCCCTCTCGAGGAGTTTCCTTGCGGACTCTCCTGAGTTATCTGATCCTGCTGTTATTTTGAAAGAGGGTGTAGTTCTTTCCGCCATCTCGCCCAATTTGAGACTGGCTCTGGAAGGGTGTCAGGAGGATAAACCCGAGCGCTGCCCTATTGGGAAATTGTTTGTCCCAGACCGTGGAAAAAGAGTGTGATGTCTGAGATTCATTGTTCCGCGTTGGCCGGTCATCCCGGAATTTTTGGTACCAGAGACTTGGTTAGTCGGTCCTTTTGGTGGCCTACTTTGTCTCGTGACGTCAGGGAATTTGTGCAGTCCTGCGGGACTTGCTCTCGCTCCAAGCCTTGCTCTCGCTCTAGTGGTTTGTTGATGCCATTGCCTGTGCCCAAGAGAGCATGGACCCATATCTCTATGGATTTCATTTCCGACCTCCCTGTTTCTCAGAGAATGACCGTTATCTGGGTGATTTGTGATAGGTTTTCCAAAATGATACATCTTGTGCCATTACCTAAGTTGCCTTCCTCCTCCGAATTGGTGCCTTTGTTCCTTCAGCACGTGGTTCGGTTACACGGCATTCCTGAGAACATTGTGTCTGACAGAGGAGTCCAGTTTGTTTCCAGATTTTGGAGGACTTTTTGTTCTAAACTTGGTGTTCAATTGTCTTTCTCCTCGGCTTTTCATCCTCAGACCAATGGACAAACTGAGAGAACAAACCAGACATTGGAGACTTATCTGAGATGCTTTGTGTCTGCTGATCAAGATGACTCGGTCTCTTTTTTGCTTTGGCTGAGTTTGCTCTTAATAATAGGGCTAGCTCTGCCACTTTGATGTCTCCATTTTTCTGAGGACTCTCAACTCTAAATATTTTTCCATTTTTCTGCAATTTTGGGTTTCACCCTAGATTTTCTTCGGGACAGACGGAGGCTTCTGTCTGTCCAGGTGTTGACTCTGTTGTGGAGCGCATGCAGCAGATTTGGGACCATGTAGTGGAGAGGTTGTCACTTTCTCAGGTGAGGGCCCAGCGGTTTGCCAACCGGCATAGGACTGATGGTCCTCGGTTTGAAGTGGGGGACTTGGTCTGGTTGTCCTCAAGAAATATCCCTATGAGAGTTGCATCTCCTAAGTTTAAGTCTAGGTTCATTGGACCTTATAAGATCATGGAGATTCTTAATCCTGTTTCCTTTCGTTTACTTCTTCCAGGGACATTTAAGATCCATAACGTGTTCCACAAGTCCTTATTGAAGAGGTTTGTCGAGCCAGTGGTTCCTATGGCTGCGCCTCCTGACCCTGTTTTGGTTCAGGGCAATCTGGAGTATGTGGTTGACAAAATATTGGATTCTCGTTTTTCTAGACGGAAACTCCAGTATTTGGTTAAGTGGAGAGGTTATGGTCAGGAGGACAATTCTTGGGTGTTTGCTTCGGACATCCATGCTAGGAGACTGATCCGTGCGTATCACAGAGCTCATCCTGACTGACCTGGTTGCCCAAATGAGGGTTCGGTGACCCCTCCTCAAGGGGGGGTACTGTTGTGAATGTGTTAGAAATGAATTCTGAGCAGAAGCTCCCTCTGGTGGTTGCAAACAGTACTGAACCATTAAATGAAGATTGTGAGGATTGGCGATCAGGAGTTACGGACTGGTCTTATGTAGGGGAGATTCCCTCCCATCATGTTTGCCGGTGGTCAATTGTTCTTGTCTCGACTGTGGTTCCTGGTTCACTTTGAGGCTTGCTGAGTCTTTCCTGCGTCTTCTGCTATCAGATAAGATATTTTCTGCTTTTATTTTTTTGCTTGCTTTTTGCATTGTTCTCTGCACTTCTGTGGAGGTCAGCCAGGTCCCCTCCGGGGGCTTGTGCTCCTCTCAGTTTACCTGAGCCGCTGTTGTTTGTTCATTTGCTTTTTCCAGTTTTTTCAGTGGCTGCGGCTTAGTTTTGTTACACCAGAGAACTAATTTAGGTGGTAGAGGTCGTGTGATCTCAGGTGTTTTTGCAATTAGTAGAGTTGGTATTTTTTAGGGTTTTTTGGACTGCAGTAAGTGTCCTTCCTATCCTTTTCTTTCTAGGAAGATTGGGCCCCAACGTTTGCTCATACTATTTTCTGTCTGTGTCTGTATTTCCTCTTGTCTAACCGCCATTACATGTTTGGGGGAGATGAACTGATTAGTGTGGGAAAGTTTCTGAACTTTTTCCCACGCTATTGAATTCACTTCAGGTCAGCCAGGGACTTCGCGAAGTCTCACTGACGTCAGCGGTAGTCAGTGAGGTGAGGAGAGGTATGGATTTTGTTGTTTTTTTATTTTAGTATTTTTTTTTACAGGCGAACAAAGGGATTCAGTTGGATTGGCAGAATAATAAATTTGGTGAAAAACTTTGTGTAATTATTTCATTAAAATACTTTTTAATTAGGGTGTGTGTGTGTGTCTTTTTTTTTACCCTTTACTACTGTAGGATTAATAATGGAAAGTTATCTTATTGACACCTCTCCATTATTAACCAGGATTAATGTCGCCTTTCAATAGCAAGGTGACATTAACCCCTTATTAACTCATGAGCCACTGCTAAAGGCAATGTTTATAGAGAGGCTAAGTGCCAGAAAAGGCGCATCTTATAAATGTGCCTTTTCTGGGGTGGCAGGGGCCAGATGTTAGTAGCCAGGGGGGCCCAAAAACAATGGTCACTCTCTAGGCTATGAATATCTGTCCTCAGTCACTGGCTTTCCCTCTGGCGGAAAAAATTGCGCAGGAGCCCATGCAATTTTTTTCTGCGATTATAGCCTTAAATTTAGCCCCTAGAGTTCCAAATTTTTCCTAACAGAAACTACTAAATTGATTAAACACTGACATATATAAATCGTTTTGATATGACATGATTCACTATATGTAAACCATGTGTCATATGTCGGGTTCTGTAATGATTTTACTGAAGCCGGTAATTGATTTAGTGACTATTATGCTATGTAGAACTTTATGAACTATAATATATATATATGTATATATTCTGTGTGTATATATCTATTCTTTATTAAACATGTCTACTGTACAGTACACTGAATTGCCGGCTTTTAAAAAACGGATCCGTAGATAACCGGAAGAAACGGATGAAAAAACTGATGCAACGGATCCGACGTCGGATCTGTCGAAAAAACGGATCCGTCGCATCAGGTTTTCACAATCTGTGACGTCGAGCCAACGGATTGTGACTGATGGCAAAAAACTGATATGTGAAGTAGCCTTGATCCGTATATCTCTTTCTACTATTGCATTTACTGCTGGTTTTATTCCAGCATACGGAGCAATAGCAGCCGGTATCTATATCAGCATAGTAATTGTGTCTGACACAGCCCAGCAGCCAGGTGAGTAATACCTTAATATCTACAACATTTTTTGCCCGGATGAAGCCCTATTGTGCTCTTTTTGTCACTTTTTAGCTATGAAAAAAAAACTAAAGAAAAGCACAACAAATTGAGCATATAAACTATAGTAAATTAACAAAATATTGAGCATATGTACCTTTATTCATATGCTCTGACGCAATTTTTGGGATGTTTCGGTTTAGTTAATTGTACAAACAGGAGCATGGCTCCCCTTTTTTGGGTTGTTCATTTTGTTTATATACTTTCCATGGGCAGATGTCTGAATAGTTGGGACCCAAGTCCTACTCTGCTTTTACGTTTGCTGACACATAGTGAGGTGAACTACAAGAGTTAGGTACCACCCGATTGGGTACACCTTGCTGCGGTGGGATAATAATAATCTTTATTTTTATATAGCGCTAACAAGTCCTACTCTGCTTTTACGTTTGCTGACACATAGTGAGGTGAACTACAAGAGTTAGGTACCACCCCGATTGGGTACACCTTGCTGCGGTGGGATAATAATAATCTTTATTTTTATATAGCGCTAACATATTCCGCAGCGCTTTACAGTTTTGCACACATTATCGTCGCTGTCCCTGATGGGGCTCACAATCTAGATTCTCTATCAGTATGTTTTTTGGAGTGTGGGAGGAAACCCATGCAAACACGGGGAGAACATACAAACTCCTTGCAGATGTTGTCCTTGGTGGGATTCGAACCCAGGACTCCAGCGCTGCAAGGCTGTAGTGCTATCCACTGAGCCACGGTTGGATGGCGTTTTACGTTTTTTTGATCAAAACAATCTTACCTAAGTACCCTATATTATTTACATGTACTATTACTATTTATTTACTTACTAAAGAGTATTTGCTCATTTTGTTTTTATCTTCTGCTAAATGAGTAAATAGTAATAGTACATGTAAATGACACTGGGTACTTGGTGAACACTGTTTTGATCAAAAAAGCATAAAAGCCGGACTGCGACAAGGTACCCAGTTGGGACAGTCCTAGCCTGTCTCTAGTATTAAAACCTCACTTTGTGTCGGCACTCAGGTGACAACAAATGTGAATAAGGGTAGAACAAGACAGGGGCCCAACTGTTCAGCCACCTTCCCATGGGAGACTATATAGATAGAATTGCTAGCACAGAAAGGAAGGTCATGCCCCTGTTTGTGCAAAATACAAAAAAAACTACAGCAAAACCAAATAAATGGGCTGGAGCATAAGTTGGTATACCTGTAATGTGTAAGAGCATGTTCACACTGTAGCCATTTCAGACAAAATCCAAGAAAAAACAAACAGTAAATTGAGCTTATACTTTTCAGCTACACCACATGTTCAGCAGAAAAAAAATTTCAAGCTGTTTTCCTTATGTCACTTGGATTTGTCATCACTTTGTTGATTAAGATCCAATCTCTGGAGCCCCTATTACCAGTCTGAAAACAAAGGGGCTGCGTTCTCTTTCATTGTTTTTCCATGCACAGCAGGACCCCACTTAAATGGGGGTACTTTGTAGATGGAGTGCTACAACTTTCATTTTGGTGGGTACCAGAGGTCAGACCTCCACCTCCTTAATAATAAAGTAATGGCACATACTTGATGTTAAGGACTTCCCACATTTCCCACTTCCATCATTTTGAGAGTGGCCCAATCCCCCTGCATGCTTCCATACAAATTCTGGACCATATTGCTTTTGTCTATAGGCTCTTTACCCATATAAACAAAACTGTAAGTGATGCATCATTTCACCTGTCATAACAATGAGCTTTCTGTGATCGGTGTGGGTAGGCCGAGTGTGTGCTGGGCGCAGCAGGCATGGGGTCTCTCTCACTCACACACTGCAGTCACCTTGTTTTGCAGTTGACACCATTTTACAGTGACCTCTTAGTGCATCCTGATGCCGGAGCACCGACTGCAGGATATTAGCTGACAGCCTGACACTGAGAAATACCGAGGCCAGAGGTGGGAGGAGGAAGAGGAGTGTGTGGAGGGGTGAAGGAGGGGTCATATATCATTGCCAGAGAGCCCATCGGAAGAAACTGGAGAGAAGTGGGGGGAGGGTGGCGGCAAGATAAAGCTATGGGCATTGAAATAAATGTCAGACACTTGCAGCCAGTGTAATTGGGGGAGATGGCTGGAGTCCAGGGTGCATGACGGGCAGCAAGTGCAATGCAAGCAGACAGTGAGCGCTGCTTGAATGAGTTCCCACCTCCTGTAAAGTGCCCAAACGCTGCCCACTCAGTGTTAACCCATCTGACTCTGGGCAAAGATTGTTCTGTCAGCCCGGCCGACTCCTCCAGTAAAACGCCAAGTCCCCTCCTCCTCCCCTGCTGCTCCCTGTCCGGCCACCCAAGGGAGTGACCTCTGGTGCTTTGACAGCTCTCTAATACCTAGCAGAACAACCCTTCCACGACACGCCCCCTCCAGCCTTACTGGCTGCGGCGCCGGTACCGCCGCCGCTGATTGGTCCGTCACTTGGCCCCCCTCCCTTATCGAACGTTCAGAACTCCGAGACAGACAATATTCTGTTACATTGTAGCAAGATGGCGACTGTCATTCACAACCCCCTGAAACCGTGAGTACAAATTTGCACAATCCGCGTGTTTCCATATGAAAAAAAGGCGCCTTTCTCAGTGGGAGCTGTGCACACACAGAGACAAGTGCACGCTTCTGCGTGCTCTGCGCTGCCTCCTCCGAGCGCACAGCCACCAGCACTGGTTTCCACTAGATCTCCTATTGAGAAGAATTTAATTTTTTTAAAGAAATATTTTAGGTATCTGTGCTGCTGCAGGCGAGATGGCAGCACCGTGCATGGCACCGCAGAGCAGGATCAGCGGTGGTGACTGCAAGGAGGAGGCTTGACAGCCGCTCGCACAGTTTCAGAACTTGGGCAGTGAGCTGAGGCTGTTGACAAATGGGGGCTGTCACGTCGTCTTTTATCATCCACCACCCACTTCATTGACTAATACAGGTCCTTCTCAAAAAATTAGCATATAGTGCTAAATTTCATTATTTTCCATAATGTAATGATTAAAATTAAACTTTCATATATTTTAGATTCATTACACACCAACTGAAATTTTTCAGGTCTTTTATTGTTTTAATACTGATGATTTTGGCATACAACTCCTGATAACCCAAAAAACCTGTCTCAAAAAATTAGCATATTTCATCCGTCCAATAAAATAAAAGTGTTTAAAACAAAATAAAAAAAAACCATCAAATAATAATGTTCAGTTATGCACTCAATACTTGGTCGGGAATCCTTTTGCAGAAATGACTGCTTCAATGCGGCGTGGCATGGAGGCAATCAGCCTGTGACACTGCTGAGGTGTTATGGAGTCCCAGGATGCTTCGATAGCGGCCTTAAGCTCATCCAGAGTGTTGGGTCTTGCGTCTCTCAACTTTCTCTTCACAATATCCCACAGATTCTCTATGGGGTTCAGGTCAGGAGAGTTGGCAGGCCAATTGAGCACAGTAAAACCATGGTCAGTAAACCATTTACCAGTGGTTTTGGCACTGTGAGCAGGTGCCAGGTCGTGCTGAAAAATGAAATCTTCATCTCCATAAAGCATTTCAGCCGATGGAAGCATGAAGTTCTCCAAAATCTCCTGATAGCTAGCTGCATTGACCCTGCCCTTGATGAAACACAGTGGACCAACACCAGCAGCTGACATGGCACCCCACACCATCACTGACTGTGGGTACTTAACACTGGACTTCAGGCATTTTGGCATTTCCTTCTCCCCAGTCTTCCTCCAGACTCTGGCACCTTGATTTCCGAATGACATGCAAAATTTGCTTTCATCAGAAAAAAAGTACTTGGGACCACTTAGCAACAGTCCAGTGCTGCTTCTCTGTAGCCCAGGTCAGGCGCTTCTGCCGCTGTTTATGGTTCAAAAGTGGCTTTACCTGGGGAATGCGGCACCTGTAGCCCATTTCCTGCACACGCCTGTGCACGGTGGCTCTGGATGTTTCTACACCAGACTCAGTCAACTGCTTCCTCAGGTCCCCAAGGTCTGGAATCGGTCCTTCTCCACAATCTTCCTCAGGGTCCGGTCACCTCTTCTCGTTGTACAGCGTTTTCTGCCACATTGTTTCCTTCCAACAGACTTCCCATTGAGGTGCCTTGATACAGCACTCTGGGAACAGCCTATTTGTTGAGAAATTTCTTTCTGGGTCTTACCCTCTTGCTTGAGGGTGTCAATGATGGCCTTCTGGACATCAGTCAGGTCGGCAGTCTTACCCATGATGGGGGTTTTGAGTAATTAACCAGGCACGGAGTTTTTAAAAGCCTCAGGAATCTTTTGCATGTGTTTAGAGTTAATTAGTTGATTCAGAAGATTAGGGTAATAGGTCGTTTAGAGAACCTTTTCTTGATATGCTAATTTTTTGAGACAGGATTTTTGGGTTTTCATGAGCTGTATGCCAAAATCATCAGTATTAAAACAATAAAAGACCTGACAAATTTCAGTTGGTGTGTAATGAATCTAAAATATATGAAAGTTTAATTTTAATCATTACATTATGGAAAATAATGAAATTTAGCACTATATGCTAATTTTTTGAGAAGGACCTGTATGTAGATGGTCTCCAAGGAGGAACTGATCGGGGAGTTATGTAAATAGAGCTGCACATTATCACCAGCTGAGACCACCAGCCTCATCTGAATGAAAGCTGAGCCACCTAGGTTACTTTTAAGTTGGTTACAGATCTTAGATCAGTTTTTGGATCCAATACTTTGTTGGCTGTTTATTGGTTATCATCTGTCCTCCACCTATAATAATAATCTTTATTTTTATATAGCGCTGACATATTCCGCAGCGCTTTACAGTTTGCACACATTATCATCGCTGTCCCCGATGGGGCTCACAATCTAATTTCCCTATCAGTATGTCGTTGCAACTATTTGTCTTGGGCCGGCGTCACACTAGCGAGTTTGATGCGAGTTAGTCGCACGACTTTCTCGCATCAACACCCGACACGGCCGCCCGCTCTCGGACCTGAGTGTGCGGCTGCATAGAAATACATGCAGCCGTACACTCGGGTCCGAGAGCGGGCGGCCGTGCCGGGTGTTGATGCGAGAAAGTCGTGCGACTAACTCGCATCAAACTCGCCAGTGTGACGCCGGCCTTGGTCTTATTTCTGCATGACTATTTAAGTCTGTGTATGGTCATGTACAAAGGTGCAGTTAGCTGAATGTTACTGTCCATCTGAAATGATTCCATAATAGAGAAATACTAGTTTGTACACTCTATATTGACTACTGATAATCCATTATCCCCATGGTAATGTGCCATTGTACGGAGTTCTCATTCCAGTTGTGTAAGCATGGTCAATACATGTTGTGTACATGATTAAGGGTGCTTTCACACTTGCGTTTGAGCGACCTGCGCCTGTCTGCGCACGGTCGCCGCTAAGCTCCTCCCCCAGTCGCGCCTTCCCCGGCGGCTCCGCCTATGGGCGCATGACGCCGCATGCGACCTGCGTACCCTATCTTTAGCATTGGGTAGGCAGGCCGTGCGCAGGTATGCTTTTGGCGGCGCATGCGTCCTTTTGACGGTGCGCCGAGCTCACCAAAATGTTGCATGTTGCTTTTTGGTGCGCTCGGCGCACCAGTCAAAAGGACGCATGCGCCGCCAAAACACATACCTGCGCACGGTCTGCATACCCAATGCTAAAGATAGGGTACGCAGGTCGCATGCGGCGTTATGCACCCATAGGTGGAGCCGCTGGGAGGAGGCGCGGCCGGGGGCGGAGCTAAGCGGCGGCCGTGCGCAGACAGGCGCAGGTCGCTCAAACGCAAGTGTGAAGCCAGCCTAAGTCACTTATTAAATACATGCCTGAAACATTTTCTAAACTACTACATTATTTAATTTGAGTGGTACAGGTAGTATGTTTTGTAATTTGTGAACAATCCATAACATTATGTTCAAGCAAGAGAAGATTTGCACTTTATGTATATTTTATTTATTGTACTCGCTTATGTAGCTAATAATTCCACAGCACTTTACAGACTTCATCACTGTCCCATTACTGTCCCAATTGAGGCTCACAATGTAATTTCCTTATCAGCATGTCTTTGGAGTGTGGGAGGAAACCCATGCAAACATGGGAAGAACATACAAACTCTTTGCAGATGTTGTCGTTGGTGGGATTTGAACCTGGGACCCCAATGCTGCAAAGCAAGCCTTTGAGCGGAGAGGACTTATAGACTTGGGCAGGGTCACAGAGGCCCATGTAACAAAGAACAACATTGTGGTTCTAGAGGAGGCCATGTTCAAAAGTTACCCCTGTGCCCAAAGAACACTAGTTATGCCCTAGCAGTAAGTGTGAGCAGAGTACCTTGAGGAAACCCATGCAAACACAAGTATCAGAGGCGTAGCTAGGGTTTTGGTTCAGTGGGGGGCGTAAATTCTGAGTGGGCCCCTAACCAGGGATCCTTGAATACAACTGGGTGACGCACCCTAATAGTGGATGTAGGATAACCTCAGCAGATGACAGTGCTGTTGCTGAAAATAATCTATATACAAAGACCAACATTGATATTACCGCCATATGGTCAGTGGTAAATACCAGTCAACTTTAGTATAGTGAGAATAAAGATTTTTATTCACAGTAGTAACACGAAACATTTCGGTCCTATATCATGGACCTTCATCAGTCACAGATACTACTGGGAAGGGGGTTGATCCACATAGGGAAGAAAAAAAGGGCTGGATATAGCCTGTGTTGGTGGGGTGAGATGAGGAAGAGGACAATGCCTCTATTGCACTAGTAACCTGTTGTGAAGGAGTCCGGTAGTGAGGATAGGTCTCTGCATTGGACGCGGTGTCCACCGTAGTCTGAGTGCCTCATTTTCTATTAGATACGGTGTGGGAACCTACTCTGGCACCTTCTTGGTTGTGCACACGGTTATTTTTTCAGTGGTAAATACCAGTCCTATGGAACATATAAGAAATTACTGCACAGTTATAGATGGTGACTTACAGAGGACGTTCTTTCTGATGGAATCGTTCACTTTTCCATCTGGCCCAGACCGACATGACAAATTCTCCAGCCACGACTCATCAGAGATTTACAACACATTTCACTTCTCATATTTCCAGCCTCATCACCATCTATTCCCAACCTGCACAAACTCCTTATCTCGCTGATACCCCATTGCTGAGCCGCTGCTGACGTGTGTGGCCCTATTACTGCACCTGCTGTATGGTACTGTGTACCCTTCTAGATGGTAAAACAAACCTCTATAATATAGTAATGTTGTGTGCAAGTCTCCTAGAAAACAGTGCCACGTTTTGCCCCAAGAAACTTAGAAAATAATAATGGCCTGTGTGCCACTTAAGGTACTGCCACACTAAACAATCCCGCTAGCGATCACGATAACGACGCATACTAATGCGATCGCTAGCGGGATTGTTTCTATATCGCTAAGTGCGGCCACATTTAGCGATATAGTTAACGACGCTATCGCCGTTAGCGATCTTCTTAACGACTTTAGCGGTACAAAAGTACCGCTAAATCGCTAAGAAAAGGTGCCACACTAGCGATATATACTTACCCAGCGGGAGCGCCGACGAGGAAAATAGGGTCCGGAACGATTCCAGCGACGAGCGAGATCACAGCAGGAAGCTCGTCGCTGGCAGCTGCCGCACTGAACAACATCGCTAACGGGATCGCTAAATAGTGACGTTTTTTAGCGATCCCGTTAGCGATATTGTTCAGTGTGGCATACCCTTTAGACCGTCACATTAACTTGAGTTCCCCTATAACAATAAGTGCCCACTTTATATGTAATAATGTCCAGAGTCTCCCCCCTCCCTGTACATCTCCCCTATACATAGTATAATGACCCTCACTGTATTGTACCACACATACAGTATACTGATCGATTAGTAGCCCCCAAACTGTGTAATGGCTCCAACACTGTATTATGGCCCCTCACTGTAATTTCCACACTGTATGATGGCCCCTAGATAGCCTCCATATAGTATAATGCACCAGATAGTTCTCAATATACATGCTCAAAAAATATAATAATAATATTAATAAAGGGAGCACTCAAATAAACATCCTAGATCTGAATGAATGAAATATTCTCATTGAATACTTTGTTCTGCACAAAGTTGAATGTGCTGACAACAAAATCACACAAAAATCATCAATGGAAATCAAATTTATTAACCAATGGAGGCCTGGATTTGGAGTCACCAAAATTAAAGTGGAATGTAATGTCCTTTAAAACAAGTCAAAATGATGCTCAGTAGTGTGTTGTGGCTTCCACGTGCCTGTATGACCTCCCTACAACGCCTAGGCATGCTCCTGATGAGGCGGCGGATGGTCTCCTGAGGGATCTCTGTTATGAATGTGCTAGAGATGGTTTCTGAGCAGAGGCTCCCTCTGGTGGTTACATACAGTACTGAACCTTTCAGCGAGGAATGGCAGTCTGGGATCTCTGACTGGTCTGATATAAGGGAGGTTCCCTCCATGATGGTTGCCGGTGATCAATTGTTCTTGTCTCAATTGTGGTTC
>JARQOD010000001.1:437807244-437847227 GCA_033576555.1 Oophaga sylvatica | reverse complement strand
AAAATGAAAAAAAAATTTCCATTTATGTATGTGTATAAATTTAATACGCACTCAATTACCAAGATACAAAAAAAATGGTTACCGTGATTTAACGCCTCTGGGGGGCTCTTCCAAAATATTTATTTTTTATTACTGTTTTTTAGCCAAAGCCCTACCGTAATTATTCCTTTTGCATGGTGCTTAAAATGAACAATTTCCAAAATATCAATGTCCCAATATGAAAAGAAGTTGTCCCCTGCATTTACATAAGGTCACCAAAAAATGCCTATGCAGGTCATTACTTTCTAGATCTTATTAATTGCTTTCATTTTTTTAACCCTTTAAAATTTTCTTTTTTTTGGTTTAGAGCTTAATCATTTAACCAAAACACAAAAATTGATTCTGGAAAATGACACTCCATCAATTCTATTTAAAGGAAAGGTTTATCTCAAAATCCGCCATCAAGAAAAAGAGGTTTTTTCAAAAGAAAAAAAGTTGAGAGATGGTTTTGTAACTAAAAAAATCAGGTGCAAGGTCAGTAAGCAGTAAGGACACAGTGGGGTGACGTTAGACGATGGAAACACCATCTGAATTTAAAAGAAAAAATTTGGGAAAAATCTTTCCCCGGTCGCCCCTGAGCTGCATCGCCAAAAGTGAAAAGTGTGAAGGAGGAATGAGAAGGTCCCCCGGGAAAAAAAAATGTTTTGGCTGATGAACCCCCAAGTCCTGGGAATTTCTGCAGAAATGGGAACAAAGCGATTGTCAAGTAGTGAAGCACGAGTGGAGATCTTTGTGCTGCCTTCCTGCTCCCATCAAAACACAGCTCCCAACCGTGTCAAAACTTGAAAAATCAGAATTTAAAATTTACATGTTGTTGCGGAAAGATGTTTTTGTACCGTGTTAGCCAGTTAAAAATATTTAGTTTTGAGGTCCTCAGTGGTTGATACCTTTTATGGCTAATGAAAGATGGTAACAAATTGCAAGCTTTCGAGTTACCGGTTTTCTTAATCAGGATAGATAAAACAACATCTGAAGAATCACATATTTTTCACAAATAGCCAGAAAAATGCAATAGGAGGAAAAGTACAGAAGAGAACTGTCTTATGGAGGGGGGGTTAACTTAAAAAAGACTGTTGATAAGGAGTGAAGGTTTTATTACCCTGATTGGGGTTGGATTTGTTTTAAAAGCCCCAAAAGGTCAGGGGGGGAGATTCCTTAATTTTGTAGAAGACATAAAACCTTGGGGGAAATTTTTCCCCCGCACTAAGAGTGTAAAGGTATCTTAATTTATATTCCGATTTTTCTTCTTTTCAGTTTTTTAAAATTAGTTTTTTAATCAAGTAATTCCATTTGTCATGTTTTAGGGCAAAAAAAAAATTTTTTGGCCCCAAAGGAAATCCTTTTTTTTTTCTCTATACAAAACAAAAAAAAAAACCGAAAAATCGACAACCACTCCATTCCAGACCAAAAGATCTAACTGTGTCATAATCTCTCGATTAAAAACCAGAAAAGTGGAGCTTCCCCTGCTTTCTAGAGGACTTCATTTTGCTATAAGGCCGGAAAAAAAAGAATCTGCAGGATTGGGGAAATTTTTTAGGGATCGCTGAGGGAATACTTCAATGATCAGAAGATTCAGATAAACCGGCTGAAGGGGAAAGGGATCCAAAAACCCCAAAAGGGTCAGACTGGCATCCCCTGGACGTAACCCCATTTGGATAAAATATAGACTCTTTGTTTGATAAAACCCCCATATAGCCCCAACAAAAAACAAGCCTCCAAAATCAGTGCCAGGAGGAAAGGCCTACGTCTCTGAAAACCAACAAAGAATATCATTAAACCCCCTGAAAAAGGGGGTGCATGATTGATGACAATCGACTTATGAAGGAAGAAAAGACAACTTCGGGGGCCACCTACTACAGAAAAAAATGGAGTCGGCCCCACACAGGCTATTACAAGGAAAATAAGCAATTGGGGTTTTGTCTGTTGACAATCCATAAGGTGATGACCTGATACGAATCCAAGAAAAAGGGGCTTCTAAAGCTTCCCCCAAAATCCACAAAGCCGGAAACCAGGGAGGGATTATTTCATGTGGGGCCCCCTTTGAGCAGTATCTGGGGGGAGGGGTGTTTTAACCCCGGAAAGGATACACCCAGTTTTATTGGACAAACGCCTATGAAAAAAATGCGAAAAGGTTCTTCCAGAAGGAACCACCCCGGACCATGGATGGGAAAAACTTTGTATTAAAAATCCCACCAGGATGGATTAAATCCCCCGCAAGTTTTGGGAAAAACACCCGGGGAAAGAGTGATTTGTGGTAAACCAAAAATTTCCTACCCACAATTACTTGGGGAAATTTTACAAAAGGTTTATTTGGGCGGGGACAGCTATTGGGAAGTAAAAGGCTCCACAGTTGAAATTTTTCATGGCCAAGTTTTAAACGAATTTTTTTCTCCTGCCCCATACCCCCCCGGCCTCTACGACTTGATAATTTTTAATCATTGGCGGAGTTAAAAAAACAGTGACGTTCCATGAACAGTTCAATCAATTTCATCCCCCATAAAATTAACCTTAACTATCCAGCACGGGAAATTAATTTTTAGACCACATTAGCTAAAGAACAATGAAAAAGAGACACCCCCGTATCAAACCAATCGCCCCTATTTAAGGGGCGTTTCATCCAAAACATAAAAAACTCTATTTTTACAGCCAAGCCATCAGATACAACCGATTTTTTTAACCCATGGTAGAATGAACACCTTGGTCCCTCGAAAGACTTTTTTGAACCGGCTACCCCCCAGAAAAAATTAAAACAATTACAAGAGCCACCGAATATCAAAGGGAATCACTGCTACTTTCAAAGCTTAAAGAGAAAATAACGGGTGCCTTAGTGGTCACCTTAATCCAAGTCTGGAGTGCTAAGGGAGCTGCCGGAAACTACAACTTTACTACAAAAAGATGCCCGATTACAACCCTATTTCCAGACCCCCCATACTATGTTTTTGGCAGCCCCCAAATTAAAAGATCATTGTAGAAGCTCCCTGTCCTCCCCAACCTGCGGGGAAACCTTTCCTTGCGCAAAAAGCAAGACTGTACTCTATAATGACCACGGCAGGATAAAATCCCCAACTCCCATCAGGATACAAGAACAGGTACTTTAGCTGCATCAATTAATGTGGTTACCAAATTTATATGTACTAAATGCCCCAACTGGGGGTCGTATGGGGGGGAGACCGGGCAAAAAATGAGAACAAGGATGAATTCTCATCGCCACACGATAAGAGAAAAAAGAATGGATTTACCTGGGGCCCAAACATTTTGTTCCCCCGGTCATAGCTTGACAGATATGGGAATTACTTGTTTTTAAAATCTAACTTCAAATCTGAGAAGGATAGAAAAGTCTGGGGAATATAAATTATGATGCCTTTGACATTCTTAGGCTGGGATAATATTCCAGGTTTTATGTAGTTCTACAAAAATTTTAGGAATTCCCCTCCCTGACCTTTTAGGGTCTACAACACAATCCAGACCCCAATCAGGGGTAATAAAACCTTCACTCCTATCTATGAACTGTATATTTATGTTAATCCCTCTGCAATGACGTTCGCTTCATGTCACTTGCCTACCTATTGCATTTTTTCTGTGCTATTTTGTGTATTAAATTGTGTTCTTCAGTGTTGTTTTTGTCTTGCTGATGAAGAGACTGGAGTTCGAAAGCTTGAAAATTTTTTTACCTTCTTTTCAGTTAGCCTTTAAAGGTATCAACCACTGAGGGACTCTCAAGTCTAAATATTTTTCTATCTATGGCTAACCCCGGTACGAAAATACATCTTTCCTATATCAAAATGGAGGATACAGAATGTACCGCATCTTTTGGAACTGAAACCATTTGAAAAAAAGTGCACAAATGGACGCGACATTTTTTTTTTATCTAAATGCAAAAAGGGAGAATCTAATTCCCAAAGGACTCTGGATTACAAACCCAATTTTCACACCTAAAATACCATTATGCACAAAACCTTTGTCACAGGACTTCTGAAAGAAAAGGGAAAACCATTTTTTTGCATGTCTGCTACAGCATAAGGAGTAAAGCCCAAGGACAATTGGAAAATCTGAGGAAAACATTACGAAAGCACAGAGAAAATTTACAAAATACTACAACAAATACGGACCTTTTGATTCAAAACAAGGAAAAGAAATAACAGATTGCGCCTCCATCGGAATCTATACAAACAGATACAAAACAAACCAAAACCTGACAAAATCTCAACCATCCATTCAACACAAAAGCATTTAAGTGTCTCAATCTTCAGATTACAAAAACCCCGCAAAGTGGAGCTTGCCGGCTTTCTAGGGACTTTTCATTTTGTCTACTAAGGCCCTGGATAAAACCGAATCGCGTTGAAGGAACATTTTTTCAGGAGATGCGCCCCGAGGGAAATTCTTCAATGATACAGAAGATTCAGTAACACTCGGACTGAAGGAAGAGGGATCCCAAAAACCAAGAAGAGGTCAGACTGGACACCTCCACCTGACGTAACCCTCATTTGGATAAAAAATATGACTCATTCAGACATTTTATAAAATCCACCATCATAGCCACCAACAAAAGACAAGCTCCAACAATCAGTGCCAGGAGGGGAAAGGCCATAAGGGGCTCTGAAAACAACAAAGAAATTTATCATTAAAAACCCGCTGACAAGGGAGGTGCAATAGTCTTTATGAACAATCGACTATATGAAGGAAGCAAACAGACAAATTACGGACACACGTACTTACAGAAAACTGGAGTCGGACCTACACAGGATTTTACAAGGAACTAAGCAAGTTGGTATCTTGTCTGTCTGACAAAACCTAAGAGCTGAGGACCTGATACCGAAAGTCCAAGAAAAAGGGACATTTACATGCTTCCCAAAATCCACAAGGGAAATCCAGGGGGGGCCCCATTATTTAATGTGTGGACACCTTACTGAGCAAGTTTTTGGATGGGTAGAGGGTGTTTTTAAAACCCCGGTAAAGGATACACCCAGCTCTTCAGGACACAATGACCTACTGAATAAATAGCGCAATAGGTTCTTACCGAAGGAACCTCCTGGCCACCATGGATGTGGAATCTTTTTCTTAATATCCCACACCGGATGGATTAAATGCCGCAAAGTCTTTGGGAAACACCGGGAATGATGTGATTCTGTGGTGAAACTCACAAAATTCATCCCACCCCCAATTACTTCGAATTTGACAACAAGATTTATTTAGGAGATGGCACAGCTATGGAAATAAAATGGGGCTCCACGTATGCAAATCTTTTTGGCCAACTTGAAAGCGAATTTTTGTCCTCCCCGCCCCATCAGGCCTCGGGCCTACTACCGCTACATTGATGACATTTTAAATCATCTGGACGGAGTTGAACAACAGCTTAAAGACGTTCCATGAACAGTTCAATTTAAATTTCATCCCACCATCAACTTAACACTTTAACTATCCAGCACTGAAATTAACTTTTTTGAACCACCATTAGCTAAAGAAAATTTAAATAGAGAATCCCTGTATCAGAAGCCAATCGACCGTCCAACATATCTTAAATGGGACAGTTTCCACCTAAAAAACCCTTAAAAAACTCTATTGTTACAGCCAAGCCATCAGATACAACCGATATGTTCCAACCCATGGATAGAGATAACACCTTGGTCGCCTCAGAAAGACTTTTTTGACAGGGCTACCTCCAAGAACAATTGAAACCAAATTACAAGACCCCAGAATATCAAGGAACTCTGCTACTTACAAAGTAAAAAAGGGGAAAAAATAACCGGGTGCTCTAGTGGTCACCTACAATCCAAGTTGGAGATGTAAGGGGGCTGCACGGAAACTACAACCTTTACTACAAAAAGATGCCGTTTTACAAATCCATATTTTCAGACCCCCCACTACTATGTTTTAGGCAGCCCCAAATTAAGAAGCATTCATTGTCAGAAGCTCCCTGTCCTCCCCAACAGCTGCAGGAACCTTTCCTTGCAGACAAAAGAAATGCAAGACCTGTACATCTATAATGACCACGGACAGGATAAAGATCCCAACTCCATAGGGACTACAAGATTACCAGGTACTTTCAGCGCATCACATTAATGTGGTGTACTTAATTATATGTACTAATGTCCAACTGGGGGTCTGTATGTGGGGGAGAAGGGCAAAACTGAGAACAAGGTTGAATTCTCTCGCCACACGATAAGAGAAAAAAAGAATGGATTTACCTGTGGCCAAACACTTTTGTATGCCCGGTCATGCATGACAGATATGGAATTACTTGTATTAAATCTAACTTCAAATCTGAGAAGGATTGAAAAGTCTGGGAATATAAACTTATGATGACCTTTGCACTCTTTAGTGTGGGATGAATATATCCAGAGTTTTATGTCGTTCTACAACAATTAAGGATCTGCCTCCTGACCTTTTAGGGTCATCACAACACATACCAGACCCAATCAGAGGGTAATAAAACCTTCACTCCTTATCTATGAACTTAGTCATATTTATGTTTAATCCCTCTGCCATATGACAGTTCTTGCTTCATGTCACTTGTCCTACTATTGCATTTTTTCTGTGCTTTTTGTGTATAAAATATGTGATTCTTCAGATGTTGTATTAGTCTATGCTGATGAAGAGACCTGAGTGTCTCGAAAGCTTGCAATTTGTTACCATCTTTTCAGTTAGCCATTAAAAGGTATCAACCACTGAGGACTCTCAAGTCTAAATATTTTTCTATGTTTGTTGCGGTCACGTCTGGCTGAATAATTTTTAAAACAAATTCTTTCAAATGTAGCTCTTAACAGATTATTTGCACAGTAGAATATATTTATACAAAAGCTTCAAACTGTTATTTTAATCATACTTGTGAATTAAACAAGCTTGGAGTTAATTAACAAGCATTTCAATCTGGGAAACAGTGAAGCATAAGCTCTTTCACAGACCACTTATCCACTATTATGTTGATTTGAAGAGTCTCTAACTGCATTTTATATAAAAAAAAACATCTCCAACAACTGATTAGCGTGTTATTTACATTTTCCATTCAATACATCTTAAAAATTACTTCTAAAATCTTGCAGTTTTCACCACTAAACAATGAGCTTCGTGATCGGCTGACCTTCTTGATTTATCATATCATTAGAGAGCAGAATTCTTCAAAGCTGAAGTCAGATAACACAATCAACATTACCAATAGGTGAAGGACACAGGGTAAAGGTTCATTTACACTACATTTATGCACATTGTTAATTGACTGCCAATTGGCGCCATGCTTGCTGGTCAATGGTAGTTTAATAGCTTGTTCTCAGGCAGACATGGTTTCAGACAAGCACTGACGTTCTGTAATAGATCGTTCAGTGTGCATAGGCTGCCATTGTTCTCGGCAATGTCAGTCCTGTTTACACAGGACGATGTGCTGCCACAGATCTATGATCGTTTGTGCAGCATAAAAGATCATTACACCTGACGAATGAGAGAGTTGTTGGTTGATCAGTAGCCTGCTTAGGGTATGTGCACACGTTGCAGATTTGCCTGCGGAAAATTTCTGCGCAGATTCTTTTTCTCTCTGGTGAAAATCTGTGCGTTTTTTTTTATCCGGATTTGATGTGGATTTGTAAGCTAATAAAGATAAATTATTTAAAAAAAAAGATTTGTGATGTAATTTCCTTGTTCAATCTCTTCTTTTTCATTCTCTATTGAAGATCATATTATTACATACCATGTTCAAATATGTTTACACCACAAAACAAATATTAAGTGAATTATATATATATATATATTTATATATATAATATATTTATATAATACCAAGCCCAAGGTTTGCAATGAACAGGTGTCGGCCAGATACCCTCATTAATAAAATGATACATAAAAAGTTAAATAAAAGACACACATGCACACACATAAAGCAATGAACAGGTGTCAGCCAGATACCCTCACTAATAAAATGATACATAAACAGTTAAGACACGCACGTGCACACACACATATAGTGATGATCAGGTGTCAGCCAGATACCCTCTTTAATAAAATGATTCATAGAGGTAAATAAAAGACAACACGCCACACACAAAACGTGTGTGAAAATGCAATGTTTATTTTTCAACAAATTAAAAAAAATTGCTTGGGCTCCCGCGTATTTTTCATAACCGTAGAGGGAAAGTCGAAGGCTGTGTTAATATTCTGGGAAGGAGCCAATCGCCATAAGGTTCCAGGATATTAATATCAGCTCACAGATATTTGCTTAGCCCTTACCGGCTAGTTTACAGGGGATCCCTAGAAAAAATTGACATGGGTCCCCTATAAGATCGAACCAGCCTTTGCTAGGCAGACAGCTGCGGTCTGATTATTAATAGCTTGGGAAGGGGCCATGGATATTGGCACCCCCCCACGCTAAAAACATCAGCTCTCAGCGCCCAGAAATGGAGCATCTTATAGATGTGCAAATTCTGGCACTTAGCCTCGCTCTGTAGTGGTGGAAGTGGGGGTAATATTTGTGGGTTGATGTCACCTTTGTTTTGTCGATGACATCAAGCCACAGGTTAGTATTGGGACAGGCTCTATAAGAACCTATCCATTACTAATCCTATAGTTATATGGTAAAATAAGACACAGCCAGAATAAAGTCTTTTATTTGAAATAAGAATAAACAGTTTTCCATTTTTATTTAAACGCCTAATTCCAGCGAAGCCCTCGATCTCCTGTAATAAAAGTAAAATAATAAACGAACATATAATACGCCTGTCCGACTAATCCGTTTACCGAGTGTCCCATGACAATCTCACGTGTAGAACGGACACATCGGTAAGATGTGACCGCTATACCCGGCCTCCGGCAATACACTGACAGGAGGTAATCCCTCCAGCAGTGTATCACTGCACTGCCGTGAAAGAGGTCTCCAGAGTTTAGCTCCGATGCTCTCACGCACTACTGCTGTGTGAGAACTTTCCCATGCAGCGATGCCGTAAATGAAAGTACCAGATCAGAACAGCTGATACACTGCAGGAGCGATTAGCTCCTATCAGTGTATCACCGGAGGCCGGGTAGAGCGGTCACATCTTCCTATGTGTCTGTTCTACACGTGAGAGCGTCGTGGGACACTCGGTAAATGGACTACGTCGGACAGGGAGTATTATATTGGTTTATTATTTTACTTTTATTACAGGAGATCGAGGGCTTCATTGGAATTAGGCATTTAAATAAAAATGGAAAACTGGGACAATCTGGATTACCTTGGACTATGACTGAGTATAAGTTTGTTTATTATTTTACATTATTTCTAGGAGACGAGGACATTGGGAATTTGGTGTGAGGCGAGTATAATGGGTTTTTATTTTTATGTGAATGTGTATGTAATTTTACTTTTTTTTCTTTTAACTGTGAGCACAGGCGCCAGCAGATGAGCCTACTCTCCATCAGCGGCATAGCCCGATGGGAGCAGTAGTCTCATCGGCCCACGCCTGCTTTTTTACCGCAGGTCACCACTGCGGGTCACAGTCAGCTGCGGAATCACGCTGACATCTACCAGCATGATCCCGCAGCTCCGTGACCGACAGTACCGGCGGTAGCACTAACGCACACAGCCACATACACACACAGACACCGCACAAACACCCGCAGACAGACATACATATTCTCTGCTCACACATATTCTCCGCCCACACACTCTTCCTTCTTCTGACATCATTATCTTTTCTGCAGCGTTTTTTCCAGCATATCCACAGCAAATCCACAAACCTTTTTACACCTGCGGTTTTGCAGCGGATTTGATTGACTCAATGGAAGTCAATGGGTGCAGAAAAGCTACAGATCCGTAAAAAAAATTGACATGCTGCAGAAATAAAACGCTGAGAATCAGTGCAGAACTTTCTGCAGCATGTGCACACCAATTCTGGATTCCCATTGATTAACATTGTCATTGCGGATTTGGTGCAATTTTCCCCGCAGAAAAAACTCTGTGGATCCGCAAAAAAATCTGCAACATGTGCACATACCTTATACGGCAAGATTATTGTGAAATAGAGTTTCTAAAAACATTCGTACTTGATAATTGTGCAGTATGAATGGACCTTTATTCCTTGTACCTCTCCTCCACAAAGATGACTACACGAGTTGTAGAACATGGCTACAACACTCACGTAGAACTGAATGAGATGTTTTCTGATAAAATTTTCCTATGTTCATATGTCGAGTGTAAACCAGCAGACAAATAATACTTTGGGGATTGGCTGGATGCTTTCCTTACTGGCAAAGCTTAAGTAAATTTGCAAAATCACAGTTCTATAATTCAATGGAGAAATCCTTATTAGGCCCTTACATACACTTTAAGGTCCCACTGCGCAGCACGAGACCCGGTGACTCTGAATAGCTGTGAAGTCAGTAACATTGCCGCTCTTCACAGTCGCTGGGTCACGCAGAGGGCAGCGCAAGACCAGAAAGTCTAAAGAGCGGTAACGTTACTGACCTCTTTCCTCACTACTCCTCCACTTCTCCCCTCTGCAATTTCCTGAACTGACTCCCAATTCCCCAACATATTTACTTTAAGCTACCAACACTGACCCACCAAGCCATCCATAGTCTGTCTCCCCATATATTTCAGAACAAATATCCCAATATGTCCCACCCATAATCTCTGGTCCTCCAAGACTTCATTCTCTCTTCCACACTCGTATGTTCCTCACCCAGTTACCTTCAAGACTTCTCCAGAGTTTCATTATCCTACGGAATTCTGTGCCCCATGTCCAATTATCCCCCACATTCAGAACTTTCAAGTGGAACTTGAAAACACTCTTCAGAACAGCTTACAGCCTGCAATGACCCCACTTCCACCTCACCAACATCAGAGCTGCGGAAACCCCCAAACCTACTGTCTCCTTCCCTATTATCCTGTAAAATGTAAGCCCAAAAGGGCAGGGCCTTCTCCCCTCTGTAACGGTCTGTCATTATTAATTTGTTCATTGTAATTACAACTTGTTTTGTATGTAACCCCTTCCCATGTAGAGCACTATGGAATCAATGGTGATCTAAAAAAAAATAACAATAATAATTGCTATGCCCAATGAAGGCAGCACACATGGTTCTGTGCACAGATCAGACCTACCCTGGAGGGGTGTGACTAAGCAGCTACTTTGGTGTTCAGTGGAGCCTCTAGTGGTGAGGTCAAAATTGTGCGGAAGGTAGCTGTCAGGTACCATTCCAGGCTGCGTCAAGCAGTAGCAGCTGACCGATGGGTCTAAGCTGTTAATCTAGACTCCTGGACAGGGCAGGACGGCCACTTGGGACAAGATTGGACTGGCCAACAGGACGCCACTTAGGACAGGATCAGACTGTGCCGACAGGACGGCCACTTGGGACAAGATCAGACTGTGCCGACAGGACGGCCACTTGGGGCAGGATCAGACTGTGCCGACAGGACGGCCACTTGGAATAGGATTAGACTGTGCCGACAGGACGGCCATTTGGAATAGGATTAGACTGTGCTGACAGGACGGCCACTTTGGACAGGATCAGACTGTGCCAACAGGATGGCCACTTGCGACAGGATCAGACTGTGCCAACAAGACGGCCACTTGGGACAGGATCAGACTTTGCTGACTAGATGGCCAAATGGGGCAGGAGCAGACTGTGCAGATAGGACGGCCACTTGGGGCAGGATTAGACTGGGCATTTGTGAGCAGGTTGTGGGATGCAGTGATGGATAGGAGACAGAGCAAGGGTTAACAGTTTTAATTAACACTGGTATAATCCACGCAGGGAGGTAATCGGTTAACAGAGGAATAAGCAGTTCAAAAAGTAAATAGTATGCAGCGTTGGAGAACAGTAGAAAAGGTATTAACAGTTCTTGCTGAGTCAACTTATCCTGTCAGTCGTTTCTCAAGACGTAATAGCCACAGAGCAGGTGTTGGCGCTAACAACGGCTGCCACGGCGATTGTCTGTTGAGGTCCGGAAGGTAACGATGATCGGTATTCTGGCGGCAGCGGTTGGTCTCCGGTACTTTCCGCTGAGCCCCTAGTCCATATACTGATGTGGCTGGAGGAGTGTGAGATGCCACTATGTCTGAGCCCAACGTGGCCCGGCAGATATACACTGGGGAATCGGGGCACAGATGGCATTCCTGCACCTGGTCTCTCTTTGGCGGAACGCGCGCAGTAATCACTAGCCCGGAGCGTTTAGCACCTCGCTTCATGGTGACCGACGGGCACACACCATGTCTCTCCTCACAGTCTCTGTCAGCGGCGGCGGGGATGCTCAAGCGCGGGCCTGCCCTGTACTGATGCTCGAGAGCTGGAGCACTCGCTTCCCCCTGCTGCGCACTGTCTGTTCCCACCAAGTCTGCCCGTTTCTGCACGCGCTGAAGCTGTAAACACTTAGCCACACACTCCTGCTTCTGCCTGCAAAGATTGGTCCGGTCTCTTAAGCTTTCTCCCGGACAACAGAGGAGACAGCCCCGACAGTTCCGGACTCCCCCACAAAAACAGGTACCGGCGGTACGGTCCTTCTTCTTACACAGTCACGGGAAAGCAGATGGGACAGTCAGAGGGACAGGTTCATACTGTGCAGTCTCCAAATAGCAGATGGAAAGGCCACAGGGACAGGTTAAGAATGTGCCGCCAGGATGGCCACAGGGATAGGTTAGAGCACGTGTGAGCTGCCCCTTTAAAAGCAGTGAAGCGCATGTCCTAGGCATGCCGCCAGGAGATGCGGCACGCACACAGACCACGAAGCAGGAGTTCACCAAGGACCACGCAGAGGATGGGCCAGTAAGTAAGTCGGCGTCCTACATGGAGGGAGAAGGGGACACCATGCAGGGGCGACGACAGCAGAACTACAATAACAACAATAATAATAATTACATTTGCTACAGTTGCCAGAAGATAACTAAATAAAATGTAGATCAAACCATCAAACATGAGAAAACCATGTCCGATTCTTAACAAAACATGTAACAGTTTAAAGGAGTAGCTAGGGAAGCTAGTCCCACAATCACACCCGGACAATTTTATTTAGCATCACTCACAGACACTTACTAATACGCATTAACAGAATTTAGCACAACTGGGAATGGAAATTAGTTGAGAATAAGTCAAAACAACATTCAACACACACATTCATTCAGTTCATTCACAATAGCATCCACTGGTCACCTTTTTTTTAATGCTAAAAAGTAACCTCCAAGAATTTACTATTCACAATTATGGTGACTTTTTTTTAAATTACTATTTTTTTTTTTTTTATGGGGGGGGGGGTGGCAACAACATACAGCATGGCCCAGTGTATGTGTTATATACAAGGCTAGGCGTACATCTATGTTAGAAAATTCAAGCTGAACTGAAATGACAGGCACAAATCCTGATAGACACCATTCACTATAATGTGGTCAGATGGGTTTTTGTTATATACTTTTATTCCGTTTGTGTATAAGGGAAACAAATAGTGTTGCATGTGGTGCTACTTTTTCTCTGTCAATATTACAGAATTTGTAATGGAGGCTCCAATGCGGATTTAAACAAAGCCAAAGGGTGTTTATGCTATGTAGTTAGTGTTGGACTGGCCCACCGGAGGATAGGAGAATCCTCCAGTGGGCCCCCGGCACTGCTACAGAGAAGCTACAGCCAGTGGATGGATTATAATGAGGGCAATCTGACCTACTGCCCAGGACCGAGGATTCAGGAGATCCCATGGCTAGATAGCCCTGAATATAGTTTTTTTCGCCACATTAGCCAGTATGCATCACCAGGCATGGAGCATTACTGCAATTACGCGATTGGCAAGAGTAGTTACAGGAAGCCTCTTCTCAGCTTCTTGCCTGGTACTTTATGACTTAACTGGCTCCATGATGTGATCATGCTGGCTGTGTCATTTAGCAGATGCCTGCCTAGAAGAGGTCAATGCCGTTGAGGGGAAGAGGCAACGCTGGGGATTGTCTGGACAGGCAAGGGATTCGTTTTTTCTTTTTTTTTAACAGAGAGAGCATGATGAGAGTGGTGGTGAGCAAGAGGATATGGAATTGTAATGAATTTGGGAGTGGTGAAGGAAAAAACATGTACAGGTAATTGTAATGAATTGGGGGGTGGAATTGTGATAAATTGGAGAATGGGACAGAGCACATGGAATTGTAACAAATTAGGGGGAGAAGGAACAGGGAGGACATGTAATTCTAATGAATTGGGGATGGGAAAGAGGACATGGAACTCTACTGAATTGGGGGGATAAGAGAGACTACATGTAATTGTAATGAATTTGGGGGTGGGAGAGAGGACCATCCATTTGTAAATAATGTACTCTCTTGTAATGTATAGCGCTCTCCCTTTTTACATGCATAGTGTATTACGTATAGCACTGTCCTAAAGGAAAAATTTTCTCGCGGCATGTTAATTGCGACACTCTGTCTTCTTTCACTTGCAAATGTGAGTAAGAGCAACTGTGTGTTTATCCCGTGACAATTCACATGACACCCCCTCCATAATGCGACATGACACAACCAGTGACGGGGGCCCCACACAGCCAAACTGCCGGGAACGCTGGATCTTTTCTGGTGTGGATTTTGGAGCAGATTCTGATACATAAACCACATAAAAAAAAAATTCACTTCAAATACTCTTTGCATATTCTACCTATTAATTTCAATGGGGAAGTACATCTAAAGTGTACTTGTCACTGTTTTTCCACAGTTTTTTATTTTATAGTTGGAAAATGAAACATATCACTTCTTGAGGCATCTCTGTTTGAAAAAAAAAACAAACAAGGCTACATAAAGGTCTTACCAAAATCAGTATTGTCAATAACGCTAGGGAGGTTTAATTAGAATATCTGAGCCAGGACTTGTCGGCGGGAAGAAACGCTCTGCTGATTCATTAGACAATGTGATACTGCTAAATAAAAGTTAATTCTTCAAAAGATTGTGTTAGTGTAATATATAAAACATTTTGCTAGGTTAAAGAAACTTGCACCCATACCGTTAGGGTAGAGGTTGGGGGACAATCATGCGACCTGACATGTTCCCTTTCAAAACTGCACTGCAGGTCAATTTGTATGTGTAAAATGTCCACAATGTGTAGGGGAGACTTTTAAAATATGACTATGTAGATAATGTCAGCAGTTTAATTGTTCCCTTGTTCTTTAATGTATACCCTGGTACACAAAGCAATAACTTCTTTACTGCTTTCTCCTCCTTTTTCCTTAGATGAGCGTTCCAGGAAGGCAGACGCAGATAAGAACCTAAGCGAGAGCGAGAACATTTTGGCTGCACTTTTTATAACATGAGGCAAAACATCCAGTTGAGTGAAGTCCAATGAAATGCATGTTACAATAATCATTATATGAAAGTAACTAAATGATGATTTTATGGGCTGCAACACATGTGACAAACTCTACAGTGCTGTTTCAAGATGTGACATATTCCACAAACAGTGACTTCTCAAGTTACAATATTGATTTATTCCAGACATAAACAGTAACTGAAAGGGAATCTGTCAGTAGGATGAACCCTCCTAAGCCGTCTAGATGGGCATACAGATCATAGGAAGCTGAATAAAATGATATCTGTGACCTGATGTCTTATTCCATAGATAGCCACGTTTTTTCTTAATATGTAAATGAACTGTTAAGATCTATGGGCCGGACATAGATCTTCCAGAGAATGCCCATATAGACCGCTAAGGAGGGTTGATCCTACTGACAGATTCTCCTTAACAGAAAATGAATACTAGGTTCTGAAGGCACCAAAAAGAATTTACTACATATAATCATGCACATTAAAAATTGTAACTTGAGGGTATTATACGCTTGAACATCAAAAACTAGTATAGAATGTGCATTGCACAATGCAGCACAGAGTGTGGTGTGGATCTGTCTTTTCTGACCAATGTCATATAAATGAAGAAAAAGGTTGAACAGTTTTCTACTTCCACAGTTTCACAGTCATCTCCAGCACCCCACGCACTGCTGGCAGCGATCTCATTACAGTCAGCTAAGGTGGGAGTCAACCACTAGATAGATATAATGGCAGCAATCCATGGCTCAATACTTGTGCATTATTAATGGTTCTAGATTATTAATCCTCAGGATTCTAATCTTTTTAACTCGTTTTTTACCAAACATTCTGTAACATGCATTGGGATGGCATGAAAAAAAATGCATACACTATATTTGCTTTTAGTTTGTTACCATAATTTATAAAAAGGATCCATAATAGCACCCCCTCCACCAATCATGATCAGAAAGAATAGCAAAAAAAAAAAAAATCAACTGGTGAAGGCCTGAAGCAATGGACTCATGAATTTATTTTAGATGTCATTTCAAAAATTGAAACAGCTAGGGAGGAGTCTCGAGGAGAGAATTTGCATATTCCCGGTGCCTTCTGGAATAAGTGAAGAGTCTCCGTGAGCTCAAGGAACACTGGATTTTGACCGTTGCAGCTGAAAGGAGGACATCAGTAAACCACGCGCCGCATATATTTCACTGCTTGAAGATCTCTTGAACAATAAGAACATGGAAGAGGCCAAGAGCCATTTGGTGACCTGCATTTCTTGCTACATGTTCACAGACTTACCAGTGGAAAAGCCAAACTTCACATGCCAGAAATGCAAGCATGTGTCCCTGTTGGAGGAAAAGTTGCAAAATCTGGAAGAGAGGTTATCTACGTTGAAAACCATTAAGGAAGGTGAAGAGTTCTTAGAGAGAGCAGAATTATCTCTTCATGTTACAGAAAGAGAAGAAATTCGAAGTGCACCTGAAGAAACAGAGGAATGGAAGCATGTGACCCAGAGAAGTCGGAGGATCGGGAGGCAGTCAGCACCAATACTGCTCAGGAACCAGTACCAGGCTCTTACACAGGAGAACGATGAAGAAATACATCAGGATAAGACTTTGGCCACAAACAATAACCTTGTACACCCTCAGAGTCCTCCTGAATGGAGAAAGAAAACTGTTGTGAAGAAGAAACGGAGAGTTGTTGTCATGGGGGATTCCCTGTTGAGAGGAACAGAGGCCGCTATCTGCAGACCGGATTTAACCTCAAGAGAAATGTGAGGTCTTCCAGGTGCAAAAATTAAAGATGTGTCTGACAGGATATCAGGACTCTTCAGACCTACAGATGACTACCCATTCCTGCTAATACATGTGGGGACAAATGACACCGCAAGAAACGACCTGGAAACCATCTGCAGTGACTTTGAAAACTTAGCTAAGAAAGTGAAAGAACTGGGAGCGCAGGTGGTCTTCTCTTCCATCCTTCCAGTGGATGTCCATGGAACAAGGAGGTGGAAGAAGATTCTGCAGGTGAACAACTGGTTATGTCGATGGTGCCGTCAGCAAGGATTTGGATTTTTGGATCACGGAGTGAATTACCTATACGATGGACTACTTGCTAGAGATGGGGTGCACCTTACGAAGATTGGAAAACATGTATTTGGAAATCGCCTTGCTACACTCATCAGGAGAGCTTTAAACTAGAACAATATGGGAAGGGAAGCAAAACGCCAGCAAAAGCCATACACCTGACAAATACTATTGAGATTTCTGCTATTAGAAGTGAAAGGGAAGAACAAAGACAAAAAAATCAACATAATAAAAATATTGAAGAAAGAGAAACCAATCACAAACTAAAATGTTTCTATACGAATGCACAAAGCATGGGCAACAAACAAGGAGAACTGGAACTACTAACGCAGGAAAATAAATATGATGTCATTGGAATCACTGAAACTTGGTGGGACGATACACATGATTGGAATACAAGGCTAGAAGGATACAACTTATTTGCAAGAAACAGACTTGATAAACGAGGAGGAGGTGTTGCATTGTATGTTAGAAAAGCGTATATCTGCACAGAGATTGACGCTTCAGAGACTGGGAGTTCTGTGGAAACTGCTTGGGTAAGAATACAAGGACAGAACAATGGAAAGGACACCATTGTAGGCATTTACTACAGGCCAATTATGCAAGCTGAAGATATGGATGAACTCTTTATGCATCAAATGGCCAAGTTCTCCAAAAAATATGATATAGTGGTCATGGGAGATTTCAACTATCCAGACATTTGTTGGGAATCTCTCTCAGGCAAAACTAACAGGTCAAGGAAATTCTTATCCTCTCTTGCTGACAACTTTATCTTCCAAAAGGTAGGGGAGAAAACAAGGGGATCTGCTACCTTGGATCTAATCCTTATAAACAGGGAGGAAATGGTTGAGGAGGTAAGAGTGGCTGGGACCCTAAGAGGTAGTGACCATGCTATTTTAGAATTTTGGATAACAAGAGGAGGAAGACCTGTGAAGACTCAGACGTCAAGGTTAGATTTCAGAAAGGCAGATTTTAAGGGACTCAGAAAGAGAATTGGAGGGATCCAATGGCTGGATATCCTTAAGGACAAAAATGTCCAGGAAAGGATGGAAAATCTTGAAAAATGAGATTCTCAAAGCACAATCGTTAACAATTCCGAAAAGAGGGAAGAATGGGAAGCATTTAAGGAAACCAGGATGGATGAACACAAAACTTAAACACATGCTAAAAAGGAAGAAAGAAATGTTTATCAAATGGAAAGAGAGAGGCATATCTAAAGAAGAATATAATGCCGTCTGCAGAACCTGCAGGGCACAAATCAGATTATCTAAAGCTGACAATGAATTAAGGCTTGCAAGTGACGTCAAAAGCAACAAAAAAGGATTTTGGGGATACGTCAAAAGTAAAAGAAAAGTCAAAGATGCTATAGGATTTTTACAGGGTGAAAATTATGAAATGGTAAGACAGGATGTTGAGAAGGTTGAACTTTTAAATTCCTATTTTGCATCTGTTTTCTCTCAGAAAGGAAATGTAACATCAACTGATCTTCACTGTCCTATTAAAGGAATAGAAGAATCCAGGATATCTATAAACAGAAAGACAGTGAGGAAACACTTAGCTAACCTAGATGAATTCAAGTCTCCAGGTCCAGATGAATTACATCCCAGAGTACTGAAGGAGATAGCAGAAGAAATTCTTGAACCACTGTACATAATCTTTGAAAATTCTTGGAGAACAGGAGAAGTCCCAGAAGACTGGAGAAGAGCAAATGTTGTTCCTATCTTCAAAAAGGGGAAGAAGGTGGACCCAGGGAACTACAGGCCGGTGAGTCTGACTTCTATACCAGGAAAGATCTTTGAACAAATTATTAAAGAACATGTATGCAAATACCTGGATAAGAATGAAGTGATTAAACAGAGTCAGCATGGGTTTGTAACTAATAAGTCATGTCAGACTAACTTAATTTCCTTCTATGACAGAATCACTGACTGGGTGGATCAGGGAAATGCTGTAGATATAGTATATCTTGACTTCAGCAAAGCATTTGACAAAGTATCTCACACAATCCTTATTGAAAAAATTACTAAGTATGGAATGGACAAGGCAACTGTTAGGTGGATTCATAACTGGCTTAGTGATCGGACCCAAAGAGTGGTCGTAAATGGCTGCACATCCAGTTAGAAGAATGTCTCAAGTGGGGTACCACAAGGCTCTGTTTTGGGCCCTGTATTATTCAACATATTTATCAATGATTTAGACGAAGGAATTGAGGGTAAACTGATCAAATTTGCTGATGACACAAAGCTAGGAGGGGTAGCTAATACTAGAGAAGAGAGAGAGGATTCAAAAGATATAAATAAACTGGAGCAGTGGGCAGCAACTAACAGAATGGATTTTAACAGAAAAATGCAAAGTACTACATCTGGGCAATAAAAATGAAAAAAGCATATACAGAATGGGAGGAATAGGGCTAAGTAACAGCACATGTGAAAAAGACTTGGGTATACTAATTGATCACAGACTGAACATGAGTCAACAGTGTGATGCAGCAGCAAAAAAGGCAAATGCAATTCTAGGATGTATCAACAGAAGCATACAGTCTAGATCACGTGAGGTCATTATTGCCCTCTATTCCTCTTTGGTCAGACCTCATCTGGAATACTGTATCTAGTTTTGGGCACCACATTTTAAAAAAGACATAAACAAACTGGAGCAAGTGAAGAGAAGAGCCACCAGAATGGTGACCCGTCTGCAAACCATGTCCTATGAGGAACGGTTGCAGGATTTGGGAATGTTTAGTTTGCAAAAAAGAAGACAGAGGAGACTTAATAGCTGTCTACAAATATCTCAAGGGCTGTCACATTGTAAAAGGATCATCTTTATTCTCATTTGCACAAGGAAAGACTAGAAGCAATGGGATGAAACTGAATGGGAGGAGACACAGATTAGATATTAGAAAAAACTTTTTGACAGTTAGGGTGATCAATGAGTGGAACAGGCTGCCACGAGAGGTGGTGAGTTCTCCTTCAATGAAAGTCTTCAAACAGAGGCTGTATATCAAAAGAAACTGGGCACACTCATAATATGTGTTAAAGTAATGTTTTAATACGTACACTTGGTCACAACACAGACGTTTCGGTCTACTTAGACCTTCATCAGTGTACTAGTGACCAGGTGCAATCGGAAAAATTTATATCGTTTAGTATGAAGTGTATTGGTAAGCGCTGATGACCCCTTTTGGTATGCTCAGGATGATGTTTGCACCTGTATGTCAGGTAGAAGGAAAGGAGAAAGGACTCCACAGACTCGGCATCCACCACTAGCGGTGGATGCCGCGTCTGTGGAGTCCTTTCTCCTTTCCTTCTACCTGACATACAGGTGCAAACATCATCCTGAGCATACCAAAAGGGGTCATCAGCGCTTACCAATACACTTCATACTAAACGATATAAATTTTTCCGATTGCACCTGGTCACTAGTTCACTGATGAAGGTCTAAGTAGACCGAAACGTCTGTGTTGTGACCAAGTGTACGTATTAAAACATTACTTTAACACATATTATGAGTGTGCCCAGTTTCTTTTGATATACAGTATGGTTTGGGAACCTACTGGAGCACCTCTGAACTAGAGTTGTGCCAATTATTTACATAGACACATTCAAACAGAGGCTGGACAGACATCTGTCTGGGATGATTTAGAGAATCCTGCTTTGAGCAGGGGGTTGGACCAGATGGCCCAGGAGGTCCCTTCCAACTCTACCATTCTATGATTCTATGATTTATCTAATCGTATACTGTGCATTTCTTACTACAATAATTCAATAATTTTCATTGTAGTTCCCACCCCCCCCCCAAAAAAAGACTTTCTCATGGTGCTAGCGGGGATCTCACCGAAGTCACCACAGTTCAGCCCGGCTGGGAACGCAGCCTCAGTGACTTCACCGCCAGTCACTGGTGCTGCGCTCCCAGCGGCTCATTCACCAGTGGTTCTCAGCCTGGATGGTCGCATATTGGCACCGTCCAGGTTGAAAACTTTCTCCCCAGACATGGATTACGGCATGGGACAGAACGACGGACAGGTGAGGGATATTGTTGTTTTATTATTTTTAGTTTATTACAGGAGATCGAGGGCTTCGGTGTCATTAGGCGAGGTTGTATGGTTTAATTAAGATTATTAAAGGAGTCTGTGTCATTTTTTCAATTAAAGGACTTTATTCTTGGTGTGTGTGTTTTTTTTATAATGTGACTATGGGGTTAGTAATGGGGGCGTCTTATTGACGCCTCTCCATTACTAACCTCGGGGCTTAATGTCACCTAACAATGCAAAGCTGACATCAACCCTACAAATATGAACCCCACTTGCCACCGCTACAGGGCAAGTGGGAAGAGCAAGGCTAAGTGCCAGAATTGGTGCATCTTATAGAAGCGCCTTTCTGGGGTGGCTGAGAGCTGATGTTTTTAGCCTTGGGGGCAGTATCCATGGCCCATTCCTAGGCTATTAGCATCAGCCCACAGCTATCTGCATAGCTTTTGCTGGTTATTAAATATTGGGGGACCCTACATCACTTTTTTGGGGGTCCCCCATTTTAATAACCAGTAAAGGCTAAGTATACAGTTGTGAGCTGATATTAATAGCCTGGGACGCTCCATGGGTATTACCCCCTTCCCAGGCTATAAACATCTGCCCCCAGTCATTGGCTTTCCCTCTGCTGATTAAGAAAATTATGCGGGAGCCACACCATTTTTTTTCAAGAAAATAATATTTTATTAATTAAATACATGTACAGTAATTTGCACACACAGTGTACTAATTGTATTTGTCACTGACATCTATATATCTACCTATTCTGTATGTATTTACTGTGTGTAATCCATCTCTTCTATCCTGTGGGTTCATGAATTGCCGGCTTTTCTTCCAGGAAAGATGTGTATCTTTGTACTGTGTTAGCCAGTAGATAGAAAAATATTTAGAATTGAGAGTCCTCAGTGGTTGATACCTTTTAATGGCTAACTGAAAAGATGGTAACAAATTGCAAGCTTTCTAGACTACTCAGGTCTCTTCATCAGGCTAGACTAGTACAAAATCTGAAGAATCACATATTTATACACAACACAGCACAGAAACAATGCAATAGGTAACACAAAACAAAAAATGGGGTCATCACACAAAACAGAACCAAACCCCCATCAGAGGACAATAAGGCTAAGTTCACACGTTGCGGAATTGCCGCGGAAATTTCCGCGGCAATCCCGCACTTCTCCCGCAGGAAATACGCACGTTTTTTGTGTGCTGATTCCCGCCAGAATAATAGCGTTTTGCAAGCGTAATTAGCTTGCAGAATGCTAGCGTTTTCCTAGCGATCTGTAGCATCGCTTGGAAAACTGATTGACAGGTTGGTCACACGAGTCAAACATAGTGTTTGACAAGTGTGACCAACTTTTTACTATTGATGCCGCCTATGTCGCATCAATAGTAAAAAGATCTAATGTAAAAATAATAAATAATGATATTCTCACCTTCCGGCGGCCCCCGCAGCCTTCCCGCCTTCAGCGACGCTCCCGGCAACTCCGGTCCCAAGGATGCTTTGCGGCAAATCACACCGATGACGTAGCATCTCGCGAGACCGCTATGCCATCTGGGTGATTCTCGCAAAGGACTCTTGGGACCGGAAGTTGCCGGGAGCGTCGCTGAAGGCGGGAAGGCTGCGGGGGCCGCGGGAAGGCTGCGGGGGCCGCCGGAAGGTGAGAATATCATTATTTTTTATTTTAATTATTGTTTTACCAGGGATATGGTACCCAGGGCCTGGAGGAGAGTCTCCTCTCCTCCAGACCCTGGGTACCACCGCACATGAACCGCTTACATTCCGCAAAATTAATGAACATGTTGCTATTTTTTTCCGCAAAGCGTTTTTTTCGCGGAAAAAAAACGCAACATGTGGCCAAAACATGCGGAATCAATTAACATGTATAGGATGCTTAATGCTTGCGTTTTTATCGCGTTTTTACCGCGGAAAACCGCGGAAAAACCGCGAAAAAAACGCAATTATTCCTGATCGTGTGCACTTAGCCTAAAACTTTCACACTCCTTATCTATGAACTTTTCCAATATTTATGTTCATCTCTATCTCCCATAATGACAGTTCTGCTTCACGTCACTTGTCTTAAGGCCCCGTCACACTAAGCGAGATCGCTAGTGAGATCGCTGAAGCGTCACCGATTTTGTGACGCAACAGCGACCTAGCCAGCGATCTCGCTTAGTGTGACACGCAGCGACGATCAGCCCCCCTGCTGGGTATCGCTGATCGTCGTTGAATGTCCTGGACCATTTTTTGATCGCTGGTCTCCCGCTGGCCAGCGCGCATCGCTGTGTGACAGCAGGAGACCAACAATCAGCGAGCTGGGAGCTGGTATCCAATGTACACATCGGGTAACTAAGCACCGCGCGGTACCTAGTTACCCGATATGTACCCTGGTTGCCGGCTCCCAGCGTCTGCTGTAGAGCACGGAGAACCGGTATCTAGGGTACATATCGGGTAACTAGGTGCCGCGCGGTGCTTAGTTACTCGATATGTACATTGGATACCGGCTCTCAGCGCTCTACAGCAGAAGCTGAGAGCCATTATCTAGGGTACATATCGGGTAACTAGGTGCCGCGCGGTGCTTAGTTACCCGATGTGTACATTGGATACCAGTGTGCTCGCTGGTCCTGATCGCTGGTGAGTCTGCCTATGTGACAGCTCACCAGCGATCAGCTAACGATGTTCCAGCGATCTCATCCACATCGTATCGTTGGTGGGATTGCTGAGACATTGAAGAGTGTGATGGGATCCTTACCTATTGCATTGTTTCTGTGCTGTGTTGTGTATAAATATGTGATTCTTCAGATTTTGTATTAGTCTAGCCTGATGAAGAGACCTGAGTAGTCTCGAAAGCTTGCAATTTGTGCCATCTTTTCAGTTAGCCATTAAAAGGTATCAACCACTGAGGACTCTCAATTCTAAATATTCGGCTTTTCTTCGAGATTTATACAGTTAGGTCCATAAATATTTGGACAGAGACAACATTTATCTAATTTTGGTTCTAGACATTACCACAATGAATTTGAAACAAGACAAATCAGATGCAGTTGAAGTTCAGACTTTCAGCTTTCATTTGAGGGTATCCACATTAAAATTGGATGAAGGGTTTAGGAGTTTCAGCTCCTTAACATGTGCCACCCTGTTTTTAAAGGGACCAAAAGTAATTGGACAGATTAAATAATTGTAAATAAAATGTTCATTTCTAGTACTTGGTTGAAAACCCTTTGTTAGCAATGACTGCCTGAAGTCTTGAACTCATGGACATCACCAGACACTGTGTTTCCTTCTTTTTGATGCTCTGCCAGGCCTTCACTGCGGTGGTTTTCAGTTGTTGTTTGTTTGTGGGCCTTTGTGTCTGAAGTTTAGTCTTTAACAAGTGAAATGCATGTTCAATTGGGTTGAGATCAGGTGACTGACTTGGCCATTCAAGAATATTCCACTTCTTTGCTTTAAAAAAACTCCTGGGTTGCTTTGGCTTTATGTTTTGGGTCATTGTCCATCTGTAGTATGAAACGACGACCAATCAGTTTGGCTGCATTTGGCTGGATCTGAGCACACAGTATGGCTCTGAATACCTCAGAATTCATTCGGCTGTTTCTGTCCTGTGTCACATCATCAATAAACACTAGTGACCCAGTGCTACTGGCAGCCATGCATGCCCAAGCCATCACACTGCTTCCGCCATGTTTTACAGATGATGTGGTATGCTTTGGATCATGAGCTGTACCACGCCTTCGCCATACTTTTCTCTTTCCATCATTCTAGTAGAGGTTGATCTTGGTTTCATCTGTCCAAAGAATGTTCTTCCAGAACTGTGCTGGCTTTTTTAGATGTTTTTTTAGCAAAGTCCAGCCTAGCCTTTTTATTCTTGATTCTTATGAGTGGCTTGCACCGTGCAGTGAACCCTCTGTATTTAATTTCATGCAGTCTTCTCTTTATGGTAGATTTGGATATTGCTACACCTACCTCCTGGAGAGTGTTGTTCACTTGGTTGGCTGTTGTGAAGGGGTTTCTCTTCACCATGGAGAGTATTCTGCGATCATCCACCACTGTTGTCTTCCGTGGGCGCCCAGGTCTTTTGCATTGATGAGTTCACCAGTGCTTTCTTTCTTTCTCAGAATGTACCAAACTGTAGATTTTGCCACTCCTAAAGTTGTAGCAATTTCTCGGATGGGTTTTTTCTGTTTTTTGCAGCTTAAGGATAGCTTGTTTCACCTGCATGGAGAGCTCCTTTGACCGCATGTTTCCTTCACAGCTAAACCTTCCAAATGCAAACACCACACCTCAAATCAACACCAGTCCTTTTATCTGCTTAATTGAGAATGATATAATGAAGGGATTGCCCACACCTGTCCATGAAATAGCCTTGGAGTCAATTGTCCAATTACTTTTGGTCCCTTTAAAAACAGGGTGGCACATGTTAAGGAGCTGAAACTCCTAAACCCTTCATCCAATTTTAATGTGGATACCCTCAAATGAAAGCTGAAAGTCTGAACTTCAACTGCATCTGATTTGTTTTGTTTCAAATTCATTGTGGTAATGTCTAGAACCAAAATTAGATAAATGTTGTCTCTGTCCAAATATTTATGGACCTAACTGTATGTGTGTGTCACTGACATCTATCCTATGTGTATATAGCTATTCTATTCTAACCTGTCAGTGTGATTTTACTGTAAGCGGCACATGAATTGCCGGCTTTTCAAAGGATCTAGAGGTATGGTTCTACAGGAAGTAGTTTTTTCCTCTGGGCGGGGATTCAACTTTGTCAGCATCCACAAAGAGACACAAATTAGCCTCAAAGATGCATGAAAAAAATGCAACAAAAACGCACCAAATCATGCAATTTTTGCAGTAGCTTCTTTCCTGCCAAGTAATTGGGTTTTGCTGCAGAAAAAAATGCAGCAAAAATGCACAGTGTGAACTTACCCTAACTCTGCTCTCTCCTAACTCTGCTCTCTCCTAACGCTGCTCAAAATAATTGGACCATTTCTTTGGGGATATGGAGACATCAGTAATATGGACCTAACTATAGCTAGACAAACAGGTCATCATATAACTTGGATCATGGTGCAAAACTGCATATCAGGTGTCAGAAAATAAATGAATGAAGATTTGCAGACTGAAACTACTACTATATTAACTAACTTTTTCCATGTCAAAATAACAATAGCTTTAAAAAGGGGTTGTCCAGGCTTGGGACAAAAGTCTATAGTCACTCTGACGAATCATCCAGCTTCTTTCTATTCACTTCTATTGAGCAAAGACAAACATGTCTAGTCAGAATTTGATAGCAAACATTAAAATCACATACATGCAGTCCAGTAACCACCCACAGCGTGTGCCCCACATGTAGTCACATAGAGTGACTGCAGACTTTTTTTTCCCAAACCTGGACAACCCCTTTAATATGCAATTAGGTCCACTTACAATGGAAAGACAGTTAAAGAATAGTGATGAGTGAGCGTGATCGAATAAGGTGTTATCAGAGCATGCTCACATGCTATGTTCGAGTCCAGCAGCTGCATGTCTCGCGGCTGTGTTGCCGGTTTGTTAGGCAATCCCTGCATGTGTTGCGACTATTTAACAGCCGCGAGATATGCAACCGCGGGGACTGAAACATATTTTTCGTGCACGCAGAAGACACTCTGTTTTCAACTGAGCATGCTTGGATAACACCTTATCCAAACAAGCTCGCTCATCACTATTAAATAATTAATGGTGGTTTTGTACTTACTTGTGCTTACAGAGAATATGTAATATTCACATAAGATATTTACATAACTTCATTTCTTGAGTGAATATATCAAAGGGGTTGTCCACTTTACTTTTACTTTTAACAAATGTGTTGTAAAGATAATCCTTGCAACACAAGTATAACAGGATAAGCGCCAACAGTTCAGTCAATTTTCCTATTACTTTTGAGCCTGTAAAAATGAATGCATTGTATAAAAAATGGATGCAATATCTAAATGGTTAATGCATTTTGTTTTTTTAGTAAATCACCTTAAATAAAAGCTGGAAGACTGTGCACCATTCCCATTAAACTGGCATAAGCTGCTTACTTAGTATGTTTTGGGCCAGTATCTTTGGACACAAAACACATATTTTGTGTCCTGGGTGGAGACAGTCATCATGAGTCACTGACCTCAACAAGCAGTAACAAGCATTTTTTCTATTTTAATATGGATTACAATAGTAAGAGAAACATACAGTGTGTATTTCAGAAGTATGTTACCCAGCTTTCTAACACAGCTATTTACACAGACCTTCCTTACCTCTGCTGCTACAGTCATGGCCAAAAGTTTTGAGAATGACACAAATATTATATTTTCACATGATCTGCTGCCCTCTGGTTTTTATGTGTGTTTGACAGATGTTTTTATCACAGACAGAAATATAATAATTGCAAACATATGAGTAACAAAAGCTTATATTGACAGTTAGAATGAGTTAATGCAGCAAGTCAATATTTGCAGTGTTGACCCTTCTTCTTCAGGACCTCTGCAATTCTCCCTGGCATGCTCTCAATCAACTTCTGGACCAAATCCTGACTGATAGCAGTCCATTCTTGCACAATCAATGCTTTCATTTTGTCAGAATTTTTAGTTTTTTTTTTGTCCACCTGTCTCTTGATGATTGACCACAAGTTCTCAATGGGATTAAGATCTGGGGAGTTTCCAGGCCATGGACCCAAAATCTCTATGTTTTGTTCCCTGAGCCATTTAATTATCACCTTTGCTTTATGGCAAGGTGCTTCATCATGCTGGAAAAGGACATTCTGGTACCATTCTTTATTCATGGCTGTGTTTTTAGGCAAGACTGTGAGAGAGCCGATTCCCTTGGCTGAGAAGCAACCCCACACATGAATGGTTTCAGGATGCTTAACAGTTGGCATGAGACAAGACTGGTGGTAGCGCTCACCTTGTCTTCTCCGAATGAGGCGTTTTCCTGATGTCCCAATCGAAAAGGGGATTCATCAGAGAAAATAACTTTACCCCAGTCCTCAGCAGTCCACTGCCTGTACCTTTTGCAGAATATCAGTCTGTCCATGATGTTTTTTCTGGAGAGAAGTGGCTTCTTTGCTGCCCTCCTTGAGACCAGGCCTTGCTCCAAGAGTCTCCGCCTCACAGTGCGTGCAGATGCACTCACACCTGCCTGCTGCCATTCCTGAGCAAGCTCTGCACTGCTGGTAGCCCGATCCCGCAGCTGAAACACTTTTAAGAGACGGTCCTGGCGCTTGCTGGTCTTTCTTGGGCGCCCTGGAGCCTTTTTGGCAACAATTGAACCTCTCTCCTTGAAGTTCTTGATGATGCGATAGATTGTTGACTGAGGTGCAATCTTTCTAGCTGCGATACTCTTCCCTGTTAGGCCATTTTTGTGCATTGCAATGATGACTGCACGTGTTTCTTTAGAGATAACCATGGTTAACAGAAGAGAAACAATGATGCCAAGCACCAGCCTCCTTTTAAAGTGTCCAGTGGTGTCATTCTTACCTAATCATGACAGATTGATCTCCAGCCATGTCCTCATCAACACCCACACCTGTGTTAATGGAGCAATCACTGAAAAGAGGTTAGCTGGTCCTTTTAAGGCAGGGCTGCAATGATGTTGAAATGTGTTTTGGGGGATAAAGTTCATTTTCTAGCCAAATATTGACTTTGCAAGTAATTGCTGTTAAGCTGATCACTATAACATTCTGGAGTATATGCAAATTGCCATTAGAAAAAGTGAAGCAGTAGACTTTGTAAAAATTAATATTTGTGTCATTCTCAAAACTTTTGGCCATGACTGTAGAATTCACATGGTATGTGTCTCAACTAACCCCTCCTTTATCCCAGGGTTATTTATGACTTTGCTTACTTTGGCTTGATCATATGCATCTGGTCCAGTCTTAATTGTCTGACCAAGATGAGCACAGACTACTCCTCTGTGCTTCACAGCTGAATGCACTTTGCAGCACATATTATTGCATCGCACAAGTCTGCTAAGACTTTAGTCTGCAGTGTGCATTTTAAAAGTGTGAGATATGAATTAAGCCAGAATTGAACCAGAAGTGAAGAAGGTACCTGGATACAGTCATTGTAAGGCTACTTTCACACTTGCGTTTTTTTTGCGCTGCGTTTCGAGCGCACATGAAGCGCATTAAAAAAACGCATGCAAACGCTTGTAAATGCTGCGATATTTAGTCGCATCAGCATGCGCATTACGACAAAAAAAACGCAGCGTTTGTCTGCGATTTCATACGTTTTTGCATGCGTTAGCTTTTTTTGGCGCATGGGTTGTCTATGTGTCACATTTCTATCATCTCTGTCTCTATCATCTATCATCTGTCTCTATCATCTTTGGCTCTATCATCTCTGGCTCTATCATCTTTGGCTCTATCATCTTTCTCTTATCATCTCTGTCTCTATCATCTTTGGCTCTATCATCTTTGGCTCTATCATCTCTAGCTCTATCATCTCTGGCTCTATCATCTCTGGCTCTATCATCTGTCTCTATCATCTCTGTCTCTATCATCTTTGGCTCTATCATCTTTGGCTCTATCATCTCTGTCTCTATCATCTCTGGCTCTATCATCTTCGGCTCTATCATCTTTGGCTTTATCATCTTTGGCTCTATCATCTCTGGCTCTATCATGGTTTAAACAAGTGTTTAGATATTAGTTACTGAAAAATCGCGTGCGTGCAAAAGCGCTGACGAGCGCAAAGCCATGCGCACGCCAGCGCCCCCATAGACTGCAATGTTATTTTTTGCGCATAGCATGCGCATGCGTTTTTTTAAAGAGGTTGGGCAAAAAAAAAATGCAACATGTAGCGTCTAGCGCGTATGGGCGCACACCGGGAAAATGCGCAGCGCACGACAAACGCACATGAACGCGTGCAAGCGCTAGACCCTGCGCCCGCCATGTTAAAGATAGGGGAACATTGCGCATGCGTCCGATAGCGCACGATGAGCTGCGCAAAAAAACGCAAGTGTGAAACTAGTCTAAGCAATGTTTTTGATCACTTTCACTCTGACCCCTATAATCCTTCACTTTCTGCTAACCCCCCTAATCCCTACACCAAAAAAAGAACTGTTCATCTCTTCTTCAATCCTTCCCATCCATCTCACCTCTTCCTCAGATCTGTTTCTCAACATACAATCCTCTGTCTCCAAACACAGCCCCCTCATGCCCTCTCCTGCTCCCACCTGCTAACACTTTCTCTGCTCCTCCTCACTGCCGGTGATATCTCTCCAAATCCTGGTCCTCCTCACCACATCCCCACAGTCATTTCTACCTCCCATCCACGCTCTATCACTCTTTTCCGTAACCTCTCCAACCTTATACCCATTCGCCCGGCCCCAGCTTCCCCAGTCCCACTAACAGGAGCTCTGTGGAACGCTCGCTCTGTCTGCAATAAACTTTCCTTCATCCATGATCTTTTTAATTATAACAAACTATCCTTCCTCGCCATCACTGAAACCTGGCTCACCCCCTCTGACGCAGCCTCTCCTGCTGCACTCTCCTATGGTGGATTCCACCTTTCCTACACCCCCTGCCCCAGCAGCAAGCATGGTGGAGGAGTTGGTTTTCTCATGTCAGATAACTGCTCCTTCTCCCACATCCCACTGCCACCCTCTGTTACCCTCCCTTCCTTTGAGGTGCACTCTGTAGGCATCTACTCCCCCTCCAACCTTCAACTAGCTGTCATTTACCGCCCCCCAGGACCAGCCACCACCTTCTTTGACCACTTCACCACCTGGCTACTTCATTTCCTTTCCACCGACATCCCCACTATCATCTTGGGGGACTTCAACATACCCCATTGACACTTCCCTCTCAGCTGCCACTAAACTTCTATCCCTTACTTCCTCCTTCAGCCTCACTCAGTGGTATTCTGCAGCCACTCACAAAGATGGCCACACACTAGACCTCATCTTCACCCGCCTCTGCTCCCTATCTAACCTCTCTAACTCACCTCTTCCTCTTTCAGACCACAACCTACTTACATTCTCTTCCCTCTCCTCTCCAGGTCCACAATCCCCACCCCACAAACTTGCACACCCTCGCAGAAACCTTAAACAACTCAATCTACACTCACTGTCCAAATCCCTCCTCCCTCTTACAGACATAAGTTCCCTACACAATGCGGATGCCGCTGCCGCTCTATATAACACCACAATAGCTGCAGCTCTGGAATCGGTCGCCCCTCTCACACATACCAAAGCTTACAAAATCAAAAGACAGCCCTGGAACACCAGCCTGACCAAAGAACTGAGGCGAGCCTCCAGGGCTGCTGAGCGAAGATGGAAAAGATCGCACTCCAATGAGGACTTCATCACATTCAAACAGTCTCTCACTACTTTCAAGACCACACTCGCTGCAGCTAAACAAACCTACTTCTCATCTCTCATATCCTCCCTGTCTCACAACCCCAAACAGTTATTCAACACCTTCAATTCTCTCCTCCGCTCCCCAGCACCTCCTCCCTCCCCCCTCATCTCAGCCGAAGACTTTGCCTCATTTTTCAAGGAGAAGATTGATAACATCAGACACAGTTTTGGTCAACAACCCCCAGAGCCCTTCCTCCTAACTGCCCTGCCCTCCTCCTCCAAAACCAACTTCTCCACCATTACAGAAGATCGACTCTCCACCCTACTCTCAAGATCACATCTCACAACCTGTGCACTTGACCCAATCCCATCCCACTTCATCCCAAACCTCACCACAGTGTTCATCCCAACCCTAACCCATCTCTTCAACTTATCACTAACTGGTGTTTTCCCCTCAAGCTTTAAACATGCCTCAATCACACCTATCCTCAAAAAGCCCTCTCTTGACCCATCCTCTGTATCTAGCTATCGCCCTATATCACTTCTCCCCTATGCCTCAAAACTACTGGAACAACACGTCCATCTTCAATTGTCCTCCCACCTCTCATCTTGCTCCCTCCTCGACCACCTACAATCTGGCTTCCGGCCACACCACTCCACTGAAACTGCCCTAACTAAGGTCACCAATGACCTACTATCTGCCAAGGCCAAGCGACACTACTCTGTCATCCTCCTCCTGGACCTGTCCTCTGCGTTTGACACAGTGGACCATTCCCTATTACTACAGACCCTCTCATCTCTTGGTATCACAGGCTTGGCCTGTTAGAACTCTCCTGTTAGGTTTTTTCTATCTTGCTGGTCACATGACTTTTTTTGCCTATTTAATCCTGCTCCGCCCTTCTGGCTTTGCTGGACTTCATTGTAATTTCTACTCTTAAGCTAGCCAGGTGCTTTGTTACCTTACTCAATTAGTTTTGCTTGGTCTTCGGACCTCTATGTTCTATGTTGTTTGTCTTTTACTGCTACAACTTCTGTTAGGAGGTGTCCATCTTTTCTCCCAGTCCCTAGTTCTTGTATGGATCCCTCCCTCGCATCTATAGGTCTTCGTACAGACTAGCTGAGGACTTTAGCGGGTCTGATTGCAGGATCAGGTTCCCCGTTACATCGTAGGGATCTAGCTTAGTTCTATCGTAGGGACAGATTTCCCTTCCTTCCTTAGTGCTTGTAGCAGAACATAACAGTAAGTCCAGCCCAAAAATATCTCTAAGGAAAGATTTCCAGTTTCCATTATGGTGTTGGTTCAGGAATTGGCTCAACGCCTGCAGGGACTCTCTCTGGAGGTGACCGAGCTCCAGCAACACGTGAGTAGCTGTTCTGGAGCACATTTCGTGGAGCCAAAGGTACGTTTGCCTGATTTATTTTTTGGTGGGAACAAGATTTTTTTTCTTTTAAAAATGCTTGCTTGTTGTATTTTCGTTTGAGACCCAGATCCTCTGGTGATGAATCGCAGCGCATAGGGTTCACAATGTCACTTTTGCGCAAAGAACCTCAGGAATGGGCCTTTTCTCTGCAACCTAGTGATCCATGCTTTAGATCAGTGGATAGTTTTTTTTCTGCTTTGGGGTTATTGATCGTGTCTCATCAGCTGAGACAGAATTAAGACGTTTGAGACAGGGATCAGGTAATGTGGAAAAATATTGTACTCACTTCCGACGGTGGTCTACTCAGGTGGGGTGGAACGATTCAGCTTTGAAAAGTTCATTTCTTGCAGGGCTAGGTGAAAGGGTTAAAGATTTGCTGATTGCTTATCCCATACCTGGTAACTTGCAGGAGGCTATGCAATTAGCTATACGGGTGGATAGGAGACTGTGTGCAAAGGTTAATGAGAGTAAATCCTCTGCCATGTCAGCTCCAAGTCTTGAGAGGGTCTGTACCGACATTGGAGAGCCGATGGAGATTGGAGCGATGGCACCTCGCTCTCAGGAAAAAGACTGCAGGTTTTCTGAAGGTTTGTGCTTTTATTGCGGCAAATCTGACCATTTCATTAAGAACTGTGTGCTTCGTATGAACAAAGAAAAAAAAAAAAGGTCAGTTTCGCCCGTATAGCCTGTTTAAACACTAAGGGTGTCTTTCTTTCTGCCTCTACTGCTGCTCAGGAAGAATTAATGGAATTTCGGGTATTTGTCGATTGTGGTTCTACTCTGAATGTGATTGATGGGGGATTCTTGGAAAAACTTAAATTAAAACCTAACCTTTGTCATCCCCTATTGCCATGGTTTCTGTTGATGGCTCTCCCTTGAAGAATGTTATTCACAAGGTCTGTGAATTTCCCCTCACTATTAATGGTGTTCACCAAGAGAATTTGGATTTGGTAGTATTGAATAATTTGCCTTCTCCGGTGGTTTTGGGGTTACCCTAGTTAAAATTGCACAATCCTGTTCTGGATTGGTCTACTAATGAAATTAAGTCCTGGAGCCCTAAGTGTAATGACAAGTGTTGTAACGGGCGTATTGCTGCTGTGAATAAAGGGGAACTACCTGTACCTATTCAGGATTTTTGGAAATTTTTTTCTGAGAAGGAATCGCAGATTTTACCTCCCCATAGAGACTATGATTGTACTATTGAATTTGTCCCTGGAGCGACTCTTCCTAAAAGTCGGTTATTTAATCTTACTATTCCTGAGAGAAAGGCTTTGGAGGAATTCATACAGACAAGCTTGGCCGCCGGTCACATTAGGCCTTCCAAGTCTCCTGTGGCTGTTGGATTTTTTTTTGTTAAAAAAAAGGACGGCGGTTTACGTGCTTGTCTGGACTTTCGTGAGATTAATAAAATTACTGTACGCAATCCTTACCCACTGCCATTGATTCCTGATTTGTTTAACCAGTTAGCGGGGGCCAAGTGGTTCTCTAAAATTGATCTTCGGGGGGCATACAAGTTTTTGCGCATGAAGGAGGGTGACGAATGGAAAACTGCTTTTAACACTCCTGTGGGTCATTTTGAGAATCTGGTTATGCCTTTTGGTCTTACCAATGCTCCTGCATTTTTTCAGAATCTTATTAATGACATCCTTAGACCATTGATTGGCAAAAATGTGGTTGTGTATTTGGATGACATTTTGATTTATTGCCGGATCTGGAGTCTCATTGGCGGAGCGTTCGTGAGGTATTGCAGTTATTGATTGACAATTCGCTTTTTGCTAAGCTGGAGAAATGTGAGTTCGCAGTACAGAGAATTAGTTTTTTGGGCTACATTATCTCCAGCGAAGGTTTTGAGATGGACCCGGTGAAAGTTCAAGCTGTGCAGGAATGGCCTAGGCCTACTGGTTTGAAATCGTTACAGAGGTTTTTGGGTTTCGCCAATTATTATAGAAAGTTCATTATAAATTTTTCTATTATTGTCAAACCACTGACCGATCTCACCAGGAAAGGTGCTAATGCGGTTCAGTGGACTACTGAGGCCATTGAAGCTTTTGTGTTTCTAAAGGAGAGGTTCAGCTCTGCTCCCATCCTTATGCAGCCTGATGTGACTAAACCGTTTTTGGTTGAGGTTGATGCTTCTTCTGTGGGGGTCGGCGCGGTGTTGCCTTTTTTTAAAAAAAAATTTCTGAGACTGAACTGAATTATGATATTGGTAATCTGGAATTGTTGGCCATTAAACTCGCATTTGAACACTGGCGGCATCTCTTGGAAGGTGCTGAATTTCCCGTTCAGGTTTTCACTGATCATAAAAATCTGATCTATCTTGATGCTGCCAAACGCTTGAATGCCCGTCAGGATAGGTGGGCACTGTTTTTCTCGCAGTTTAATTTTTCCGTTACTTACATCCCAGGTACTAAGAATGTTAAACCCGATGCTTTGTCTCGCAGGAGGAGAACATTTTACAAGAAGGGGTTGTGATTGCTGCTTTGGACTGCTTTGGTGTTGGAAGAGGAGATTCTTAAAGCACAGGAGAATGCCCCATCTAACACTCCCCATGGGAGGTTGTTTGTGCCTGGGACCTTTAGGAGAGATTTGTTTGTTGTTTGTTGAGTGTCATGAGTCTCGGTTGGCAGGTCATCCTGGAATCTCTAAGACCAAGAGACTTGTGGGTCGCAGTTTTTGGTGGTCTGGATGGCAGAAGGAAGTCATTAAGTGGGTGCGTCAATGCACTGTGTGTGCTAGATCTAAGTCTTCACATACTCCTGCTGCGGGGTTGCTTTGTCCTCTGGAGATCCCTAGTGCACCTTGGACACATTTGGCTATGGACTTTATTACTGACCTTCCCCCCTCTGAGGGTTTCACTGTCATCTGGGTGGTCGTGGACCGTTTTAGCAAGATGTGTCACTTGGTTCCTTTCATCAAACTGCCCTGCGCTAAGACTCTCGCTAAGGCCTTTGTCAAGGAAATTGTCAGACTACATGGCGTTCCTACTGACATTGTTTCTGATAGGGGACCTCAGTTCGTGGCTCGTTTTTGGCGCGCCTTTTGTGACAGGTTGGGAGTTCATTTGTCGTTTTCATCCGGATATCATCCTGAGTCTAATGGCCAGACAAAAAGGAAAAACCAGGATGTTGAGCAGTTCTTGCGTTGTTTTGTGGCAGACAATCAAGAGGAGTGGTCTGAGTTTCTGCCACTTGCTGAATTTGCTCTTAAAAACCATACATCCTCTTCTGCTGGTTGTTCGCCTTTTTTTTTGTTGTACTGGGAGACATCCGTCGTTTGGGTCATTCTCCAAATTGGTATCGGCCGTGCCTGAAGAGGAGAATTTTTCCGGGGATTTGGAGAGAGTTTGGACGGATGTACGTGGTAATCTTCAGAAGGCTAACAGAAAATCTAAAAGGTACTTTGATAGGAAACGGCAAGAGGTTTTGTTTGCTATTGGTGACATGGTTTGGTTGTCCTCTAAGAATCTGCGGTTGAGGAGTCCTTCTAAAAAATTGGGTCCCAAGTTTGTAGGGCCCTTTAAGGTGCTTCGGGTTGTTAACCAATCGGCTGTTAGGTTGGAGGTTCCTACCTCCTGGAAGATTAATCCGGTGTTTCATGTTTCTTTGTTGAAAAGAGCTGATGTGTCGGATGGAGACGCCTCGGCCACTGTTCCGGTGGTGGAGGACGTGGAATATGAAATTTCCCGCATCCTAAATTCTAGACGGTATAGAGGGAGTTTGCAGTATCTAGTTGCTTGGAAGGGTTTTGGACCCTAGGATAACTCATGGGTGAGGGCAATGATGTTTCTGCGTCCAGACTTGTCAGAGCGTTTCACAAGAGGTTTCCGGGTAAGCCTAGGCCTAGGGGACCCAGAGGATCCTCTTAGAAGGGGGGGTACTGTTAGAACTCTCCTGTTAGGTTTTTTCTATCTTGCTGGTCACATGACTTTTTTTGCCTATTTAATTCTGCTCCGCCCTTCTGGCTTTGCTGGACTTCATTGTTATTTCTACTCTTAAGCTAGCCAGGTGCTTTGTTACCTTACTCAATTAGTTTTGCTTGGTCTTCGGACCTCTATGTTCTATGTTGTTTGTTTGTCTTTTACTGCTACAACTTCTGTTAGGAGGTGTCCATCTTTTCTCCCAGTCCCTAGTTCTTGTAGGGATCCCTCCTTCGCATCTATAGGTCTTCGTACAGACTAGCTGACGACTTTAGCGGGTCTGATCGCAGGATCAGGTTCCCCGTTACATCGTAGGGATCTAGCTTAGTTCTATCGTAGGGACAGATTTCCCTTCCTTCCTTAGTGCTTGTAGCAGAACATAACATGGCCCTATCTTGGATCGCGTCATACCTAACAGACCGGACATTCAGCATCTCCCACTCACACACCACCTCCTCACCGCACCCTCTATCTGTGGGAGTCCCGCAAGGTTCAGTCCTAGGGCCCCTGCTCTTCTCCATCTACACCTTCGGCCTCGGACAGCTCATAGAATCTCACGGCTTTGAATATCACCTCTATGCTGATGACACACAGATCTACATCTCTGGACCAGATATCACCTCCCTACTGAACAGAATCCCTCAATGTCTGTCCGCTATTTCATCCCTTTTTCTCCGCTAGATTCCTAAAGCTTAATATGGACAAAACAGAATTCATCTTTCCCCCATCTCACACAACCCCTCCAATGGACCTATCAATTAATGTAAACGACTGCCCACTCTCTCCAGTCCCACAAGCTCGCTGTCTCAGGGTTATCCTTGACACTGATCTCTCTTTTAAACCACATATCCAAGCCCTCTCCACCTCCTGCCGACTTCAACTCAAAAATATCTCACGTATCCGTACATGCCTCAACCAAGAATCTGCAAAAACCCTAGTCCATGCCCTCATCATCTCCCGCCTCGACTACTGCAACCTCCTGCTCTGTGGCCTCCCCTCTAACACTCTTGCACCCCCCCAATCTATTCTAAACTCTGCTGCCCGACTTATCCACCTGTCCCCCCGCTATTCCCCGGCCTCTCCCCTTTGTCAATCCCTGCACTGGCTCCCCATTACACAAAGACTCCAGTTCAAAACTCTAATCATGACATACAAAACCATCCACAACCTGTGTCCTCCATACATCTGTGACCTCGTCTCCCGGTACCTACCTGCACGCATCCTCCGATCCTCACAAGATCTCCTTCTCTACTCCCCTCTTATCTCCTCTTCCCACAATCGCATACAAGATTTCTCCCGCGCATCCCCCCTACTCTGGAACTCTCTACCACAACATATCAGACTCTCGCCTACCATGGAAACCTTCAAAAAAAAACCTGAAGACCTACCTCTTCCGACAAGCCTACAACCTGCAGTAACCACAGATCCACCAAACCGCTGCACGACCAGCTCTACCCTCGCCTACTGTATCCTCACCCATCCCTTGTAGATTGTGAGCCCTCACGGGCAGGGTACTCTCTCCTACTGTACCAGTCGTAACTTGTATTGTCTAAGATTACTGTACTTGTATTTATTATGTATACCCCACCTCACATGTAAAGCGCCATGGATTAAATGGCGCTATAATAATAAATAGTAATAATAATGCTGACACACAAACTAGAAGCCAGTTAGCAAAGACCAACTACAAAATAAGCAAAATCAAAATGGTTTTGAGAAGTTCATGTGACAAAGTTAGTTCAGTTGGGGACTCGTAAGCTCAATAACCGTGTCTCGTACTAAAAGGAGAGATGATAAATGTGAAATTTCCCTTAACAGGAAACAGAATTATGACACAATTATCACCATACATAATTTATAATAATTTATACCTCTACAGCTCACAACAAAGAGTAACGCAGCCTTATGATTTATGGAAGGTGTAGCAAACGGAAGAAAGAGACGTTAAAAGTTTGTCAAATAAGTAGGTCAAATGATTGTTTCACTCAATACTAAAGCTTTCCCTCTGTAATTACTGTTGCAAGAACGAACCGAGCATACTCAGCTTAAGCCTGAAGTAGATTAGGGTTTTTTAATCAAGTCTTCTCACACTTTTCAGGAGAATTTTCTGTTCAGATGTTAGGACTCTGTGGTGAATTATCTCAACGCTCAACCTTGAGATGACCAGTGTCAGACTCTGCGCTTGCTGCCAAACAATGGCTACCCTTGAAAACATTCCAGTTTGATAAAGTTGATGCTGTCCTACTGGGAAGCAAACTAAAGTGTACTTCTCCATTGTTAACCAAAGTATACTTAGGTTTTTGAAAGGACCGTTCACCAGTTGTAGCATGCGAACACCTGACCACATCATGGAATATTGGCCACAGAGTTGAATAACACATAGCAGTGTTTTTCCTTGCCATTGAGGAGATATTAGCTTGTAAAGTTAGAGGGGGCACGAGCTGAAATTCTTCTCTGGGGGAGTGTACTTTTTCCCCAACATGATGTTGACCAATTAAAAGCTGAAGGAATCATACAGATAAAAAAAAAACAACATGCTCCCATAAAAGCTTTCTCTGTGCAAGACGTGTAATGATACACAGCTCTAATCTCTGCGCCACCGGTGTAGAATAGAGAAGACATGCATCATTAGAAACACCTCTTATAGCTTCCATTTCAGGACACTGTTAGCTCTGCTGTACTCCCACCACACTGACTGCTGTGAGGTGAACTGCTAGATGCGTTTGTAACGACACATAGCTCTGCTGTAATGTACACAGGTGGTGCAGACAACAGGAAGGAGAGCAGCTATGTGTCATTTCTTGTCTTACGCATGTTTCACAGAATCAGTTTTTACACTAAAAATGCTGATGCACTACAGATTTGATCACTGCAGATCTAGTTCCAGAAATTTTCTCGACCAACACCTTATTTTGCAGACTCAGGGGCGTACAAAGAAATCATGGGGCCCCATAGCAAAAGTTGGAATGGGG
>JARQOD010000001.1:437744540-437807144 GCA_033576555.1 Oophaga sylvatica | reverse complement strand
CTGCATTAACTCATTCTAACTGTCAATATAAGCTTTTGTTACTCATATGTTTGCAATTATTATATTTCTGATTGTGATAAAAACATCTGTCAAACACACATAAAAAACCAGAGGGCAGCAGATCATGTGAAATATAATAATTTGTGTCATTCTCAAAACTTTTGGCCATGACTGTAGCAGCAGAGGTAAGGAAGGTCTGTGTAAATAGCTGTGTTAGAAAGCTGGGTAACATACTTCTGAAATACACACTGTATGTTTCTCTTACTATTGTAATCCATATTAAAATAGAAAAAATGCTTGTTACTGCTTGTTGAGGTCAGTGACTCATGATGACTGTCTCCACCCAGGACACAAAATATGTGTTTTGTGTCCAAAGATACTGGCCCAAAACATACTAAGTAAGCAGCTTATGCCAGTTTAATGGGAATGGTGCACAGTCTTCCAGCTTTTATTTAAGGTGATTTACTAAAAAAACAAAATGCATTAACCATTTAGATATTGCATCCATTTTTTATACAATGCATTCATTTTTACAGGCTCAAAAGTAATAGGAAAATTGACTGAACTGTTGGCGCTTATCCTGTTATACTTGTGTTGCAAGGATTATCTTTACAACACATTTGTTAAAAGTAAAAGTAAAGTGGACAACCCCTTTGATATATTCACTCAAGAAATGAAGTTATGTAAATATCTTATGTGAATATTACATATTCTCTGTAAGCACAAGTAAGTACAAAACCACCATTAATTATTTAATAGTGATGAGCGAGCTTGTTTGGATAAGGTGTTATCCAAGCATGCTCAGTTGAAAACAGAGTGTCTTCTGCGTGCACGAAAAATATGTTTCAGTCCCCGCGGTTGCATATCTCGCGGCTGTTAAATAGTCGCAACACATGCAGGGATTGCCTAACAAACCGGCAACACAGCCGCGAGACATGCAGCTGCTGGACTCGAACATAGCATGTGAGCATGCTCTGATAACACCTTATTCGATCACGCTCACTCATCACTATTCTTTAACTGTCTTTCCATTGTAAGTGGACCTAATTGCATATTAAAGGGGTTGTCCAGGTTTGGGAAAAAAAAGTCTGCAGTCACTCTATGTGACTACATGTGGGGCACACGCTGTGGGTGGTTACTGGACTGCATGTATGTGATTTTAATGTTTGCTATCAAATTCTGACTAGACATGTTTGTCTTTGCTCAATAGAAGTGAATAGAAAGAAGCTGGATGATTCGTCAGAGTGACTATAGACTTTTGTCCCAAGCCTGGACAACCCCTTTTTAAAGCTATTGTTATTTTGACATGGAAAAAGTTAGTTAATATAGTAGTAGTTTCAGTCTGCAAATCTTCATTCATTTATTTTCTGACACCTGATATGCAGTTTTGCACCATGATCCAAGTTATATGATGACCTGTTTGTCTAGCTATAGTTAGGTCCATATTACTGATGTCTCCATATCCCAAAGAAATGGTCCAATTATTTTGAGCAGCGTTAGGAGAGAGCAGAGTTAGGAGAGAGCAGAGTTAGGGTAAGTTCACACTGTGCATTTTTGCTGCATTTTTTTCTGCAGCAAAACCCAATTACTTGGCAGGAAAGAAGCTACTGCAAAAATTGCATGATTTGGTGCGTTTTTGTTGCATTTTTTTCATGCATCTTTGAGGCTAATTTGTGTCTCTTTGTGGATGCTGACAAAGTTGAATCCCCCCCCAGAGGAAAAAACTACTTCCTGTAGAACCATACCTCTAGATCCTTTGAAAAGCCGGCAATTCATGTGCCGCTTACAGTAAAATCACACTGACAGGTTAGAATAGAATAGCTATATACACATAGGATAGATGTCAGTGACACACACATACTGTATAAATCTCGAAGAAAAGCCGAATATTTAGAATTGAGAGTCCTCAGTGGTTGATACCTTTTAATGGCTAACTGAAAAGATGGTAACAAATTGCAAGCTTTCCAGACTACTCAGGTCTCTTCATCAGGCTAGACTAATACAAAATCTGAAGAATCACATATTTATACACAACACAGCACAGAAACAATGCAATAGGTAAGGGTCCCATCACACTCTTCAATGTCTCAGCAATCCCACCAACGATACGATGTGGATGAGATCGCTGGAACATCGTTAGCTGATCGCTGGTGAGCTGTCACATAGGCAGACTCACCAGCGATCAGGACCAGCGAGCACACTGGTATCCAATGTACACATCGGGTAACTAAGCACCGCGCGGCACCTAGTTACCCGATATGTACCCTAGATAATGGCTCTCAGCTTCTGCTGTAGAGCGCTGAGAGCCGGTATCCAATGTACATATCGAGTAACTAAGCACCGCGCGGCACCTAGTTACCCGATATGTACCCTAGATACCGGTTCTCAGTGCTCTACAGCAGACGCTGGGAGCCGGCAACCAGGGTACATATCGGGTAACTAGGTACCGCGCGGTGCTTAGTTACCCGATGTGTACATTGGATACCAGCTCCCAGCTCGCTGATTGTTGGTCTCCTGCTGTCACACAGCGATGCGTGCTGGCACAGCGGGAGACCAGCGATCAAAAAATGGTCCAGGACATTCAACGACGATCAGCGATACCCAGCAGGGGGGCTGATCGTCGCTGCGTGTCACACTAAGCGAGATCGCTGGCTAGGTCGCTGTTGCGTCACAAAATCGGTGACGCTTCAGCGATCTCACTAGCGATCTCGCTTAGTGTGACGGGGCCTTAAGACAAGTGACGTGAAGCAGAACTGTCATTATGGGAGATAGAGGTGAACATAAATATTGGAAAAGTTCATAGATAAGGAGTGTGAAAGTTTTATTGTCCTCTGATGGGGGTTTGGTTCTGTTTTGTGTGATGCCCCCATTTTTTGTTTTGTGTTACCTATTGCATTGTTTCTGCGCTGTGTTGTGTATAAATATGTGATTCTTCAGATTTTGTACTAGTCTAGCCTGATGAAGAGACCTGAGTAGTCTAGAAAGCTTGCAATTTGTTACCATCTTTTCAGTTAGCCATTAAAAGGTATCAACCACTGAGGACTCTCAATTCTAAATATTTTTCTATCTACTGGCTAACACAGTACAAAGATACACATCTTTCCTGGAAGAAAAGCCGGCAATTCATGAACCCACAGGATAGAAGAGATGGATTACACACAGTAAATACATACAGAATAGGTAGATATATAGATGTCAGTGACAAATACAATTAGTACACTGTGTGTGCAAATTACTGTACATGTATTTAATTAATAAAAGATTATTTTCTTGAAAAAAAATGGTGTGGCTCCCGCATAATTTTCTTAATCAGCAGAGGGAAAGCCAATGACTGGGGGCAGATGTTTATAGCCTGGGAAGGGGGTAATACCCATGGAGCGTCCCAGGCTATTAATATCAGCTCACAACTGTATACTTAGCCTTTACTGGTTATTAAAATGGGGGACCCCCAAAAAAGTGATGTAGGGTCCCCCAATATTTAATAACCAGCAAAAGCTATGCAGATAGCTGTGGGCTGATACTAATAGCCTAGGAATGGGCCATGGATACTGCCCCCAAGGCTAAAAACATCAGCTCTCAGCCACCCCAGAAAGGCGCTTCTATAAGATGCACCAATTCTGGCACTTAGCCTTGCTCTTCCCACTTGCTCTGTAGCGGTGGCAAGTGGGGTTCATATTTGTAGGGTTGATGTCAGCTTTGCATTGTTAGGTGACATTAAGCCCCGAGGTTAGTAATGGAGAGGCGTCAATAAGACGCCCCCATTACTAACCCCATAGTCACATTATAAAAAAACACACACACCAAGAATAAAGTCCTTTAATTGAAAAAATGACACAGACTCCTTTAATAATCTTAATTAAACCATACAACCTCGCCTAATGACACCGAAGCCCTCGATCTCCTGTAATAAACTAAAAATAATAAAACAACAATATCCCTCACCTGTCCGTCGTTCTGTCCCATGCCGTAATCCATGTCTGGGGAGAAAGTTTTCAACCTGGACGGTGCCAATATGCGACCATCCAGGCTGAGAACCACTGGTGAATGAGCCGCTGGGAGCGCAGCACCAGTGACTGGCGGTGAAGTCACTGAGGCTGCGTTCCCAGCCGGGCTGAACTGTGGTGACTTCGGTGAGATCCCCGCTAGCACCATGAGAAAGTCTTTTTTTTGGGGGGGGGGGGGAACTACAATGAAAATTATTGAATTATTGTAGTAAGAAATGCACAGTATACGATTAGATAAATCATAGAATCATAGAATGGTAGAGTTGGAAGGGACCTCCTGGGCCATCTGGTCCAACCCCCTGCTCAAAGCAGGATTCTCTAAATCATCCCAGACAGATGTCTGTCCAGCCTCTGTTTGAATGTGTCTATGTAAATAATTGGCACAACTCTAGTTCAGAGGTGCTCCAGTAGGTTCCCAAACCATACTGTATATCAAAAGAAACTGGGCACACTCATAATATGTGTTAAAGTAATGTTTTAATACGTACACTTGGTCACAACACAGACGTTTCGGTCTACTTAGACCTTCATCAGTGTACTAGTGACCAGGTGCAATCGGAAAAATTTATATCGTTTAGTATGAAGTGTATTGGTAAGCGCTGATGACCCCTTTTGGTATGCTCAGGATGATGTTTGCACCTGTATGTCAGGTAGAAGGAAAGGAGAAAGGACTCCACAGACGCGGCATCCACCGCTAGATATCCTGGATTCTTCTATTCCTTTAATAGGACAGTGAAGATCAGTTGATGTTACATTTCCTTTCTGAGAGAAAACAGATGCAAAATAGGAATTTAAAAGTTCAACCTTCTCAACATCCTGTCTTACCATTTCATAATTTTCACCCTGTAAAAATCCTATAGCATCTTTGACTTTTCTTTTACTTTTGACGTATCCCCAAAATCCTTTTTTGTTGCTTTTGACGTCACTTGCAAGCCTTAATTCATTGTCAGCTTTAGATAATCTGATTTGTGCCCTGCAGGTTCTGCAGACGGCATTATATTCTTCTTTAGATATGCCTCTCTCTTTCCATTTGATAAACATTTCTTTCTTCCTTTTTAGCATGTGTTTAAGTTTTGTGTTCATCCATCCTGGTTTCCTTAAATGCTTCCCATTCTTCCCTCTTTTCGGAATTGTTAACGATTGTGCTTTGAGAATCTCATTTTTCAAGATTTTCCATCCTTCCTGGACATTTTTGTCCTTAAGGATATCCAGCCATTGGATCCCTCCAATTCTCTTTCTGAGTCCCTTAAAATCTGCCTTTCTGAAATCTAACCTTGACGTCTGAGTCTTCACAGGTCTTCCTCCTCTTGTTATCCAAAATTCTAAAATAGCATGGTCACTACCTCTTAGGGTCCCAGCCACTCTTACCTCCTCAACCATTTCCTCCCTGTTTTAAGGATTAGATCCAAGGTAGCAGATCCCCTTGTTTTCTCCCCTACCTTTTGGAAGATAAAGTTGTCAGCAAGAGAGGATAAGAATTTCCTTGACCTGTTAAGGGTATGCCACACTGAACAATATCGCTAACGGGATCGCTAAAAAACGTCACTATTTAGCGATCCCGTTAGCGATGTTGTTCAGTGCGGCATCTGCCAGCGACGAGCTTCCTGCTGTGATCTCGCTCGTCGCTGGAATCGTTCCGGACCCTATTTTCTCGTCGGCGCTCCCGCTGGGTAAGTATATATCGCTAGTGTGGCACCTTTTCTTAGCGATTTAGCGGTACTTTTGTACCGCTAAAGTCGTTAAGAAGATCGCTAACGGCGATAGCGTCGTTAACTATATCGCTAAATGTGGCCGCACTTAGCGATATAGAAACAATCCCGCTAGCGATCGCATTAGTATGCGTCGTTATCGTGATCGCTAGCGGGATTGTTTAGTGTGGCAGTACCTTAAGTTTTGCCTGAGAGAGATTCCCAACAAATGTCTGGATAGTTGAAATCTCCCATGACCACTATATCATATTTTTTGGAGAACTTGGCCATTTGATGCATAAAGAGTTCATCCATATCTTCAGCTTGCATAATTGGCCTGTAGTAAATGCCTACAATGGTGTCCTTTCCATTGTTCTGTCCTTGTATTCTTACCCAAGCAGTTTCCACAGAACTCCCAGTCTCTGAAGCGTCAATCTCTGTGCAGATATACGCTTTTCTAACATACAATGCAACACCTCCTCCTCGTTTATCAAGTCTGTTTCTTGCAAATAAGTTGTATCCTTCTAGCCTTGTATTCCAATCATGTGTATCGTCCCACCAAGTTTCAGTGATTCCAATGACATCATATTTATTTTCCTGCGTTAGTAGTTCCAGTTCTCCTTGTTTGTTGCCCATGCTTTGTGCATTCGTATAGAAACACAGGGGCGGAACTATCGTGGAAGCAGGGGAAGCAGCTGCCATAGGGCCCGGCTAGCAGGGGGCCCGTCCCTGCTGCAGCTGTCTCCCCTGCGGCTGTGTTCCGCCGCCCATGGCCTGAGAGTCGGCGGTTCCCTGTGCTGGCTGTCATGCTGACAGCCGGCGCAGAGAAGCTGCTGCGTGCCGTCTCCCAGGAATCAATTGCACTGGTGTCTATACAGACGCCAGTACAATTGAAGCTCTGACCGCCGGGTCAGAGCGACGTCTGCAGCGTGATCATGTCATGTGATCACGCTGCTGACGTCACTCGTCGGCGGCGCCCAGAAGGGTGAAGACTGGTGGTGAGTGTGCTCCACTGTGGAGCTGAAGATACCACCGAAGATTAACGGGGCACATACTGTGTGAGTGATAACTCTGCATTCTTGGCTGCATTACTACTTGAGGGGCACATTACTACTGATGGGAGAATAAGAGGGCTTATTACTAGTTATGGGGGCATAATGTGCCTGCATTAATAGTTATGCGGGACATGGTTACTAGTAATGGTAGCATAAGGGGGCTGCATTGCTACCAGTCCATTATATTATATTGTGTTTCCATAATGTCTGCTTTAAATACAGCTCTGATTTGGGCAAAAAGCTGGCCGTTATGAGACTGAAGAGTATTTTTTGGGCCTAGAGAATTGCTGTGATTTGCTCCGCCCACTGCTATTGGCTCCGCCCACTATCAGAACCCTGCCCCCCCGCCGCCCGTTTGGGAGAGGGGGCCCCGTTCAAAATTTTGCTGTGGGGCCCCGCCATTTCTAGTTACGCCACTGTAGAAACATTTTAGTTTGTGATTGGTTTCTCTTTCTTCAATATTTTTATTATGTTGATTTTTTTGTCTTTGTTCTTCCCCTTCACTTCTAATAGCAGAAATCTCAATAGTATTTGTCAGGTGTATGGCTTTTGCTGGCGTTTTGCTTCCCTTCCCATATTGTTCTAGTTTAAAGCTCTCCTGATGAGTGTAGCAAGGCGATTTCCAAATACATGTTTTCCAATCTTCGTAAGGTGCACCCCATCTCTAGCAAGTAGTCCATCGTATAGGTAATTCACTCCGTGATCCAAAAATCCAAATCCTTGCTGACGGCACCATCGACATAACCAGTTGTTCACCTGCAGAATCTTCTTCCACCTCCTTGTTCCATGGACATCCACTGGAAGGATGGAAGAGAAGACCACCTGCGCTCCCAGTTCTTTCACTTTCTTACCTAAGTTTTCAAAGTCACTGCAGATGGTTTCCAGGTCGTTTCTTGCTGTGTCATTTGTACCCACATGTATTAGCAGGAATGGGTAGTCATCTGTAGGTCTGAAGAGTCCTGATATCCTGTCAGACACATCTTTAATTTTTGCACCTGGAAGACCTCACATTTCTCTTGAGGTTAAATCCGGTCTGCAGATAGCGGCCTCTGTTCCTCTCAGCAGGGAATCCCCCATGACAACAACTCTCCGTTTCTTCTTCACAACAGTTTTCTTTCTCCATTCAGGAGGACTCTGAGGGTGTACAAGGTTATTGTTTGTGGCCAAAGTCTTATCCTGATGTATTTCTTCATCGTTCTCCTGTGTAAGAGCCTGGTACTGGTTCCTGAGCAGTATTGGTGCTGACTGACTCCCGATCCTCCGACTTCTCTGGGTCACATGCTTCCATTCCTCTGTTTCTTCAGGTGCACTTTGAATTTCTTCTCTTTCTGTAACATGAAGAGATAATTCTGCTCTCTCTAAGAACTCTTCACCTTCCTTAATGGTTTTCAACGTAGATAACCTCTCTTCCAGATTTTGCAACTTTTCCTCCAACAGGGACACATGCTTGCATTTCTGGCATGTGAAGTTTGGCTTTTCCACTGGTAAGTCTGTGAACATGTAGCAAGAAATGCAGGTCACCAAATGGCTCTTGGCCTCTTCCATGTTCTTATTGTTCAAGAGATCTTCAAGCAGTGAAATATATGCGGCGCGTGGTTTACTGATGTCCTCCTTTCAGCTGCAACGGTCAAAATCCAGTGTTCCTTGAGCTCACGGAGACTCTTCACTTATTCCAGAAGGCACCGGGAATATGCAAATTCTCTCCTCGAGACTCCTCCCCTAGCTGTTTCAATTTTTGAAATGACATCTAAAATAAATTCATGAGTCCATTGCTTCAGGCCTTCACCAGTTGATTTTTTTTTTTTTTGCTATTCTTTCTGATCATGATTGGTGGAGGGGGTGCTATTATGGATCCTTTTTATAAATTATGGTAACAAACTAAAAGCAAATATAGTGTATGCATTTTTTTTCATGCCATCCCAATGCATGTTACAGAATGTTTGGTAAAAAACGAGTTAAAAAGATTAGAATCCTGAGGATTAATAATCTAGAACCATTAATAATGCACAAGTATTGAGCCATGGATTGCTGCCATTATATCTATCTAGTGGTTGACTCCCACCTTAGCTGACTGTAATGAGATCGCTGCCAGAAGTGCGTGGGGTGCTGGAGATGACTGTGAAACTGTGGGAAGTAGAAAACTGTTCAACCTTTTTCTTCATTTATATGACATTGGTCAGAAAAGACAGATCCACACCACACTCTGTGCTGCATTGTGCAATGCACATTCTATACTAGTTTTTGATGTTCAAGCGTATAATACCCTCAAGTTACAATTTTTAATGTGCATGATTATATGTAGTAAATTCTTTTTGGTGCCTTCAGAACCTAGTATTCATTTTCTGTTAAGGAGAATCTGTCAGTAGGATCAACCCTCCTTAGCGGTCTATATGGGCATTCTCTGGAAGATCTATGTCCGGCCCATAGATCTTAACAGTTCATTTACATATTAAGAAAAAACGTGGCTATCTATGGAATAAGACATCAGGTCACAGATATCATTTTATTCAGCTTCCTATGATCTGTATGCCCATCTAGACGGCTTAGGAGGGTTCATCCTACTGACAGATTCCCTTTCAGTTACTGTTTATGTCTGGAATAAATCAATATTGTAACTTGAGAAGTCACTGTTTGTGGAATATGTCACATCTTGAAACAGCACTGTAGAGTTTGTCACATGTGTTGCAGCCCATAAAATCATCATTTAGTTACTTTCATATAATGATTATTGTAACATGCATTTCATTGGACTTCACTCAACTGGATGTTTTGCCTCATGTTATAAAAAGTGCAGCCAAAATGTTCTCGCTCTCGCTTAGGTTCTTATCTGCGTCTGCCTTCCTGGAACGCTCATCTAAGGAAAAAGGAGGAGAAAGCAGTAAAGAAGTTATTGCTTTGTGTACCAGGGTATACATTAAAGAACAAGGAACAATTAAACTGCTGACATTATCTACATAGTCATATTTTAAAAGTCTCCCCTACACATTGTGGACATTTTACACATACAAATTGACCTGCAGTGCAGTTTTGAAAGGGAACATGTCAGGTCGCATGATTGTCCCCCAACCTCTACCCTAACGGTATGGGTGCAAGTTTCTTTAACCTAGCAAAATGTTTTATATATTACACTAACACAATCTTTTGAAGAATTAACTTTTATTTAGCAGTATCACATTGTCTAATGAATCAGCAGAGCGTTTCTTCCCGCCGACAAGTCCTGGCTCAGATATTCTAATTAAACCTCCCTAGGCGTTATTGACAATACTGATTTTGGTAAGACCTTTATGTAGCCTTTTTTTTTTTTTTTTTTCAAACAGAGATGCCTCAAGAAGTGATATGTTTCATTTTCCAACTATAAAATAAAAAACTGTGGAAAAACAGTGACAAGTACACTTTAGATGTACTTCCCCATTGAAATTAATAGGTAGAATATGCAAAGAGTATTTGAAGTGAATTTTTTTTTTATGTGGTTTATGTATCAGAATCTGCTCCAAAATCCACACCAGAAAAGATCCAGCGTTCCCGGCAGTTTGGCTGTGTGGGGCCCCCGTCACTGGTTGTGTCATGTCGCATTATGGAGGGGGTGTCATGTGAATTGTCACGGGATAAACACACAGTTGCTCTTACTCACATTTGCAAGTGAAAGAAGACAGAGTGTTGCAATTAACATGCCGCGAGAAAATTTTTCCTTTAGGACAGTGCTATACGTAATACACTATGCATGTAAAAAGGGAGAGCGCTATACATTACAAGAGAGTACATTATTTACAAATGGATGGTCCTCTCTCCCACCCCCAAATTCATTACAATTACATGTAGTCTCTCTTATCCCCCCACTTCAGTAGAGTTCCATGTCCTCTTTCCCATCCCCAATTCATTAGAATTACATGTCCTCCCTGTTCCTTCTCCCCCTAATTTGTTACAATTCCATGTGCTCTGTCCCATTCTCCAATTTATCACAATTCCACCCCCCAATTCATTACAATTACCTGTACATGTTTTTTCCTTCACCACTCCCAAATTCATTACAATTCCATATCCTCTTGCTCACCACCACTCTCATCATGCTCTCTCTGTTAAAAAAAAAGAAAAAACGAATCCCTTGCCTGTCCAGACAATCCCCAGCGTTGCCTCTTCCCTCAACGGCATTGACCTCTTCTAGGCAGGCATCTGCTAAATGACACAGCCAGCATGATCACATCATGGAGCCAGTTAAGTCATAAAGTACCAGGCAAGAAGCTGAGAAGAGGCTTCCTGTAACTACTCTTGCCAATCGCGTAATTGCAGTAATGCTCCATGCCTGGTGATGCATACTGGCTAATGTGGCGAAAAAAACTATATTCAGGGCTATCTAGCCATGGGATCTCCTGAATCCTCGGTCCTGGGCAGTAGGTCAGATTGCCCTCATTATAATCCATCCACTGGCTGTAGCTTCTCTGTAGCAGTGCCGGGGGCCCACTGGAGGATTCTCCTATCCTCCGGTGGGCCAGTCCAACACTAACTACATAGCATAAACACCCTTTGGCTTTGTTTAAATCCGCATTGGAGCCTCCATTACAAATTCTGTAATATTGACAGAGAAAAAGTAGCACCACATGCAACACTATTTGTTTCCCTTATACACAAACGGAATAAAAGTATATAACAAAAACCCATCTGACCACATTATAGTGAATGGTGTCTATCAGGATTTGTGCCTGTCATTTCAGTTCAGCTTGAATTTTCTAACATAGATGTACGCCTAGCCTTGTATATAACACATACACTGGGCCATGCTGTATGTTGTTGCCACCCCCCCCCCCCCATAAAAAAAAAAAAAATAGTAATTTAAAAAAAAAGTCACCATAATTGTGAATAGTAAATTCTTGGAGGTTACTTTTTAGCATTAAAAAAAAGGTGACCAGTGGATGCTATTGTGAATGAACTGAATGAATGTGTGTGTTGAATGTTGTTTTGACTTATTCTCAACTAATTTCCATTCCCAGTTGTGCTAAATTCTGTTAATGCGTATTAGTAAGTGTCTGTGAGTGATGCTAAATAAAATTGTCCGGGTGTGATTGTGGGACTAGCTTCCCTAGCTACTCCTTTAAACTGTTACATGTTTTGTTAAGAATCGGACATGGTTTTCTCATGTTTGATGGTTTGATCTACATTTTGTTTAGTTATCTTCTGGCAACTGTAGCAAATGTAATTATTATTATTGTTGTTATTGTAGTTCTGCTGTCGTCGCCCCTGCATGGTGTCCCCTTCTCCCTCCATGTAGGGACGCCGACTTACTTACTGGCCCATCCTCTGCGTGGTCCTTGGTGAACTCCTGCTTCGTGGTCTGTGTGCGTGCCGCATCTCCTGGCGGCATGCCCAGGACATGCGCTTCACTGCTTTTAAAGGGCAGCTCACACGTGCTCTAACCTATCCCTGTGGCCATCCTGGCGGCACATTCTTAACCTGTCCCTGTGGCCTTTCCATCTGCTATTTGGAGACTGCACAGTATGAACCTGTCCCTCTGACTGTCCCATCTGCTTTCCCGTGACTGTGTAAGAAGAAGGACCGTACCGCCGGTACCTGTTTTGTGGGGAGTCCGGAACTGTCGGGGCTGTCTCCTCTGTTGTCCGGGAGAAAGCTTAAGAGACCGGACCAATCTTTGCAGGCAGAAGCAGGAGGTGTGTGGCTAAGTGTTTACAGCTTCAGCGCGTGCAGAAACGGGCAGACTTGGTGGGAACAGACAGTGCGCAGCAGGGGGAAGCGAGTGCTCCAGCTCTCGAGCATCAGTACAGGGCAGGCCCGCGCTTGAGCATCCCCGCCGCCGCTGACAGAGACTGTGAGGAGAGACATGGTGTGTGCCCGTCGGTCACCATGAAGCGAGGTGCTAAACGCTCCGGGCTAGTGATTACTGCGCGCGTTCCGCCAAAGAGAGACCAGGTGCAGGAATGCCATCTGTGCCCCGATTCCCCAGTGTATATCTGCCGGGCCACGTTGGGCTCAGACATAGTGGCATCTCACACTCCTCCAGCCACATCAGTATATGGACTAGGGGCTCAGCGGAAAGTACCGAGACCAACCGCTGCCGCCAGAATACCGATCATCGTTACCTTCCGGACCTCAACAGACAATCGCCGTGGCAGCCGTTGTTAGCGCCAACACCTGCTCTGTGGCTATTACGTCTTGAGAAACGACTGACAGGATAAGTTGACTCAGCAAGAACTGTTAATACCTTTTCTACTGTTCTCCAACGCTGCATACTATTTACTTTTTGAACTGCTTATTCCTCTGTTAACCGATTACCTCCCTGCGTGGATTATACCAGTGTTAATTAAAACTGTTAACCCTTGCTCTGTCTCCTATCCATCACTGCATCCCACAACCTGCTCACAAATGCCCAGTCTAATCCTGCCCCAAGTGGCCGTCCTATCTGCACAGTCTGCTCCTGCCCCATTTGGCCATCTAGTCAGCAAAGTCTGATCCTGTCCCAAGTGGCCGTCTTGTTGGCACAGTCTGATCCTGTCGCAAGTGGCCATCCTGTTGGCACAGTCTGATCCTGTCCAAAGTGGCCGTCCTGTCGGCACAGTCTAATCCTATTCCAAATGGCCGTCCTGTCGGCACAGTCTAATCCTATTCCAAGTGGCCGTCCTGTCGGCACAGTCTGATCCTGCCCCAAGTGGCCGTCCTGTCGGCACAGTCTGATCTTGTCCCAAGTGGCCGTCCTGTCGGCACAGTCTGATCCTGTCCTAAGTGGCGTCCTGTTGGCCAGTCCAATCTTGTCCCAAGTGGCCGTCCTGCCCTGTCCAGGAGTCTAGATTAACAGCTTAGACCCATCGGGTCAGCTGCTACTGCTTGACGCAGCCTGGAATGGTACCTGACAGCTACCTTCCGCACAATTTTGACCTCACCACTAGAGGCTCCACTGAACACCAAAGTAGCTGCTTAGTCACACCCCTCCAGGGTAGGTCTGATCTGTGGCACAGAACCATGTGTGCTGCCTTCATTGGGCATAGCAATTATTATTGTTATTTTTTTTAGATCACCATTGATTCCATAGTGCTCTACATGGGAAGGGGTTACATACAAAACAAGTTGTAATTACAATGAACAAATTAATAATGACAGACCGTTACAGAGGGGAGAAGGCCCTGCCCTTTTGGGCTTACATTTTACAGGATAATAGGGAAGGAGACAGTAGGTTTGGGGGTTTCCGCAGCTCTGATGTTGGTGAGGTGGAAGTGGGGTCATTGCAGGCTGTAAGCTGTTCTGAAGAGTGTTTTCAAGTTCCACTTGAAAGTTCTGAATGTAGGGGATAATTGGACATGGGGCACAGAATTCCGTAGGATAATGAAACTCTGGAGAAGTCTTGAAGGTAACTGGGTGAGGAACATACGAGTGTGGAAGAGAGAATGAAGTCTTGGGAGGACCAGAGATTACGGGGTGGGACATATTGGGATATTTGTTCTGAAATATATGGGGAGACAGACTATGGATGGCTTGGTGGGTCAGTGTTGGTAGCTTAAAGTAAATATGTTGGGGAATTGGGAGTCAGTTCAGGAAATTGCAGAGGGGAGAAGTGGAGGAGTAGTGAGGAAAGAGGTCAGTAACGTTACCGCTCTTTAGACTTTCTGGGTCTTGCGCTGCCCTCTGCGTGACCCAGCGACTGTGAAGAGCGGCAATGTTACTGACTTCACAGCTATTCAGAGTCACCGGGTCTCGTGCTGCGCAGTGGGACCTTAAAGTGTATGTAAGGGCCTAATAAGGATTTCTCCATTGAATTATAGAACTGTGATTTTGCAAATTTACTTAAGCTTTGCCAGTAAGGAAAGCATCCAGCCAATCCCCAAAGTATTATTTGTCTGCTGGTTTACACTCGACATATGAACATAGGAAAATTTTATCAGAAAACATCTCATTCAGTTCTACGTGAGTGTTGTAGCCATGTTCTACAACTCGTGTAGTCATCTTTGTGGAGGGAGAGGTACAAGGAATAAAGGTCCATTCATACTGCACAATTATCAAGTACGAATGTTTTTAGAAACTCTATTTCACAATAATCTTGCCGTATAAGGGTATGTGCACATGTTGCAGATTTTTTTGCGGATCCACAGAGTTTTTTCTGCGCGGAATTGCACCAAATCCGCAATGACAATGTTAATCAATGGGAATCCAGAATTGGTGTGCACATGCTGCAGAAAGTTCTGCACTGATTCTCAGCGTTTTATTTTCTGCAGCATGTCAATTTTTTTTACGGATCTGTAGCTTTTCTGCACCCATTGACTTCCATTGAGTCAATCAAATCCGCTGCAAAACCGCAGGTGTAAAAAGGTTTGTGGATTTGCTGTGGATATGCTGGAAAAAAACGCTGCAGAAAAGATAATGATGTCAGAAGAAGGAAGAGTGTGTGGGCGGAGAATATGTGTGAGCAGAGAATATGTGTGTCTGTCTGCGGGTGTTTGTGCGGGTGTCTGTGTGTGTATGTGGCTGTGTGCGTTAGTGCTACCGCCGGTACTGTCGGTCACGGAGCTGCGGGATCATGCTGGTAGATGTCAGCGTGATTCCGCAGCTGACTGTGACCCGCAGTGGTGACCTGCGGTAAAAAAGCAGGCGTGGGCCGATGAGACTACTGCTCCCATCGGGCTATGCCGCTGATGGGAGAGTAGGCTCATCTGCTGGCGCCTGTGCTCACAGTTAAAAGAAAAAAAAGTAAAATTACATACACATTCACATAAAATAAAAACCCATTATACTCGCCTCACACCAAATTCCCAATGTCCTCGTCTCCTAGAAATAATGTAAAATAATAAACAAACTTATACTCAGTCATAGTCCAAGGTAATCCAGATTGTCCCAGTTTTCCATTTTTATTTAAATGCCTAATTCCAATGAAGCCCTCGATCTCCTGTAATAAAAGTAAAATAATAAACCAATATAATACTCCCTGTCCGACGTAGTCCATTTACCGAGTGTCCCACGACGCTCTCACGTGTAGAACAGACACATAGGAAGATGTGACCGCTCTACCCGGCCTCCGGTGATACACTGATAGGAGCTAATCGCTCCTGCAGTGTATCAGCTGTTCTGATCTGGTACTTTCATTTACGGCATCGCTGCATGGGAAAGTTCTCACACAGCAGTAGTGCCGTGAGAGCATCGGAGCTAAACTCTGGAGACCTCTTTCACGGCAGTGCAGTGATACACTGCTGGAGGGATTACCTCCTGTCAGTGTATTGCCGGAGGCCGGGTATAGTGGTCACATCTACCGATGTGTCCGTTCTACACGTGAGATTGTCATGGGACACTCGGTAAATGGATTAGTCGGACAGGGCGTATTATATGTTCGTTTATTATTTTACTTTTATTACAGGAGATCGAGGGCTTCGCTGGAATTAGGCGTTTAAATAAAAATGGAAAACTGTTTATTCTTATTTCAAATAAAAGACTTTATTCTGGCTGTGTCTTTATTTACCATATAACTATAGGATTAGTAATGGATAGGTATCTTATAGACGCCTGTCCATTACTAACCTGTGGGCTTGATGTCATCGGACAAAACAAAGGTGACATCAACCCAACAAATATTACCCCACTTGCCACCACTACAGAGCGAGGCTAAGTGCCAGAATTTGCACATCTATAAGATGCTCCATTTCTGGGGCGGCTGAGAGCTGATGTTTTTAGCGTGGGGGGGTGCCAATATCCATGGCCCCTTCCCAAGCTATTAATATCAGACCGCAGCTGTCTGCCTAGCAAAGGCTGGTTCGATCTTATAGGGGGACCCCATGTCAATTTTTTCTAGGGTTCCCCTGTAAACTAGCCGGTAAGGGCTAAGCAAATATCTGTGAGCTGATATTAATATCCTGGGAACCTTATGGCGATTGGCTCCTTCCCAGAATATTAACATCAGCCTTCGACTTTCCCTCTACTGGTTATGAAAATTACGCGGGAGCCCAAGCAATTTTTTTTAAATTTGTTGAAAAATAAACATTGCATTTCACACACGTTTCGTGTGTGTGCGTGTGTGTCTTTTATTTACCTCTATGAATCATTTTATTAATGAGGGTATCTGGCTGACACCTGATCATCACTATATGTGTGTGTGCACGTGCGTGTCTTTAACTGTTTATGTATCATTTTATTAGTGAGGGTATCTGGCTGACACCTGGTTCATTGCTTTATGTGTGTGCATGTGTGTCTTTTATTTAACTCTTTATGTATCATTTTATTAATGAGGGTATCTGGCCGACACCTGTTCATTGCTAAACCTTGGGCTTGGTATTATATATATATATATATATATATATATATTCACTTATATTTGTTTTGTGTGTGTAAACATATTTGAACATGGTATGTAATAATATGATCTTCAATAGAGAATGAAAAAGAAGAGATTGAACAAGGAAATTACATCACAAATCTTTTTTTTTAAATAATTTATCTTTATTTAGCTTACAAATCCACATCAAATCCGGATAAAAAAAAACCGCACAGATTTTCAGCCAAGAGAGAAAGAATCTGCGCAGAAATTTCCGCAGGCAAATCTGCAACGTGTGCACATACCCTAAGCAGGCTACTGATCATCCAACATACTCTCTCATTCGTCAGGTGTAATGATCTTTTATGCTGCACAAACGATCATAGTCTGTGGCAGCACATCGTCCTGTGTAAACAGGACTGACATTGCCGAGAACAATGGCAGCCTATGCACACTGAACGATCTATTACAGAACGGTCAGTGCTTGTCTGAAACCATGTCTGCCTGTATGAACAAGCTATTAAACTACCATTGACCAGCAAGCATGGCGCCAATTGGCAGTCATTTAACATTGTGCATAATGTAGTGTAAATGAACCTTTACCCTGTGTCCTTCACCTATTGGTAATGTTGATTGTGTTATCTGACTTCAGCTTTGAAGAATTCTGCTCTCTAATGATATGATAAATCAAGAAGTGTCAGCCGATCACGAAGCTCATTGTTTAGTGTGAAAACTGCAAGATTTTAGAAGTAATTTTTAAGATGTATTGAATGGAAAATGTAAATAGACACTGCTAATCAGTTGTTGGAGATGTTTTTTTTTATATAAAATGAAGTTAGAGACTCTTCTAATCAACATAATATTGGATAGATGGTCTGTGAAAGAGCTTATGCTTCACTGTTTCCCAGATTGAAATGCTTGTTAATTAACTCCAAGCTTGTTTAATTCACAAGTATGATTAAAATACAGTTTGAAGCTTTTGTATAAATATTTTCTACGGTGCAAATATCTGTTAAGAGCTACATTTGAAAGAATTTGTTTTAAAAATTAGTTCAGCCAGACGTGACCGCAACAACATAGTAATTTAATATTCTTGATTTGTACAAGTGTTTAGACAACGGGTTGGTAGCTGTGTTTTGTATGTGAGCTAGTGAAGGCAGCACAAAGATCTCCACTCGTGCTTCACTACTTGACAAGTCGCTTGTGTTCCATTCTCTGCAGAAATTCTCCTAGGGACTTGGGTTGCATCAGCTCAAAACATTTTTCGCGGCTGGAGCTCTTCTCAGTCCTCCTTCACACTTCACAGCTTGGCTGATGCAGCTCAGGGAGCGACGGAGAGCCAGATTTCCAATTTTATCTCTTCAATATTCAGATGGCTGTTTCCAGTCTGTCTAAGCTGTCACCCCACTGTGTCCTTACTGCTTACTGACCTGATGCACCTGATTTCATTTTTAGCTTACAAGAACCATCTCTCAACTTTTTTTTCTTTTGCAAATCCTGCGTTGTTTCTTGATGGCGGATTTTGAGATTAAATCCTTGTCCTTGTATAATAGAATTGATGGCAGTGTCATTTTCCAGAATCAGATTTATGTGTTGGATTAAATGATTAAGCTCTAAACCAAAATAAATAGTATTTATAAGGGATTATAAAAATGTACTGCAATTAATAAGATCTAGAAAGTAATGACCTGCTTATGGCATGTGTTTGGTGACCTTGATGTAAATGCTAGGTGGACAACTTGCTGACATATGTGGGTATCATTGATATTTGGTAAATGTGTTACATATTTAAGCATCCTATGCAACTGGTAATAATTACGGTAGGACATTTGGACTAAATATCAGGTAATTAATAAAATCAAATATTTTGTGAATGATGCCCCATAGAGGCTGTTAAATCACGGTATGCCATTTTGTGATTGTAGTCTTGGATATATGTGTATGTGCGTATATATAATTTATACACATACATACATATGGATTTATTTTCATTTTATAATGCTTTATGGACCATTCCAATGGGCATATAATCAGTGTGCACCACTGACTGCACACAAACCCATTGTAACCAGTATGCTAGTGTACACGACAGACTTTAAACATGGACTAATAGGAAAAAAATAGCAGCATGCACTACTTTGGTCCAGTTTACAGACTAGAATAATGCATGCAATGAAAGGTACCTTCTACATCGGTTGACAATGTGGGTGAGCACACAGAGCTGCACATGGAGTCGATTTTATATGGCAGTCCGAACCTGGCTTTAGCTGAAAGGTAGGGTGGTTTTCCACTCTATTGAAACCTCTCCCGCTCCATTAGTCAGCTGTTCGATGGGACTGCTTACACTGTACTTTGCTTTTGGATCATTGCCAGTTATTGCAGCATTCTATCTGTTGCAACAAGCGTTCAATACCTTGTATCGACAATTATGAAAGGGCAGCACGGGTAGGTGCAAAGCTGCCCTATAGGTCCTACTTACAAAGCAGCCAATGCAACCATTGAACGGGATGTAAAGATGACACCAGCCTTGTGGCTCCTAAAACTGCTGATTGGCAAAGATAACCCTTGAATTGCTGTGTAGTCCCTTTAAAAAGTACTTCCAGCCAAAATGAAAATTTGACCATGCTACATGTATCAACTGTGGGGCACTCTTCTGTGCTTTTTGCAGTACAGATACACAACTAATTGAATCTACTCCTGTTGCACATGCCTTCTACATTTGCATCAGTTGAACTTGCAACCTTTGGCTCTAACTAAAAGTTCCAACATGCCGTGAATGCCACCTACGTGCACAACAGCTGAAGAGCCATCACTTGCAAACTATTGAGAATATATAAAGTCAAGCCAATGCTGAACAGTTAAGCATATACTGTACAAGTATATAAATAATGTTCATGCAATTGAAAGGGCACACTGAATAATGTATAGATTGGTATTGATGGCTGTGGAGTGAACTATACAGCAGTAAGACATTCTGAGCAATGTAGTGCAGCGAGAACGTAATCGGAGGAGGAAGTTACTGTGTGCTGAACATGGAAACTCCTTTTAGAAATGTCAATGGCGTGTACGGCTCCGTGTGTTTCAATAAAAACTGTAACACATGGGCTTAAAAAGGAAGTCTGTCAGCACAAAATGAATGTTCAAACCAAGCAGAAGTGCTTGGTGCACTCTTGGCGTGGCCAGGCAGCTTGGTGCACCTTCCCACCTACACTATGTTAAAAATTATTATGCAAATCGGTTTTAAGTGTCATAGCGTTTTTTCTTTTTTTTTGTAAATGAAACCCATTGATGGTATTGTGTCTCAGGGTTCTTTGGATCACTGAAATCAATCTCAGATACCTGTGATAATTAGTTTGCCATGTGAGCCCAATAAAAGGAAAACTGGATGTTCCACACTATTAAGCAGGCCAGAGTTTTCAAGTAACATGGGAAAGAAAAAGGATCTCTCTGCTGCTGAAAAGCATCAAATAGTGCAATGCCTTGGTCAAGGGATGAAAACATTAGATATTTCCCGAAAACTTAAGCTTGATCATCGTACTGTTAAGAGATTTGTGGCTGATTCTGAGCACAGACATGTTTGTGCAGATAAAGACAGAATGAGGAAGGTTTCTGCCAGGCAAGTTCATCGGATTAAGAGAGCAGCTGCTACAAAGCCATTACAAACCAGCAAACAGATATTTGAGGCTGCTGGTGCCTCTGGAGTCCCTCGAACCACAAGGTGTGGGATCCTTCAAAGACTTGCTGTGGTAAATAAACCTACTATTCGGCCACACCTAAACAGTGCTCACAAGCAGAAACGGTTGCAGTGGGCCCAGACATACACGAAGACTAATTTTCAAACAGTCTTGTTTACTGATGAGTGTTGTGCAACCCTGGATGGTCCTGATGGATGGAGTAGTGGATGGTTGGTGGATGGCCACCATGTCCCAACAAGGCTGCTACGTTAGCAAGGAGGTGGAGGAGTCATGATTTGGGCTGGAATCATGGGGAAACAGCTGGTAGGGCCCTTTAAGGTTCCTGAAGGTGTGAAAATGACCTCTGCAAAGTATATATATATAGTTTCTGACTCACAACTTTCTTCCATGGTATAAAAAGCAGAAACGTGCCTTCAGGAGAAAAATCATCTTCATTCATTACAATGCACCATCTCATGCTGCAAAGAATACCTTAGAGTTATTGACTGCTATGGGCATAGAAGGAGATAAACTCCCCTGACCTCAACCCTATAGAAAACCTTTGGAGTATCATCAAGCAAATAATCTGAGACGGTGGGAGGCAGTTCACATCAAAACCGCAGCTCTGGGAGGCTATTCTGACTTCATGCAAAGAAAAACTAGCAGAAACTCTCCAAAAACTCACAAGTTCAATGGATGCAAGAATTGTGAAGGTGATATCAAAGAAGGGTTCCTATGTTAACATGTAACTTGGCCTGTTAGGATGTTTTGGAGTTAAGTAGCTTTTTTGTTCAGTGAATGTGACCTCCTAATGCTGCAAATTCCACAAATGAGCATTTTCAGTTCTTTAAAACAGATCAAATGTTCAGAAATTCTACTGTGCCTAATAATTTGGAACAGTGCATTTTGAGTTTTTATTCATTTTGGAGATTATACTGTTATCATTGGGAGGTTTCTTCAATAAAATTCGATGTATACTCTAACGGGTGATGACTTTTATTAGACTGACTGTCATTTGCACCGACCACTTAGGAAAATCAGAGAAAAATATCATTTGCATAATAATTTGGAACATAGTATATGGTACTTGTTTTTCATCTGTCTGTATCCTTGTTTTTCTTGAAGTTCTGGTTACAGGAGCCATAGAATGGCTGAGATAGATGGAAAGGCCAATAGGCTCCCTTATTAAACAAAAAAAAGTACGGTAATGTTTTTCTGTTTACGTGGTTGGAAATTAATTTTAACATTGACTATTTCAGTCCCTATGAAAGTTGTTAATGGTTTACAGTGTGGCTTTGCATCCACTATATCTTGTTCATAGCATCATTTTACATAGAGAAAAATGTTTTCCTGGAAAAAGTGTTTAATCCCAAAACACCGAAGCAAAACTCTTGGTGCTGTAACCATAGTCTCTGTACAAACAAGTCTAGACGACTATCCATGATATGTGATCTATTTAGCCCCTCATACACAATAGATAGCTGTCGGATAAACAATAATTCTGTGGTGGGAGTCGGGAAGCTCCATACACTTTAGACTTTTGGTCGTGCCCAACTTTATTAGAGGAATAGAAACGGCTATCAAGACACTTTGTTATAATCTTTCAGGCTGTTTCTAAAGCCAGAGGGAACTGATTACTCTTCCTAAGTATTTTTGGTTTGAGTGCGATCAGACAAAACATTGGATCTCACTCTGACTAATGCTAGTCTATGGGGCTGTGCACATAACCAAGTTGTTTCCACCAAGACTGTCCAAGGAAAAAAATCACAGGGTGCCCAAGTTTGATCCAATATTTGTATCTAACTCAGCTATGCAAGTCAATGAGTCCGTGGAAAATATCAGACTGCACTCGGATGTCATCTGAGTGCAGTCTGATTACCACGGATTGACAGATTGGAGAAGATGGAAGGAAAAAAATATTTCCATCTTCTCCAATCTGTCAATCTGTGGTAATCAGACTGCACTCAGATGACATCTAAGAGATCACACTATGATCAGAGTGTGACTAGCATTATTGCCCCGATTCTCTCAGATTCTTCTGCACCTGCCCCAATAGGTGTGAACAATCTACGTTATTGGTTGGATAATAAGACCCTGAATAGGTCTGTGCACATCTTACGGCACATCTTACCAGTTTCGAGTGTTGCAACTGTCCATTACAGGTTCCACTGTACACCTGTCCATTTTGTTACTGACCATTTTGACATTAAATAAAGCAAATATTTTCTTTGCTATGAGCTATGATCATATGATCTATGATCATATTCCTCACCAATCGTTATACCGATGCTTCTACCTTGTGCCAGTCATTACACTGGTTACCCATCCACTACAGAATCCAGTACAAACTTATTACCCTCACTCACAAAGCACTCCATGGCTCAGCATCACCCTACATCTCCTCCCTTGTCTCAGCCTACCATCCTACCCATGCCCTCCGTTCTGCTAATGACCTGGGGTTAGCATCCTCAATAATCAGAACCTCCCACTCCTGTCTCCAAGACTTTTCACGTGCTGCGCCAATTCTTTGGAATTCACTACCCAGGTTAATACGATTAATCCCCAATCCCCACAGTTTTAAGCGTGCCCTAAAAACACATTTTTTCAGACTGGCATACCGCCTCAACGCATTAACCTAACTATCCCTGTTGGCCCATTCAAAAAAAAATTTCTACCATAATCGGGTACCTTGTGTTATGTTCTCACCTGCTTTATGCATTTAATAGTCCTCTTTTTCTGTACTGTTACATACTTTGGCTGTTAACTGGTTCATGCAGAATTACATGAACACCCGATTCTTACACTATGGCTGGTCCGAACAATGAAAGCAATTGTTACCATCTACCTTTCGTGTCTCCCCTTCTTCCTCATAGATTGTAAGTTTGCGAGCAGGGCCCTCATTCCTCTTGGTATCTACTTTGATCTGTGTTTATTGTTATGCTGTAATGTCTATTGTCTGTACAAGTCAACTCTATAATGTAAAGTGCTGCGGAATATGTCGGCGCTATAGAAATAAAATTATTATTATTATTATTTTCCAACAGTGAACCCAAGTTTACGATAAAGTCTAAAGCATTACACCAAAAATGAAAAACATTGCTTGAAACGTTGTATAAGATTAGTTTACTACTTTACAAGTCCATGCACAAAGACGTGTATTTTGTGTGCTTTTCCAGCGGGCTACTTTAAGACCACTGAGACTGACTTTGACCAGAGAGATTTCTTTGTTGGATATTGACTCTGTATTCTAGTGGATCTTGACATTAACCACAACTGTTCTTTCTGGAAATATATAGAAGGACATATTGTGTCCTGAAGTGGTGGTGAAGATGTTAAATGGTAAAGCTTCAAATACTTTTTTCTTTTTTTTTTCCTTGGCACAAAGGGGAGTGTAGAGACTGAGTGATGGGTACAGGCAGTTGTCTAACCTCTCGGCTAACCTCAGGAGAAGGAAATTAATTGCTCTGTCAGAGCCACTGGAAGCCCCGGAGAGCTGCTGCTACTGCAGCCCCAATCAAGTGCCAACGCAGAGTATGCCGGAGAAGACACGAAAGCAATGCAGCAGGAAAAAATTGTGACAAACGTGCAGCATTTATTTGCTGCTTTGTGTATGTAATATGTCTTGCTCCAATAAGAGTAGCAAAATGCCTTTAGCCAAAAAAGCAGCGCTCCCAGAGAGTATGGCCTTCTTATTAAATCTATTCCAAAAAGTCTCATTTTTATTTTGACCCCAATGGAAATAAGACAGCAGACCACAAGCTGATCTGAGCGAGAAGATGACGGTTTCTTTGTTGAATTTGTGCTTAGAACTAGAGTTAACTTCTTACAAAGGTAGAAAAATAATATTGTAGCAACAATTTAACATTAACCTGTGTTGATGAGATTTTCTGACTTAATACCACATAAAAGGTTTGTGATACTTTAGGGTTTTTATTGATTTTTTAATTTTTTTTTCGTATAACTACATCTTGTAAACTGCCATTAGTCACAACTAAAACTTGTGTCTCTGCTCGGAAGGGACCGTGGCATGAAACGAATGCAAGGAGCTGTATTTCTAATGAATGGAATCGATCCTCAAAAAAAAAAACCTTCATTTTTTAACTCTGCCAATAGATGCACATTAACAAGTGCCAATCAACTATATATAAGTCTATCGGCGATAGATTTCTGACCTGTGTTTATACTGGACAATGAATTCTGATGGAAATGGAACAACCGTTCATACAGTCTTTCTGTCCCCATACAGCATCATATATATACGGAGTAATGTGCTGACAATAACCGTGTTTTTATCGCGTTATAAAGGATTCAGTCACATTGTGAACAAGCATTTTCCTAGTTTATTAAGCGATTGACTGCATGCTTAGACAGACTATCAACCCGTCTAAGTGCACCATTAATACCTTCGTGCACCCAAACATACCGGGTGCATACAGGGTGAGTGTTTATGGAGTGGTCTAAGAAGCCGGAGCCCGGTTTGTTACACAATTGACATGTGATTGTAACAGCAGCGACTAGAGCTTGTTCCGATTGCTACTATTTAACTATTTAAATGCGGCTGTTTAATCATTTCAAATGAATGGGTCTATGTACATGTCAGTGTGTTTTCACATAGACCGGAAAACGTGCCGCACACATGTACACGGAGATCAGTGCACACTGTATATGCCGCTCATTGTTCTCCTCTGCTCGCAGGCAGAGCAGGGGAGAATGTCAGCCGGCTTCAGCACCAGCCGCCGGGGAACAGCGGCTTACAGTTGCACTACTTCCCTGGTGGTCGTCCGTGTGGTACTGATGAGGCACACTGGTGGCACACGGTTGACACACGTGTGCCGCACGTAGTACACACACGGACACTGATATCTCCAGTACCGTGTGAAACCGGTCTAAAATGGTATCAACAAAAACGTCAGCTTTTTTTTTTTTTTTTTTAAACAAGCCCTCGTGCAGCTCCATTAAAGGAAAAGTATGGTAATTAAAAAAAATCCAGGTCTTGGCTCAGAAAATGGCACTACAAATCAGTTATTTGTTTATTTCACAAAGTTCTGATTTTTTTTTCCAATAAATACTGTAGCACCTTTATCGAGTTGATAAAGGTTATTTTTACAACACAATTAAAACCAAAACAAAGCCCAAAAACATGTTTCTACACACAATTTCACAGTTTTTCAGTGTTTTACATAATTAAGTGAATGGTGTCAATCAAAAGTACAACTTGTCCTGCAAAAAAATCAAACCTTCAAATGGCTTTGTCAACTAAAAAAAAAGATGGCTCCTGGAGAGTGACAAGGAAAATGAAAAGTGCAAAAACAAAAAAAATTCTGGTCACAAATGGGTTACAAGAAAAAAAATAAAAAAATAAATATATATATATAAAAATAAATGCCGCGCTAACTAAGAACACCTGATAGAAACTAACAATATTGGACAAAGAGAATAAAAAGAGGAGAACTCACTGTCAAAAGTAGGATTGCTCGAAAATTGTAGATTATCGACTTTGGGTAAATGCTAAAATAATAATAAAATAACCAGTGAATTATTAAATAAAGCAAAATGTTAAGGATGATCTCCTACTGTGGCACCACTGAATTTGGTCACTCAGTGTGTTCTATCATCCATGTACACATCTAGCTTCATCTTGTGAGTATCCATTTCATAAGTACTAGTAAGTACAATATATGAGGTATAACTTAACATTTTGCTTTATTTAATAATTCACTGGTTATTTTATTATTATTTTAGCATTTACCCAAAGTCGATAATCTACAATTTTCGAGCAATCCTACTTTTGACAGTGAGTTCTCCTCTTTTTATTCTCTTTGTCCAATATTGTTAGTTTCTATCAGGTGTTCTTAGTTAGCTCGGCATTTATTTTTATATTTTTTGTTTATTAACCCTAGTAGGTTAGCACAGAGCCTACTTTTAATTGCCAGCAGCTTCTAAGCCACTAAGATTTTAATTTTTTTTTTTTTTCTTTTGTGTTCATAGTTTCTTACGCTCACCTTGAGATATACACATTTTTTAGGTTTAGCGCCAGTGTTTATTTTTCTTATTAGCAATATATATATATATATACACACAGTACAGACCAAAAGTTTGGACAAACCTTCTCATCTAAAGATTCTTCTGTATTTTGATGACTATGAAAATTGTACATTCACACTGAAAGCATCAAAACTATGAATTAACACATGTGGAAATATATACTTAACAAAAAAGTATGAAACAACTGAAAATATGTCTTATATTCTAGGTTCTTCAAAGTAGCCACCTTTTGCTTTGATGACTGCTTTTGCACACTCTTGGCATTCTCTTGATGAGCTTCAAGAGGTAGTCACCGGAAATGGTCTTCCAACAATCTTGAAGGAGTTCCCAGAGATGCTTAGCACTTGTTGGCCCTTTTGCCTTCACTCTGCGGTCCAGCTCACCCCAATCCATTTCGATTGAGTTCAGGTCTGGTGACTGTGGAGGCCAGGTCATCTGGCGTAGCACCCCATCACTCTCCTTCTTGGTCAAATAGCCCTTACACAGCCTGGAGGTGTGTTTGGGGTCATTGTCCTGTTGAAAAAAAAATGATGGTCCAACTAAACGGAAACCGGATGGAATAGCATGTCGCTGCAAGATGCTGTGGTAGCCATGCTGGTTCAGTATGCCTTCAATTTTGAATAAATCCCCAACAGTGTCACCAGCAAAGCACCATCACACCTCCTCCTCCATGCTTCATGGTGGGAACCAGGCATGTAGAGTCCATCCGTTCACCTTTTCTGCGTCGCACAAAGACACGGTGGTTGGAACCAAGGATCTCAAATTTGGACTCATCAGACCAAAGCACAGATTTCCACTGGTTTAATGTCCATTCCTTGTGTTCTTTAGCCCAAACAAATCTCTTCTGCTTGTTGCCTGTCCTTAGCAGTGGTTTCCTAGCAGCTATTTTACCTTGAAGGCCTGCTGCACAAAGTCTCCTCTTTACAGTTGTTGTAGAGATGTGTCTGCTGCTAGAACTCTGTGTGGCATTGACCTGGTCTCTAATCTGAGCTGCTGTAAACCTGCGATTTCTGAGGCTGGTGACTCGGATAACCTTATCCTCAGAAGCAGAGGTGACTCCTGGTCTTTCTTTCCTGGGGCGGCCCTCATGTGAGCCAGTTTCTTTGTAGCGCTTGATGGTTTTTGCAACTGCACTTGGGGACACTTTCAAAGTTTTCCCAATTTTTCGGACTGACTGACCTTCATTTCTTAAAGTAATGATGGCCACTCGTTTTTCTTTACTTGGCTGCTTTTTTCTTGCCATAATACAAATTCTAGCAGTCTATTCAGTAGGACTATCAGCTGTGTATTCACCAGACTTCTGCACAACACAACTGATGGTCCCAACCCCATTTCTAAGGCCAGAAATCCCACTTATTAACCCCTTAACCCCCACGGGTGGTTTGCACGTTAATGACCGGGCCAATTTTTACAATTCTGACCACTGTCTCTTTATGAAGTTATAACTCTGGAACGCTTCACGGATCTCGTGAAATACTGTACTTCACGTTATTGATAAAATTTCTTCGATATAACTTGCGATTATTTTGGAAAAAAATGCAAGTATGACGAAAATTTTGAAAATTTTGCAAAAGAAGAGAGAAATATGCCACACAAAATAGTTAATAAATAACATTTCCCAAACATTTCTACTTTACATCAGCACAATTTTGGATCCAATATTTTTTTTTTTAGGAAATTATAAGGGTTAAAAGTTGACCAGCGATTTCTCATTTTTACAACAAAATTTACAAAGCCATTTTTGTTAGGGACCACGTCACATTTGAAGTCACTTTGAGGGGTCTATATGGCAGAAAATACCCAAAAGTGACACCATTCTAAAAACTGCAGCCCTCAAGGTACTCAAAACCACATTCAAGAAGTTAATTAACCCTTCAGGTGCTTCACAGGAGCTGAAGCAACGTGGAAGGAAAAAAAATGAATATTTAACTTTTTAGTCACAAAAATGATCTTTTACAAACTTTTTTTTTCATTTTCACAAGGGTAAAAGGAGAAAATGGACAGATAAAGTTGTTGTGCCATTTCTCCTGAGTACGCCAATACCCCATATGTGGGGAAAACCTCTGTTTGGGCACACGACAGAGCTCGTAAGGGAAGGAGCGCCTTTTGACTTTTTCAAACCAAAATTGGCTGGAATTGAGATTGGATGCCATGTTGCGTTTGGAGAGCCTCTGATGTGCCTGAACAGTGGAAACCCCCCACAAGTGACACCATTTTGGAAACTAGACCTCCTATGGAACTTATCTAGATCTGTTGTGAGCACTTAGAACCCCCAAGTGTTTCACAAAAGTTTATAATGCCTGTTTGAGAAAAAGCAAAGCAATTTTCCACAAAAATGATTTTTTAGTCCCAAATTTTTGATTTTTCCCGAGGAAATTGGACCCCAAAAGTTTTCCAATTTGTCCTGAGTACGCTGATACCCCATATGTGGGGGGGGGAACTGTTTGGGCACACGGCAGGGCTTGGAAAGGAAGTAATAACGTTTTGGAATGCAGACGTTGATGGGGGTCATGTTCCGTTTGCAGTGCCCCAGATGTGCCTAAACAGTGGAAACCCCCCACAAGTGACACCATTTGGAAACTAGACCTCCTATGGAACTTATCTAGATCTGTTGTGAGCACTTAGAACCCCCAAGTGTTTCACAAAAGTTTATAATGCCTGTTTGAGAAAAAAAAAGCAAAGCACTTTTCCACAAAAATGATTTTTTAGTCCCAAATTTTTGATTTTTCCCGAGGAAATTGGATCCCAAAAGTTTTCCAATTTGTCCTGAGTACGCTGATACCCCATATGTGTGTGGGGGGGAAACTGGGCACACGGCAGGGCTTGGAAAGGAAGTAAAAACGTTTTGGAATGCAGACGTTGATGGGGGTCATGTTCCGTTTGCAGTGCCCCAGATGTGCCTAAACAGTGGAAATCCCCCACAAGTGACCCCATTTTGGAAACTAGACCCCCTAAGGAACTTATCTAGATCTGTGGTGAGCACTTTGAACCCCCAAGTGCTTCACACAAGTTTATAATGCCCGGGCATGAAAATAAAAAATCCTATTTTTTTCCCACAAAAATTATCTTTTAGTCACCAATTTTTTATTTTCCCAAGGGTAACAGGAGAAATTGGACCCCAAAAGTTGTTGTCCAATTTGTCCTGAGGAAGCTGATACCCCATATGTGGGGGGGGGGAACCACTGTTTGGGCGCACGGCAGAGCTCTGAATGGAAGGAGCACCATTTGACTTTTTCCAACCAAAATTGGCTGGAATTGAGATTGGACGCCATGTTGCATTTGGAGAGCCCCTGATGTGCCTAAACAGTGGAAACCCCCCACAAGTGACCCCATTTGGAAACTAGACCCCCTAAGGAACTTATCTAGATCTTTGGTGAGCAATTTGAACCCCCAAGTGGTTCACACAAGTTTATAACGTAGAGTTGTAAAATTAAAAAATCATATTTTTTCCACAAAAATGATCTTTTCACCCCAATTTTTATTTTCCCAAGGGTAACAAGACCCAAAAGTTATTGTGCAATTTGTCCTGAGTACATTGATACCCCATATGTGGGGGTAAACCACTGTTTGGGTGCATGACAGAGCTCGGAAGGGATGGAGCGCCGATTGACTTTTTCAACGCAGAATTGGCTGGACACCATGTTGTGTTTGGAGAGCTCCTGATGTGCCTAAACAGTGGAAACCCCCCACAAATGACACCATTTTGGAAACTAGACCCCTCAAGGAACTTATCTAGATGTGTGGTGAGAACTTTGAACCCCAGGTGTATCACTAAAGTTTATAACGCCCGAGCATGAAAATAAAAAAATCATATTTTTTCCACAAACATGATCTTTTAGTCTCCAACTTTTTATTTTCCCAAGGGTAACAGGAAAAACTGGACCCCAAAAGTTGTTGTCCAATTTGTCCTGAGTATGCTGATACCCCATATGTGGGAGAAAACAACTGTATGGGCACACGTCTGGGCTCGGAAGGGAAGTAGTAAAGTTTTGGATTGCAGACTTTGATGGAATGGTCTGCGGGCGTCATGTCGCGTTTGGAGAGCCCCTGATATGCCTAAACAGTGGAAACCCCCACAAGTGACCCCATTTTGGAAAATAGACCCCCCAAGGAACTTATCTAGATGTGTGGTGAGCACTTTGAACCCCGAAGTGCTTCACAGAAGTTTATAATGTACAGCCGTAAAAATAATTTTTTTTTTTTTTTTTACAAAAATGATTTTTTTTGCCCCCATTATTTTATTTTCACAAGTGTAACAGGAGAAATTGGACCCCAAAAGTTGTCCAATTTGTCCTGAGTACGCTGATACCCAATATGTGGGAGAAAACTACTGTATGGGCACACGTCGGGGCTCGGTAGGGAAGTAGTGACGTTTTGGATTGCAGACTTTGATGGAATGGTCTGCGTGCGTCATGTCACGTTTGGAGAGCCCCTGATGTGCCTAAACAGTGGAAACCCCCCACAAGTGACCCCATTTTGGAAAATAGACCCCACAAGGAACTTATCTAGATGTGTGGTGAGCGCTATGAAGCCCCAAGTGCTTCACAGAAGTTTATAACGTACAGCCGTAAAAACAAAAAAATCATTTTTTTTTTACAAAAATGATATTTTCGCCCCCAATTTTTTATTTTCCCAAGGGTAACAGAAGAAATTGGACCCCAAGAGTTATTGTGCAATTTGTCCTGAGTACGCTGATATCCCATATGTGGGGGTAAACTACTGTTTAGGCGCATGGCAGAGCTTAGAAGTGAAGGAGCACCGTTTGTAGTGTTCAACGCAGAATTAGCTGGAATTGAGATCAGACGCTATGTCACATTTGGAGAGCCCCTGATGTGCCTAAACAATGGAAACCCCCCAATTCTAACTCCAACCTTAACCCCAACACACCCCTAGCCCTATTCCCAACCCTAACCATAACCCTAACACACCCGTAACCCTAATCCCAACCCTAACCCTAATCCTAACTTTAGCCGCAACCCTAACCCTAATGGGAAAAATGGAAATAAATACATTTTTTTAATTTTATTATTTTTACCTAACTAAGGGGCTGATAAAGGGGGGTTTTATTTACTATTTATAGTGGGTTTTTATGATTGGCAGCTGTCACGCTAAAAGACGCTTTTTATTGCAAAAAATAGTTTTTGCATCACCACATTTTGAGAGCTATAATTTTTGCATATTTTGGCCCACAGAGTCATGTGAGTTCTTATTTTTTGCAGTACGAGTTGCCGTTTTTATTGGTACCATTTTTAAGCACGTGACATTTTTTTAACGCTTTTTATTTCGATTTTTGGGAGGTTAGAATGAACAAAAATTAGCAATTCATGAATTTCTTTTGGTGGGGCGCTTATACCGTTCCGCGTGTGGTAAAATTGATAAAGCAGTTTTATTCTTCGGGTCAGTACGATTACAGCGATACCTCATTTATATCATTTTTTGATGTTTTGACACTTTTATGCAATAAAAACAATTTTATATAAAAAAATAATTATTTTTGCATTGCTTTATTCTGTGCGCTATAACTTTTTTATTTTTTTGCTGATGATGCTATGTTGTGGCTCGTTTTTTGTGGAACAAGATGACGTTTTCATCGGTGCCATGTTTATTTATATCGGTCTTTTTGATCGCGTGTTATTCCACTTTTTGTTCAGCGGTATGATGATAAAGCATTGATTTCTTGTTTTGTTTTTGTTAAGGGGTTTACTAAAGTGGTTAACTAGTGGGACAGTTCTATAGGGCGGGTCGTTATATAGGTTTATAGTTTTTTTTTATTTACAGGAAGAAATGAATTTATTGGGGAATTTTTTTTTTCCTTTATTTTGGAATTTTTTTTTTTACACTTGTTATTTTTATTTTTTTAACTTTTTTACTTTGTCCCAGGGTGGGACATTACAGTATAGGGTCAGATCACTGGTCTCACATTGTGCACAGCACTCTGTGAGACCAGCGATCTCACAGGCAGTGCTGCAGGCTTCCTCAGCTCCTGCTCTCAGCAGGCACTGAGGAAGCCGCCTCCCTGCAGGACCCGGTGGCCATCCTGGATCTGGGGTCCTGCAGGGAAGAGGCCTTCAGAACAGCGCGGTCACATCGCGCTGTTCTGAGGGTCTCAGGGGAGCACGCAAGGAGCCCCCTCCCTGCGCGATGCTCCCCTGTGCCTCCTTTACACCGTGATCATGTTTGATCGCAGTGTGCCAGGGGTTAATGTGCTGGGAGCGGTCCGTGACCGCTCCTGGCACATAGTGCTGGGTGTCAGCTGTGATAATCAGCTGACACCCGGCCGCGATCAGCTGGGCTCCCCGGGGAGCGCAGCTGATCGCCTAGGACGTACTATCCCGTCCCTGGGAATTAAGTCCCAGAGCACATGGACGGGATAGTACGTCCGATGATAGAAAGGGGTTAAACCTGACAGGGCACACCTGTGAAGTGAAAACCAATTCCGGTGACTACCTCTTGAAGCTCATCAAGAGTGTGCAAAGCAGTCATCAAAGCAAAAGGTGGCTACTTTGAAGAACCTAGAATATAAGATATAATTTCAGTTGTTTCACACTTTTTTGTTAAGTATGTAATTCCACATGTGTTAATTCATAGTTTTGATGCCTTCAGTGTGAATGTACCATTTTCATAGTCATGAAAATATAGAAAGATCTTTAAATGAGAAGTGTTGTGAATGGGTTTGAGATGAGTTCTGAGCAGAGGCTCCCTCTGGTGGTTACAAGCGGTACTAGTGAGGATTGGGAATCAGGTTTACTGATTGGTCTTATTTAAGGGAATCATTTTCCCATCAGGGTTGCCGGTGATCAATTGTTCTGGTCTGAATCCTTCTTTCCAGTTTCCCTTGTAGCCTGCTGTGTCGTGTCTGCATCTCCTGCTATCAGATAAGACAATTTCTTATTTTGTGTTTTTGCTATATTTTTGCATTTTGTCCTGCACTTCTGTGGGGGCCTTCTGGGTCCCCTCTGGGGGCTTTTGCCCTCTCAGTTTAGTCCAGCCACTGTGTTTTGTACTTTTGCTTTTTGCAGTTTTTTCAGTGGCTGCTGTTTTTGTTACACCAGAGAACTAATTTAGGTGGTAGAGGTCGTGTGATCTCAGGTGATTTTGAAATTAGTAGAGTTGGTGTTTTTCAGGGTTTTCTGGGATTGCAGTAAGTACCCTTCCTGTCCTTTTCTATTTAGATAGTTTGGGCCCCAGCGTTTGCTCATACTATTTTCTTTCTGTGTCAGTATTTCCTCTTGTCTAACCGCCATTACATGTTTGGGGCTTTCTATTATCTTTGGGGTTCTGCTCCGGGGCAGATAGCTTTCCTATTTCTATCTTTAGGTGTAGTTAGTTTCTCAGGCTGTGACGAGGCGTCTAGGACCATCGTAGGAACGCTCCACGGCTGCCTCTAGTTGCGGTGGTTAGTCAGGGTACTGCAATCTCATAGATTCCAACTGCTCTGGTGTATTTCCTTTTTTACCTGCACTCCTCAGCTACCGTAACATAACAGTATCACCGGCCATAAAAATTGTATGGTACTCACAGAAGGGAAAAAATATTTTGAAGGAAGAAAAGTTGTCAGAGATATTTTTCTGTTAGTTGCATTTTTTTTTTTTTTTTTTCCCTCTGTATCTCTGGGTGCTGGGGAGGATCTTTTCTCCCAATGGAGTTTGCACAGTTGTCTGGCCGTGTGGATCAGCTTGCCACTGAGGTTCAGAGTATTGCTGCATATCTTGCTAGGTTGCCTGTTGTGGAACCTAGGATCCCCATGCCAGATTTGTTTTCAGGGGATCGAGCTAAGTTTCAGAATTTCAAAAATAATTGTAAATTGTTTCTTGCCTTAAAATCTAAGTCCTCAGGAAACGCAGCGCAGCAGGTTCAAATTGTCATCTCTCTCCTGCGCGGCGACCCTCAGGATTGGGCTTTTTCCCTGATACCTGGGGATCCTGTTTTGAGTGATGTTGATGCATTTTTTCAGGCTTTGGGGTTATTGTACGATGAGCCTAATGTCACTGATCAAGCTGAAAAAGCCTTGTTGGCATTAAATCAGGGGCTTGATGACGCTGAGTTATACTGTCAGAGATTCCGTAGGTGGGCAGTCCTGACCAAATGGAATGACGACGCTTTGGCGGCCCTTTTCCGGAAGGGTCTGTCGGATAATGTAAAGGATGTTATGGTGGGATTCCCTGTCCCCTCTGGTCTCAATGATTCTATGTCATTAGCGATTCAAATTGACAGACGTTTGCGTGAGCGGAGAAGTATGCGTGGAGTGGTGTTGCCTTGTGAGCCAGCTGCTGAGCCCATGCAGTGTGATGGAGTGGTGTCTGGGGCACAGCGTCATGAGTTTCGAAAGCGCAATGGGTTATGTTTCTACTGTGGTGATACCTCTCATGCTATTTCAGTCTGCCCTAAGCGGGGAAGACGTTTTGCACGCTCAGTTGTCTTGGGTGGTGTTCAGACTAAGTTTTTATTAACTGTCACTCTGATATGCTCTCTGTCCTCATTTTCTGCTCAGGCTTTCGTTGATTCTGGAGCAGCTATTAACCTGATGGATTATGATTTTGCTAAACGTTGTGGATTTCCCTTGATACCCCTACAGAAGTCTATTCCCCTACTGGGGATCGATTCTACCCCTTTGGCTGAGAATAAACCCCAGTTTTCTACTCAGGTGATAATGAGGGTTGAACCTGATCACCAGGAGTGCTGCAAATTTTTGGTTCTATATAATCTGCATGACATTATCGTGCTGGGTTTCCCTTGGTTACAGTCTCATAATCCTGTTTTGGATTGGAAATCTGTGTCTGTAACCAGTTGGGGCTGCCAATGTGTTAATACCAACACTCCTGTTTTTTCTGCCTCCCCCCAGGCTGAGGATGTTCCTGACTTTTTGTTTGATTTTTCTGATGTGTTTAGCGAAAGTAAATCTGCATCCTTACCTCCCCATAGGAGCTATGACTGCGCTATTGAATTAGTGCCAGGTAGTAAATTCCCTAAGGGTCGCCTTTTTAACTTGTCTGTACCTGAACATGACGCTATGCGGTCTTATATCAAGGAATCATTGGAGAAGGGTCATATCAGACCATCCTCTTCACCCTTAGATGCCGGTTTTTTCTTTGTGGCCAAAAAAGATGGTTCATTAAGGCCGTGTATTGATTATCGTCTCTTGAACAATATTACTGTGAAATATCAATACCCGTTACCCTTGATTTCTGACCTGTTTTCCAGGGTGAAAAACGCTACTTGGTTTACCAAGCTTGACCTCAGGGGGGCGTATAACCTTATTCGCATTAAGCACGGGGATGAATGGAAGACGGCATTTAACACCCCTGAAGGGCATTTTGAGTACCTTGTGATGCCCTTTGGGCTCACTAATGCTCCTTCCGTCTTCCAGTCCTTCATGAATGACATTTTCAGGGATTTTGTGGACAAGTTTCTGATTGTTTATTTGGATGATATCTTGATTTTTTCTAATGACTGGGACTCTCATGTGAAACATGTTCGAACTGTATTCCAGATTTTGAGAGAGAATGCTCTGTATGTGAAGGGATCAAAGTGTCTTTTTGGCGTACAGAAGATCTCATTTCTGGGATTCATTTTGTCCCCATCTGTTATTGAAATGGACCCGGTCAAGGTTCAGGCCATCTGTGATTGGGTCCAACCTACTTCATTAAAGGCTCTTCAGAGATTTTTGGGTTTTGCCAATTTTTATCGTAAATTTATTGGTAATTTCTCTGTTATTGTTAAACCATTAACTGATTTGACCAGAAAGGGTTCTGATGTGGTGAATTGGCCTCCTGAGGCAGTCTCTGCGTTTCAGGAACTTAAGCAGAGATTCACTTCTGCTCCTGTTCTACGGCAGCCTGATGTTTCTCTGCCATTTCAGGTGGAGGTTGATGCCTCTGAAATTGGGGCAGGTGCCGTTTTGTCCCAAAAAGATCCAGAGACCTCTAAAAGTAACCCTTGTGCCTTTTTCTCTCGAAAATTTTCTCCTACTGAACGTAATTATGACGTGGGTAATCGGGAGTTATTGGCCATGAAGTGGGCTTTTGAAGAGTGGAGACATTGGCTGGAGGGAGCCAAACATCAGGTGGTGGTCCTTACGGACCATAAGAATCTGGTCTATCTGGAATCTGCCAAGCGACTCAATCCTAGACAGGCCAGGTGGGCCTTGTTTTTCACACGTTTTAATTTTGTGGTTTCCTTTCTTCCTGGCACTAAGAATGTTAAGGCGGATGCCCTCTCGAGGAGTTTCCTTGCGGACTCTCCTGAGCTATCTGATCCCTCTGTTATTTTGAAGGAGGGTGTAGTTCTTTCCGCCATCTCGCCCAATTTGAGACTTGCTCTGGAGGGGTGTCAGGAGGATAGGCCCGAGCGCTGCCCTGTTGGAAAATTGTTTGTCCCGGACCAATGGAAAAAGAGTGTGATGTCTGAGATTCATTGTTCCGCATTGGCTGGGCATCCCGGAATTTTTGGTACCAGAGACTTGGTTAGTCGGTCCTTTTGGTGGCCTACCTTGTCTCGCGATGTCAGGGAATTTGTGCAGTCCTGCGGGACTTGCTCTCGCTCCAAGCCTTGCTCTCGCTCTAGTGGTTTGTTGATGCCATTGCCTGTGCCCAGGAGACCATGGACCCATGTCTCTATGGATTTCATTTCCGACCTTCCTGTTTCTCAGAGAATGACCACCATCTGGGTAATTTGTGATAGGTTTTCCAAAATGATACATCTTGTGCCATTACCTAAGTTGCCTTCCTCCTCTGAATTGGTGCCGTTGTTCCTTCAGCACGTGGTTCGTTTACACGGCATTCCTGAGAACATTGTGTCTGACAGAGGAGTCCAGTTTGTTTCCAGATTTTGGAGGACTTTTTGTTCTAAACTGGGTGTTCAATTGTCTTTCTCCTCGGCATTTCATCCTCAGACCAATGGTCAAACTGAGAGAACAAACCAGACATTGGAGACTTATCTAAGATGCTTTGTGTCTGCTGATCAGGATGACTGGGTCTCTTTTTTGCCTTTGGCTGAGTTTGCTCTTAATAATAGGGCTAGCTCTGCCACTTTGATGTCTCCGTTTTTCTGTAATTCTGGGTTTCACCCTCGATTTTCTTCAGGACAGACGGAGGCTTCTGTCTGTCCAGGTGTTGACTCTGTTGTTGAGCGTATGCAGCAGATTTGGGACCAGGTAGTGGAGAGGTTGTCCCTCTCTCAGGAGAAGGCCCAGCGGTTTGCTAACCGGCATAGGACTGATGGTCCTCGGTTTAAAGTGGGGGACTTGGTCTGGTTGTCCTCAAAGAATATTCCTATGAGAGTAGCATCTCCTAAATTTAAGCCTAGGTTCATTGGACCTTATAAGATCATGGAGATTATTAATCCTGTTTCTTTTCGTTTGCTTCTTCCAGGGACATTTAAGATCCATAACGTGTTCCACAAGTCCTTGTTGAAGAGGTTTGTTGAGCCAGTGGTTCCTGCTGCTGTGCCTCCTGACCCTGTTTTGGTTGAGGGCAATCTGGAGTATGTGGTTGAGAAAATATTGGATTCTCGTTTTTCTAGACGAAGACTCCAGTATTTGGTTAAATGGAGAGGTTATGGTCAGGAAGATAATTCTTGGGTGTTTGCTTCGGACATCCATGCTAGGAGACTTATTCGTGCGTATCATAGAACTCATCCTGACCGACCTGGTTGCTCAAATGAGGGTTCGGTGACCCCTCCTCAAGGGGGGGGTACTGTTGTGAATGGGTTTGAGATGAGTTCTGAGCAGAGGCTCCCTCTGGTGGTTACAAGCGGTACTAGTGAGGATTGGGAATCAGGTGTTACTGATTGGTCTTATTTAAGGGAATCATTTTCCCATCAGGGTTGCCGGTGATCAATTGTTCTGGTCTGAATCCTTCTTTCCAGTTTCCCTTGTAGCCTGCTGTGTCGTGTCTGCATCTCCTGCTATCAGATAAGACAATTTCTTATTTTGTGTTTTTGCTATATTTTTGCATTTTGTCCTGCACTTCTGTGGGGGCCTTCTGGGTCCCCTCCGGGGGCTTTTGCCCTCTCAGTTTAGTCCAGCCACTGTGTTTTGTACTTTTGCTTTTTGCAGTTTTTTCAGTGGCTGCTGTTTTTGTTACACCAGAGAACTAATTTAGGTGGTAGAGGTCGTGTGATCTCAGGTGATTTTGAAATTAGTAGAGTTGGTGTTTTTCAGGGTTTTCTGGGATTGCAGTAAGTACCCTTCCTGTCCTTTTCTATTTAGATAGTTTGGGCCCCAGCGTTTGCTCATACTATTTTCTTTCTGTGTCAGTATTTCCTCTTGTCTAACCGCCATTACATGTTTGGGGGCTTTCTATTATCTTTGGGGTTCTGCTCCGGGGCAGATAGCTTTCCTATTTCTATCTTTAGGTGTAGTTAGTTTCTCAGGCTGTGACGAGGCGTCTAGGACCATCGTAGGAACGCTCCACGGCTGCCTCTAGTTGCGGTGGTTAGTCAGGGTACTGCAATCTCATAGATTCCAACTGCTCTGGTGTATTTCCTTTTTTACCTGCACTCCTCAGCTACCGTAACATAACAGAGAAGGTGTGGCCAAACTTTTGGTCTGTATTGTGTGTGTGTATATATATATATATATATATATATATACTGTATATATAAATCTCTGATCCAAAGCAAGTTGTCCATGACTGTCTTTTTTTTTTTTATAGTGATGAGTCTTATGTGCACAGAACCACTGCAGCTAATTAACGTCTTCACCTTTGCTAACATACAGGTGCTTCTCAAAAACTTAGAATATCATCAAACAGTTAATTTATTTCAGTTCTTCAATACAAAAAGTGAAACTCATATTATATAGAGTCATTACAAACAGAGTGATCTGTTCCAAGTGTTTATTTCTGTTTAAGTTGATGATTATGGCTTACAGCCAATGAAAACCCAAAAGTCATTATCTCAGTAAATTAGAATAATTAAAAAACACCTGCAAAACTTCCTAAGCATTTAAAAAGGTCCCTTAGTCTGTTTCAGTAGGCTCCATAATCATGGGGAAGACTGCTGACTTGACAGATGTCCAGAAGGCAGTCATTGACACACTGCATGAGGAGGGTAAGCCACAAAAGGTCATTGCTAAAGAAGCTGGCTGTTCACAGAGTGCTGTATCCAAGCATATTAATGGAAAGTTGAGTGGAAGGAAAAAGTGTGGTAGAAAAAGGTGCACAAGCATCCGGGATAACCGCAGCCTTGAAAGGATTGTTAAGAAAAGGCCATTCAAAAATTTTGGGTAGATTCACAAGGAGTGGACTGCTGCTGGAGTCATTGCTTCAAGAGCCACCACACACAGACGTATCCAAGACATGAGCTACAAGTGTCACATTCCTTGTGTCAAGCCACTCATGACCAATAGACAACACCAGCATCGTCTTACCTGGACCTAGGAGAAAAAGAACTGGACTGTTGCTCAGTGGTCCAAGGTGCTGTTTCAGATGAAAGTAAATTTTGCATTTCATTTGTAAATCAAGGTCCCAGAGTCTGGAGGAAGAGTGGAGAGGCCACAGTCCAAGCTGCTTGAGGTCTAGTGTGAAGTTTCTACAATCACTGATGGTTTGGGGAGCCATGTCATCTGCTGGTGTAGGTTCACTGTGTTTTATCAAGACCAAAATCAGCATAGCCATCAAGCAGGAAATTTTAGAGCACTTCATGCTTCCCTCTGCCGACAAACTTTTTGAAGATGGAAATTTAATTCTCCAGCAGGACTTGGCACCTGTCCACACTGCCAAATGTACCAATACCTGGTTTAAAAACAACATTATCACTGTGCTTGATTGGCCAGCAAACTCGCCTGACCTTAACCCCATAGAGAATCTATGAGGTATTGTCAAGAGGAAGAGGAGAGACACCAGAGCCAACAATGCAGACGAGCTGAAGGCTGCTATCAAAGCAACCTGGGCTTCCATAGCACCTCAGCAGTGCCACAGGTTGATCGCCTCCATGCCACGCCGCATTGATGCAGTAATTGATGGAAAAGGAGCCCGACCAAGTATTGCGTGCATTTACTGAACATACATTTCAGTAGGACAACATTTCGGATTTTAAAATAATTTTTCAAGCTGGTGTTATAAAGTATTCTAATTTACTGAGATAATGACTTTTGGCTTTTTGTAGGCTCTAAGCCATAATCATCAGCATTAACAGAAACAGACACTTCAAATAGATCACTCTGTTTGTAATGACTCTATATAATGTGTGAGTTTCACTTTTTGTATTGACGAACTGAAATAAATGAACTTTTTGATGATATTCTAATTTTGTTGAAACTCAACCTCTCCAAAACTGAACTTCTTCTGCTCCCGCCGTCTACTAACCTCCCTAAATTTGACATTTCCCTCTCCGTGGGCGGCACCATAATAACACCCAGGCAGCAGGCTCGCTGTCTGGGTGTTATGTTTGACACCAATCTCTCCTTCACCTCCCATATACAATGTCTTGCCGCCTACACCTAAAGAACAACTCTTGAATCCACCCTTTTCTCGCCATGGAAACAACAAAAACCCTCACTGTAGCATTGATCCACCCCGCCTGGACTACTGCAACGCTCTATTACTTGGCCTCCCCATTACTCGACTATCCCCTCTCCAGTCCATCCTTAATGCAGCAGGCAGGGTCATCCATCTGGCTAATCGGTACTCGGACCTTACACTGGCTGCCCATTCATTATAGGATCCAATTCAAAGTACTTGTTCTCACCCACAAAGCTCTCCACAGTGCAGCACCCCCCTACATCTCCTCCCTCATTTCTATCTATCGGCCTAACTGACTGCTGCGCTCTGCAAATGACTTTCGACTAAACTCTACACTAATCCGTACCTCCCACTCCCGACTCCAAGACTTCTCCCGCGCTGCGCCAATCCTCTGGAATACTCTACCCCAAGAAATTAGGACTATCCACAATTTGTATGGTTTCAGGTGCTCCCTCAAAACACATTTGTTCAGAGCGGCCTATCACGTTCACTAATCAAAGTCATTCTACGTGTAAGTGTGCGTGTGTAGCCCATTCACTATCTCCATCCATCCCTCACTCCCTCAAAATGGCTGGACCATCGTTGTAAATACACCATTGTATATACACACACCTGTACTTTGTATCTCCCCCACCTCATTGTAGATTGTAAGCTCTCACGAGCAGGGTCATCTTATTTTGCTTTAATTATTGTATTGTTAACCCCTTAATCCCATTGTACGTACTATTCCGTCCATGTGAGTTGGTACTTAATTCCCAGGGACGGAATAGTACGTCCAAGGCGATAAGCTGATTGTCGCCTGGTGTCAGCTGATTATCACAGCTAATGAAAAGAGAACTCGGCACTCAACTTAGCGAAAAGGGTAAATATTTATTGTAGTCCACGGTAGTGAAACGTTTCGGTCCTAAATTTCGGACCTTCATCAGCCACTACATATATGTAATACAAAAACAAAAAGGATTTTCAAAATTCTTACAATAAAGATAAAAGTAAAATTGCAAAGAAAACATAATAATATAACCAAGGTATGTACAATAGTATAATATGAACGTGGTTTACTAGAGAAAATCATCTTTATATAGAAGTATGCTAGTCCTCAAATAGTTAGGGACAGACTCTTCAGACCAGATGAGACGTGAGGGTGATATAGCACAGAAAATAAGACGTACCATTAAGTACCGGGAGGGGGTAGAAATACCCAATTCAGAGGTAAGCAGTAGATACTGTTGGGATCTGGTGGGTGATAAGACATAATGAGAAAAAGTGACAGCGGCCCGTGATCAAAAATATCAAAGGTATGACATACCAGGTAGATCTCCAAAGTAAGGGTTAAAGGTGAGTATCTGAAAACAAAAGCCTCATTCAATTCATCCAGTAGTGGAGGCATATAAGGGAATAGATCCGATGTACTAACCGGCAGTGATCATACCTGGGTGAGAGTTTTGCAATTTTACTTTTATCTTTATTGTAAGAATTTTGAAAATCCTTTTTGTTTTTGTATTACATATATGTAGTGGCTGATGAAGGTCCGAAATTTAGGACCGAAACGTTTCACTACCGTGGACTACAATAAATATTTACCCTTTTCGCTAAGTTGAGTGCCGAGTTCTCTTTTCATTATCTTCACGGTGTAGGAACCTACTCTGGCACCTTTCAGGCTGTGCACACGATTTATCTTTATACACTGATTATCACAGCTGACACCCGGCCCTATGTGCCAGGACCGGTCACGGACCGCTCCCGGCACATTAACCCCTGGCACACCGCGATCAAACATGATCGCGGTGTACCGGGGGCACAGGGGAGCATCGCGCAGGGAGGGGGCTCCCTGCGTGCTCCCCTGAGACCCTCAGAACAGCGCGATGTGTCGTGCTGTTCCGAGGGACTCTCCTCACTGCAGGACCCCGGATCCAAGATGGCCGCCGGGTCCTGCAGGGAGGCGGCTTCCTCAGTGCCTGCTGAGAGCAGGCACTGAGAAGCCTGCAGCAGTGCCAGAGCGATCGCTGGTGCGACAGTGCTGTGCACAGTTTCACACCAGCGATCTGACCCTACACAGTGATGTCCCACCCTGGGACAAAGTAAAAATGTACAAAAAATGAAAATAAACATTTGTAAAAAAAATTCCTAAATAATGAAAAAAAAAAATATTTCCCAATAAATTCACTTCTTTAATGTAAAAAAAAAACAACAATAAAAGTACACATATTTAGTATCGCCCTGTCCGTAACGACCCATACTATAAAACTGTCCCATTAGTTAACCCCTTTAGTGAACCCCTTAAAAAAAAAAAGTCTAAAAAACAATGATTTATCATCATACCGCTGAACAAAAAGTGGAATAACACGCGATCAAAAAGACGGATATAAACAAACATGGTACCGCTGAAAACGTCATCTTGTCCCACGAAAAACGAGCCACCATACAGCATCATCAGCGAAACAATAAAAAAGTTATAGCCCGCAGAATAAAGCGATGCAAAAATAATTATTTTTTATATATAATCGTTTTAATTGTATAAAAAAATGATACAAATGAGGTATCACTGTAATCGTACTAACCCGAAGAATAAAACTGCATTATCAATGTTACCACACGCGGAACGCTATAAACGCCCCTCCCCCAAAAGAACCTGATGACTTTCTGGTTTTTGTTCATTCTGCCTCCCAAAAATCGTAATAAAAAGCGATCAAAAAATGTCATGTGCCCAAAAATGGTACCAATAAAAATGTCACCTCGTCCCGCAAAAAATAAGACCTCACATGACTCTGTGGGCCAAAATATAGAAAAATTATAGCTCTCAAAATGTGATGATGCAAAAACTACTTTTTGCAATAAAAAGCGTCTTTTAGCGTGTGACAGCTGCCAATCATAAAACCCGCTATAAATAGTAAATCAAACCCCCCTTTATCACCCCCTTAGTTAGGGAAAAATAATAAAATTAAAAAAATGTATTTATTTCCATTTTCCCTTTAGGATTAGGGTTAGGGTTGGGGCTAAAGTTAGGGTTGGAGCTAAAGTTAGGGTTAGGGTTGGGACTAGGGTTACGGGTGTGTTAGGGTTAGGTTTGTGGTTAGGGTTGGGATTAGTGTTAGGGGTGTGTTGGGGTTAGGGTTGGAGTTAGAATTGGGGGGTTTCCACTGTTTAGGCACATCAGGGGCTCTCCAAATGTGACATGGCGTCTGATCTCAATTCCAGCCAATTCTGCGTTGAAAAAGTCAAACGGTGCTCCTTCCCTTCTGAGCTCTGCCATGCGACCAAACAGTAGTTTATCCCCACATATAGGGTATCAGCATACTCAGGACAAATTGCACAATAACTCTTGGGGTCCAATTTCTTCTGTTACCCTTGGGAAAATAAATTTATTATTTTTATGGCTCTACGTTATAAACTTCTGTGAAGCACTTGGTTGTTCAAAGTTCTCAACACACATCTAAATAAGTTCCTTTGGGGGTCTATTTTCCAAAATGAGGTCACTTCTGGGGCGTTTCCACTGTTTAGGCACATCAGACCCGCAGACTATTCCATCAAAGTCTGCAATGCAAAACGTCACTACTTCACTTTCGAGCCCCCACGTGTGCCCATACAGCAGTTTTCTCCCACATATAGGTGTTGTGAATACTTTGAAGGCGACTTCGGAGCTGGGGCTTCCTCCGGTGGTTGCTGAGGGTAATGAACCAATTGCTGAATGGCTTTCAGCTGGGTCCGAATGGTCTGATATAAGTGACCTGAACTCCCATCAGCCTTGCCGGTAATCAATTGTTCTTCCAGGTCTTGCTTGGAGCTCAGCTTGCATTCCTGCTCTCATTCAGATAAGTGACTTGTTGTTTTTTTAGGGTTGCGGCTAAAGTTAAGGTTGGCGCTAAAGTTAGGTTTGTGGTTAGGGTTGGGATTAGGGTTAGGGGTGTGTTGGGGTTAGGGTTGGAGTTAGAATTGGTGGATTTCCACTGTTTAGGCACATCAGGGGCTCTCCAAATGTAACATGGCGTCTGATCTCAATTCCAGCCAATTCTGCGTTGAAAAAGTCAAACGGTGCTCCTTCACTTCTGAGCTCTGCCATGCGCCCAAACAGTAGTTTACCCCCGCATATGGGGTATCAGCGTACTCTGGACCACAAGAGTTATTGTGCAATTTGTCCTATTTCTTCTGTTACCCTTGGGAAAATAAAAAACTGGGGGCGAAAATATCATTTTTGTAAAAAAAAGGATTTTTTATTTATACGGCTGTACGTTATAAACTTCTGTGAAGCACTTCGGGTTCAAAGTGCTCACCACACATCTAGATAAGTTCCTTGTGGGGTCTATTTTCCAAAATGGGGTCACTTGTGGGGGGTTTCCACTGTTTAGGCGCATCAGGGGCTCTCCAAATGCGACATGACGCCCCCAGACCATTCCATCAAAGTCTGCAATCCAAAACGTCACTACTTCCCTTCCGAGCCTCAACGTGTGCCCATACAGTTGTTTTCTCCCACATATTGGGTATCAGCGTACTCAGGACAAATTGGACAACTTTTGGGGTCCAATTTCTCCTGTTACCCTTGTGAAAATAAAATATTGGGGACGAAAAAATCATTTTTGTAAAAAAAAAAAAAAGATTTTTTATTTTTACGGCTGTACGTTATAAACTTCTGTGAAGCACTTGGGGGTTCAAAGTGCTCACCACACATCTAGATAAGTTCCTTGAGGGGTCTAGTTTCCAAAATGGTGTCATTTGTCGGGGGTTTCCACTGTTTAGGCAGATCAGGAGCTCTCCAAACACGACATGGCATCCAGCCAATTCTGCGTTGAAAAAGTCAAACGGCGCTCCTTCCCTTCCAAACTCTGCCATGCACCCAAACAGTGGTTTACCCCCACATATGGGGTATCAGCGTACTCAGGACAAATTGCACAATAAAAATAAAAATTGGGGTGAAAAGATCATTTTTGTGGAAAAAATATGATTTTTTAATTTTACGGCTCTACGTTATAAACTTGTGTGAAGCACTTGGGGGTTCAAATTGCTCACCAAAGATCTAGATAAGTTCCTTAGGGGGTCTAATTTCCCAAATGGGGTCACTTGTGTGGGGTTTCCACTGTTTAGGCACATCAGGGGCTCTCCAAATGCAACATGGCGTCCAATCTCAATTCCAGCCAATTTTGGTTGGAAAAAATCAAATGGTGCTCCTTCCATTCCGAGCTCTGCCGTGCGCCCAAACAGTGGTTCCCCCCCACATATGGGGTATCAGCGTACTCAGAACAAATTGGACAACAACTTTTGTGGTCCAATTTCTCTGTTACCCTTGGGAATATAAAAATTAGTGACTAAAAGATAATTTTTGGGGAAAAAATAGGATTTTTTATTTTCATGCCCGGGCATTATAAACTTTGTGAAGCACTTTGGGGTTCAAAGTGCTCACCAAAGATCTACATAAGTTCCTTAGGGGGTCTAGTTTCCAAAATGGGGTCACTTGTGATGGTTTCCACTGTTTGGCTCATCTGGGGCACTGCAAACGGAACATGACCCCATCAAGTCTGCATTCCAAAACGTTACTACTTCCTTTCCAAGCCTAGCCGTGCCCAAACAGTTCCCCCCCCAACATATGGGGTATCAGCGTACTCAGGACAATGGACAACAACTTTTGGGTCGAATTTCCTTGGTAAAATCAAAATTTGGGACTAAAAAATCATTTTTGCGGATTTTTTTTTTTTTTTCACACCCAGGCATTATAAACTTTTGTGAAACACTTGGGGGTTCAAAGTGCTCACAACAGATCTAGATAAGTTCCATAGGGGGTCTAGTTTCCAAAATGGTGTCTGTTGTGAATAGGCTGAAAATGAGTTCTGAGCAGAAGCTCCCTCTGGTGGTTACAAACGGTACTGGACTGTCTAGTGAAGATTGTGAGGATTGGGAATCAGGTGTTACTGACTGGTCTTATATAAGGGAGTCGCCTTCCCATCAGGGTTGCCGGTGATCAATTGTTCTGGTCTCAATCCTTGATTCCTGTTTCCTTGGTAGCCTGCTGTGTCGTGTCTGAATCTCCTGCTAACAGATAAGACATTTTCTTCTTTTTGTTTTTGTGCTTGATTTTTGCATTTTGTCCTGCACTTCTGTGGGGGCCTTCAGGGTCTCTCTGGGGGCTTTTGCCCTCTCAGTTCAGTTCAGCCACTGATGTTTGTACATTTGCTTTTTCCAGTTTTTTCAGTGGCTGCTGTTTTGTTTTTGGTTACACCAGAGAACTAATTTAGGTGGTAGAGGTCGTGTGATCTCAGGTGTTTTTGAAATTAGTAGAGTTGGTGCTTTTCAGGGTTTTTTGGGATTGCAGTAAGTGCCCTTCCTATCCTTTTCTATTTAGTAAGTTTGGGCCCCAACGTTTGCTCATACTATTTTCTATCTGTGTCAGTATTTCTTCTTGTCTAACCGCCATTACATGTTTGGGGGCTTTCTATGTTCTTTGGGGATCTGCTCCGGGGCAGATAGCTTTCCTCTTTCTATCTTTAGGTGTAGTTAGTTTCTCAGGCTGTGACGAGGCGTCTAGGACCAACGTAGGAACGCTCCACGGCTGCCTCTAGTTGTGGTGGTTAGTCAGGGTACTGCAATCTCATAGTTTCCAACTGCTCTGGTGTATTTCCTTTTTGCCTGCTCTCCTCAGCTACCAAATCATAACAGTATCACCGGCCTAAACTGAAATTTATATGGTACTCACAGAAGGGAAATATATTGAGGAAAGAAAAAAAAGTTGTCAGAGTTGTCAGAGATTTTTTTTTTTTTTCTGTTTGTTGCATTTTTTTTTTTCCCTCTGTATCTCTGGGTGCTGAGGAGGATTTTTTTTCTCTCTCAATGGAGTTTGCACAGTTGTCTGGCCGTGTGGATCAGCTTGCCACTGAAGTTCGGAGTATTGCTACCTATCTTGCTAGGTTGCCTGTTGTGGAACCTGGGATTCTCATGCCAGATTTGTTTTTAGGGGATCGAGCTAAGTTTCTGAATTTCAAAAATAACTGTAAATTGTTTTTTGCCTTAAAATCTAAGTCCTCAGGGAACGCAGCGCAGCAGGTTCAAATTGTCATCTCTCTCCTGCGCGGCGACCTCAGGATTGGGCTTTTTCCCTGACACCTGGGGATCCTGTTTTGAGTGATGTTGATGCATTTTTTCAGGCTTTAGGGTTATTGTACGATGAGCCTAATGTCACTGATCAAGCTGAAAAAACTTTGTTGGCATTAAGTCAGGGGCTTGAGGACGCTGAGTTATACTGTCAGAAATTCCGTAGGTGGGCAGTCCTGACCAAATGGAATGACGACGCTTTGGCAGCTCTTTTTCGGAAGGGACTGTCAGATAATGTAAAGGATGTTATGGTGGGATTCCCTGTTCCCTCTGGTCTCAATGATTCTATGTCATTAGCGATTCAAATTGACAGACGTTTGCGTGAGCGGAAAGGTATGCGTGGAATAATGTTGCCTTGTGAACCTGCTTCTGAATCCATGCAGTGTGATAGAGTGGTTTCTGGGGCACAGCGTCATGAATTTCGAAAGCGCAATGGGTTATGTTTCTACTGTGGTGATGCCTCTCATGCTATTTCAGTCTGCCCTAAGCGGGGAAGACGTTTTGCACGCTCAGTTGTCTTGGGTAGTGTTCAGACTAAGTTTTTATTAACTGTTACCCTGATATGCTCTCTGTCCTCATTTTCTGCTCAGGCTTTTGTTGATTCTGGAGCAGCTATTAACCTGATGGATTATGATTTTGCTAAACGTTGTGGGTTTCCCTTGATACCCCTACGGAAGTCTATTCCCCTACTGGGGATCGATTCTACCCCTTTGGCTGAGAATAAACCTCAGTTCTCTACTCAGGTGATAATGAGGGTAGAACCTGATCATCAGGAGAGTTGCAAATTTTTGGTTCTGTATAATCTGCATGACATTATCGTACTGGGTTTCCCTTGGTTACAGTCTCATAATCCTGTTTTGGATTGGAAATCTGTGTCTGTTACCAGTTGGGGCTGCCAATGTGTTAATACCAACACTCCTGTTTTTTCTGCCTCCCCCAGGCTCAGGATGTTCCTGACTTTTTGATTGATTTTTCTGATGTGTTTAGCGAAAGTAAATCTGCATCCTTACCTCCCATAGGAGCTATGACTGCGCTATTGAATTAGTGCCTGGTAGTAAATTCCCTAAAGGTCGCCTTTTTAACTTGTCTGTACCTGAACATGACGCTATGCGGTCTTATATCAAGGAGTCATTGGAGAAGGGTCATATCAGACCATCCTCTTCACCCTTAGGTGCCGGTTTTTTCTTTGTGGCCAAAAAGGATGGTTCATTAAGGCCGTGTATTGATTATCGTCTCTTGAACAATATTACTGTGAAATATCAATATCCTTTACCCTTGATCTCTGATCTGTTTTCCAGGGTGAAAAACGCTACTTGGTTTACCAAGCTTGACCTCAGGGGGGCATATAACCTTATTCGCATTAAGCACGGGGATGAATGGAAGACGGCATTTAATACCCCTGAAGGGCATTTTGAGTACCTTGTGATGCCTTTTGGGCTCACTAATGCTCCTTCTGTCTTCCAGTCCTTCATGAATGACATTTTCAGGGATTTTGTGGATAAATTTCTGATTGTTTATTTGGATGATATCTTGATTTTTTCCAATGACTGGGACTCTCATGTAAAACATGTTCGGACTGTGTTCCAGATTTTGAGAGAGAATGCTCTGTATGTGAAGGGATCAAAGTGTCTTTTTGGCGTTCAGAGGATCTCATTTCTGGGATTCATTTTGTCTCCATCTGTTATTGAAATGGACCCGGTCAAAGTTCAGGCCATCTGTGATTGGGTCCAACCTACTTCATTAAAGGCTCTTCAAAGATTCTTGGGTTTTGCCAATTTTTATCGTAAATTTATTGGTAATTTCTCTGTTATTGTTAAACCATTAACTGATTTGACCAAGAAGGGTTCTGATGTGGTGAATTGGCCTCCTGAGGCAGTCTCTGCATTTCAGGAACTTAAGCAGAGATTCACTTCTGCTCCTGTTCTACGGCAGCCTGATGTTTCTCTGCCATTTCAGGTGGAGGTTGATGCCTCTGAAATTGGGGCAGGTGCCGTTTTGTCCCAAAGAGATCCAGAGACCTCTAAAAGTAACCCTTGTGCCTTTTTCTCTCGAAAATTTTCTCCCACTGAACGTAATTATGACGTGGGTAATCGGGAGTTATTAGCTATGAAGTGGGCTTTTGAAGAGTGGAGACATTGGCTGGAGGGAGCCAAACATCAGGTGGTGGTCCTTACGGACTATAAGAATCTAGTTTATCTGGAATCTGCCAAGCGACTTAATCCTAGACAGGCCAGGTGGGCCTTGTTTTTCACACGTTTTAATTTTGTGGTTTCATTTCTTCCTGGCACTAAAAATGTTAAGGCGGATGCCCTCTCGAGGAGTTTCCTGGCGGACTCTCCTGAGTTATCTGATCCTTCTGTTATTTTGAAAGAGGGTGTAGTTCTTTCCGCCATCTCGCCCAATTTGAGACTGGCTCTGGAGGGGTGTCAGGAGGATAAGCCCGAGCACTGCCCTGTTGGGAAATTGTTTGTCCCGGACCAGTGGAAAAAGAGTGTAATGTCTGAGATTCATTGTTCCACGTTGGCCGGTCATCCCGGAATTTTTGGTACCAGAGACTTGGTTAGTCGGTCCTTTTGGTGGTCTACCTTGTCTCGTGATGTCAGGGAGTTTGTGCAGTTCTGTGGGACTTGCTCTCGCTCCAAGCCTTGCTCTCGTTCTAGTGGTTTGTTGATGCCATTACCTGTGCCCAAGAGACCATGGACCCATATCTCTATGGATTTCATTTCCGACCTCCCTGTTTCTCAGAGAATGACCGTCATCTGGGTGATTTGCGATAGGTTTTCCAAGATGATACATCTTGTGCCATTACCTAAGTTGCCTTCCTCCTCTGAATTGGTGCCTTTGTTCCTTCAGCACGTGGTTCGTTTACACGGCATTCCTGAGAACATTGTGTCTGACAGAGGAGTCCAGTTTGTTTCCAGATTTTGGAGGACCTTTTGTTCTAAAATTGGTGTTCAATTGTCTTTCTCCTCGGCGTTTCATCCTCAGACCAATGGTCAAACTGAGAGAACAAACCAGACATTGGAGACTTATCTAAGATGCTTTGTGTCTGCTGATCAGGATGACTGGGTCTCTTTTTTGCCTTTGGCTGAGTTTGCTCTTAATAATAGGGCTAGCTCTGCCACTTTGATGTCTCCATTTTTCTGTAATTCTGGGTTTCACCCTCGATTTTCTTCAGGACAGACGGAGGCTTCTGTCTGTCCAGGTGTTGACTCTGTTGTGGAGCGTATGCTACAGATTTGGGACCAGGTAGTGGAGAGGTTGTCCCTCTCTCAGGAGAGGGCCCAGCGGTTTGCTAACCGGCATAGGACTGATGGTCCTCGGTTTAAAGTGGGGGACTTGGTCTGGTTGTCCTCAAGAAATATTCCTATGAGAGTGGCATCTCCTAAATTTAAGCCTAGGTTCATTGGACCTTATAAGAGCATGGAGATTCTTAATCCTGTTTCTTTTCGTTTGCTTCTTCCAGGGACATTTAAGATCCATAACGTGTTCCACAAGTCCTTGTTGAAGAGGTTTGTTGAGCCAGTGGTTCCTACTACTGAGCCTCCTGACCCTGTTTTGGTTGAGGGCAATCTGGAGTATGTGGTTGAGAAAATATTGAATTCTCGTTTTTCTAGACGGAAGCTCCAGTATTTGGTTAAATGGAGAGGTTATGGTCAGGAAGACAATTCTTGGGTGTTTGCTTCGGACATCCATGCTAGGAGACTCATCCGTGCGTATCATAGAACTCATCCTGACCGACCTGGTTGCTCAAATGAGGGTTCGGTGACCCCTCCTCAAGGGGGGGGTACTGTTGTGAATAGGCTGAAAATGAGTTTTGAGCAGAAGCTCCCTCTGGTGGTTACAAACGGTACTGGACTGTCCAGTGAAGATTGTGAGGATTGGGAATCAGGTGTTACTGACTGGTCTTATATAAGGAAGTCACCTTCCCATCAGGGTTGCTGGTAATCAATTGTTCTGGTCTCAATCCTTGATTCCTGTTTCCTTGGTAGCCTGCTGTGTCGTATCTGAATCTCCTGCTAACAGATAAGACATTTTTTTCTTTTTGTTTTTGTGCTTGATTTTTGCATTTTGTCCTGCACTTCTGTGGGGGCCTTCAGGGTCTCTCTGGGGGCTTTTGCCCTCTCAGTTCAGTTCAGCCACTGATGTTTGTACATTTGCTTTTTCCAGTTTTTTCAGTGGCTGCTGTTTTGTTTTTGGTTACACCAGAGAACTAATTTAGGTGGTAGAGGTCGTGTGATCTCAGGTGTTTTTGAAATTAGTAGAGTTGGTGCTTTTCAGGGTTTTTTGGGATTGCAGTAAGTGCCCTTCCTATCCTTTTCTATTTAGTAAGTTTGGGCCCCAACGTTTGCTCATACTATTTTCTATCTGTGTCAGTATTTCTTCTTGTCTAACCGCCATTACATGTTTGGGGGCTTTCTATGTTCTTTGGGGATCTGCTCCGGGGCAGAAAGCTTTCCTCTTTCTATCTTTAGGTGTAGTTAGTTTCTCAGGCTGTGACGAGGCGTCTAGGACCAACGTAGGAACGCTCCACGGCTGCCTCTAGTTGTGGTGGTTAGTCAGGGTACTGCAATCTCATAGTTTCCAACTGCTCTGGTGTATTTCCTTTTTGCCTGCTCTCCTCAGCTACCAAATCATAACAGGTGTCACTTGTGGGGGGTTTCCACTGTTTAGGTGCATCAGGGGCTCTCCAAACGCGATATGGCGTCCAATCTCAATTCCAGCCAATTTTAGTTTGAAAAAGTCAAAAGGCGCTCCTTCCCTTACGAGCTCTGCGATGTGCCCAAACAATGGTTTTCCCCCACATATGGGGTATTGGCGTACTCAGGAGAAATTGCACAACAACTTTATCTGTCCATTTTCTTCTTTTACCCTTGTGAAAATAAAAAAAAAGTTTGTAAACGATCATTTTTGTGGTTAAAAAGTTAAATATTAATTTTTTCCTTCCACATTGCTTCAGCTCCTGTGAAGCCCCTGAAGGGTTAATAAAATTCTTGAATGTGGTTTTAAGTACCTTGAGGGGTGCAGTTTTTAGAATGGTGTCACTTTTGGGTATTTTCTGCTTTATAGACCCTCAAAGTGACTTCAAATATGAGGTGGTCCCTAAAAAAAAAGGCGTTGTAAATTTTGTTGTAAAAATGAGAAATCGCTGGTCAACTTTTAACCCTTATAATTTCCTATCAAAAAAAAATTTTGGTTCCAAAATTGTGCTGATGTAAAGTAGACATGTGGGAAATGTTATTTCTTAACTATTTTGTGTGACATATTTCTCTGTTTTAAGGGAAAAAAAATTCAAAGTTTGAAAATTGCAAAATTTTCAAAATTTTCGCCATATTTGCGCTTTTTCCCAAAATAATCGCAAGTTATATCGAAGAAATTTTACCACTGACGTGAAGTACAATATGTCACGAGAAAACTATCTCAGAATCGCGAAGATCCGTTGAAGCGTTCTAGAGTTATAACCTCATAAAGAAACAGTGGTCAGAATTGTAAAAATTGGCCGGTCGTTAACGTGCAAACCACCCTTGGGGGTAAAGGGGTTAAAGATTTGAAAATTGCTTTGTACTTAGGCTGACTTAAAGAGAATCAATCAGCAGGATTTTTCTATGGAATCTGAGAGCAGCATTATGTAGGGGCAAAGACCCTGATTCTAGCAATGTATCACTTACTGGTGTGCTTAGTGCAGTTTTGATAAAATCTCTGTTTTCCCCATCTCCTATGACAGCACCTAGATCCGCTCTATCCCTGGACAGGAGGTCAAGAGCAAAAATAAAAAGGCTATTCAAACTTTCCTGTTCCAGTGGTTTCCTGTCCTGTGGACAGAGGAGCCTTGGGCACATGGCTGGAGCTGCTGTGGATCATGGAGCATTCTATAGCAATCTATAGCAAAAATCACAGTGCGTACAGTGGCCCAGTTGGGCACTGAAATGTTATCATTAGCATTGGCAAAGCTAGATTTCATGTCTATAGTACTCTGTCTCAAATTTGATGTTTAACCTACAACTTTAGTGAAGTCTACGGCCTCTTGGTTGGTGTCAGGACTACGCCATCAGTGTTGATGGTGGCCTAGTGATAGCCCTTGCGTTTAGCTGCTGCCTGGTATTAGCTGTATGGCCTGCAGCTTTGCGGTTAGCTTTATACCATGCAGTCTTGTGTTTAGCTGTGGCCTTGTGTTAGTTGTGGCCTTGTGTTAGCTGTGGCCTTGTGTTAGCTATCGGGCCTGTTGTTTCTGCCTCACAGCATGGCTTGATGGGGCCTTTGACCAGGTATAACTCTCGGTGATATACAGTACAAACCAAAAGTTTGGACACACCTACTCATTTAAAGATTTTTCTGTATTTTCATGACTATGAAAATTGTAAATTCACACTGAAGGCATCAAAACTATGAATTAACACATGTGGAATTATATACTTAACAAAAAGTGTGTAACAATTGAAATTATGTCTTATATTCTAGGTTCTTCAAAGTAGCCACCTTTTGCTTTGATGACTGCTTTGCACACTCTTGGCATTCTCTTGATGAACTTCAAGAGGTAGTCACCGGGAATGGTTTTCACTTCACTGTTGTGCCCTGTCTGGTTTAATAAGTGGGATTTCTGGACTTATAAATGGGGTTGGGACCATCAGTTGTGTTGTGCAGAAGTCTGGTTGATACACAGCTGATAATCCTACTGAACAGACTGTTAGAATTTGTATTATGGCAAGAAAAAAGCAGCTAAGAAAAACGAGTGGCCATCATTACTTTAAGAAATGAAGGTCAGTCAGTCCGAAAAATTGGGAAAACTTTGAAAGTATCCCCAAGTGCAGTTGCAAAAACCATCAAGCGCTACAAAGAAACTGGCTCACATGAGGACTGCTGTTATGATTTGGTAGCTGAGGAGAGCAGGCAAAAAAGGAAATACACCAGAGCAGTTGGAAACTATGAGATTGCAGTACCCTGACTAACCACCACAACTAGAGGCAGCCGTGGAGCGTTCCTACGTTGGTCCTAGACGCCTCGTCACAGCCTGAGAAACTAACTACACCTAAAGATAGAAAGAGGAAAGCTATCTGCCCCGGAGCAGATCCCCAAAGAACATAGAAAGCCCCAAACATGTAATGGCGGTTAGACAAGAAGAAATACTGACACAGACAGAAAATAGTATGAGCAAACGTTGGGGCCCAAACTTACTAAATAGAAAAGGATAGGAAGGGCACTTACTGCAATCCCAAAAAACCCTGAAAAGCACCAACTCTACTAATTTCAAAAACACCTGAGATCACACGACCTCTACCACCTAAATTAGTTCTCTGGTGTAACCAAAAACAAAACAGCAGCCACTGAAAAAACTGGAAAAAGCAAATGTACAAACATCAGTGGCTGAACTGAACTGAGAGGGCAAGAGCCCCCAGAAGGGACCCTGAAGGCCCCCACAGAAGTGCAGGACAAAATGCAAAAATCAAGCACAAAAACAAAAAGAAGAAAATGTCTTATCTGTTAGCAGGAGATTCAGACACGACACAGCAGGCTACCAAGGAAACAGGAATCAAGGATTGAGACCAGAACAATTGATCACCGACAACCCTGATGGGAAGGCAACTCCCTTATATAAGACCAGTCAGTAACACCTGATTCACAATCTTCACTGGACAGTCCAGTACCGTTTGTAACCACCAGAGGGAGCTTCTGCTCAGAACTCATTTCCAGCCTATTCACAACAGACTGCCCCAGGAAGGGTAGACCAAGAGTCACCTCTGCTTCTGAGGATAAGTTTATCTGAGTCACCAGCCTCAGAAATCGCAGGTTTACAGCAGCTCAAATTAGAGACCAGGTCAATGCCACACAGAGTTCTAGCAGCAGACACATCTCTACAACAACTGTTAAGAGGAGACTTTGTGCAGCAGGCCTTCATTGTAAAATAGCTGCTAGGAAACCACTGCTAAGGACAGGCAACAAGCAGAAGAGACTTGTTTGGGCTAAAGAACACAAGGAATGGACATTAGACCAGTGGAAATCTGTGCTTTGGTCTGATGAGTCCAAATTTGAGATCCTTGGTTCCAACCACCGTGTCTTTGTGCGACGCAGAAAAGGTGAACGGATGGACTCTACATGCCTGGTTCCCACCGTGAAGCATGGAGGAGGCGGTGTGATCGTGTGGGGGTGCTTTGCTGGTGACACTGTTGGGGGATTTATTCAAAATTGAAGGCATACTGAAGCAGCATGGCTACCACAGCCTCTTGCAGCGGCTTGCTATTCCATCCGGTTTGCGTTTAGTTGGACCATCATTTATTTTTCAACAGAACAATGACCCCAAACACACCTCCAGGCTGTGTAAGGGCTATTTGACCAAGAAGGAGAGTGATGGGATGCTAGCCTCCACAGTCACCAGACCTGAACCCAATCGAGATGGTTTGGGGTGAGCTGGACCGCAGAGTGAAGGCAAAAGGGCCAACAAGTGCTAAGCATCTCTGGGAACTCCTTCAAGATTGTTGGAAGACCATTTCCGGTGACTACCTCTTGAAGCTCGTCAAGAGAATGCCAAGAGTGTGCAAAGCAGTCATCGAAGCAAAAGGTGGCTACTTTGAAGAACCTAGAATATAAGACATATTTTCAGTTGTTTCACACTTTTTTGTTAAGTATATAATTCCACATGTGTTAATTCATAGTTTTGATGCCTTCAGTGTGGATGTACAATTTTCATAGTCCTGAAAATACAGAAAAATCTTTAAATGGAAGGTGTGTCCAAACTTTTGGTCTGTACTGTACATTAACTCTGGGCTATGGGCTTTGCCTGGTTAGCCAGTTGATTCATGGCTTGGTAGTTCTGGTTCTTCATTTCTGCCTCACAATGTATTGGCTTCTACCTTTTCTTTGCTGAGATTGGTTAAAGATGAGTTCCAGATGATATCAGAGATCTGTTGTAGTGAAGGGGAGGCCGGCCAAAATGCAGTCCTGCAAGAGGCTGCTAAGTCCAACAGATTCCCAGTCTATCCTTCCTAATTGACCTGTGCATATTGCACTAAATCAAATGTAAGGGTCCCGTCACACTCTTCAATGTCCCAGTGATCCCACCAACGATACAACGTGGATGGGATCGCTGGGACATCGTTAGCTGATCGCTGGTGAGCTGTCACATGGGCAGACTCAACAGCGATCAGGACCAGCGAACACGCTGGTATCCAATGTACATATTGAGTAACTAAGCACCGCGCGGCACCTAGTTACCCGATATGTACCCTAGATACCGGCTCCCAGCGCTCTACAGCAGAAGCTGGGAGCCGGTAACCAGGATACATATTGGGTAACTAGGCGCCACGCAGCGCTTAGTTACCCGATATGTACATTGGATACCAGCTCGCTGATCGTTGGTCTCCCGCTGTCACACGCAGCGATGCGCGCTGGCCAGCGGGGGACCAACGATGAAAAAATGGTCCAGGACATTCAATGACGATCAGCGATACCCAGCAGGGTTGCTGGTAGTCGCATGTCACACTAAGTGAGATCGCTGGCTAGGTCGCTGTTGCGTCACAAAATCGGTGACGCTTCAGCGATCTCGCTTAGTGTTACGGGGGCTTAACTCTCGTCAGCCCAGTCTTTTCTACTGTGTGGAGGCATAAAATGAACTGGTCACCATTTAATCTGGTAAACCATCTACTTCCTTCTAGTCAGAGTAATTTTTAAAGACATGGCTAGGCTAAACTGACTGAAATCATTGTACGGCCAGTTAATCCTCCTAGTTTGGAATCAGAAAATGGACTGGTCGGCTTTTAGGTTGATAAATATCTATGTCCCAGTTTTTTTCTCCTGGATGGAGATCTAGCATGGATATGGTTGTGCTGAAATGAATAACACAATAGCATAACCAGTTTACTCTCCTAGTTGGAGTCCTACAGTGGATTGATTAGCATTTTGGTTAGTAAACATCTAGTGTCAATATCCCAGTCTATTCTCTTAGTTGTTTGACTAACAGGGTTGTTCTATTACTGATGAAAAATATTCCAAGCTCAGTGAATCCTCCTAGTTCTAGTTGGAAGTGAGGCACATTAGAGTTTAGTTAGTGAAGCCATTATAAGCAGTCACTATTCCGGGTTTAAGTCATAAACCTGTTAAATTGGTCCAATTGATGCTCTTTTTGGAGTTTGAGGAATTGCAACTCCATAATAAGTATAAATTGATGAGTCAATGGATGGATTAAAGTATCTCCTTACATTGCAGACTCCTTACATAGTGGAGTATACACATCTTTACTGGTCAAAATTAATAACTTGAAATTGTGGTAAGACTGTCCTGATTGTTGGACAAGAACAAGATGACCATCAAAAATGGAACATTGTTGAAGATTTTGGGTTACTAATACCATTGGAGTAAGACCATGTGAGCTTCGACCAATGCTATATGAGGTCTCTATCTCTCTACCTGGGTCGCTTCTTGCGAAAGAGTAAACTAAGGGTAATGTTTTTTCTGTTTTTTTTTTTTTTAAAGGGGTAAAGAATGTGTGTATCCCCAAAATTCTTTTAGTTTCTTAGGAATAATATTTATCACTTGGGTTCTCGGTCTCTGTCGGCCCAAAGACTAATCTGTTTTGCATTTAGCCTTTTCAGGTAAACAGTCTTCATGATGTTGGACTGTACTATGTACTACCGGGGTAGTGAGACCCTGGAGAACATGATCAGGGCTGGTTTTAACAGTCCCCCATCATGTGATCGCTGTTATTCACCAAATAACAGTGATCACAAAAAAAAGTCCAATTTAAAATTAATTTCTCTCTCATCTGATATGATCTAACATATCAGAGAAGAGAGAAATGGGGTCCCCCAATATCTCTGCCATCCCCAACGCTTTCCTGCTCCATCCCCCGACCTTCTGCGTTATCTTCCTGAAAAAAAATGGAGGGCGCATACCCAGCAACAATAGAGGATTTTTCTTTTTTGTTCCTTTTGATCATTGTGATAGGGTCTATCACAGTGATCAAAAAAAAAATCAAATCTCCCTTTGTCACTCCCATTAGTTAAATAAAAATAATAAAAAAATATATTTTCTCCATTTTTTGCAGTTAGGGTTGGGGTTGTGATTAGTGTTCGGTTAGAGTTGGAGTTAGAATTGGGGGGGTTTCAAAAGTAAATAAATAAAAAATGATGACCATATGATGGGTGTCCAACAGCCGCGAAACATGCTGGGCAAGGAAATGAGTGTATCATTCAAGCACCCACAATATTTGGTGCATACTCGAGCACCCGATACAAACTGGAGTAGCGATCACTTGTGCTCAACACTAATGACGACATGTTCAATATAATGATTTAATGTTATCAAATTCTGTGCCATACCTGTGGGTTCAAAATGCTCACTCTATACCCCTGGACAAAATTTTTGAGGTGTGTGGTTTCCAAAATGGCATCACTTGTGGGGGGTTTGCACTGTTAAGGCACATCACGGGCTTTCCAAAAGCAACAAGTCATCCGCTCTCTATTCCAGCCAAGTTTGTGTTCAAAAAGTCAAATGGCGCTCCTTTCCTTCCGAGCCCTGCCGTGTTCCCAAACAGTGGATTTCCCTCACATATGGGGTATCTGCGTACTCAGGAGAAATTGCACAAACAAATTTTGTGGTCCATTTTTTCTTTTACCCTTGTGAAAATAAAAAAGTTTGGATATAGAGTAAATTTTTTGTGAAAAAAGTTAAATATGTTTTCTCTCCACAATGCTTCAGTTATCGTAAAGCAACTGAAGGGTTAATAAACTTCTTTAATGTGGTTTTCAGCACCTTCAGAGATGCAGTTTTTTAGAATTTTGTCACTTTTGTGTACTTCCTGTCATATAGGACCCTCAAAGTCAATTCAAATGTGATGTGGTCCTTAAAAAAATGGTTTTGTAAGTTTGTTGGAAACATGATAAATCGTTGGTCAACCTTTAACCCTTATAATTTCCAAATAATAACTAATGTTCCCAAAATTGTGCTGATGTAAAGTAGACATGTAGGAAATGTTATTTATTAACTATCACTCTGATTTAAGGACATAAAAATGAAAAGTTTGAATTTCAACATTTTCAAAATTTTTGCCAAATTTCCATTTTTTTTCATAAATGCAAATCATATTGAAGAAATTTTACCACTATCATGAAAAGTATAATAGATCATGAAAAACAGTCTCTGAATCAGTGGGATACCATTCTAAAGTTATTACCACATAAAGTGACACTTGTCAGAATTGTAAAATTTGGCTTGGTTATTCAGGTCAAAATTGGCTCTGTCACTCTTAAACTAGCATGAACGACAATATTGAAGTCTTTTGACTCTTGTTTCCCGATCTATTTGCACCAGCTGAGTAAGATTGATGGGCATAAAACAATCACTAATAGATCCATCTGTCCCCATACGGTATCATGTTATTAGCAGCACATCTGCAGTTTTCACCTGGCGATGTACTGCTGAGAAAAATGATTTTTGTTCCGGCAGAAACAATCCAAACACTCGATGATTAGGCAGCATTTTGCTCGTTTAGTAAAATAGTCCTCCAAATACTATAATGTGACCCATAGTACTCCAAATCGTATAATATATATCCCATTGTGCTCCATACAGTATAATGTACTCCCAATAGTCCTCCATATAGTTTAATGCAGCCCCAAAGGGGTATAATGCCAGCTTGGTGTGCAATTAAGTGACATCATCAAGCCTGCTGCATCAGAAGCGGAGGGGAGATGATGGGAGAGGAAGCGTCACGTGACGATCTCTCCTCCATCATTGCTTTCAACTGTATCAGCATCTATGATGCCGATAAAGTTGAATGCATGATGCGGTGGGAGGATGCTGGCTCTGGGCTCTCCTGACTCACGGGCCCCATAGCAGCTGTGTGGTTTACTGCTACTAGTGGCACGCGACTGGCTGGGGCCCCTGGGATAGCTGAACTTCCTGGCACAGGGCACCTAGCAGTGATAATCTCCTGATGATAAAACACTGTTTTGAAAGTACAACACACAACCCACTATGTGACACATCCCTGAAATTAGATTCTCTTCTCCCACATTATGCTCCACTCAGATTAGAAAAAAACTGCAGATTCCCACTAATAGTAGTATAAGGCCATTCGCTGGTCAGTACATTGCAGCCACTATATTATATACGAGCACTACCATAGTCTTTTATATTAAATTACATTAAACAGAGGTAATCATATCCTCTTCGTTGGAATATGTGTTTGACTGCCGGCTGTATTGAGAAGTAATGTCTGTGCTTTAAAATAAAGCTGAATGCTGCCACATTGTGGCAAAAACATCAACACTGAATACAAAAGAAAATTTTACCTATTGCAGAATTTACTTACATATACTATTCAATTTTCACTTGAATCGGGCAGATTAGTATGTTATCTAGTTTTGATTTGTGAAATTATTCAGTTTTGATAAAGCCTGATGTTTTCACAGCACATGTTATTATTTTTATACTTGCAGATCTTACATATTCAGTTCTGTACACATGAAATATTTATTTGCAAAAATTGCTATGAAAAAGGGGAAAGGGTTTTAAATTTTTGCGAAATGGGATTGGCCAATATATGGGGGCCCAAATTTCCCAATAAAGGCATCCTTTTAAATTTGGGGCCCCCTGTCCTGATATGCCCACCTCTCCTGGGAAAAAAAACCTACAATTTATCAGGGTGGATAAAAATCATGTTTTTTTTAAAAAAAATAAAAAAAAATCGGATTTTTTTGATTTAAAATTGGTTTTTTTTAACAAGTTGTACACAAAACAAAACCCTTTTTCTTTTTGCAAACAAATTATTTTAACCCCAAAAAAAAAATTTAAAAAAAAATTGATGATTATAAACCCCAAAATTTTTTTTTGCACTATTAAACAATCAGAATTTTTAACCCACAGAAACAAACAATTTTTTTCCCAATGTGTTTGCAAATGGACACTAATTTTGACCAGTTTTAATAAAAAGGTTTTTCCCAAACATTCAGCCCAAAGGGATTCCATCTAACATCTTGTGGGGAACCAACTTCAGTCCCCCCCATTTCCCTTTTTGGGTTTCAAGGCAAAATGTTAAATTTCGGAAATATTTTAAAAATTTCTACAACATGTTCCTTGAAAAACCCCGAAATTTTGCAGGTCTTTTTTCCAAAAGATGGGAACAAATGGGCAAACAACCCTAAGGGAAAGACATTTGTGTCATCCTCATGTGCCAAATTCCGCTCGCATTTTTTTCCCCAATTTCTTGCGTTTTCAAAACTAAAACCCCCCTTTACATTAAAAAAAATTTTTTGGGTTTAAATTATTCTTACAATTTAATAAATATTAAAAAGTTGTGGGGGGAAATTTAAAAATGGGGTCGAAAATTTTTGAAGGTAAATTTTCCAAAATTTCTTTTTACAAATTTCCCAAA
>JARQOD010000001.1:437674292-437744440 GCA_033576555.1 Oophaga sylvatica | reverse complement strand
GGTTTGCAGTAAGTACCCTTCCTATCCTTTTCTATTTAGTTAGTTTGGGCTCCAGCGTTTGCTCATACTATTTTCTTTCTGTGTCAGTATTTCTTCTTGTCTAACCGCCATTACTTGTTTGGGGCTTTCTATTATCTTTGGGGTTCTGCTCTGGGGCAGATAGCTTTCCTATTTCTATCTTTAGGTGTAGTTAGTTTCTCAGGCTGTGACGAGGCGTCTAGGACCAACGTAGGAACGCTCCACGGCTGCCTCTAGTTGTGGTGGTTAGTCAGGGTACTGCAATCTCATAGATTCCAACTGCTCTGGTGTATTGCCTTTTTTACCTGCACTCCTCAGCTACCGAAACATAACAGTATCACCGGCCTAAAAATTGAAAATTGTATGGTACTCACAGAAGGGAAAAAATATTGTGAAAGAAAAAAGGTTAGAAAAAAGGGCGAGAGGCTAGCACTCAACAAGATGGGTGGTGCAGGTGAACGAGATCAAAGATCTCCAAAATCAAATACTGTCAAATAACACCGCACTCAGGATTATGCTTCAAAGTGAAAAAAATTTTTTTATTGTTCAATGTCCTAATGTGAAAAACGACAAGCAATATTAACGTTTCGGCCACAGCCTGGCCTTGATCACAATGTCGCTGAAACAAATGAAATGGAAGTGTAAATTATATATAAAAAAGACAATGAATATTATACAATATGTACAAGGTCACGAAGTATATACAGTGTTCAATTCTTTAATCAAAAATCCGTATATGTATGCCAAGAGTATTATGGACATTATGTCGGACTGGAGAATAAGGAGAAAGTCGCTATATACGGTATATATATATATATAATGAGATGGGACTGATGTGGAACATACCAGTATAGAGATGCTTTGGAGCGTATGGTTAACAAGGATCCCTTATAGAGAATTGATGCAGGGCATAAGAAATAAACCTGCATGAAGACAATTAAATGGTATTAAGTGCTAAATGCTGTACATAATTTATATAGGAGATACACAAAGGAATAGGGTTACACCAGTATTTACCCGGTACTTATGTTCACTTGGATACAGCAATTTTTTATATAGGGTATGTATAGGGTGATATTCTATGGGAAGAAAAATAAAATAAAATGAAAAATGAATATGAACAAAGGCTGGGTATGGAGTATATATGGTAAAGATATATTTATATTTACCCCACTTGCAGAGTCATGTGATATTGAGAATACAGTATATATACACACCAGATATAGGTTAGCTGTATTAGGGAGGGTATTGTAATGCTGTGAACAAAGAAAGAGAAAACCATGGAGGTATCATGGGAAATAGTAACAAAATATATGTGGTTAACAAAATAGAGTATAGTTACCCCATAGATTGTGGGGTTCTGGGATGCAGAGTATTGATATGGTAGGATATCCGTGTGCTGTGGGGAGAGATCGGTATTCAGAGTCATATATATCGCTTTTATGCGTGGTAGTACTTATCTTAATCCAGAAGCGCTCACATCCGTTGGTGATATAGTGGTCTTCCCTGTCAGGGTTGGAGGCGTTGGTGGTGAAGTGGATCGCTGGCACATACCGTGCCTTAGCTGGGAAAGCTGCTCAGAGGAGTGTGGGCGTGGATTTTTAAGGGCTGGGCGGTCACATGTCCGGAAGTGACATATGACGCCAGCGTATGCGCAGTGTCTTAGGGGAGACGGAGCGGTCAGCGCTGTGTTGGTGTGTTGCCATAGCAATGACTGGGAGGCGCTGAGCAAGCACAGGACGTTCTAAAAAACAGCAAAATGTCAGATGGAGAGAGCGATAAGCACTCTAAGTTCTAACAAAAGGTGTAGGTGTTCATATTAATAAAAATAAAAAGGTAATAGGTTATGTTAATTGGTGGTTGCTATAGTGATGGTGGGAGGAGCAATCCCACAGGTATAAGCGCTATGGCGATATTCTTGAGGACCTATAATGGTGTGGTGGGCAAGATTTATATACTGCAGGTCATGGTAATGTGCAGAGATGGAAGTCATGTATAATAACATAGTAATATAATGCAGATCAATAAATCCATGAGCGATAAAAGCAATTCAAATGCAATATGGGTAGAAAATAAATCATAAAACAATAACAAACGGTAAATCATAAAAAATAGGGGTAAATATAACTGTAGATAATTAATCATGGATAAACATAAATGAAGTAGGAGTCCAAACAAAATCAGGAATAATGAATAAATGAAAATAAATAAGAAGGAGGAGGGGGGGGAAGGAAAATCAAGTCTTACCATCTCAGATATATAGGTGAGGCCAATAATATATAGATAGGAATTTAGGGATTGATCTGAGGAAAAAAGATTACATTAGCCAATCCATCTCTCTATTTAATCCCTTGGGGTACAGTGTATTGAGGGTATAGATCCAGTAGCTCTCACGCCTTTTTAATATTTGGATATGGTTCCCACCCCTTCTTGGTCTGGGGACACGTTCGATGATCTGAAATCTAAGTTGGGCTACATTGTGGTTGGCTTCTTTGAAATGCGCTGGTACTGGTAGCCAGGTTTTACCGCATCTTATGGTAGACTTGTGGCTTGAAATTCGATCACGAACGGCTTGAGTCGTTTCGCCAACATACAATAAGCCGCAAGGGCATTTGATAATGTACACCACGAAATTAGATGCGCATGTATAGTAGTCCCTAATAGGGTAAGTTTTACCAGTATGGGGGTGTGTGAACTCATTCCCTTTAATGACATTGGAACAACACATGCAGTTGAGACACGGGAAGGTACCTGTCCTCCTTTGTCCTGTTAGAGTAGTATTGAATGATTGTCTATTGGAACCCAAATCCGCTCTGACTACCTGATCTCTAATGTTTTTTGCTCTTCTAGTGCACATCAATGGGGGATCTTTGAAAATCTGTATCCTAGGGTATGCCCTGGTGAGAAGGGGCCAATGTTTCCTAATGAGATTGTGAACCCTCTTCATTGAGGGATGATGGCTATGTACGAATGGTAATCGTGGAGTTTTTTGAGGGTTGATGGAGATCGAATCCGCTTCATTGAGTGCTTTTGGGATTCATCATTAAGGAGTTGCGGAGGGTAGTCACGTGCTAAAAATTTATTAGCCATTTCTTGAATTCTGGTTTCTCTAAGTGTGGGATCAGAGACAATCCTAGTAACTCTTTTGAACTGTGACCTAGGTAAGCTTTTTTTAATGGGGACCGGGTGACAGCTGTTGTATAGCAGTAAGCTGTTACAATCGGTGGGTTTCCTAAAAATATCGGTACTGAGTGTACCTCCAGTGTTTTTGAATACCCTAGTGTCGAGGAATGTAACTTCCTCGGTATGATGACACATGGAAAATGTCAATCCCGGTCTGATGTTGTTTATAGTCTCATAGAAGTCAAGGAGACTGGAGTACCGGGTAAATACTGGTATAACCCTATTCCTTTGTGTATCTCCTATATAAATTATGTACAGCATTTAGCACTTAATACCATTTAATTGTCTTCATGCAGGTTTATTTCTTATGCCCTGCATCAATTCTCTATAAGGGATCCTTGTTAACCATACGCTCCAAAGCATCTCTATACTGGTATGTTCCACATCAGTCCCATCTCATTATATATATATATATATACCGTATATAGCGACTTTCTCCTTATTCTCCAGTCCGACATAATGTCCATAATACTCTTGGCATACATATACGGATTTTTGATTAAAGAATTGAACACTGTATATACTTCGTGACCTTGTACATATTGTATAATATTCATTGTCTTTTTTATATATAATTTACACTTCCATTTCATTTGTTTCAGCGACATTGTGATCAAGGCCAGGCTGTGGCCGAAACGTTAATATTGCTTGTCGTTTTTCACATTAGGACATTGAACAATAAAAAATTTTTTTTCACTTTGAAGCATAATCCTGAGTGCGGTGTATTTGACAGTATTTGATTTTGGAGATCTTTGATCTCGTTCACCTGCACCACCCATCTTGTTGAGTGCTAGCCTCTCGCCCTTTCTACTGATATTTTTTTTGGCTTTGAGCACCTTCTTCATGTCAACAGAAACATATGCCTACGACGATGCCACGGGTTCAACCATTCTATCCAGGATAAAGACTAAGACTGATTTTCTACACATTCCAAGTAAGGACATTAAAACCCGTGACTGGGAAAAAGAGAGAAAGAAGCTGATATCGTATGACCTTCACTGTGCCACTTTGGGGGAATATTACAGACAAGGTAAAATTCCACGTGGCCTACGTTGCCATCTACGCCCAACACTGTTTGCCGACAACGAAAAATACTGTGCCACATTTCAAAATATTTTGAACAAATGTTCCTTAGACATTATACTACTGACTGTTGAGTACCTTCAGGAGGCCATCAAAGAAACTGAGGCAAAAATCATCACCATAGAGGACCAACTTACTGCCACATTGAATAATACAGAACTTACTACGTTAAAAAATAAAGTGGACTCTATTTTGTCTACTCACCAAAAAACCCTTGAGGAAAGAAAGCGTGTCAAATTCCAAAGAGATACCGAAGACTATCTTACCAACCGAGTCTATAGATGGGAGGATCCAATACCACGGAGACAGCGCACACGACGTTGACCGCAAGGAGGGTATTACCCCTCAGGGGGCTCCTCACCTGCAGGGGATCCTCTCCTGGCTCTGGCAGCGAAACTGGCGGCACCCAGAATACAAGAGTGCCTTTTTTAGGATCAAACGCACGCCCACTCGGAGGTCCCGAAAGAAGGGACACAGACCGCCGAATGATCCTCAGGTCACAGGTAGGAGTCCAAACATAGTTATTAATATTTCTGACTATTCCCTTTCCCCCTGGAATTAAAGGTACTTAATATGGGCTTATCCTTCTGTCCTACACCACGATGGGATCCTTTTCAACTTGAAAAGGATCTCCATCGCTTCTACCGTAATATAAGACTCAAGGTACATTTTGAAGGTAACCCTTTACCAAACACTAACATGGCTGGCACTATACATCACCAAGTCGGTGAATCTAGTATCTCCATTGATTCTCTGGGTTTGAGAAACCCCAGTAACTTCATGCCACCAACCTCATACCATGCAGTTGAGACCTTTATTGACCTGCTTGACAGGGATATTAGAAGTACCATCCATGACCAACAGATAGGCTTCTTACCGGTCCGCCATAACTTAAATTCGTGTGAACAACAAGCAATTAACTCACTAAAGGACAATAAAAATATTGTCATAAAACCAGCGGACAAGGGTGGGGCTATCGTGGTCATGAACAGGGGACAATATATCACTGAAGTCATGAGACAACTCTCAGATACAACCACATACAAAAAGGTTCAGAACGACCCCACAAACACCATACGCAACAAGATTAACAATATCCTAGATAAATACTATAACCAAAATACCATTGACAATAAGACCAGGACGTTTCTGCTTAATCATCATCCCGTCACACCAGTCCTATATATTCTACCAAAAATACATAAGGACCTACACAATCCTCCTGGTCGCCCCATAGTAGCATCAACCGACTCCATACTAAACCCGCTATCCATCTTTCTCGAGAAATTACTCACACCGTATGTTCATCTCACAAAATCATTCGTACTAGATACAGGGGATTTCCTCAATAAATTGAGAAACATATCCAATATCCCATCAGACAGTATCCTATGTACTATGGACGTCAATAGCTTATACACCTCCATTGTCCATGAGGAGGGGATTAGAGCAGTTTCCATGACCCTACTAGAAGCCAATAAAGACACAGATATTAAGGATTTGTGTTTGGATCTACTCAACCTCGTTTTACACGAGAACTTTTTCATGTTTGGTGATGACTTCTATGTGCAGACGTGCGGGACCGCCATGGGGTCCAATGTGGCCCCGGCATATGCAAACCTTTACATGGATCGTTTTGAACGTGAATACATATACCCCCACCCTAGTTTCATACAGCATGCCATACTATGGGTGAGGTATATTGATGATATATTTTGTATCTGGCACGGTGACAACTCCAGTCTCCTTGACTTCTATGAGACTATAAACAACATCAGACCGGGATTGACATTTTCCATGTGTCAGCATACCGAGGAAGTTACATTCCTCGACACTAGGGTATTCAAAAACACTGGAGGTACACTCAGTACCGATATTTTTAGGAAACCCACCGATTGTAACAGCTTACTGCTATACAACAGCTGTCACCCGGTCCCCATTAAAAAAAGCTTACCTAGGTCACAGTTCAAAAGAGTTACTAGGATTGTCTCTGATCCCACACTTAGAGAAACCAGAATTCAAGAAATGGCTAATAAATTTTTAGCACGTGACTACCCTCCGCAACTCCTTAATGATGAATCCCAAAAAGCACTCAATGAAGCGGATTCGATCTCCATCAACCCTCAAAAAACTCCACGATTACCATTCGTACATAGCCATCATCCCTCAATGAAGAGGGTTCACAATCTCATTAGGAAAAATTGGCCCCTTCTCACTAGGGCATACCCTAGGATACAGATTTTCAAAGATCCCCCATTGATGTGCACTAGAAGAGCAAAAAACATTAGAGATCAGGTAGTCAGAGCGGATTTGGGTTCCAATAGACAATCATTCAATACTACTCTAACAGGACAAAGGAGGACAGGTACCTTCCTGTGTCTCAACTGCATGTGTTGTTCCAATGTCATTAAAGGGAATGAGTTCACACACCCCCATACTGGTAAAACTTACCCTATTAGGGACTACTATACATGCGCATCTAATTTTGTGGTGTACATTATCAAATGCCCTTGCGGCTTATTGTATGTTGGCGAAACGACTCAAGCCGTTCGTGATCGAATTTCAAGCCACAAGTCTACCATAAGATGCGGTAAAACCTGGCTACCAGTACCAGCGCATTTCAAAGAAGCCAACCACAATGTAGCCCAACTTAGATTTCAGATCATCGAACGTGTCCCCAGACCAAGAAGGGGTGGGAACCATATCCAAATATTAAAAAGGCGTGAGAGCTACTGGATCTATACCCTCAATACACTGTACCCCAAGGGATTAAATAGAGAGATGGATTGGCTAATGTAATCTTTTTTCCTCAGATCAATCCCTAAATTCCTATCTATATATTATTGGCCTCACCTATATATCTGAGATGGTAAGACTTTGATTTTCCTTCCCCCCCCCCTCCTTCCTTATTTATTTATTTATTCATTTATTCATTATTCCTGATTTTGTTTGGACTCCTACTTCATTTATGTTTATCCATGATTATTTATCTACAGTTATATTTACCCCTATTTTTTATGATTTACCGTTTGTTATTGTTTTATGATTTATTTTCTACCCATATTGCATTTGAATTGCTTTTATCGCTCATGGATTTATTGATCTGCATTATATTACTATGTTATTATACATGACTTCCATCTCTGCACATTACCATGACCTGCAGTATATAAATCTTGCCCACCACACCATTATAGGTCCTCAAGAATATCGCCATAGCGCTTATACCTGTGGGATTGCTCCTCCCACCATCACTATAGCAACCACCAATTAACATAACCTATTACCTTTTTATTTTTATTAATATGAACACCTACACCTTTTGTTAGAACTTAGAGTGCTTATCGCTCTCTCCATCTGACATTTTGCTGTTTTTAGAACGTCCTGTGCTTGCTCAGCGCCTCCCAGTCATTGCTATGGCAACACACCATACACAGCGCTGACCGCTCCGTCTCCCCTAAGACACTGCGCATACGCTGGCGTCATATGTCACTTCCGGACATGTGACCGCCCAGCCCCTTAAAAATCCACGCCCACACTCCTCTGAGCAGCGTTTCCCAGCTAAGGCACGGTATGTGCCAGCGATCCACTTCACCACCAACGCCTCCAACCCTGACAGGGAAGACCACTATATCACCAACGGATGTGAGCGCTTCTGGATTAAGATAAGTACTACCACGCATAAAAGCGATATATATGACTCTGAATACCGATCTCTCCCCACAGCACACGGATATCCTACCATATCAATACTCTGCATCCCAGAACCCCACAATCTATGGGGTAACTATACTCTATTTTGTTAACCACATATATTTTGTTACTATTTCCCATGATACCTCCATGGTTTTCTCTTTCTTTGTTCACAGCATTACAATACCCTCCCTAATACAGCTAACCTATATCTGGTGTGTATATATACTGTATTCTCAATATCACATGACTCTGCAAGTGGGGTAAATATAAATATATCTTTACCATATATACTCCATACCCAGCCTTTGTTCATATTCATTTTTCATTTTATTTTATTTTTCTTCCCATAGAATATCACCCTATACATACCCTATATAAAAAATTGCTGTATCCAAGTGAACATAAGTACCGGGTAAATACTGGTGTAACCCTATTCCTTTGTGTATCTCCTATATAAATTATGTACAGCATTTAGCACTTAATACCATTTAATTGTCTTCATGCAGGTTTATTTCTTATGCCCTGCATCAATTCTCTATAAGGGATCCTTGTTAACCATACGCTCCAAAGCATCTCTATACTGGTATGTTCCACATCAGTCCCATCTCATTATATATATATATATACCGTATATAGCGACTTTCTCCTTATTCTCCAGTCCGACATAATGTCCATAATACTCTTGGCATACATATACGGATTTTTGATTAAAGAATTGAACACTGTATATACTTCGTGACCTTGTACATATTGTATAATATTCATTGTCTTTTTTATATATAATTTACACTTCCATTTCATTTGTTTCAGCGACATTGTGATCAAGGCCAGGCTGTGGCCGAAACGTTAATATTGCTTGTCGTTTTTCACATTAGGACATTGAACAATAAAAAAAATTTTTTCACTTTGAAGCATAATCCTGAGTGCGGTGTTATTTGACAGTATTTAAAGAAAAAAGGTTGTCAGAGTTGTCAGAGATATTTTTCTGTTTGTTGCATTTTTTTTTTCCCTCTGTATCTCTGGGTGCTGAGGAGGATCTTTTCTCTCAATGGAGTTTGCACAGTTGTCTGGCCGTGTGGATCAGCTTGCCACTGAGGTTCAGAGTATTGCTGCATATCTTACTAGGTTGCCTGTTGTGGAACCTAGGATCCCCATGCCAGATTTGTTTTTGGGGGATCGAGCTAAGTTTCAGAATTTCAAAAATAATTGTAAATTGTTTTTTGCCTTAAAATCTAAGTCCTCAGGGAACGCAGCGCAGCAGGTTCAAATTATCATCTCTCTCCTGCGCGGCGATCCTCAGGATTGGGCTTTTTCCCTGACACCTGGGGATCCTGTTTTGAGTGATGTTGATGCATTTTTTCAGGCTTTGGGGTTATTGTACGATGAGCCTAATGTCACTGATCAAGCTGAAAAAGCCTTGTTGGCATTAAATCAGGGGCCTTATGACGCTGAGTTATACTGTCAGAGATTCCGTAGGTGGGCAGTCCTGACCAAATGGAATGACGACGCTTTGGCAGCCCTTTTCCGGAAGGGTCTGTCAGATAATGTAAAGGATGTTATGGTGGGATTCCCTGTCCCCTCTGGTCTCAATGATTCTATGTCATTAGCGATTCAAATTGACAGACGTTTGCGTGAGCGGAGAAGTATGCGTGGAATGGTGTTGCCTTGTGAACCAGCTTCTGAACCCATGCAGTGTGATAGAGTGGTGTCTGGGGCACAGCGTCATGAGTTTCGAAAGCGCAATGGGTTATGTTTCTACTGTGGTGATGCCTCTCATGCTATTTCAGTCTGCCCTAAGCGAGGAAGACGTTTTGCACGCTCAGTTGTCTTGGGTAGTGTTCAGACTAAGTTTTTATTAACTGTCACTCTGATATGCTCTCTGTCCTCATTTTCTGCTCAGGCTTTCGTTGATTCTGGAGCAGCTATTAACCTGATGGATTATGATTTTGCTAAACGTTGTGGGTTTCCCTTGATACCCCTACAGAAGTCTATTCCCTACTGGGGATCGATTCTACCCCTTTGGCTGAGAATAAACCTCAGTTCTCTACTCAGGTGATAATGAGGGTTGAACCTGATCACCAGGAGTGCTGAAAATTTTTGGTTCTGTATAATCTGCATGACATTATCGTGCTGGGTTTCCCTTGGTTACAGTCTCATAATCCTGTTTAGGATTGGAAATCTGTGTCTGTAACCAGTTGGGGCTGCCAATGTGTTAATACCAACACTCCTGTTTTTTCTGCCTCCCCCTCAGGCTCAGGATGTTCCTGACTTTTTGATTGATTTTTCTGATGTGTTTAGCGAAAGTAAATCTGCATCCTTGCCTCCCCATAGGAGCTATGACTGCGCTATTGAATTAGTGCCGGGTAGTAAATTCCCTAAAGGTCGCCTTTTTAACTTGTCTGTACCTGAACATGACACTATGCGGTCTTATATCAAGGAATCATTGGAGAAGGGTCATATCAGACCATCCTCTTCACCCTTAGGTGCCGGTTTTTTCTTTGTGGCCAAAAAAGATGGTTCATTAAGGCCGTGTATTGATTATCGTCTCTTGAACAATATTACTGTGAAATATCAATACCCGTTACCCTTGATTTCTGACCTGTTTTCCAGGGTGAAAAACGCTACTTGGTTTACCAAGCTTGACCTCAGGGGGGCGTATAACCTTATTCGCATTAAGCACGGGGATGAATGGAAGACGGCATTCAATACCCCTGAAGGGCATTTTGAGTACCTAGTGATGCCCTTTGGGCTCACTAATGCTCCTTCCGTCTTCCAGTCCTTCATGAATGACATTTTCAGGGATTTTGTGGACAAATTTCTGATTGTTTATTTGGATGATATCTTGATTTTTTCTAATGACTGGGACTCTCATGTGAAACATGTTCGAACTGTATTCCAGATTTTGAGAGAGAATGCTCTGTATGTGAAGGGATCAAAGTGTCTTTTTGGCGTACAGAGGATCTCATTTCTGGGATTCATTTTGTCCCCATCTGTTATTGAAATGGACCCGGTCAAGGTTCAGGCCATCTGTGATTGGGTCCAACCTACTTCATTAAAGGCTCTTCAGAGATTTTTGGGTTTTGCCAATTTTTATCGTAAATTTATTGGTAATTTCTCGGTTATTGTTAAACCATTAACTGATTTGATCAGAAAGGGTTCTGATGTGGTGAATTGGCCTCCTGAGGCAGTCTCTGCGTTTCAGGTATTTAAGCAGAGATTCACTTCTGCTCCTGTTCTACGGCAGCCTGATGTTTCTCTGCCATTTCAGGTGGAGGTTGATGCCTCTGAAATTGGGGCAGGTGCCGTTTTGTCCCAAAAAGATCCAGAGACCTCTAAAAGTAACCCTTGTGCCTTTTTCTCTCGAAAATTTTCTCCTACTGAACGTAATTATGACGTGGGTAATCGGGAGTTATTGGCCATGAAGTGGGCTTTTGAAGAGTGGAGACATTGGCTGGAGGGAGCCAAACATCAGGTGGTGGTCCTTACGGACCATAAGAATCTGGTCTATCTGGAATCTGCCAAGCGACTCAATCCTAGACAGGCCAGGTGGGCCTTGTTTTTCACACGTTTTAATTTTGTGGTTTCCTTTCTTCCTGGCACTAAGAATGTTAAGGCGGATGCCCTCTCGAGGAGTTTCCTTGCGGACTCTCCTGAGTTATCTGATCCTTCTGTTATTTTGAAAGAGGGTGTAGTTCTTTCCGCCATCTCGCCCAATTTGAGACTTGCTCTGGAGGGGTGTCAGGAGGATAGGCCCGAGTGCTGCCCTGTTGGAAAATTGTTTGTCCCGGACCAGTGGAAAAAGAGTGTGATGTCTGAGGTTCATTGTTCCGCATTGGCTGGGCATCCCGGAATTTTTGGTACCAGAGACTTGGTTAGTCGGTCCTTTTGGTGGCCTACCTTGTCTCGTGATGTCAGGGAATTTGTGCAGTCCTGCGGGACTTGCTCTCGCTCCAAGCCTTGCTCTCGCTCTAGTGGTTTGTTGATGCCATTGCCTGTGCCCAAGAGACCATGGACCCATATCTCTATGGATTTCATTTCCGACCTTCCTGTTTCTCAGAGAATGACCACCATCTGGGTAATTTGTGATAGGTTTTCCAAAATGATACATCTTGTGCCATTACCTAAGTTGCCTTCCTCCTCTGAATTGGTGCCGTTGTTCCTTCAGCACGTGGTTCGTTTACACGGCATTCCTGAGAACATTGTGTCTGACAGAGGAGTCCAGTTTGTTTCCAGATTTTGGAGGACTTTTTGTTCTAAACTGGGTGTTCAATTGTCTTTCTCCTCGGCATTTCATCCTCAGACCAATGGTCAAACTGAGAGAACAAACCAGACATTGGAGACTTATCTTAGATGCTTTGTGTCTGCTGATCAGGATGACTGGGTCTCTTTTTTACCTTTGGCTGAGTTTGCTCTTAATAATAGGGCTAGCTCTGCCACTTTGATGTCTCCGTTTTTCTGTAATTCTGGGTTTCACCCTCGATTTTCTTCAGGACAGACGGAGGCTTCTGTCTGTCCAGGTGTTGACTCTGTTGTGGAGCGTATGCAACAGATTTGGGACCAGGTAGTGGAGAGGTTGTCCCTCTCTCAGGAGAAGGCCCAGCGGTTTGCTAACCGGCATAGGACTGATGGTCCTCGGTTTAAAGTGGGGGACTTGGTCTGGTTGTCCTCAAAGAATATTCCTATGAGAGTAGCATCTCCTAAATTTAAGCCTAGGTTCATTGGACCTTATAAGATCATTGAGATTCTTAATCCTGTTTCTTTTCGTTTGCTTCTTCCAGGGACATTTAAGATCCATAACGTGTTCCACAAGTCCTTGTTGAAGAGGTTTGTTGAGCCAGTGGTTCCTGCTGCTGTGCCTCCTGACCCTGTTTTGGTTGAGGGCAATCTGGAGTATGTGGTTGAGAAAATATTAGATTCTCGTTTTTCTAGACGGAAACTCCAGTATTTGGTTAAGTGGAGAGGTTATGGTCAGGAAGACAATTCTTGGGTGTTTGCTTCGGACATCCATGCTAGGAGACTCATCCGTGCGTATCATAGAACTCATCCTGACCGACCTGGTTGCTCAAATGAGGGTTCGGTGACCCCTCCTCAAGGGGGGGGGTACTGTTGTGAATGGGTTTGAGATGAGTTCTGAGCAGAGACTCCTTCTGGTGGTTACAAGCGGTACTGGTCTGTTCAGTGAAGATTGTGAGGACTGGGAATCAGGTGTTACTGACTGGTCTTATATAAGGGAGTCACCTTCCCATCAGGGTTGCCGGTGATCAATTGTTCTGGTCTGGATCCTTCATTCCTGTTTCCCTTGTGGCCTGCTGTGCAGGGTGGATAAAAATCATGATTTTTTTTTAAAAAAAATCAAAAAAATTTGATTTTTTTGATTTAAATCGGATTTTTTTATTTAAATCGTTTTTTTGATTTAAATAGGATTTTTTAATCAAGTTGTACACAAGCAAAACTTTGTCTTTTTGCAAATCAAATTATTTTACAGAAATAAAAATATTAAAACAGTTGATGATTATGAAACCTAATAATTTTTATTTGCACTATTAAACAATCAGAATTGAACTACAGAGAGTAAGTACTTTTTAACAATAGCCTATCTCTAACGTTTGAAGTAAGCAAACATCTTCAGTGAATACATCAGTCCTTTAAGCCTACTGTTTATTTAGGACTTTTAATAGGAAAACTAGTTGTCCTGCTTTAGCAGTTCCTAAGCGGTTTCGGACTGTTGTGTGCACAAAACCAAATGAAGAAAACAATCTCTCTACTCCTGCCGATGAAGCCGATGCAGTCAGTAGCTGAGTAGCTACATTTATTATCTTCGCTGGAAGAACAAGTGATTGCGACTTCCACCAGTCCAGTGGTTTTAGTTCATTAACGACGTTATCTGCTAACATGTATTTTTGAAATGGTGCAGATTCACACTTCAATTTCAGCACAGTTGCCACAATGTCATGGTTAGTATTGGCGAGCCACTCCATTGCAGAGTTGATTTCCGCCTCAGATAGTTTTTTCCCTCTGTAGATGGGATGCAAGATATTGGCTAAATAGTGTTCTTCTTTTAATGCTTGGTCCTTGCGGTGGTGTATTGCAACCTTTACATTGTTTGAGAGGTTCTAGCGAACCTTCTAAATCTTTCCAAACTTCTGTGGCATCAGCTATGGTTGCAGTATCTTTCTGCATTTTATCCAACGCAATAGATATTGGCTTTAACCTTTCTAAAAGGTCCTCGGCATTTCTCTTCACACCAAGATTTAATACTTTGCTTCGTATATTAGCATCAATTTTATCCCGATGTGTTTCGCAAATGGACACTAATTTTGACCAGTTGTTAATAAACAGTTCCAAGCATTCAGCCAAGGTATTCCATCTAACATCTTGTGGTAGAACCAACTTCAGTCCTCCCATTTCCTTGTAGGTTTCATGTGCAAAATGATTATTGCGGAAATATTTAACAATTTCTACAACATGTTCCTTGACACCCGAAATATGCAGGTCTTTTGCCAAAAGATGCAACAAATGGGCAGAACAACCGTATGTAATGACATTTGTGTCATCCTCATGTGCCAGTTCCGCTCGCATTTTTGCCACATTGCTTGCGTTATCAGTAACTAAGCTCCTTACTTTACATCCAAACTGTTCTTGGCATTGGTGAATTGAGTTCTTAGCAATTTCAAGTAAATATTCAGCAGTATGTGAATTTCCAGATGTGTCGATTGTGTCTGTAAGGTAAGTTTCACCATCTTCTGTTGTGACACAAGTGCAAATTATGGGGTCGTTGTGGATGTTGCTCCAACCATCCAAGCTCATGTTAACAACTTTGTCTTTCAAATATTTTGTACAAGCCGCTCTTTCTTTGTCATATACAGCCTGAAGATGTTTTCCTGAGATATCAAATCTACTTGGTGGTTTGTAGCCTGGTCTTATTCCTTCGATCATTTGTACAAACAATGGGTGTTCAACTAGTCGGAAAGAAGAATTGGTTGCAAATATGAATTTAGCAATTAATTCATCAAAATGTTCTTTCTGGCTCGTCGTAGTCTTTAAGAGGAATTTTTCTACACTTTGCACGCAAAGTTTTTTGTTGGGCTGCTTTGTTGAAGTTGTACCCAGATATTGATTGTCACGTGCAGCACAAGCCATATTTGACCCTGAAAGCACAGTAATTAAAAATATAATTCGACTGCGTATTTGAAGAAATATAACGAAAATATTTTGAAACAAACTTTTTGAACAATGTAATGGTCCTCGTCCTATAAGGGCTGTCTCAAAAGTTATGCTACTCAAGTTTCCGGTGAAGTTGCTGTAATACTAGTAATATCAGAGCAACTGAAAAAAATTATGTCACAAAAATTTTAAAAATGTTTTTTAAAAAAATGGTCAATTTGGCAGACTTCAAAAGTGAATTGTAGCCTACAATAATAAAAAAAAAAGGCGTATACACACTCTTTTATTTTTACTTAACGTTAATCTTCTGTGAAATATTGCCTTAACATAAATTTAAATTCTATACTCCAGAACTAGTGCTAGAAATTTTTCTTTTCATAGACTTTAACCATCCCAGTAAAACGTCTGTTAAAATAGGTTGTAATTGCCAGACTTACCACTAGTGCTAGGGTCCTGGTGCATAAGAAGCTGTGGGGGTTCATTGACATTAGTTGTATCACTATCAACATCTTCATTTCCCTTCTGGTTGCAGTTTTCATAATGTGATTTCAAACGGCAAACAAGTCCTTGGATATCCTTTTGACAGTATTTGCACTTTGCTCTCCCACCTTTCTTTCCAAGCTCTGCTGGCATCTCAACAAAATGAACCCAAATAGGGTCTCTCTTACGACCTGCCATGGCTCACGCAGATCACTTCTGAAGTTTGATTGTTACTACAGCCAAGTACTGCTGACTGACTATCCAACAAGTTTGGGCATGTCAACTGAATGGAAAAAGAAACTGAAACCAAGCTACAGAAAGTGAAACCAAGCTAGAAGTGTGGAGTTAATTGAACAATGATTGAAAGTTTTAGATTTTAATCGTGATTTATATTAAAAAAATCTTTTGATTTAAATCAGTGATTTAAATCATGATTTAAATCACGATTTAAATCGATCTGATTTAAATAGAAAAAAATCATTTGATTTAAATCATGATTTAAATCGTTGATTTAAATCGGCGTGATTTAAATCAATCCACCCTGCTGCTGTGTCGTGTCTGCATCTCCTGCTGACAGATAAGACATTTTCTTCTTTTTGTTTTTGTACTATATTTTTGCATTTTGTCCTGCACTTCTGTGGGGGCCTTCTGGGTCCCCTCAGGGGGTTTTGCCCTCTCGGTTTAGTTCAGCCACTGATGCTTGTACTTTTGCTTTTTCCAGTTTTTTCAGTGGCTGCTGTTTTGATTTTGTTACACCAGAGAACTAATTTAGGTGGTAGAGGTTGTGTGATCTCAGGTGATTTTGAAATTAGTAGAGTTCGTGCTTTTCAGGGTTTTCTGGGATTGCAGTAAGTACCCTTCCTATCCTTTTCTATTTAGTTAGTTTGGGCCCCAGCGTTTGCTCATACTATTTTCTTTCTGTGTCAGTATTTCTTCTTGTCTAACCGCCATTACTTGTTTGGGGGCTTTCTATTATCTTTGGGGTTCTGCTCCGGGGCAGATAGCTTTCCTATTTCTATCTTTAGGTGTAGTTAGTTTCTCAGGCTGTGACGAGTCGTCTAGGACCAACGTAGGAACGCTCCACAGCTGCCTCTAGTTGTGGTGGTTAGTCAGGGTACTGCAATCTCATAGATTCCAACTGCTCTGGTGTATTGCCTTTTTTACCTGCACTCCTCAGCTACCGAAACATAACAGCCTGGTATGCATTGTCCTCTCATCCCCATCCCTGGAATGCATGGCTCCCCCGTCGCTGTATTTGTATGCATGGCTCCCCCGTCCTGACCTTGTATGCATGGCTCCTTATCCCCTATCCTTGTATGCATGGCTCCTTATTCCCTATCCTTTTATTTTATGCATGGTGCCTATAAAAAAAACAAAACATCCTACTTGCCTTGCCTGCGCGCCGAACAATCACGTGCCCCGATCTTTAAGGTAATGAATATTCACACCACGCCTATGGGAGTGGAGAGGCGTGAATATTCATTACCTTAATGAGCGGGGCCACGTGATCGCTCTGCCGGAAGAGCTGCTCATGCCAGAACGAACGATATGCAGCAAGGGCGCGCATGGTAGGTAAGTAGGATGTGTGCTGGAAGCTGGCGGCTGTCACTGTGCGCTATTACAGAGAAATGAATATTAATTTCTCTTGAGCAGCGGCACAGGCTTTAGCCACAGCCGCCGCCTCCTGCCTCTGTGACCCGCTTCTCCGCCTTTCCCCCTCCCCTGCTGTCTTTCTCTGACAATTGACTCGTGTATAAACCGAGGGGGGCGTTTTCAGCACAAAAAAAATGTGCTGAAAAACTCTGCTTATACACAGTAAGTACGGTTGTACGAATTGCGTTTGCATAGGATTTAACTAAAAAATTAGAATTTGTAAATTTCCTTAAAAAAAAAAGGAAATTTCTGCCATAATTTTTAAACCTTTTAAAATCATAAAAAAGAACAATAATACTTTAACAGATTGTGCTGATGTAAAGCAGACATGAGGTAAATGTATATCTGTTTTGTGTGGTGTGGCTATCTGGATTATGAGTATAATCATTAAAAGTTTGAAAAATACAAATTTTTTTACATTTTTGTCAATTTCTGGTATTTTTGTAAATATATCCAAAATGTATCGACCTAAATTTACCAGTAACTTAAATTCTAATGTGTCATGAAAAAAAACAATCTAAAAATTATTGGAATGTACCTGGCAAAAACTCTGGCATGTTCCAGTAAAGTGATATGTCAGATTTAGAAAAATTGGCCTGATCACTAAATGGTTAACAAAACAAACACCGCACACAATTGCACGATCTGATAAGCCATATAATTTTAAAATGGTAAGAATCCACCCCCAGAAAAAAATAAACTACTTCTGAACCCCACTATAAAGGTTTTTTTCATACTCAAACTAACAACTTCTACTGTCACAAAAACACATAGGGCAGAGACACACTGCCGTATTTCACGTGCGAGAATCGCATCTTAAAACTCGTTCTGGCTGTCAGATCTCCTGACCTGAGCTTGACCTCTGCATAGTAATCCATCATGCTGTCTTGCTCAGGTCAGGAGAGGTGTCAGGCCAGTCCGTGCAGTGCGATGCAATAGAGTTTTACGGCCGTGTGACTCCAGCCATAAGTCATTAGTTGCAGGAAAATCACAGCCTATAATAACGTTTATTTGACTCATCTGTGACATACCTGCAGTTTTTATGACATCACACTATTAAGGAACACCATTAAGACCATAAAACCTAGCACCAAATAACAGGGTCCACATTTATAGGACCATATGGCGGATTTAAGAAACATCCATGGGAATAAATTATGTAATAAATAAATAATGGGAGTAATGGAAATTAAATTATGAGCAAAAAAAATTGTCACTTTTTTATTGTGCGACAGATCTTCTAGAAGCAAGCTTCTACTGCATCACATGACTGATTTTATTGTGTTTTTTAATATATATTTGCTTCAATATCTTGGTGTAATTTTTAAGCCTCAACTTTTTGTTCCAGGCTCTATCATCTCTGTCAGAGACATGAATTTGTCCTTCTTATGGAATTCTGTGTTTGCTTTATGACAGACACAGAGGGACTTGTTTTGTCCTTAGACTTCCACTTTTCAGATATCTGTCCTAGAACATTATTCTAAATATCTTCAATGTTATCCAGGTGGTAACTGTATCTGCGAGACAAGCATTCTTGTTAGTTATTGTCTGATATTCGCTACTCCAACATAAATCACTTATTTGTTATCACGCTGCTGCAGTGCTGATATGTGCAGACTCCACAAGATGGCAATAGAGTGGAAGCAGGACTACAAATAGACCAAGCAGGCCTGTCCTGCAGCAGCGAGGGTGCCACCTGGTGGCAGCAGAATAGTCAAACAAGCTGGGTCAAATCCTAGACTGTAGCGCAGTACCAGAGGTATAAACAAACTTAAGTGTCAGGGTCAAGCCAAAGGATCAGTAACGGTCAGGAGCAGATAAGACAGAAACAGGTCAAGATACAAGCCATGTCAAAACCAGGGTGTCAACACACTAAAGGGGAACACTGAGTCAGGAAGGGAATCGGGGAAAACAGAGACACGGGTTTAGATAGCAAACGCAACAGGACTAATCAGAGCAATCAGAGTCAGCTACAGCAGCCCTAGGCAAAAACTATAACTGACACCTGCAGTAAGCAGCAGTGATAAATAGCCAACCTGAACCCAGACTGAGGCTGAGAAAGAGTGGCATCATGGGCTCCTCAAAACAACTGTCAAATGATCTGAAAACAAAGATTATTCAACATAGTTGTTCAGGGGAAGGATACAAAAAGCTGTCTCAGAGATTTAACCTGTCAGTTTCCACTGTGAGGAACATAGTAAGGAAATGGAAGAACACAGGGACAGTTCTTGTTAAGGCCAGAAATGGCAGGCCAAGAAAAACATCAGAAAGGCAGAGAAGAAGAATGGTGAGATCAGTCAAGGACAATCCTCAGACCACCTCCAGAGAGCTGCAGCATCAACTTGCTGCAGATGGTGTCACTGTGCATCGGTCAACTATACAATGCACTTTGCACAAGGAGAAGCTGTATGGGAGAGTGATGCGAAAGAAGCCGTTTCTGCAAGCACGCCACAAACAGAGTCGGCTGAGGTATGCAAAAGCACATTTGGAGAAGCCAATTTATTTTTGGAAGAAGGTCCTGTGGACTGATGAAACCAAGATTGAGTTGTTTGGTCATACAAAAAGGTGTTATGCATGGCGTCAAAAAAAACACAGCATTCCAAGAAAAACACTTGCTACCCACAGTAAAATTTGGTGGAGGTTCCATCATGCTTTGGGGCTGTGTGGCCAATGCCGTCCCCGGGAATCTTGTTAAAGTTGAGGGACGCATGGATTCCACTCAGTATCAGCAGATTCTTGACAATAATGTTCAAGAATCAGTGACAAAGTTGAAGTTACGCAGGGGATGGATCTTTCAGCAAGATAATGATCCAAAACACCGCTCCAAATCTACTCAGGCATTCATGCAGAGGAACAATTACAATGTTCTGGAATGGCCATCCCAGTCCCCAGACCGGAATGTCATTGAACATCTGTGGGATCATTTGAAGAGAGCTGTCCATGCTCGGCGACCATCAAACTTAACTGAACTGGAATTGTTTTGTAAAGAGGAATGGTCAAAAATACCTTCATCCAGGATCCAGGAACTCATTAAAAGCTACAGGAAGAGACTAGAGGCTGTTACTTTTGCAAAAGGATGATCTACTAAATATTAATGTCACTTTTCTGGTGAGGTGCCCATACTTATGCACCTGTCAAATTTTGTTTGGATGTAGATTGCACATTTTCTGTTAGTACAATAAACCTCATTTCAAGACAGAAACATTACTGTGTCCAATAGTTATTAGATATATCAAACTGAAATAGCTGTTGCAAAAACACCAATTTTTATAAAACATTAAGCTTAAGATTAATAGGGGTGCCCAAACTTTTTCATATAACTGTAGGTCCTGTAGACCGACGCTTATCAGCAAACTGTTTGCCCTGAGCCTCCCCAATGTTCCTCTGGACCTCCCTCCATACCTCCCTCAACTGCAGAATGGCCGAATCCGCCCCTTGTCACCCTGAGTCCATCCTGGAAAACTCACCAAAACGAGGGTGAAAGCCATAATTACAAAAGAACGGAGAGGTGCCCGTGGACTGATTAATACGATAATTAAAGGCAAACTCAGCCACTGTTAACAAAGAACACCAATCATCCTGCTGGGACGTGGCAAGACATCGCAAAATTTGTTCAAGAGACTGATTGGTCCTCTCCGTCTGACCGTTGGTTTTGGGATGATAGGCCAAGGAGAAGGCCAAACTAATACCTAACCTTTTACAAAAAGCCCTCCAGAATTTGGACACAAATTGTACCCCTCTATCCGACACCACTTTCAAAGGCACACCATATAATCGCACCACGTGCTCAACAAACAACCTAGAAAATGTCTCAGCTTTAGATATCAGCCCCCTTATGAGTAAGATCAGTGAGGGGCTTGACCATCTGTGAAAACCCCTTAATGAATTTACTATAATAGTTTGCAAACCCCAAAAAAGTTGAAGACCCTTTAAGTCTCTGGGTTGCACCCAATCCACAGCGGCCCGTACCTTCCCAGGGTCCATATGAAACCCTTTGTCAGACAGAATGAGTCCCATAAAAACAATTCTTGAACAAAAGAGCATTTTTCAGGTTAAGCAAAAAGCGAGTTCTCCCATAACCTCTGGAGAACTGCGCGTAGATGAGCCATGTGAATTTGTTTCTTAGATGAAACCACAAGGTTATCATCTATATATACCACCATAAAGCTCCCAATGATATCAGAAAATACATGGTTAATAAAATTCTGAAAAACAGCTGGCGCATTAGTGAAACCGAAGGACATAACCAAATTCTCAAATAACCCTTCAGAAGTGAGAAATGCCGTTTTCCACTTATCCCCCTCCCGAATACTGATTAGATTATATTCACCCCTGAGATCCAATTCAGAAAACCACTTGGCCCCTGATAATTGGTTGTACAAATCAGGGATGAGTGGGAGGGGATAGGTATTTCTCACTGTGATCTTATTCAATTCCCGAAAATCGAGGCACGGGTGCAAACCCCCAGCTTTTTTTTTTTTTTTTTTTTACAAAAAAGAATCCAGCCGCCACAGGGGAAAGAGAGGGATGGATGTGGCCTTTACGTTGGCTTTCAGAAATATACTCCTTCATAGCGGTTCGCTTCGGGCCAGAGAGGTTGTACAGACGGGCCTTAGGCAATTTAGCACCCGGAACCAGATTGATAGTAGTCAAAAGGATGGTGTGGTGGAAAGACCTCTGCCTCCTTTTCAGAAAAAACATCCTCAAAATACTTCAGGTACTCCGGAATACCTTCCAGATTAACAGACGACACAAGTACAGTTGAAAGGCAACTTTTAACACAATTAGGGCCCCATTTAACAATGTCCCGAGATTCCCAGTACATCACAGGATTATTTAGTTGTAACCAGGGGAACCCCAGTCCCGCAGGACGATTGTCCAGAACAAAACATGAAATACGTTCCTGGTGCAAGGAACCCACTTTAAGGAGAAACTCTTCAGAGACAAAGTTTAATAACATTCTTAGCCAGTGGTGTTTTGTTAATGGCAACAATGTGAATAGGAGTCTCCAGCCTAACTGTCCCTAACTTACACTTCATCACCAAGCTGGAGTCAATAAAGTTCATGGACAACCCGCAGTCCACGAAAGCAGAAGTGGGAGTGAAGCCACTCCCACCACAAAGTTCCACTTCCAACAATACTTTAGAAAATGAGGAAAAAGATACCTGAGAGTCTGGGTGACCTCCTTGACAGTCACGCAGACTTAGGCGTTTCCCGACACCTTGCTAGTCGGTGGGCAGGAGGGGCAGTCCTTTCTCCAATGTTCAGGATCCCTGCAGTAGAAAAACAGCTTTCCTTCCTGTCGCTGTCTCCTCTCCTCCTCCTTGAGGTTGGTGGCCCCCACCTCCATAGGTTCAGACGGTGGCAAAACAACAGAATTAGCAGGGAGCAACGGAACCTCTTTCGGTGTAATACCTCTCTCCCGCAGCCTCCGATCCATACGGATAGCCTGAGTCATAGCCTTCTCCAATAAGCTGGAACATGGATGGAGAGCCAGAGCATCCTTCAGGTGATACAACCTTCCTCTCCGAAATGGACATCTCAGCACAGAGTCATTTCAGGACACCTCAGTGGACCATCGACAGAACTCGGAGCAATACCATTCAGCCGAGATCTTGCCCTGAAAGAGACTCATGATTGTGTCCTCTGCCATTCTGACCTGGTCAGGCTTGTCAAATATAAGTCCTAAGGCCTCAAAGAACCTATCCACAGACACGCTCAGGGGCAGAAGCAGGTAAAGAGAAAGCCCACGATTGAGGTCGCACCCGAACTAAGGAAATAGTTATCCCCACCCACTGACTCTCATCTCCAGAAGATCGGGGTCTAAGAGAAAACAATAGCTTGCAACTCTCATTGAAGTACGAAACCTCTCCTTTTCCCCTGTAAAGGTATCTGGAACCCTGACCGTTGGTTCAGGAGAGTGCAAAGAGACATCAACAGTGTCGGCGTGCTTACAGACAGACTGGGAAGAAGGTCCCTGCAAAGATTTTACCGTTTAAGGAAGCTTTTTTTTCAGGTGCTTGAGACGTGGCCAAGGCCCTATGCTCCACAGTCAGATCCTGCATCATTTGTGTCAAACTAGCCATTTGATCCACCAAGGTACGGAGCGGATCCATAGAAAGCAGAGCAGAGAAAGAAAACCTGTTTCTGGTCAGTTATAATATCATGCTGTTGCAGTGCAGGTAGGTGCAGACTCCACAAGATGGCAATAGAGTGGAAGCAGGATTGCACCTAGACCAAGCAGGCCTGTCACGCAGCAGCGAAGCTGCCACCAGGTGGTAGCAGAATAGTCAAACAAGCCGGGTCAAATCTTAGACTGTAGCGCAGTACCAGAGGAATAAACAAACTCAGAGTCAGGGACAAGCCAAAGGATCAGTAACGGTCAGGAGCAGATAAGACAAAAGACAGAAACAGGTCAAGATACAAGCCAAGTCAAAACCAGGGAGTCAACACACTAAAGGGGAACACTGAGTCAGGATTAGAATCAAAGAAAAGAGAGACACGGGTTCAGATAGAAAACGCAACAGAACAATTCGGCGCAATCAGAGTCAACTACAGCAGCCGGTGCAAAAACTATAACTGACATCGCCTGCAGTGAGCAGCGGCGATAAATAGCCAACCTGAACCCAGACTGGGGCTGAGAAAGGTTAACCCCTAACATGACCAGACCGGGAAAAAGGGAAAACAGGACTCAAAAGAATATGCAGGGTTAAAGTAACTGCAGTTCGTTTGAGTTAACTTATCCTGTCAGTTGTTTCTCAGGCCATGGGTGTTGCTGAGCAGACAATAGCGCCAGCAACGGCTAGCGTGATGCTTGCCTATGAGGTCCTCTGGACAACGTTGATCCGTCTTCTGGCGGCAGCGGTCGGTCTCCATTACCTTCCACTGAGTCCCTAGTCCATTAATTGATGTGGCCGAGATTGTGCAGGCCACAGCACAGTCCGGGTCTCACGTAGCCCGGCAGCAAATATACACTGGCAAATCAGGGCGCAAACGTCTGTCCCGCACCCGGTCTCTCTTAGGTGGTACGTGCGCTGTACTCACGGGCGTGGAGCATATAGCATCTTGCTCTCTAGTAACCGCCGGGCATACTGCATGTCTCTCTCTCTAGTCCCCGCTAGTGGCAACGGAGGTATACTAACACGGGCCTGCGCAGTACTGGTGCTTAAGGGACGGAGCATTCTTCTCTCCCTGCTGCACGCTGCCTGTTCCCGCCAAGACTGACTGCTTCCACGCACGCTGTCGCTGCTGCAGGTTTGCCACACCCCCTGCTTCCGGGTGCAAAGGTCTGTCCGGTCCCTTATGCTTTCCTCCGGACAACAGAGGAGACAGCCCCGACAGTTCCGGACCCGGGACAGAACCCGGTCTTCCTCCTTACAAGTGCAAGGCCAAGCCACCTGCAATTTTGACTCCTTTGCATGAAACTTTGATAATTTCTATGAAAAGAAGACACAGACTTATGAAACAAAGACACCGACGTAATCAACGTTACAGGGACTATACATGAATGACGTTAGCTTGGGGTCTGCAAACCTGCTGACAGGTTCCCATTAAAGCATCAACAGATAATGTTTTGGTACACTATTTCACAAGTCACGTTTTTAAGGTCTTGAGTCATTGAGAGGTCTGAGCTATGTTGCAGAAAGACTAGCACCTGCATAATATTGTGAACGTTGGGGGGATTTAATTCTCTGGCAGATCAGTGTGCACTCCAAAACATTTCGGGCCCACATGTAACTGCATCATATGATACTTATTTTGGCTGCTGACTGGCTAAAAGAAAACATAATACAGCAATTTATGGAAATTTGCACCTTTTCAGACTCAGTTTTGTACTTCGTAGGAGTGTTAATTTGTGTAAATGTACCTATTAGTATAATGTTATTAGGAAGCCAATGTCCATTTTATTGTGTGTCACAATGGCAAGTTTTCTTTAAAGGGTAATTCAGCCACAGTTCACTTCCGCATCAGTTGGCGAGTTTTGCCATAACGTCACGTCTACAGATATCTGCCTGGATTTGTGAACCATCGTCGGTATCACGTACCTGTCCTATTCATTGAACAAAAACTGTGCTAGAATAAGCTTCACTGTAAAAAAAAAAAATTTCATCTGCTTCCAAGTCTTTATAAGTTAGCGTATAGAAGTATTAATGTGTGCTAGTTTTTTATACCTTTTAGACAAATACAGTGAAGTGCAGTGTATCCCTTTTATGAAAAGTGTCATGTAATGAAAATGTTATGATGGGTGGTTTGCCGGTAAGTAAGGGTGTGTTTGGTAATAACGCATAAGCTGTTGCATATAGAGATAATCTATGGCTTCTAAACATAGTGCCCCCATGTCTTCTTGTTTCAGGAATTGCTATAAGAGCTTGACCTACTTTCCAGTACTTTTACTGTGACTAAAATCCTTGTGGTAAAGCTGCTAATGAGACTTGTGTTTGAGCCACCAGTGTGATCCTGTTTGTGCAACCTTGGGCTCTTTAGGATTTATAAAAAGCAGATCAGAAGAATATTAGATGCCTCCAGTTATATTACGGGAACTGTTGTATCTAGGGAGATTATAGTGCTGCTAATGATTATTGTATTGGTGGAAATCAGTCAGCCTTTGTGCAAAGGAGCTAGCCACATGTGAAACTGCCATTATGGAAATCCTAAACTTTTCTGATCCATGAGACAGTGCTAATATTGGAATGTTACAGAAATTGTATGTTAAAGGGAACAAGCATTGTCAGGTCGGTGCCCTTATACTGATTAAAATGATACGTTGGTTGATGAAATCCATCTTGTGGTTGTTGTTTAATCTTTATTTTCATTTTTGAGTTAATGATATGCTTGTGCTCTGGGGCGGCCTCTGGGGGTTCTTCGTGTGGTGCTCTGCTGAGGTATTCATATGTATGGCTTCTGACAGGTCACTGAGCCCTCAGTGACCTGCCCTTATTTTACATAATGAATATTATATATATTCAAACAGATTTTTTTATTATTATTATTTTCAGGATAACCTCAAATAAATTAATTATATACACATTACATATGTGATCATGCTGCAACGCAGGTGCCACCACCGGCGCCTGCCTGCAGAAAGGGATTTTTTGTATATGATATATATAATATTCATTACGTAAAATAGGGGCAGGTGATTGAGGGATTAATGACTTGTCAGGAGCCATTCACATGAATACCTAATCGGAGAACCACATGAAGATCACCCACAGACCACCCCGAAGCACGAGCATATCATTAATAGAGTTGAGCAAATATTTTGGGAATCTGTCACCTAATCTGAATTTGCTATATTCGTACCATATTGGTACCTTATTCATGCCTGATTTATGTTTTGATGATCGGTTATGAACATTTGTTCATTTCTACTCCCATTGACTTCTATAACGTTTGGCAAATATTGCAAAAACAATATTCGCCGCCGATCACAATTGGAACCGAATTTTGAAAAATTCGCTCAACTCTAATCATTAAGTCAAATCTGAAACACTGGTCAACACAAAAAAATCACCAGCAAAGGTAATATGCCTGTTTTATGGATTTTGATTTGCTGATTCCAAAAATATGCTTAGTTTTGCTTTGTCACATGAAGTTTCTAAGATAGAAGTATTTTTATTATTAAGTTATTTCTGTATTTTCAGTGTATGTGGTTTTCCCTATGTTATTCCCATTTCTTGTCTTATTTAATTGTGAATTTTCTTACAGAGACAACATCAGTAAAGGTTTTTTTGAGTTTTATGGGAAGGAGTATTGACAGTGCAGTCAACCAATGACTGCTTCTCGGAAAGTCACATGTTATGGGGAGGCGCTAACTGTTATGAAGCGGTAAAATTTGAATCAGTCAGAAAAGGATGATGGTGGCAGCAAGGACTGGTACTGACAGGAGACAGGCCTCTACAGGGATATGAGCCCTGCCACAGGGAGACAGAAGGGAAGGCGGCGGACAGCCGCCATTGTGAGAATTTTCACTGCATTTCTGGGAGGGCAAGTCGCCTCAGAGGGAAGAAAACAGCTCAGCCACTGAGGTGTAACTGAGTGAGGGTCTCCACAGAGAGAGAACCTGAAAGCAACCAATATCACACTGAGAAACTGCCTGTCTGCAAATGTTCATCTGTAAGGAATAGGCTGACCCGTTTACCTCACAGCTGTATATAGTTATCTACCAGATTACCTCCAGTAAAATCAGTTCTAAATACAAGCTGCCTCTGTCATCTCTGGGGAAATATCTACATATAGTCGGTCGGCTCATCGTATATTTTTTTTTTTAGTTTGTCACCACCATTGAACTGAACTTACTCTACTGTTTGATCTGATTTAAAGGAGAAAAATGCCCCGACAGTGTATCAATCATCCGAACAGATTCTGCTATGTGTGTGGTTCTTTTAACCCCTTACTGCCATCGGACGTACTATCCCGTCCATGGTACCTGGGCCCCTATGACCGGGGACGGGATAGTACGTCATAGGCGATCAGCTGCGCTCCTGAGGGGAGCGCAGCTAATCGCCGCCGGGTGTCAGCTGATTATCACAGCTGACACCCATGACTGTGTGTCAGGAGCGGTCACGGACCGCTCCCGGCACATTAACCCCTTGCACACCGCGATCAAACATGATCGCGCTGTTCTGAGGGCTTCCTCCCTCCCAGGACCCGGATCCAAGATGGCGCCGGGGTCCTGGAGGGAGGCGGCTACCTCAGTGCCTGCCGAGAGCAGGCACTGAGAAGCCTGCATCTATGCCTGTGCGATCGCTGGTGTGACAGAGTGCTGTGCACACTGTCACACCAGCGATCTGATAAAATACAGTGATGTCCCACCCTGGGACAAAGTAAAAAAGTTAAAAAAGTAAAAATGAACATGTGTAAAAAAAAATCCAAAATAAATAAAAAAAAAAAAAATATTCCCCAATAAATTCACTTCTTCCTGTAAATAAAAAAAAACAATAAAAGTACACATATTTGGTATCGCCGCGTCCGTAACGACCCCCCTATAAAATTGTCCCACTAGTTAACCCCTTTAGTGAACCCCTTAAAAAAATAAAAATAAAAACGAAGCAAAAAATCAATGCTTTATCATCATACCGCCAAACAAAAAGTGGAATAACACGCGATCAAAAAGACCGATATAAAAAAACATGGTACCGCTGAAAACGTCATCTTGTCCCGCAAAAAACGAGCCGTCAGAAAGCATCATCAGCGAAAAAATAAAAAAGTTATAGCTCGCAGAATAAAGCGATGCAAAAATAATTATTTTTTATATAAAATTGTTTTTATTCTATAAAAGCGCCAAAACATGAAAAAATGATATAAATGAGGTATCGCCATAATCGCACTGACCCGAAGAATAAAACTGCTTTATCAATTTTACCACACGCGGAACGGTATAAACGCCTCCCCCAAAAGAAATTCATGAATTGCTGATTTTTGTTCATTCTAACCTCCCAAAAATCGAAATAAAAAGCGATCAAAAAAACGTCACGTGCTCAAAAATGGTAGCAATAAAAACGTCAACTCGTCCCGCAAAAAATAAGACCTCACATGACTCTGTGGGCCAAAATATGCAAAAATTATAGCTCTCAAAATGTGACCTGGTACTTAATTCCCATGGACGGAATAGTACGTCCAGGGCGATCAGCTGCGGTCCCGGGGGGGAGCGCTGCTGATCGCCGCCGGGTGTCAGCTGATTATCACAGCTGACACCCGGCACTATGTGTCAGGAGCGGTCATGGACCGCTCCTGGCACATTAACCCCTGGCACACCGCGATCAAACATGATCGCGGTGTACCGGGGGCACAGGGGAGCATCGCACAGGGAGGGGCTCCCTGTGAGCTCCCCTGAGACCCTCAGAACAGCGCGATGTGTCGCGCTGTTCCGAGGGACTCTCCTCACTGCAGGACCCCGGATCCAAGATGGCCGCTGGGTCCTGCAGGGAGTCGGCTTCCTCAGTGCCTGCTGAGAGCAGGCACTGAGAAGCCTCCAGCACTGCCTGTGCGATCGCTGGTGTGAGAGAGTGCTGTGCACACTGTCACACCAGCGATCTGACCCCATACTGTGATGTCCCACCATGGGACACAGTAAAAATGTTAAAAAAATAAAAATAAACATGTGTAAAAAAAAATCCTAAATAATGAAAAAAAAAAAATATTCCCCAATAACTTCACTTCTTTAATGTAAAAAAACCCAACAACAATAAAAGTACACATATTTAGTATCGACGCGTCCGTAACGACCCACCCTATAAAACTGTCCCACTAGTTAACCCATTTAGTGAACCCCTTAAAAAAAAAAAAACAAGTCTAAAAAACAATGATTTATCATCATACCACCGAACAAAAAGTGGAATAACACGCGATCAAAAAGACGGTTACAAACAAACATGGTACCGCTGAAAACGTCATCTTGTCCCGCAAAAAAACAAGCTGCCATACAGCATCATCAGCGAAACAATAAAAAAGTTATAGCTCGCAGAATAAAGCGATGCAAAAATAATTATTTTGTATATATATTCGTTTTAATTGTATAAAAGCGCCAAAACATAAAAAAATGATATAAATGAGGTATCGTCGTAATCGCACTGACCCGAAGAATAAAACTCCATTATCAATTTTACCACACGCGGAACTCTATAAACGCCCCTCCCCCAAAAGAAACTCATGAATTGCTCGTTTTTGTTCATTCTGCCTCCCAAAAGTCATAATAAAAAGCGATCAAAAAATGTCATGTGCCCAAAAATGGTACAAATAAAAACGTCACCTCGTCCCGCAAAATAAAAGACCTCACATGACTCTGTGGGCCAAAATATAGAAAAATTATAGCTCCCAAAATGTGATGATGCAAAAACTACTTTTGCAATAAAAAGCGTCTTTTAGCGTGACAGCTGCCAATCATAAAAACCCGCTATAAATAGTAAATCAAACCCCCCTTTATCACCCCCTTAGTAAGGGAAAAATAATAAAATTAAAAAAAAGCATTTATTTCCATTTTCCCATTAGGGTTAGGGTTAGGGTTGCGGCTAAAGTTAGGGTTAGGGTTGTCGCTAAAGTTAGGATTAGGGTTAGGGTTGGGATTAGGGGTGTGTTAGGGTTAGGTTTGTGGTTAGGGTTGGGACTAGGATTAGGGTGTGTTGGGGTTAGGGTTGGAGTTAGAATTGGGGGGTTTCAGCTGTTTAGGCACATCAGGGGCTCTCCAAATGTGACATGGCGTCTGATCTCAATTCCAGCCAATTCTGCGTTGAAAAAGTCAAACGGTGCTCCTTCACTTCTCAGCTCTGCCATGCGTCCAAACAGTAGTTTATCCCCACATATGGGGTATCAACGTACTCTGGACCCCAAGAGTTATTGTGCAATTTGTCTTATTTCTTCTGCTACCCTTGGGAAAATAAAAAACTGGGGGCGAAAATATCATTTTTGTACAAAAAAAAATATTTTTTTGTTTTTACGGCTGTACATTATAAACTTCTGTGAAGCACTTGGGGCTTCATAGCGCTCACCACACATCTAGATAAGTTCCTTGTGGGGTCTATTTTCCAAAATGGGGTCACTTGTTGGGGATTTCCACTGTTTAGGCGCATCAGGGGCTCTCCAAATGCGACATGACGCCCCCAGACCATTCCATCAAAGTCTGCAATCCAAAACGTCACTACTTCCCTTCCGAGCCCCAACGTGTACCCATACAGTAGTTTTCTCCCACATATTGGATATCAGCGTACTCAGGACAAATTGGACAACAACTTTTGGGGTCCAATTTCTCCTGTTACCCTTGTAAAAATAAAATATTGGAGCAAAAAAATCATTTTTGCAAAAAAAAAAAGGATTTTTTATTTTTACGGCTGTGCGTTATAAACTTCTGTGAAGCACTTCGGGGTTCAAAGTGCTCACCACACATCTAGACAAGTTCCTTGTGGGGTCTATTTTCCAAAATGGGGTCACTTGTGGGGGGTTTCCACTGTTTAGGCGCATCAGGGGCTCTCCAAATGCGACATGACGCCCCCAGACCATTCCATCAAAGTCTGCAATCCAAAACGTCACTACTTCCCTTCCGAGCCCTGATGTGCGTCCATACAGTAGTTTTCTCCCACATATTGGGTATCAGCGTACTCAGGACAAATTGGACAACAACTTTTGGGGTCCAATTTCTCCTGTTACCCTTGTGAAAATAAAATATTGGGGGCAAAAAAAATCATTTTTGTAAAAAAAAAAAAGATTTTTTATTTTTACGGCTGTACGTTATAAACTTCTGTGAAGCACTTCGGGGTTCAAAGTGCTCACCACACATCTAGATAAGTTCCTTGTGGGGTCTATTTGCCAAAATGGGGTCACTTGTGGGGGGTTTCCACTGTATAGGTGCATCAGGGGCTCTCCAAATGTGACATGACGCCCCCAGACCATTCCATCAAAGTCTGCAATCCAAAACGTCACTACTTCCCTTCCGAGCCCTGACGTGCGCCCATACAGTAGTTTTCTCCCACATATTGGGTATCAGCGTACTCAGGACAAATTGGACAACAACTTTTGTGTTCCAATTTCTTCTGTTACCCTTGTGAAAATAAAATATTGGGGGCGAAAAAATCATTTTTGTAAAAAAAAAAAGGATTTTTTATTTTTACGGCTGTACGTTATAAACTTCTGTGAAGCACTTCGGGGTTCAAAGTGCTCACCACACATCTAGATAAGTTCCTTGTGGGGTCTATTTGCCAAAATGGGGTCACTTGTGGGGGTTTCCACTGTATAGGTGCATCAGGGGCTTTCCAAATGTGACATGACGCCCCCAGACCATTCCATCAAAGTCTGCAATCCAAAACGTCACTACTTCCCTTCCGAGCCCTGACGTGCGCCCATACAGTAGTTTTCTCCCACATATTGGGTATCAGCGTACTCAGGACAAATTGGACAACAACTTTTGGGTTCCAATTTCTTCTGTTACCCTTGTGAAAATAGAATATTGAGGACGAAAAAATCATTTTTGTAAAAAAAAAAAAGATTTTTTATTTTACGGCTGTACATTATAAACTTTAGTGAAACACCTGGGGGTTAAAAGTTCTCACCACACATCTAGATAAGTTCCTTGAGGGGTCTAGTTTCCAAAATGGCGTAATTTATGGGGGTTTCCACTGTTTAGGCAGATCAGGAGCTCTCCAAACACGACATGGCGTCCAGCCAATTCTGCGTTGAAAAAGTCAGACGGCGCTCCTTCCCTTCCAAACTCTGCCATGCACCCAAACAGTGGTTTACCCCCACATATGGGGTATCAGCGCACTCAGAACAAATTGCACAATAACTTTTGGAGTCTTGTTACCCTTGGAAAAATAAAAATTGGGGTGAAAAGATCATTTTTGTGGAAAAAATATGATTTTTAAATTTTACGGCTCTACGTTATAAACTTGTGTGAAGCACTTGGGGGTTCAAATTGCTCACCAAAGATCTAGAAAAGTTCCTTAGGGGGTCTAGTTTCCAAAATGGGGTCATTTGTGGGGGGTTTCCACTGTTTAGGCACATCAGGGGCTCTCCAAATGCAACATGGCATCCAATCTCAATTCCAGCCAATTTTGGTTGGAAAAAGTCAAATGGTGCTCCTTCCATTCCGAGCTCTGCCGTGCGCCCAAACAGTGGTTCCCACCCACATATGGGGTATCAGCGTACTCAGGACAAATTGGACAACAACTTATGTGGTCCAATTTCTCCTGTTACCCTTGAGAAAATAAAAAATTAGTGACTAAAAGATAATTTTTGTGGGAAAAAAATAGGATTTTTTATTTTCATGCCCGGGCATTATAGACTTGTGTGAAGCACTTGGGGGTTCAAAGTGCTCACCAAAGATCTAGATAAGTTCCTTAGGGGGTATAGTTTCCAAAATGGGGTCACTTGTGGGGGGTTTCCACTGTTTAGGCTCATCTGGGGCACTGCAAACGGAACATGACCCCCATCAATGTCTGCATTCCAAAACGTTACTACTTCCTTTCCAAGCCCTGCCGTGCACCCAAACAGTTCCCCCCCCACATATGGGGTATCAGCGTACTCAGGACAAATTGGACAACAACTTTTGGGGTCCAATTTCCTTGGGAAAATTCAAAAATTTGGGACTAAAAAATCATTTTTGTGGAAAATTGTTTGTTTTTTTTTTTCACACCCAGGCATTATAAGCTTTTGTGAAACACTTGGGAGTTCAAAGTGCTCACAACAGATCTAGATAAGTACCTTAGGGGGTCTAGTTTCCAAAATGGTGTCACTTGTGGGGGTTTCCACTGTTTAGGCGCATCAGGGGCTCTCCAAACACGACATGGCGTCCAATCTCAATTCCAGCCAATTTTAGTTTGAAAAAGTCAAACGGCGCTCCTTCCCTTACGAGCTCTGCCGTGTGCCCAAACAGTGGTTTTCCCCCACATATTGGGTATTGGCGTACTCAGGAGAAATTGCATAACAACCTTATCTGTCCATTTTCTCCTTTTACCCTTGTGAAAATAAAAAAAAAGTTTGTAAAAGATCATTTTTGTGGCTAAAAAGTTAAATATTCATTTTTTCCTTCCACGTTGCTTTAGTTCCTGTGAAGCACCTGAAGGGTTAATAATCTTCTTGAATGTGGTTTTGAGTACCTTGAGGGGTGCAGTTTTTAGAATGGTGTCACTTTTGGGTATTTTCTGCCATATAGACCCCTCAAAGTGACTTCAAATGAGAGGTGGTCCCTAAAAAAAATGGCTTTGTAAATTTTGTTGTAAAAATGAGAAATCGCTGGTCAACTTTTAACCCTTATAACTTCCTAACAAAAAAAAATTTTGGTTCCAAAATTGTGCTGATGTAAAGTAGACATGTGGGAAATGTTATTTCTTAACTATTTTATGTGACATATTTCTCTGTTTTAAGGGAATAAAAATTCAAAGTTTGAAAATTGCAAAATTTTAAAAATTTTCGCCATATTTGCGTTTTTTTTCAAAAATAAACGCAAGTTATATCGAAGAAATTTTACTTCTAACGTGAAGTACAATATGTCACGAGAAAACAATCTCAGAATCGCGAAGATCCGTTGAAGCGTTCCAGAGTTATAACCTCATAAAGAGACAGTGGTCAGAATTGTAAAAATTGGCCCGGTCATTAACGTGCAAACCACCCTTGGGGGTGAAGGGGTTAAACGAAAAGGTCAAGTATGTTCAACCACTCATGATATTATGGTTCAAATAGTTTTTATTATACCATTTATGTAATACAAAAGGCAACAAACAAGTTGCGTAAACAGTTATAGTGCAGCGCCTCTCTCGGCAATGAAACAGAGCAAGTACATCTAGAACACAAGACAACCTCCAGCACCGAATTATACAGTAATGTTTAGAAACATAGCATTCAGTAGTATTCCGGGCTCTGGTAAACTCATAGGAACATTGTTCACAATACCCAGGCACTTTGCTTTAATAAACTTCAAGAACAGAATGAGAGAGGCAGCATCCACCATAAAAGGAAAATATAAGAAGAAACTGAAAAGAGTAAAGAAAAGCAAAAGCCAAAGAAAAGGAAAAAGAAGAGAAGAGGAAGAAAAGACAATAGAAGAACAAAGATAGAGAAAGGTCCGACTCTTGCCTGTCCACCCAGCCACTCATTGCCCATATCCATCAGAAAGTCTATTCACCGCCACCCACTTCTACCCCTGGAAGCCTCAACAGCCCCGAGAAAGCCAATCCCGGAACTCCGGAGAGCCCCTAAATGTCACCCACTCACTCCACATTCGCAGATAGGACTCAGACCTCCCTGCATCGGCTGCCCTAAGCTCCTCAATGTAACGTATGTCGTCCATGAGTTCCACCCATTGGATTCTCGAGGGTGGATGGATAGATCTCCAACACTTGGGGATTAATTGACGGACAGCCTGCAGAAAGAAATGCAGGAGCCCTTTTTTAATGAGCTGCACCCTTCCCGGGATCATTGATAGAAGGGCCATTTCTAATGTGATTGAGACGGATCTCCCACTAAATTTGGAAAACAATAACCCCACCTCCCTCCAAATTGGGACTATCTTGGGGCATTCCCACCAAATGTGGACGAAGGAGCCATAGCCACTGCCGCAGCGCCAGCACTCATCAGTACAAGTGGAGTACATCTTCGCCAGTCTAGAAGGGGTTCTGTACCAGTTTATAATTCGCCTCCTGAGCACGGCCAGCTATCGTGCCCTTGTGAGTCATGTGGAAAGCTTTAAACCATAAGTCTGGCGAGAATGTTCTACCCAACTCCCGTTCCCAACCACTCACAAATGGGGGCAAAGAGTCCCCTGTCTCTCCCGCAACCAAGAGGCGATACACCAAAGAAACATCATGGACAGGAGCAGTCCCACCTGTACATAGCTGTTCAAAGTCTGTAAGTCGCAAACGTGGGCGGACCAGTGCCTCCAATGAGGAGGCATAACTACGCATCTGAAAGTATATCAACCACGCGCCTGCTGTACCAGCTCCCATCCCTAGAATGTCCCCAAGGCCAACGTAGCCTGATTGCGTGTAAAAATTGTGCAGGGAAAAAACCCAGGTGTCAAAAACCGGCAGAGCAGGGAGCCCCCTCGTTAAAGATGGGCAGGCAGCATTACCAACAAGGGGCGTCAGGGGACCAGGAACCGACACTAAACCGACCCCGGGCGCGAAGCCATCCCATATAGTCAGCAGTGTCCTCAAGATCAGGGACAAGTCCCCATCGCGATAGCGTGCCAATTTTGGCAGCCACAATATGCCCTGTGCCGCTACTGGGCCGTTATGTCTCTCTATTTCTACCCATAGTTTTTCCTTCCCTCGGTAAGTCAGGTCTAGGACTTTCTTGCAAACAGTGGCTCTATAATACAACAGAAAGTCCAGTAATCCGACCCCCCCATTCAGTTTTGGGTGGATCAAAATAGAATGCCGTGTGCGCGGACGGGAGGACCCCCACACGAACCTCGAAGCTGCGCGCCATAATCTATCAAAAAAGGGTCTAGGCACAACCAAAGGTATGGTCTGAAACAGGTAGAGAAGCCTGGGAAGGATATTCATCTTCAAAGCATTGACTCTGCCGAACCAAGACAATTGCAGTACTTTCCACTTCTTGAGATCCTCCTCAATCTGACGCAACAGAGCGCCATAATTAAGGTCAAATAATTTGGAAGCGTCCGATGCTATTTTCACCCCCACATATGTGATGGCTAAAGGCTGCCACGCAAAAACCCCACTGAGCCTTATCCTCTCTACCTCCTCTCCCGACAGGGACACATTGAGCAGCTCCGATTTCTTTAAAATTGCTAAGCTCGCCAAAGGTTTGGAAATGTTTCATCACCGTAGGAATCCCTATATGTGGCGAGACATATATATGAGGAGATCATCAGCAAACAAGGACACTTTCTGATGAAAACCACCCCTACAGAACCCTGGAGAGTGGCATCCTTGCGTAAGGCATTAGCCAACGCCTCCATGACCAGCACATATAAGGTCGGTGACAGGGGGCACCCCTGGCGCGTTCCATTCCAGATACGAAAAGGCATGGAAAGCGACCCATTGACTCTCACCCTAGCCGTAGGCGATCTATATAGAGCCAAAATCCAAGAGCGCATACGGGGACCCAGACCAATCCGTGAGAGAGTTGCTGCCAAAAAGCCCCAATGCACCCTGTCAAACGCCTTCTCAGCGTCAATGGAAAGGAGGCAGAGAGGTGACCCCAAAGCTCGTGCATGATCCATAAGAGCCAATGTCTTTAGGGTATTATCTCCCGCCTCCCTGCCCTGAACAAAGCCCACCTGATCCCTGTGTATGAGGCCAGGCAAGTGTGGGCGAAGCCGCCACGCCATGACCTTAGCGTAGACCTTCATGTCTACATTAATGAGCGAGATAGGGCGAAAGTTACCACAACTTGAAAGATCCTTCCCAGGCTTCGGCAACACCGTTATGACAGCTTGTAGGGTCTGTGAAGGAAACTGATCTCCCCTGGCCACAGCATTAAAAGCCCGAAGCATTACCGGCCCCAAAATGTCCCCAAATGTGTGATAGAATCTGGGCGTGAACCCGTCAGGTCCCGGGCTTTTGCCCACCTTTAAGTCCTTGATGACTAGGGCCACCTCCTCCAACGTCATGTCACCCTCCAAAGCATTAATCGTCCCGGGGTCTAAGCGTCACGGGCAAAGGTCTCCAAGTAGTCCAAAATACGCTGTGATGGCAGAAACGGGTCCCCAGTCGGAGAGGGGTCAATATTGTACAAGGTCTCATAATATGACCGGAAGGCCTCCAAGATTTCTCCATTGGAATGAACTGTTCGGCCACACTGATCATTAATGGAAAATAAATAAGAGTTGGGAGCCCTCGGACGCAAGGTTCTGGCGAGCAAAGTGCCTGCCTTGTTGCCATACTCATAATAATTCTTGCGCCATTTATCGCGGTAACACAGTGATTTTTGGTCTAGAATTTTCAAGATCTTATGACGAACATTTGAGAGTTCCGCCAGTCATGCGTCCGAGGGTCTCCTTTTATTGGCCATCTCCAGAGCACCCAGATCTGCCAGCAGAGCTCGTAACGTACTAACCCTATCCCTTTTCAGACGCGAACCATGGGAGATAAATATGCCCCGCAATACGCACTTAAGGGACTCCCATTGTATAGGGGCGCCCGTGTCATCCGACTCATGCACCTTGACAAAGTCCTCAACAGCCCTGCGCACATCCGCAACACACATAGCATCCTGCAATAAATTGTCATTTAGGCGCCAGGAAAACTCCCGTTCACACGCCGAGGACTGCCTACATGAGCCATAAACAGGTGCATGATCAGACCACAAGAACGCCCCCATGGAACACGTGGATTGTCATCCAATAGTGAGTGTGATACAAAAACGTGGTCCAGTCTACTATATGAATTATGTGCCAATGAGTGGTAACTATAATCCATTGTAGTAGGGGGAAGTGTACGCCATAAGTCCACCACCCGTAAGGCAATGAGACCCTTCTTCAAACGCCTCAAGGCTGCAAGAGAGACAGAGGACCTACCTGTTGACGAATCCATCTCCGCATTGAAGAATAGGTTAAAGTCACCCCCCAAAATAACAGTAGAACCCTCGGCAAACCTGGTCAGCTTGTCTATCACCTCCAGTCCAAAAGACACCTGAGCTGAGTTAGGAAAATACAGATTAGCGAAGGTATACCGATGCATTCCAATCAACAATTTCAGAAAAAGGTAGCGACCATCTGAACCCGCCTCTACCTCCACCACCGAATGCTGGAAGCTTTTATGAAGGGCTATGGACACTCCACCTACTTTAGCCTGCGGATTCGGAGCGTGGTGCCATGAAGAATAGAAGCGGGTTGAGCATCTGGGAAGCTGATCTGCCTTAAAATGTGTCTCCTGCAGCATGGCCACCATTACCCTCTTTTTATGCAAATGGTACAAGATCTGCCCCCGTTTTCCAGGACTATTAAGGCCACGGACATTATAAGAACAAAAAGTGAGATCAGCCATGGGACCACGCAGAGGAGGAACAAATTAGGAGCCGGGCGGGAGGACCAACGAGAGGAAGGCCGGACACAAAGAGTAGAAAAAGAGCAGAAAGAAGAAGAAGAAAAGAACCTAGCAGTAAAACAGAACATGAACAAAACCCATACCCCCCCGAATGTACACAGGAACCGAAATTCCTCAAACTAAAGCTGAATCCCAATCGGGAGACAATGACCCCACGAAATTCAGGACCCCGGAGCGCCACCAGGAAAGCGGTGTCCCACCGAGGCCCCCAACCCCGCTGGATCGCCCTAAGAGCAAGCATGATAACCTACCCAGAACAGACAGAACCTGTCCCAAACCCCCTCCCCGCAATGTAAAAATATAACTTTATAACTGTGAGGCACTGCGTAGCGCAGTCCCCCATAACCCGCATTCCCAAGCAATCCCGCAAACAGTAACACTGTAAATTTACCGGAGAACCGGCCCCAAGCCCCCACGACCCCCCCCACCCGAGCATGTCCTCAGGCGTTTTACATTAATCCGCAATAAAGCGAAAGATCAACAAGGGAGAAGGCCGTGTGAGCCCAGCAGCCCGCCCCCCCTAATGTACATCCACCAACCAAAGGCTTCCAAAGCTGAACATGAGGAAACAAAGTACTCAAGAAAATAAGCAGTAATGCATATCATATAGCCGGATCCCTGCAATTTCTTCTCTCACGGTGCTCCCGCGGACGAACCACCGACCAGTCGCCACCCGGGGCCATAATCGGGGGAGACTCCACCTTAGGCCAATCCGGAAGAGAGATCATCGGCAGTTCAAAGGTGCTCAGGAAATTCGGTAAATCGCCCAGAGAGCGAAAGGTGGCCGACCGTCCATCCTTACGGGCCAAGAGCTGAAAGGAATAGCCCCAGCGATAAACGATCTCTTTGGAACGGAGAGCCTCCAACAACGGCCGAAGCGCCTTGCGCTGAAGAAGCGTACGTCTCCTGTAACTGGGCTTGCTCTCTGGATTTTGAAGAAATGGATCCTGCAGATGACATCGCGAGGCCGAGACGGGTCAGTGGGTTTAGGTCCCAGGGATCGATGGATGCGATCAATTTCAATGGCGGACGCAGGGTCCTGGTTAAGAAGAGAGCCAAAAAACGATTGCGCCCAACCGTCCAGCTGAGCCGCGCCAATGTCCTCTGTCAGGCTCCTAATGCGGATATTGTTACGACAATGACGATTCTCCACGTCGTCCAGATGGAACCATAAGTTAGAGATCTGTAAAGCGTGAGCCTGCAGCACCCCGCCATGAGTATCAACAGTGGAGCTCAATGAAGAATGCGCATCCTCCACCTCCGAGACCCTCTGGCCCACATGATGTAAGTCCTTCTGTAACTCCGCCATATTGCGGGTGTATAATTGCTCCAGCTTCTGTAAGCGCCGGTCCAGATCCGCATTGGTAGGTAGGGCTTTTAGGTGTGCCTGCCAGTCCCAGCTTGATCCCTTACCTCCCTCAGAGTCAGGGGAAGCAGAGCCAGCCGATGAGCAGGACTGAAGAGCATTCTTTCTGACCCTCTGCTTCGGTAGCTCAAGAGAGGAGGGGGTCTGCAGTAAAAACTACAGGGGGGTCTGTCCAGACAGGGCCTCCACACTCCTATCCTGCCTGGAGTCACCTGTGAGCTCGTCGCTGTGGGAATGCTCCATCACAGGAGACTTCTGCAGGGCCTCCCCCGCTGGGATCACTGAGATGGAGAGTCTGTTCTCAGCCCCCACCTTCTCCCCCGTTGTAGGAAGCTTCGGGCTCTCTGCTTCAGGGCAGTCTGGATTCTCCACAGGCTTCTGTGAGGCCCGTAGGCCTGAATCTCCAGATTCCCGGAGGTATTTGTGTAAAGTGCCGTCAGCGGCAGCAGCAGTCACAGCTGATCTCAGAGAGCCTTTCTTTCTGCCCATGGCCGGTAGACGATGCATAGGGACGCTCAAGACTGCAGATTTATAGCAGGGATTGCAGGAGCTCAGAAGGTCTGCTTCCTATCCCTCCATAGGCCAGCCACGCCCCCCCCACTCATGATATTAAAAAGATGTACCAGACGTGTCCACTTGGTGATCAAGAGATAAGCTGGGCACCTCATGTGATATGCTCAAGTTGTTCAAATGGTCTTTGTGACTGATTGAAAATGAGGAAAGTAGCTATGCCATTTGATGTTCCCATGATTTGGAGAGAACCCAAAAATCATAGTGATGACTGCTACACTTTTGGTTTGTCAATCTAAAGGGCTTTTCTACAAAGTACAAACATGAGATTAATTACCCTGAACTTGAATCTGCGATTAGACCAGTTCCACATGATGGTACCTTGCCAGTTCCTCTACCACCATTGTCTGGATTGGATGAAAATGAAGTAGAATGTGAAGACTATGGAGCTGAAGCTACTGGCGAAGACATGGAGACCTCAAGTCAAGATGAGTATGTACCTGATGGAGCAGCCAGAAACGCTTTACTCAACATGAATTAAATGATCTCATCAGAGACCTTTCATTGTCAAAAGATAAAGCTGAACTTCTTGCATCTAGGCTGAAAGAGAAGAATCTTCTTCATGATGATGTCAAAGTGTGTTATTACGGAAACAGAAGTACCACTTTCACACAATTTTTCCAGTTGATGGACCAATGGTGTACTGTAACAATGTGAAAGGCCTCTTTGAAGAACTGAATCAAGAGTATTTTGTTGCAGATTGGCGATTATCGACTTATCCCAGAGAAGTTTGAAAGCAGTGTTGCTTCACAATGGATAAATGAAACAATAAATACCTATTACTCACTCATGTCATCTAAAGGAAAGTTATGAAAATCTGTCAGTTGTTTTGGATGCTATACATTATAAGCATCATCAATGGAATATCTGCGGAGATTTGAAAGTGATTGGTCTGCTAATGGGAATGCAAGGAGGTTTCACAAAATATTGTTGCTTCTTGTGTTTATGGGACAGTAGAAATACAGTAGAGCATTATGCTCACCGTGATTGGGGACAGAGAAACATCTATGCTCCAGGTATAGATAATGTTCAGCATAATCCTTTAGTTGCTCCAACAAAAATCTTTCTTCCTCCACTACATATAAAGTTGGGATTGATTAAAAACTTTGTGAAAGCCATGGCAAAGACAAATTAACAAGGGTTCCAGTACATTTCACAGAAATTCTCCAGCATTTCACCAGCATAACTGAAGGAAGGGGTATTAGTTGGTCCTCAGATCAGAGAGCTTATGAGAGATAATGTGTTTGAAGGAACTCTAAATGATAAGGAATTGAGATCTTGGAAAAGCTTCAAGTGGATCTGTGAAAACTTCTGAGGAAAAAAATCTTCAGAATATGTTGAAGGTGTTGAGGAACTGCTAAATGCATACCAGTGTCTTGGAAGTCGCATGTCTCTGAAAATGCACTTCTTGCATTCACATTTAGATTTCTTCCCTCAAAATCTTGGGGATGTAAGCGATGAACAAGGCGAGCGGTTTCACCAGGACATTAAAGTAATGGAACACCGCTACCAGGGTTTTTGGAATGACTCAATAATGGCAGATTAGTGTTGGATGTCATATAGGGACAACCCTGAAAAATCGTATCAACGACAGCCTAATGTAAAGCACTTTAAATTTCTGCTCATATTTTGGTTTCTATTTTGCATGTGAAATTATTTTGGTTCAATAAAACTGTTTTGTAAGATGAAGCATTTTTTTCTGATATGTAGATTTACCGTTTTCTTAATGTCGCCGGTATATTTCCTATACCTTATAATAATAACAATGCTGCTCCATGGAAACTATACGTGCTACAGAAAAACCTATATATATTTTTGAAATTGGGACAAACAGATGATTTTCTTAATGTCGCCGGTATATTTCCTATACCTTATAATAATAACAATGCTGCTCCATGGAAACTATACGTGCTACAGAAAAACCTATATATATTTTTGAAATTGGGACAAACAGATGATTCAGAAAAGAACAAAATCACCTGCTATGATTACAAAAAATATTTTTTTACCTGTGAAATTAAAGATTAAACAATAACCACAAGATGGATTTCATCAACCAGGGTATCCTTTTAATGAGCATAACGGCGCCGACCTGACAGTTGACTCTAGGTTACTGTGCACAATCCTGCTGACAGGTTCACTTTAATTCAAACATAATAATGTATTTTTTTTCCTTACCTGTATATGAATAATGTACTCCTCCATCTGGCTAATCGGTACTAGGACGCGTCCGCTCTTCGCCAGTCCTTACACTGGCTGCCCATTCATTATAGGATCCAATTCAAAGTACTGGTTCTCACCCACAAATCTCTCCACAGTGCAGCACCCCCCTACATCTCCTCCCTCATTTCTATCTATCGGCCCAACCGACTGCTGCGCTCTGCAAACGACGTTCGACTAACCTCTGCACTAATCCGTACCTCCCACTCCCGACTCCAAGATTTCTCCCGTGCTGCGCCAATCCTCTGGAATGCTCTACCCCAAGAAATTAGGACTATCCACAATTTGCATGGTTTCAGGCGCTCCCTCAAAACACATTTGTTCAGAGCGGCCTATCACATTCACTAACCAAAGTCATTCTATGTGTAAGTGTGTGTGTGTAGCCCATTCACTATCTCCATCCATCCCTCACTCCCTCAAGATGGCTGGACCATCATTGTAAATGCACCATTGTATATATACACCTGTACTTTGTATCTCCCCCACCTCATTGTAGATTGTAAGCTCTCACGAGCAGGGTCGGCTTATTTTGCTTTAATTATTGTATTGTTAACGTTGTTACCTATGACTTGTGTTTTGAAATTGTTAAACTGTAAAGCGCTGCGGAATATGTTGGCGCTATATAAATAAAGATTATTATTATTATTATTACTCACTGGCATTCTTTATACATTGTGAAAATATTGCTTCTTCCCTGGAGTCCCATCAGTGCATCACAGTCTGTTTTTTTCTATCCCACTGTGAAGTTAAAGGGGTATTCCCATCTCCGAGATCCATTTCCAATATGTAGTAAGTGTAATATTAGCATATTCCTCCAATTTAAAAATGTTGTATAGTTCTTCTGATTCCATTTGTCACTTACCCTATGTGCAGGGCATTGCAGTAGCTTAGGTACCCATGGTTATGACCACTAACCGCTAACTAACTGTCACTATATGAGTAGTCATATCCATGGATACCTATGGGGTAAGTGACATAGCGAATCAGAAGAACTATACTGCATATTATTATTATTACACCTAGAATCATAGAATGTTAGAGTTGGAAGGGACCTCAAGGGTCATCGTGTCCAATCCCCTGCTCATTCAAGAGAACTCACCATCTCTCGTGGCAGCCTGTTCCACTCACTGATCACTCTCACTGTAAAAAAGTTTTTTTCTAATACAAGTGCTTCTCACTAAATTATGATATCATCAAAAAGTTAACTTATTTCAGTTCTTCAATACAAAAAGTGAAACTCATATATTATAGTCATTACAAACAGAGTGATCTATTTCAAGTGTTTATTTCTGTTAATGTTGATGATTATGGCTTACAGCCAAAGAAAACCCAAAAGTCATTATCTCAGTAAATTATAAAAATTAACCAAAAAACACCTGCAAAGGCTTCCTAAGCGTTTAAAAAGGTCCCTTAGGCGGGTGTCACACTTGCGAGTGTGATGCGAGAAACTCGCATGCTCCAGTCCGAGTGCCAGCGGCAGTGCCGGGTGTTGATGCTAGAAACTCGTGCGAGTTTCTCGCATCACACTCGCAAGTGTGACACCGGCCTTAGTCTGTTTCAGTAGGCTCCACAATCATGGGAAGACTGATGAATTGACAAATGTCTAGAAGGCAGTCATTGACACACTCCACAAGGAGGGTAAGCCACAAAAGGTTATTGCTAAAGAAGCTGGCTATTCAGTGTGCTGTATCCAAGCATATTAATGGAAGGTTTCTTGACCTACCTAAGAAAAACACATACATTTAGTATTTTAAATAGTCAACATTCAGACAATATAATACTGTATGTCTAGCCTAATTAACCCCTTAATCCCATTGGATGTACTATTCCGTCCATGTGACCTGGTACTTAATTCCCATGGACGGAATAGTACGTCCAGGGCGATCAGCTGCGGTCCCGGGGGGGAGCGCTGCTGATCGCCGCCGGGTGTCAGCTGATTATCACAGCTGACACCCGGCACTATGTGTCAGGAGCGGTCATGGACCGCTCCTGGCACATTAACCCCTGGCACACCGCGATCAAACATGATCGCGGTGTACCGGGGGCACAGGGGAGCATCGCACAGGGAGGGGGCTCCCTGCGAGCTCCCCTGAGACCCTCAGAACAGCGCGATGTGTCGCGCTGTTCCGAGGGACTCTCCTCACTGCAGGACCCCGGATCCAAGATGGCCGCTGGGTCCTGCAGGGAGTCGGCTTCCTCAGTGCCTGCTGAGAGCAGGCACTGAGAAGCCTCCAGCACTGCCTGTGCGATCGCTGGTGTGAGAGAGTGCTGTGCACACTGTCACACCAGCGATCTGACCCCATACTGTGATGTCCCACCATGGGACACAGTAAAAATGTTAAAAAAATAAAAATAAACATGTGTAAAAAAAAATCCTAAATAATGAAAAAAAAAAAAATATTCCCCAATAACTTCACTTCTTTAATGTAAAAAAACCCAACAACAATAAAAGTACACATATTTAGTATCGACGCGTCCGTAACGACCCACCCTATAAAACTGTCCCACTAGTTAACCCATTTAGTGAACCCCTTAAAAAAAAAAAAACAAGTCTAAAAAACAATGATTTATCATCATACCACCGAACAAAAAGTGGAATAACACGCGATCAAAAAGACGGTTACAAACAAACATGGTACCGCTGAAAACGTCATCTTGTCCCGCAAAAAAACAAGCTGCCATACAGCATCATCAGCGAAACAATAAAAAAGTTATAGCTCGCAGAATAAAGCGATGCAAAAATAATTATTTTGTATATATATTCGTTTTAATTGTATAAAAGCGCCAAAACATAAAAAAATGATATAAATGAGGTATCGTCGTAATCGCACTGACCCGAAGAATAAAACTCCATTATCAATTTTACCACACGCGGAACTCTATAAACGCCCCTCCCCCAAAAGAAACTCATGAATTGCTCGTTTTTGTTCATTCTGCCTCCCAAAAGTCATAATAAAAAGCGATCAAAAAATGTCATGTGCCCAAAAATGGTACAAATAAAAACGTCACCTCGTCCCGCAAAATAAAAGACCTCACATGACTCTGTGGGCCAAAATATAGAAAAATTATAGCTCCCAAAATGTGATGATGCAAAAACTACTTTTTGCAATAAAAAGCGTCTTTTAGCGTGACAGCTGCCAATCATAAAAACCCGCTATAAATAGTAAATCAAACCCCCCTCTACCACCCCTTAGTTAGGGAAAAATAATACAATTAAAAAAATGGATTTCCATTTTCCCATTAGGGTTAGGGTTGGGGCTAAAGTTAGGGTTAGGGTTGGGCTAAAGTTAGGGTTAGGGTTGGGACTAGGGTTACGGGTGTGTTAGGGTTAGGTTTGTGGTTAGGGTTATGATTAGGGTTGGGATTAGTGTTAGGAGTGTGTTGGGGTTAGGGTTGGAGTTAGAATTGGGGGTTTCCACTGTTTAAGCACATCAGGGGCTCTCCAAATGTGACATGGCGTCTGATCTCAATTCCAGCCAATTCGGCTTTGAAAAAGTCAAACGGTGCTCCTTCCTTTCTGAGCTCTGCCATGCGACCAAACAGTAGTTTACCCCCACATATGGGGTATCAGCATACTTAGGACAAATTGCACAATAACTCTTGGAGTCCAGTTTCTTCTGTTACCCTTGGGAAAATAAAAAATTGGGGGCGAAAATATCATTTTTGTAGAAAAAAATATGATTTATTATTTTTATGCTTCTACGTTATAAACTTCTGTGAAGCACTTGGGGGTTCAAAGTGCTCACCACACATCTATATAAGTTCCTTTGGGGGTCTAGTTTACAAAATAGGGTCACTTGTGGGGGGTTTCCACTGTTTAGGCACATCAGGGGCTCACCAAACACGACATGACACCCGCAGACCATTCCATCAAAGTCTGCATTACTAAACGTCACTACTTCTATTCTGAGCCCCAACGTGCCCCCACACAGTAGTTTTCTCCCACATATAGGGTATCAGCGTACTCTGTACAAATTGGACACCAACTTTTAGGGTCCATTTTCTCCCCTTACTCTTGGGAAAATAAAAAATTGGTGACCAAAATGTCATTTTTGTGGGAAAAAATAGGATTTTTTATTTTCATGCCCGGGCATTATAAATTTGCGTGAAGCACTTGGGGGTTCAAAGTGCTCACCACAGATCTAGATAAGTTCCTTAGGGGGTCTAGTTTCCAAAATGGGGTCACTTTTGGGGGGTTTCCACTGTTTAGGCACATCAGGGACTCTGCAAACTGAACATGACACCCATCAAAGTCTCCATTCCAAAATGTCATTACTTCCTTTCCGAGCCCTACCGTGCACCCAAACAGTATTTTCCCCCCACATATGGGGTATCAGCCTACTCAGGACAAATTGGACAACAACTTTTGGGGTCCAATTTCCTTGTGAAAAATCAAAAATTGGAAAATTGGGGACTTTTTTTTTTTTTGCTTTCACATCCAGGCATTATAAACTTTAGTGAAACATTTGGGGGTTGAACGTGCTCCCAACAGATCTAGATAAGTTCCTTAAGGGTCTAGTTTCCAAAATGGTGTCACATGTGGGGGGTTTCCACTGTTTAGGCACATCAGGGGCTCTCCATTCTGCGTTGAAAAAGTCAAACTGCGCTCCTTCCCTTCCGAGCTCTGCCATGCACCCAAACAGTGGTTTACCCCCACATATTGGGTATCAGCGTACTCAGGATAAATTGCACAATAATTTTTGAGGTCTTGTTACCCTTGGGAAAATAAAAATTGGGGTGAAAAGATCATTTTTGTGGAAAAAATATGATTTTTTAATTTTACGGCTCTACGTTATAAACTTGTGTGAAGTACTTGGGGGTTCAAAGTGCTCATCACAGATCTAGATAAGTTCCTTAGGGGGTCTAGTTTCTAAAATGGGTCACTTGTGGGGGATTCCCACTGTTTATGCACATCACTGGTTATCCAAATGCGACATGGCGTCCAATCTCGATTCCAGCCAATTTTGGTTTGAAAAAGTCAAATGGCGCTCCTTCCCTTCCGAGCTCTGCCGTGCGCCCAAACAGTGGTTCCCCCCCACATATGGGGTATCAGCGTACTCAGGACAAATTGGACAACAACTTTTATGGTCCAATTTCTCATGTTATCCTTGGGAAAATAAAAAATTGGTGACTTAAATATTACTTTTGTGGGAAAAAAATAGGATTTTTTATTTTCATGCCCGGGCATTATAAATTTGCGTGAAGCACTTGGGGGTTCAAAGTGCTCACCACAGATCTAGATAAGTTCCTTAGGGGTCTAGTTTCCAAAATGGGGTCACTTTTGGGGGGTTTCCACTGTTTAGGCACATCAGGGACTCTGCAAACTGAACATGACACCCATCAAAGTCTGCATTCCAAAACGTCATTACTTCCTTTCCGAGCCCTGCGGTGTGTCCAAACAGTATTTCTCCCCCACATATGGGGTATCAGCGAACTCAGGACAAATTGGACAACAACTTTTGGGGTCCAATTTCCTTGGGAAAAATCAAAAATTGGGGACAAAAAAATCATTTTTGTGGACTTTTTTTTTTTCACACCCAGGCATTATAAACTTTAGTGAAACACTTGGGGTTTAAAGTGCTCACAACAGATCTAGATAAGTTCCTTAGGGGGTCTAGTTTCCAAAATGGTGTCACATGTGGGGGGTTTCCACTGTTTAGGCACATTAGGGGCTCTCGAAACGCGACATGGCGTTCAATCTCAATTCCCGCCAATTTTGGTTTGAAAACGTCAAACGGTTCTCCTTCCCTTCTAAGCCCTGCCATGCGCCCAGACAGTGGTTTTCCCCCACATATGGGGTATCGGCGTACTCAGGAGAAATTGCACAACAACTTTTCTGTCCATTTTCTCCTTTTACCCTTGTTAAAATAAAAAAATTGTTTGTAAAAGATCATTTTTGTGACTAAAAAGTTAAATGTTCATTTTTTCCTTCTAAGCTGCTTCAGCTCCTGTGAAGCACCTGAAGGGTTAATAAACTTCTTGAATGTGGTTTTGAGTACCTTGAGGAGTGCAGTTTTTAGAATGGTGTCACTTTTGGGTATTTTCTGCCATATAGACCCCTCAAAGTGACTTCAAATGTGAGGTGGTTCTTAAAAAAAAATGGTTTTGTACAATTTGTTGTAAAAATGAGAAATCGCTGGTCAACTTTTAACACTTATAACTTCATAGTAAAAAAAAATTTGGTTTCAAAATTGTGCTGATGTAAAGTAGACATGTGGGAAATGTTATTTAGTAACTATTTTGTGTGACATATTTCTCTGTTTTAAGGGAATAAAAATTAAAAGTTTAAAAATTGCAAAACTTTCAAAGTTTTCGCCATATTTCCATTTTTTTCATAAATAACCGCAAATTATATCTCAGAAATTTTACCACTATCAGGAAGTACAATATGTCACGAGAAAACAATCTCAGAATCATGAAGATCCGTTGAAGCGTTCCAGAGTTATAACCTCATAAAAAGACAGTGGTCAGAATTGTAAAAATTGGCACGGTCATTAACGTGCAAACCACCCTTGGGTGTTAAGGGGTTAAGATTAAATGCTATGTCGTTACAATCTTAAAATGAGGTACAACGCCTACGCATAAATTCTGGACTAAAGATGCTTTTATGGATAGACACTTACACAGATATATAGCTCACCAAGGGTGCCCAAACTTTTGCATCAACCCATTTTCCGTTTTGTATTTTTAAAAATGTAAAATATTAAAATATAAACTTTTTTTTGCCTAAAATGCAAATGAAATGTGTCATTTTTAACCCCTTCACCCTTCACGACCTGCTCCACACTAGTACTGCACAGGTCGCTTCTCTCCCTTTGATGTGGGCTCCGGCAGTGAACCCACATCTTTCCCGGCACAGGTCAGCTGTTTTGAACAGCTGACATGTGCCCGGAACAGCCACGGGTGGAATCGTGATCCACCCGCGGCTATAAACCCGTTAAATGCCGCAGTCAATCTCTGACAGTGGCATTTAACGTGCGCTTCCGGCCATTGGGCCAGAAATCCGCCCTTCGGTGACCCCATCATGTGATCGCGGGTCACCGATGGGTTGGCAGGACAACCAGAGTTCTGGCGGTGGACATAGCAAGTGAGTAATTCTGCTACATACAGGTGATCTGATCATCGCCTGTATGTAGCAGAGCCGATCAGGTTATGGCAGCTTCTAGTCTCCCATGGAGACTATTGAAGCAAGCCAAAAGTAAAAAAAAAAGATGTTTTTAAAAATATAGAAAAAAGAAAAAAAAAAGTTTAAATCACCCCTCTTTCGCCCCATTCAAAATAAAACAATAAGAAAAATCACACATACACATATTTGGTATCGCCGCGTTCAGAATCGCCCGATCCATCAATAAAATAAAAAAATAGGATTAACCTGATCGCTAAACGGCATGGCGAAAAAAAAAGGTCAAAATGTCAGAATTACGTTTTTTTGATCACCCCGACATTGCATTAAAATACAATAATGGGCGATCAAAAGATTGTATCTGCACCAAAATGATATCAATAAGAACGTCAGCTCAGCTCGGAAAAAATAATCCCTCACCTAATCCGAGATCACAAAAAATGGAGACACTACAAGGTCTTTGAAAATGGCGCATTTTTTTTTTTTTAACAGACTTTGGATTTTTTTTCACCACTTAAATAAAAAAGAACTTAGACCTGTTTGGTGTCTATGAACTTGCAATGACCTGGAGAATCATATTGGCAGGTCAGTTTTAGCATTTGGTGAACATAGTAAAAAAAATCCCAAAAACATGGAATTGCACTTTTTTCAATTTCACCGCACTTCGAATTTTTTTTCCATTGTGTACAAGATATGGTAAAACCAATGGTATCATTCAAAAGTACAACTTGGCCTGCAAAAAACAAGCCCCCACATGGCCATATACACAGAAAAATAAAGTTATGGCCCTAGGAAGAAGGAAAGCGAAAAAGAGAAACGCATAAACAAAAAAGGCAAGGTCTCAAAGGGGTTAACTTTAGGCCTTTTAGAGATCATTTCATCTTCAGCTTACTTAACTGTTCACAGTAACAATAATTTTGACCAGAGGTGCCCAAAGTTTTACATGTCGATGTATAAACACAGTCAGGGCCGAAAGTATTGAAACCTTGAAATTGTTCCAGAAAATGAAGAATTAGCGTATATATGCAAGGAGGAAGACCGGGCTGTGGGTACCTGTAACGAGCCGGGTCCGGAACTGTTGAAACCGTGTCCCATGTTTCCTGGGGGAAGAAATAAGAGACTGTACAGACCCAATCACCCAGGAAGAAGGTGCGTGTTTAAAAGGAAAGTTCACGCAGCGGAATTTAGTTTCCCCCCGGCAGAGACTGAGGCAGACAGGGTGCATGCGCACCCGATATCTCACGGGCACGGCATCGGGACTGTGAGCAGAGACAGGTCCGTGGACTGTTAAGTTTAGGGCCGTTCTCGTGCATAGAAGCGTTGTCTGTGTACAGGATCCTGCGCTGCAATCCCCCTTACTGACCAGCATACCAGAGACCTCACTTGATACCGGGCTTTTGCAGCACCTGTGAATTTGGCTGCACAAGTTTATGGACTAGGGGCCCAAACAGTGGCGTAGCAACTGTTTGTGGCGCCCGGGGCGGCAAATTTTAGGCCACACCCCTAGCCACACCCATTTCACTGGTCACACCCATATCCACGCCCTGACCACACCCACTTAGCACTGCTGATCACACTGTTTCATAAACAATAATTATAAACACATACCTCTCAACCGTCCCGGTTTCAGCGGGACAGTCCCGATTTCGGGACCCTGTCCGCTGTCCCGGCCAGGCGGTTTACTTTCCGCATTAGAATCGTACATACGGAAACCCCGGGGACCTCCCACACATTCTGGCAGCCACAAGTCACGTTCCATCGCTGACCTCATTTCCCCAGGATGTGGGGATCTCACCAGCTATGCAGCGCTCCATTCAATACCCGGCTCTCACTGAGCGAGACAGGCAGGATCTGGGGATCTCTTCATCTGTTGAACAGATCCCATGTTGAGATCCCCACATCCTGCTTGTCTCGCTCAGGGAGAGTCGGGTATTGTATACAGCGGTCCGAACAATACCCGGCTCTCACTCCAACAGATCCAGCGGCTCGATGCGTCGCCGTTCTGAAGACTCTCCCGAGAACGAGTTACAGTACCTGCTGCTGTAAGCTGACCGCCGGAAATGAGGTCAGCGGTCATTTCCAGCGTTCAGCTGACTTACAGCACGTCACCTCCGGTGGAACGTGACATGTGGCTGCCAGAACGTGTGGGAGGTCCCCGGGTTTCCGCATGTACGATTCTAATGCGGGAAAGTAAACCTCCCGGCCAGGACAGCGGGACAGGGACCCAGCCCTACACAGATAACAGCATTCGCTCCGTCCGCACGCAGACCCATGCACATAATGGCACCCCTCCTTCCCCCTGCAGCCCCCAAGCACACAGATCCCGCAAGTAACAGGACCCTTGTACATGCGCGGCTCCGCTCTTTGTGGCCCTGTACACACACGGCTCCGCTCCACACACCTCACACGCACAAGGCTCCGCTCCGTACACCTCGTACACACACGGCTTCGCTCCGTACACCTCGTACACACACGGCTCCGCTCCGTACACCTCGTACACACACGGCTCCGCTCCGTACACCTCGTACACACACGGCTCCGCTCCGTACACCTCGTACACACACGGCTCCGCTCCGTACACCTCATACACACACGGCTCCGCTCCGTACACCTCGTACACACACGGCTCCGCTCCGTACACCTCGTACAAACACGGCTCCGCTCCGTACACCTCGTACACACGGCTCCGCTCCGTACACCTTGTACACACACGGCTCCGCTCCGTACACCTTATACACACGGCTCCGCTCCGTACACCTCGTACACACACGGCTCCGCACACACACGGCTCCGCTCTGTACACGGCTCCGCACACCTTGTACACACACGTCTCTGCTCCGTACACCTCGTACACACATGGCTCTGCTACGTACACCTCGTACACACACGGCTCCGCTCCGTACACCTCATACACACGGCTCTGCTACATCCACACTGTAAACCCGAGTCCCGACCCCCACACACACACACAAACTTACCCTAATCCAGCACCATGACAACATCACAGCAGAGTCTTGCACACAAGGACACTGATCATCTGAACCCTGACTCCTCCCCTCCTGAGACCTCATCACAGGTCCTGTGGGCACAGAAGACTACAGCAATAGCACTGGAGGACACTGATCATCTGACCCCTGACTCCTCCCCTCCTGTGACCTCATCACAGGTCCTGTGGGCACAGAAGACTACAGCAATAGCAGCGTCATTGCTAGCTGCTGTGAGGCTAATGCTGTAGAGACAGAGGGCAAGGAAAGGGTGCCGCCCCCACACACACGTGCCGCCTGGGGCGGACCGCCCCCCCCACGCTACGCCACTGGGCCCAAATGGTTAGACCAGAGACTGCCCGTTGCCTCCAGAAGCTGGACGGGGAGCTGAGGATCTCCATCTGAGGACATTTCGCCAGCCGTTACTGGGACTACAACCCTCATCAGAACATTTGTGGCTGAGGAAACCACGGACACGATAAGTTTGCTGAGTGAACTGTGCTATTTTTGTCATTCTCCTTTATTCATCGCCAGTTTAACTGTCCCTGTGAGGAGTACCTTTACTGTTAATTAAATTGTTAACCCTTGCTCTGCCTCCCTTATGTCACCGCATCTTGCAACCTGCTTCCATATACTCGAGTATAAGTCGACCTGAGTATAAGCCGAGGCACCTAATTTTGCCACGAATAGCTGAGTAAACTTATTGACTCGAGTATAAGCTGGGTATGCATTGTCCCCTCATCCCTATCCTGGTATGAATGGATCCCTCATCCCTGTCCTTGCATGCATGGCTCCCCCATCGCTGTCATTGTATCCATGGTTCCCCTGTCGGTGCATTTGTATGCATGGCTCCCCCGTCCTGTCCTTGTATGCATGGCTCCTTATCCCCTATCCTTGTATGCATGGCTCCTTATCGCCTATCCTTGTATGCATGGTTCCTATAAAAAAAAATCCTACTTACCTTGCCTGCGCGCCCTCGCTGCATTTTGTTCCGGTGCCAGCAGCTCTTCCTGCCGAGCGATCACGTGGCCCCCTCATTAAGGTAATGAATATTCACTCCATGCCTATGGGAGTGGAGAGGCGTGAATATTCATTACTTTAATGAGTGGAGCCACGTGATCGCTCGGCCGGAAGAGCTGCTGGCGCCGGAACGAACGAGATGCAGCGAGGGCAAGCAGGAAAGTAAGTAGAATGTGTGCTGGAAGCCGACGGCTGTCACTGTGCGCTATTACAGAGAAATGAATATTCATTTCTCTTTAGCAGCGGCACAGGCTTTAGCCACAGCTGTCTGCTCCTGTCTCTGTGACCCGCTTCTCCGCCACTCCCCCTCCCCTGCTGTCTTTCTGGACCAAATGACTCGTGTATAAGCCGAAGGGGGCGTTTTCAGCACAAAAAAATGTGCTGAAAAAGTCGGCTTATACACAAGTATATACGGTACTCCCGGAAAATTATTATTGAAATTATACATGTTTATTTACTTGGTGTGTATTGGAACAACACAAAAAAAAATGGGAAAAAAAAGCAAATTAGACATAATTTCACACACAACCCCAAAAATGGGCCAGACAAAATGGTTGGCACCTTTCCAAAATTGTGGGTAAATAACTTTGTTTCAAGCATGTGATACTTGTTCAGACTCACCTGTGGCATGTAACAGGTGTTAGTTGATCTTTCCATTTTATGTCTGTGTGTGCAACACTAAATACTTAATTTTCTGGAACAATTTCAAGGTTGCCAACATGTTCGCTCATGACTATATATAGCGAACTTATTCTGTGCCTATGGATAGCATTATTTATCTACAGTTATCCTGAAATAGATCATTTTTCCATCTGGTAATTATGGGTGGTTTAATTGGGTATGATGTACTGGCCCATTATAGAGCAGATTGTAGTTTTGGATATGGGTTCAACAATCGGCTCAAAAGCTGTCATCTAGCTACTAGGTCTACAGGAATTATTACCCCTGTATCAAGAGCTGTAATTTTTCACTAAAACTAGGGCTTTTACAGCCAGTATTATCTGCACGTTACATAGTAACATAGATATTAGTAACATAGTTATTAAGATTGAAGGAAGACTTTAAGTCCATCTAGTTCAACCCATATCCTATCCTAACCTGCCCTAACATGTTGATCCAGAGGAAGGCAAAAAAAACCCAAGTGGAAAACAGTAAGCTTCACACTGGGGAAAAAAATTCCTTCCGACTCCACATACGGCAATCAGACTAGCTCCCTGGATCAAGGCAATATCTAGGAAACTAGTGAATATAGCCTGTAATATTATACTTTTCAAGAAAGGAATCCAGTCCCTTCTTAACTTTTAGTAGGGAATCACTCATTACAACATTAGACGGCAGAGAGTTCCATAGTCTCACTGCTCTTACAGTAAAGAATCTGCATCTGTGATTATGGCTAAACCTTCTTTCCTCCAGACGTAGAGGATGCCCCCTTGTCCCCGTCACAGGTCTATGATTAAAAAGACCATTAGAAAGGTCTCTGTACTGTCCCCTCATATATTTATACATTGTAATAAGATCACCCCTAAGCCTTCGTTTTTCCAAACTAAATAACCCCAAGTGTAATAACCTGTCTTGGTATTGCAGACCCCCAATTCTCTAATAACCTTGGTCGCTCTTCTCTGCACTAGCTCCAGTTCAGCTATGTCTTTCTTATACACCGGAGACCAGAACTGCACACAGTATTCTAAGTGTTGTCGCACTAGTGACTTGTATAGAGGTAAAATTATGTTCTCCTCATGAGCATCTATGCCTCTTTTAATGCATCCCGTTGTAGCAATATTATTATGTATACCAGTTTACTATAAAAATAAAGTGATCACTCACATTGCAATACTTTCAGCCACATAAGATTTTCCAGTTAATCACAACAGCACAAGTATTTCATTGGTAAAATATCCCTATTATTGAAGTGCATGCACTGATTGGCAGGAAACCATGGCAACGTCCTCTCTGTGTCCCCTGGCTCCTATATGGCTACCTTTTCGGCGAAGATAACTGTGGCTGTGGTGGAAGCACCTACAGGTGCCACTGCTTCCGGCTTGCTAGCTGTGTCTTGAAGTTCTTCCACTAGTCTTGGGGGCCAGTACCCCTACTGCGACCTGGTCCCTCAACTCTTGGATCGGGCCACACGGTTGGATTGCTCACTATCCATGCCCCTAGAACCCCTTCTGCCTTCTGGGAGCTTCCGTCTGACTCTCCCTTTCAGCTTTCTCTCTGCAGCTCCTCATGGCAGGGAGCTGCCTGTCAGCACGTCTGCTTACTTTCACTTTCTCCTCACCAGACTCTCTCTGTACTGTTCTTTCCTGCTCTGTTAGCTCCTCCTCTCTCTTCCTACCTTCTCTACCCAGCCTGTGATGAGACCATCCTCCCTTAGGGTACGTCCAGGGTGCCCGGCTGTTATAGTCTGTGTTGGGTCTCTTACCTGAGAGTGGTGTACCACACCTCTGGGTGAGGTGCAATACCTCTGTGGCGACTGAACCCCACATATATGTACCAGGGTGAGCCGCTCCTGTGGACATCAGGAGAGGGGAACTTCATTTTTTATTTTCTTGTACAGTCTGTGTTCTGTAATAAACCTGAAGAAGCTCCTCTCCTCTACATCCAAAGTTACCAACTGCTTCCAGCTGCATTTTTGCTGCCTTTTTTATTTGCAGGCAAAACCTTCTTTCTTGACAATAAAGAAGCTGCTTACGAAAAGCAGGTTTTGCTGCTTTTTTGCAGTATGTTTGCTGCATTTTTATTGTCTCTTGGGCATGTTGATAAAGTTTAGCACCCCCCCAAAAAAAACAAAAACAAACATGAATCAACTTCCTTAACCCCTTAACGACCGCCGATACGCCTTTTAACGGCGGTCATTAAGGGTACTTAAACCACAGCACCGTTAATTAACGGCGCTGTGGAAAAAGTGAATAGCGCCCCCCAGAGGCGCATTTTCTCCGGGGTCTCGGCTACCGGGGGTAGCCGAGACCCCAGAGAACATGAATCGGGTCGGTTTTTACCGACACCGATGTTGCGATCGCCGTTATTAACCCTATAACGGCGACCGCAACAAAAAAAAAAAAAAAAGTTGTGCCATTTAATTTCTCTGTCCTCTGATGTCATCGGACATCAGAGGACAGAGAAAAAGGGTCCCCAGGACCCCCATGTGGCCCCCTATAAGATCCATGTGGCCCCCGGGCCCTCCGGTGTCCCCCGGTGCCGGCGCCGTTAAGACAATGGCGGGCGCATGCCCAGTGCGCCCGCCGGTATGTGCCGCTGTGCTGGTGGGGGGATGGGCAAATATTCTCTGGGGTCTCGGCTACCGGGGGTAGCCGAGACCCCAGAGAACATGATCCGGGTCGGTATTCACCGATCCCGGTGTTGCGATCGCGGCTATGCAAGCATAGCCGCGATCGCAAAAAAAAAAAAAAAAAAAAAAAATGATTTCTCTCCCCTCTGATGTGATCGCACATCAGAGGGGAGAAAATGAGGGTCCCCCGATCGCCCCCCCATATACTTACCGGTGTCCTCCGTCCTCCCGCAGGCCCCAGGATCCCGGCTTCTTCTCCCTGCAAAAAAAAAAATGGCGGGCGCATGCGCAGTGCGCCCGCCGATCTGCTTGGCGGCAGATTCAAATTTTTTTTCATTCATTCTCATAAAAGTACATTTTGATCACTGTGATAAACTATCACAGTGATCAAAATAAAAAAAACAGCACATAACCCCCCCATTTATCACCCCCTTAGTTAGGGACATATAATAAAAAGTAGAAATTATATTTATTTTCATTTTTCTGTTAGGGTTAGGGTTATAATTAGGGTTAGGGTTATAATTAGGGTTAAGGTTATAATTAGGGTTAGGGTTAGCATTAGGCTGGTTTCACACATCCGGTGTGCGCCTGACGGCGCCCCCGGCATTTAGCCGCAGCGCCGCATCAGAAAATCTGATGTGCCGCATGCGTTTTTTTTGCATTGACTTGCATTAGCGCCGGATGGCGCCGCATGTCAATGCGTTGCATGCGGTTTTGTCCGGATGCGGCGCAAATGTGCATTGCGGCGGCCGGACAAAACGCTGCATGTAACGTTTTTTTTTTTGCCGGATGGTTTCTGATGTCTCCGGGCATCAGAAACCATCCGGCAAAAAACCGCATGCGACCGCCGGCGGCGCATCAGGTATTCTGATGCGGCGCTGCGGCAAAATGCCGGGGGCGCCGACAGGCGCCCGCCGGAAGTGTGAAAGCAGCCTTAGGGTAAGGGTTATAATTAGCGTTAGGGTTAGGCTGGGTTCATACTGCGTTATGGCAGTCCGTTAGACGGACTGCGTTACACAGCGGTATAACGCGGTGTAACGCAGTCCGTTAACGCTGCCATTCACCCCCATTTGAGGGCGCATCGCGACGCATGCCGTAAAGCGGCATGCGTTTGCGACGTGCCATCATTCAGTGACGGAGCCTCGGACGCGGGCTGCAGCGTTTGGGCTCCGTCACCGCTAGCGCAGATGAATCATCTGCTGATTCCTCTGCGCTAGCGGGTATAGCATAATGCGATCGCGTTATGCTATACCATTACCAGCCCGTCAACGCTATGTGTTGAACGGGCTGGTAAAACGCAAAATGAACCTAGCCTTAGGGTTAGGGTTATAATTAGGGTTATAATTAGGGTTAGGGTTACAATTAGGGTTGGAATTAGGGTTGGGATTTAGGTTAGGATTAGGGTTGGGATTAGGGTTAGGGGTGTGTTGGGATTAGGGTTGGAGCTAGAATTGAGGGATTTCCACTATTTAGGCACATCAGGGGGTCTCCAAACACGATGTGGCGTTCAAAAAGTCAAATGGCGCTCCCTCCCTTCCGAGCCCTGCCGTGCGCCCAAACAGTGGTTTACCCCAACATATGGGTATCAGCATACTCAGGACAAATTGCACACCAATTTTGGGGTTCTAATTTCTCCGATTACCCTTGGGAAAATAAAAAATAGCTGGCTAAAAAAATCATTTTTGAGAAAAAAAATGATTTTTTATTTTCACGGCTCTGCGTTTATAAATTTCTGTGAAGCACTAGGGGGTTCAAAGTGCTCACCACACATCTAGATAAGCTCCTTAAGGGGTCTAGTTTCCAAAATGGGGTCACTTGTGGGGGTTTCCACTGTTTAGGCTCATCTGGGGCACTGCAAACGGAACATGACCCCCACCAACGTCTGCATTCCAAAACGTTATTACTTCCTTTCCAAGCCCTGCTGTGCGCCAAAACAGTTCCCCCCCCCCACATATTTGGTATCAGCGTACTCAGGACAAATTGGACAACAACTTTTGGGGTCCAATTTCCTTGTGAAAAATCAAAAATTTGGGACTAAAAAATCATTTTTGTGGAAAATTGATTTTTTTTTTCACACCCAGGCATTATAAACTTTTGTGAAACACTTGGAGGTTCAAAGTGCTCACCACAGATCTAGATAAGTTCCTTATGGGGTCTAGTTTCCAAAATGGGGTCACTTGTGGGGGTTTTCCACTGTTTAGGCTCATCTGGGGCACTGCAAACGGAACATGACCCCCACCAACGTCTGCATTCCAAAACGTTATTACTTCCTTTCCAAGCCCTGCTGTGCGCCAAAACAGTTTCCCCCCCCCACATATTTGGTATCAGCGTACTCAGGACAAATTGGAAAACAACTTTTGGGGTCCAATTTCCTTGTGAAAAATCAAAAATTTGGGACTAAAAAATCATTTTTGTGGAAAATTGTTTTTTTTTTTTTTTTCACACCCAGGCATTATAAACTTTTGTGAAACACTTGGGGTTCAAAGTGCTCACAGCGGATCTAGATAAGTTCCATAGGTGGTCTAGTTTCCAAAATGGTGTTACTTGTGGGGGGTTTCCACTGTTTAGGCGCATCAGGGGCTCTCCAAACGCGACATGGTGTCCAATCTCAATTCCAGCCAATTTTGGTTTGAAAAAGTCAAACGGTGCTGCTTCCATTCCAAGCCCTGCCGTGCGCCCAAACAGTGGTCCCCCCCCATATATGGGGTATCAGCATACTCAGGACAAATTGTACAACAACTTTTGTTGTCCAATTTCTCCTGTTACCCTTGTGAAAATAAAAAATTGGGGACTAAACGATCAGGTTTGTGGAAAAAATATGATTTTTTATTTTCACGCCCGGGCGTTATAAACTTCTGTGAAGCACTTGGGGCTTCAAAGTGCTCACCACACATCTAGATAAGTTCCTTAGGGGTCTAGTTTCCAAAATGGGGTCACTTGTGGGGGGTTTCCACTGTTTAGACACATCAGGGCCTCTACAAATGCGACATGGCGTCCAGCCAATTCCGCGTTGAAAAAGTCAAACGGAGCTCCTTCCCTTGCGACCTCTGCCGTGCGCCCAAAAAGTGGTTTACCCCAACATATGGGGTATCGGCATGCTCAGGACAAATTGCACAAAAACTTTTGGGGTCTTGTTACCCTTGGGAAAATAAAAATTGGGGTGAAAAGATCATTTTTGTGGAAAAAATATGATTTTTTATTTTCACGGCTCTACGTTATAAACTTGTGTGAATCACTTGGAGGTTCAAAGTGCTCACCACACATCTAGATAAGTTCCTTAGGGGGTCTAGTTTCCAAAATGGGGTCACTTGTGGGGGTTTCCACTGTTTAGACACATCAGGGCCTCTACAAATGCGACATGGCGTCCAGCCAATTCTGCATTGAAAAAGTCAAACAGCGCTCCTTCCCTTGCGACCTCTGCCGTGCGCCCAAAAAGTGGTTTACCCCCACATATGGGGTATCAGCATGCTCAGGACAAATTGCACAAAAACTTTTGCGGTCTTATTACCCTTGGGAAATTAAAAATTGGGGTGAAAAGATCATTTTTGTGGAAAAATTATTATTTTTTTTTTTCACGGCTCTAGGTTATAAACTTGTGTGAAGCACTTGGAGGTTCAAAGTTCTCACCACACATCTAGATAAGTTCCTTAAGGGGTCTAGTTTCCAAAATGGGGTCACTTGTGGGGTGTTTCCACTGTTTAGGCACATCAGGGGCTATCTAAACGCGACATGGCATTCAGCCAATTCTGCGTTGAAAAAGTCAAACGGCGCTCCTTCCCTTGCGACCTCTGCCACGCGCCCAAAAAGTGGTTTACCCCCACATATGGGGTATCGAAGTATTCAGAAGAAATTGTACAACAAATTTTGTGGTTCATTTTTTCTTTTAACACTTGTGAAAATAAAAAAACTTGGTTCCGAAGTAAAGCTTTTGCAAAAAAAGTTAAATGTCAATTTTTTCCTTCCACATTGCTTCAGCTCCTGTGAAGCACTTGAAGGGTTAATAAACTTCTTGAATGTGGTTTTGAGCACCTTGAGGGGTGCAGTTTTTAGAATGGTGTCACTTTTGGGTATTTTCTATCATATAGACCCCTCAAAGTGACTTCAAATGTGATGTGGTCCCTAAAAAAAAAATGGTGTTGTAAAAATGAGAAATCGCTGGTCAACTTTTAACCCTTATAACTTCGTAACAAAAAAAAATTTTGGTCCCAAAATTGTGCTGATGTAAAGTAGACATGTGGGAAATGTTATTTATTAAGAAATTTGTGTGACATATCTCTCTGATTTAAGGGCATAAAAATTTAAAGTTTGAAAATTGTTAAATTTTCAAAATTTTCGCCATATTTCCGTTTTTTTCATAAATAAACACAAGTCATATCAAAGAAATTTTACCACTAACGTGAAGTACAATATGTCACGAAAAAACAATCTCAGAATCAGCGGGATTCGTTAAAGCGTTCCAGAGTTATAACCTCATGAAGTGACAGTGGTCAGAATTGTAAAAATTGGCCCGGTCATTAAGCTGCAAAATGGCTCTGTCCTTAAGGGGTTAAGGCTTTTGCACCAAAACCGTAGCAAAACCTGAAACCTTAATTTTTGCCACGTTTTTGCATTTCCTCATTGGCTTCTATGGGTGAAAAAAACACTGAAAAAACACTGGATGAAGTGACATGCAGTTTTCAAAATTGCAGCAGTTTTCCAGTTCAGTCAGAAAAATAAAACATTGTGTGTGCATGAGATTTCTGAAATTGTTTTTGCTGGTCCTGTAAAACGCAGCTTAACATTTGCATAAAAAAAGCAAAAAATGCAACGTTTGATCATAGCCTAATACATAAGAACTTGCTTTCAATATGCTAGTTACCTGATTTTGGGTCACATTTTGGAGGCTCTGAAATGAATTAATTGTGATCCCTATAGTCTTGGCCTATAATAAGCCATCCTACAGACCACTGTCAGTGTGTACCCAAATCAGGATGGTCCTAACCATTATCTCTTCAGGCTAGCATGTTGATGTTTGGTAACATCATTTTATATGTTTTAGAAAGCTGTGTGTCAAAAAATGAGGCTATTACAGAAATAAGCAATTAATCAATAATTACAAGACTCCAATATATTTCAAAATTAAATATATTTTACACTTGTCCACATTTTATTCACAACACAAAAAATTAACTCAAACTTAAATGCCTCTGTGCTTGTACTTTTCTTGCACGTTATCCCCCCTCCCCGTCCCAACAAAAAAAAACACACACAAGCTCATATTTTGTGGATAGGGAGTAATTTGCCAATCTCTAGGAGTAAGAACACAGGGACTCTAAGATCGCGGCTCTGCAGCCCTATTCTGAAAGGAGCGGAGTTGTGAATGCTCGGTTTCATCTCCATGCTTTGTCAATGGGACCCTTAGAGAAACTAAAGTATAATGTCCCAGCTTTCTCCAGCACCACCATAGACCATCAGTGAAGCTGAGGTCCTTCATGTGCACCTCCACTCCTTTTCAGATGTGATCGCGGATCCATGATCTCAGGATTACTGAAGGTTCCAGCACTCGGACCCCCAGCGAGCAGCCAATTTTCCCTTATCCTATGCAGAGGGTGTAACTTTTTTTATTTTTTTCTCAGGGCAGTCTAGATCTTCTCTGGTACTTTAAGGCTGTGGTTCCATGGTCCGGAACCACAGCGCATTTGACGGAGCGGAAATTCCGCTCCGTCCTAAGCCCCGCCCCCTTTTTGACGCGCGCTCATTCCGGATGTGTTCCGGACACCTCCAGAACACATGTAGAATGATCGCAGGGCTGCACAGCCCTGTGTTATTTCCGTTGCGGCGACGCAGCGTCGCCACAACGGGCTAGGACATGCTGCGGTCTGAAAAGACTCGCCGCATGTCCGAAAACGCAGGTCTTCCGCCTGCGTGTTTTACAGCATAGTGGAGACGGGATTTCTTGAAATCCCCTCCACTATGCTGTAACATCTGGACGCTGCGTGTTTGACGCTGCGCCAACACACAGCGTCAAACACGCAGCTAATCCGGAATGTTTCCTGACCGTGGAAACATACCCTTAGATGTTCTCCAGTACATATCTCTACACTGGTAATATTCCCTACAAAATTATTACAAAATAATAAATAAAAAAATACAATAATCACATTTTTAACACCCTTTTGTACACCATGTTCCAAATTGTTATGCAAATGATATTTTTCTCTGATTTTCCTAAGTGGTTGGTGCAAATGACAGTCAGTGTAATAAAAGTCATCACCCGTTAGAGTATACATCGAATTTTATTGAAGAAACCTCCCAATGATAACAGTATAATCTCCAAAATGGAAAAAAACTCAAAATGCACTGTTCCAAATTATTAGGCACAGTAGAATTTCTGAACATTTGATCTGTTTTAAAGAACTGAAAATGCTCATTTGTGGAATTTGCAGCATTAGGAGGTCACATTCACTGAACAAAAAAGCTATTTAACTCCAAAACATCCTAACAGGCCAAGTTACATGTTAACATAGGAACCCTTCTTTGATATCACTTTCACAATTCTTTCATCCATTGAACTTGTGAGTTTTTGGAGAGTTTCTTCTTGTATTTCTTTGCATGAAGCCTCCCAGAGCTGCTGTTTTGAAGTGAACTGCCTCCCACCCTCATAGATGTTTTGCTTGATGATACTCCAAAGGTTCTCTATAGGGTTGAGGGCAGGGGAAGATGGTGCCCACACCATGAGTTTATCTCCTTTTATGCCCATAGCAGCCAATGACTCAGAGGTATTCTTTGCAGCATGAGATGGTGCATTGTTATGCATGAAGATGATTTTGCTCCTGAAGGCACGTTTCTGCTTTTTATACCATGGAAGAAAGTTGTCAGTCAGAAACTCTACATACTTTGCAGAGGTCATTTTCACACCTTCATGAACCTTAAAGGGCTCTACCAGCTGTTTCCCTATGATTCCGGCCCAAAACATGACTTCTCCACCTCCTTGATTACGTCGCAGCCTTGTTGGGACATGGTGGCCATCCACCAACCATCCACTACTCCATCCATCTGGACCATCCAGGGTTGCTCAACACTCATCAGTAAACAAGACTGTTTGAAAATTAGTCTTCATGTATGTCTGGGCTCACTGCAACCGTTTCTGCTTGTGAACACTGTTTAGGGGTGGCCGAATAGTAGGTTTATGCACCACAGCAAGCCTTTGAAGGATCCCACACCTTGTGGTTCGAAGGACTCCAGAGGCACCAGCAGCTTCAAATATCTGTTTGCTGGTTTGTAATGGCTTTTTAGCAGCTGCTCTCTTAATCCGATGAACTTGCCTGGCAGAAACCTTCCTCATTCTGTCTTTATCAGCACAAACACGTCTGTGCTCAGAATCAGCCACAAATCTCTTAAGGCTAAGTTCACACGTTGCGGAATTGCCGCGGAAATTTCCGCGGCAATCCCGCACTTCTCTGCCACGGGAAATACACATTTTTTTTGTATGCGTATTCCTGCCAGAAACTAGCGTTTTGCAAGCGTAATTAGCTTGCAGAATGCTAGCGTTTTCCTAGCGATCTGTAGCATCGCTTGGAAAACTGACTGACAGGTTGGTCACACGAGTCACACATAGTGTTTGACACGTGTGACCAACTTTTTACTATTGATGCCGCCTATGCCGCATCAATAGTAAAAAGATCTAATGTAAAAATAATAAAAAAAATAATAAATAATGATATTCTCACCTTCCGGCGGCCCCCGCAGCTTTCCCGCCTCTCAGCGACGCTCCCGTTCCCAAGAGTCCTTTGCGACAGACCCCAGATGACATAGCATCACGCGAGACCACTACGTCATCTGGGTGATTCTCGCAAAGGACTCTTGGGAACGGGAGCGTCGCTGAGAGGCGGGAAAGCTGCGGGGGCCGCCGGAAGGTGAGAATATCATTATTTTTTATTTTAATTATTGTTTTACCAGGGATATGGTACCTAGGGCCTGGAGGAGAGCCTCCTCTCCTCCAGACCCTGGGTACCATCGCACATGAACCGCTTACATTCCGCATAGCCACATGCGGAAAGTAAGCGGTTCAATTCATTCCTATGGCGGCGATTCCGCCGAGATTACGCAAAATTAATGAACATGTTGCTATTTTTTCCGCGAAGCGTTTTTTTCGCGGAAAAAAACGCAACATGTGGCCAAAACATGCGGAATCCATTAACATGTATAGGATGCTTAATGCTTGCGTTTTTTTCGCGTTTTTACCGCGGAAAAAACGCGAAAAAAAGCAAATATTCCTGAACGTGTGAACTTAGCCTTACAGTACGATGATCACGCTTACGTTTTCGGAAAATATGTAATGTTTTCATCCCTTGACCAAGGCATTGCACTATTTGATGCTTTTCAGCAGCAGAGAGATCCTTTTTCTTTCCCTTTTTACTTGAAAACTCTGGCCTGCTTAATAGCGTGGAACATCCAGTTTTCTTTTTATTGGGCTCACATGACAAACTAATTATCACAGGTATCTGAGATTGATTTCAGTGATCCAAAGAACTCTGAGACACAATACCATCAATGAGTTTCATTTACAAAAAAAAACAAAAAACGCTATGACACTTAAAACCAATTTGCATAATAATTTGGAACATCGTTTAAAGATAATCATAGTTGGTATCTCTGTCTTAACAACCGGTACAATATAGTAAATAGTGTTTAAAATACTCAACAGTTTTTTTCGTCTCCATAGAAAGTTAGTACAATTGTAATGCTTTTACATATGTTTGGCAAAATCGCACTTCACACAATTTCAACTCGTGTTGACCCGCCCCCCCGCCCAAAAAAAACAAGATCTCAAATAGTGAAGCTTACAATTAAAGAAAAGGCATGGCTGATCCAACTACGAACAAATGAACAAAAATTCCCAAAAAACATCTAATGGTGTGAACAAGTTTATATTTGTGTATATGCATATGTGCATACATTATATATGGTTATGTGAGTGTTTGTATTTTTTATATATATATATATATATATATTATATATATAAGCGCAATGTGTAAATGCGTGTGTATGATATATTACTATGTGCTTATTTTATTACATTGTGCGTTTTGTAAATATGTGTGTGCTTGTACAGGTGGGACCTGACTGGGTGGCCCCAGACATAAGACCTACATAGTGGTAAAGAAAAATATTCCCCATCAGATGGAATAGATGCACCATTCTGAGGCCCATGAAACAATAGTTCATAAGTATTACCGTATATTATCAAAATACAAGTATTTACTCAGAGACCCATAAGGAATGGTGACACTTCCTTTTTAATCTTAATTTAAAGGAAAAAAAATACAAAGAAGTTTCCTGTAACACTATGCATATGAAATGCCTGAGGAGCCGTATACACTTATACTTACATGTGGACAGTTGCATTTTACTCACATTGAGAAAGGTTACTGTTTTGCCACATCCTTTTGGTTTAACCACAAAGAAAGCATAATACAACCGTCATTATATGAGATGTATAGATGGGATGCAAAAGTTTATTTCTATCCCTTCCTATCGATTTATGTCTACATTGCTCTTTAACTCTTAAACAGTCAACTTAGTAAATCATTTACTTCCAAATAAATTAATAAATAAGTCTTCTTTCCCATGACCTACTGTGTGTCCACATTGTTGCAGCCACCACTGCTGCATCATTGTGGTGGCCGCCTTTGCACAGATTAGAGATCAGCTGGATTCTCATGAGTCGGCATTGTCTGCCCGTATGCACAGTTGCAATGAGCCCGATCACCCCCTTTGAATTTTCATTGGAATGAATAGGTTATCTCCCAGGTTTGTGCAGGACCTGGAGAGCTGTCCTGATCAGCCAATGTTGCCACATCACTTCTGAGTACAGAAGAGCTCATGTTAAGGCTGTCACAGTAAGCTTTACAGAAAGCGCATTCTGAAAGCTGCTGTATATAATGAAAAATTATATATATATCTACTATATAATTGTCTAACTTTCCACTTCCGTCTGTAACAGAAATCCTGCGTCGCTGATTGGTCGCGCCTGGCCGGACGTGACCAATCAGCGACAGGCACATCCGGCCCACCCCACCGCTATTGTCGGGAGATTTTTGTGATTTTTGATAAAATGGCACTTCTGTAATAATTTATTAGTATGTGCTAATGCTCAAAAGCAGCATATAACCTATAGTAGCCGTCTGTTTTTTGCTTTCTGTATCACAATCCCTCACATTGTCCTTGTAACATTTTTTTTGTTTTGAGATGACGCAATTGATAGTATGCAAATTGCTAATGTACTGAGGAGAGAGACTCTGGTGATGTACAGACTCTGGGTGATATACAGACTCTGGTGATGTACAGACTCTGGGTGATATACAGACTCTGGTGATGTACAGACTCTGGGTGATATACAGACTCTGGTGATATACAGACTCTGGGTGATATACAGACTCTGGGTGATATACAGACTCTGGGTGATATACAGACTCTGGGTGATATACAGACTCTGGGTGATATACAGACTCTGGTGATGTACAGACTCTGGTGATGTACAGACTCTGGTGATGTACAGACTCTGGGTGATATACAGACTCTGGGTGATATACAGACTCTGGTGATGTACAGACTCTGGTGATATACAGACTGGTGATGTACAGACTCTGGGTGATATACAGACTCTGGTGATGTACAGACTCTGGTGATATACAGACTCTGGTGATGTACAGACTCTGGGTGATATACAGACTCTGGGTGATATACAGACTCTGGTGATGTACAGACTCTGGGTGATATACAGACTGGTGATGTACAGACTCTGGGTGATATACAGACTCTGGTGATGTACAGACTCTGGGTGATGTACAGACTCTGGTGATGTATAAATCGTGTAGTTGCTGAACTAGTTGTAACAATTTTATTTGCCTTTGTTGATAAAGGTTCAGTAGAAAGGACATTCATGACAGACACATTTACTATGAGACTGTATGTCTGGGTCTATATAGACATAGTAAATAACACAAAACTAGTGTAATGTATGTAGTACAGTTCATATAGCGTCTTGTGCTTGGGTGCGATGAAAATACATGAGACACAGGTTTGATATAGAAAGTCTTGTATTACTTCATACAAGTTGGCAAAAATAGTCACACAGTTTGCAGACACAGAAGCAGGAGACACAGCAGGCCAGAGTAATCTAAGCTCAGCAATCACTCTCCACAACAGGTTCAGGATCTTCTTCTCTGTTACCGTAAGTCCATGCAAACGTGGGTCTTTCAAAGAGCAGGGTTCAGAGTCCACAAGTGCTTCAGAGTTCCTCAGTAGGAATAGCTGGAGTACAAGGTCCAAGGCTTCAGGGGTCAGATCACAGGTTCACTGCAGGCTAGATTCTGAAGCACTGATTGCTCAGCTGTGGCTGCTTAAGAAGCAAAAGGAGAGAATCAGGGCGGGAACATGCAAGCTGGAAACTCCATTTTGACTGAGGGCAAGATAGCTGCAGCAAGACAGAAAGTAAAATGGCTGACGAACAAACTGAGTTTCAGGAACATGTACACAGAACCTTACATTACTCCCCCCTTAGGGACAACCTCCGGATGACCTCAGACCAGGCTTGTGTGGGTACCTCTGATGAAACTGACGGAGCAAGCGAGGAGCATTAATGTTATTGACTGGTTCCCATGAGTTGTCCTCCACTGGGTAGCCCTGCCATTTAATCAGATATTGTAACTGATTTCTATACAACCTGGAATCTAAAATTCTTTCCACCACAAATTCTTCCTGACCATCGACTAGCACTGGGTCAGGGCAAGGAGAAGAACGTCCAGGAAACGTATTGGGTGTCGCAGCCTTTAGTAGGGATACATGAAAGACAGGGTGGATTCTCATAGTTCTGGGCAGTTGAAGACGACAAGCAACGGCACTTATAATTTTACTGATTTTATAAGGTCCAATGTACTTATGTCCCAGCTTAGACGATGGAATCCTTAACTTAAGATTTCTGGTTGACAGCCAGACCAAGTCTCCTACCTTGAAAGCTGGTGCAGGTTTACGAAATTTATCTGCTGCTTTCTTGTACCTTTCCTGAGCCGATTCCAGATTCTCCTTTAGAAGATCCATATTCTTCTGTAAAGACGTGATTCTTTCAGCCACTTCTGGTAAAGGCGTTTCTATGGGAAATCGTGGTAGAATGTTAGGATGATAACCTAGATTAGAGTAAAAGGAGACTGCTTAGTGGAGGCACTCTGAGAGTTGTTATACGAGAACTCAGCTAATGGAAGTAGATCCACCCAATCATCCTGTAGGTGGCAGATAAAGCAGCGGAGATACTGCTCCAGGGTTTGATTGGTTCGTTCGGTCTGTCCATTAGTCTGGGGATGAAAAGCAGAAGAAAGGTTTACTTTAATGTCCAATGCTGCACATGAAATTTTGCCAAAACCTAGAAGTGAATTGCACCCTCGATCCGAAATAACCTCATCCGGTACTCCATGTAAGCGAAACACATCTTTAATCATCAGATCTGATGTCTGTTTTGCAGTGGTAAGCCGACACAAGGAATAAAATGAGCTGCCTTTGTTAGACGGTCAACCACCACTAGAATGTGTTCTTCCTTGAGAGGTTGGTAACTCCACAATGAAGTCCATAGAAATGGATCCCCATGGGCGGAACGGGTGGGAAGAGGCTGTAACAGACCAGTTGGTGAGGAGCGAGGTGTTTTGCATCTTGCACAACTTCACATGAAGTGACATAGTTTAAAACATCCTTCCTGCAAGTGGGCCACCAAAAGAAACGAGAAAGAAATTCCTGTGTCTTTAGAATCCTCTATGCCCACTTTTTGGAA
>JARQOD010000001.1:437647099-437674192 GCA_033576555.1 Oophaga sylvatica | reverse complement strand
ACAACGCTATTCACATAACGGAATGCGTACAGCACGCCGAGGAGGGGTGGAGAGAAGGACCAGAACCAACACCAAGCGCTGCCGGCTTTTGAACGCAGATGATTCCGCATATGTTCATTGAACCGCGTCCAATACATTGTTTGGGTGAAATATATCTCGTGGAGAGTCGTGACTCCACAATATAAATTGACATGTTGCGGTCTGGAAAGAGGCGCTGCATGTCTTTCTCCGCGGGTGATTCGTGGGTGTTGGTGCACTCATAGTGGGCATGGGATTTCTTGAAACCCAATCCACTATGCTGTAACATCTGGACGCTGTGGATGTACGCAGCATCCAACCCGCAGCATTTACTGACCGTGGAAAGTACCCTAAAATGGTTTTATATTTACCTAATATAGATTGTATATTGTTGCAGACTTGTAGGTTCAATGAACTTGTCTAGGATGTATATAGTATATTCTACAGTTTTGTACATCCTCAACTTTCCATATTTACCAGAATGTATGAAGTTTTGATGTGACAGACAGTAATACACATTATTTTGGATATGCATTAGATGTTCACACTAGTAACGTATATGCAAAAACTCTTGGACAGTGGTGTCCAGCTGACAGCTCAGGGGCCAAATGATGTGATGTCTTTGTTTGTTCTCAAGTGAAAGTCAAATTAATTTGATGCATTCTTCCTACACTGGATAATGATCAGATATGGGTGCACTCTGCGTCCATTCCCTTATGTTCATGTGTGTTAAATATAACAAAGCAGTGATGCAATATGTTTCAGTATTCTCAATGTAAAAACACAACTCCGATACATTACTGTAATGTGCTTTTGAAAATGTGCCGTAATAGGTACATTTTCCCTGAACTTAGAAATGTATGTTTACAGGTTTTTTTTTTGTTTGTTTTACCTTAGGTTTTTCTACCATGAAAAGCCATAGGCAATTATATTGTTTTTTTAAGTAAACCGCTTGTTTTAGCTACAAATGTAGAGAGTTTTTCAGGTTGAAATACTTGGCTTTGACATGTTGCCTCCCCCCACTCTTAGAAAAATGGGGTGTGGGAGAGCAACCCAAAGTGATTTAGAAGCGAGTTTAAATAGGAATTCTACTTATAGAGTGTCATAGAAAACATTAAAATCTATAACACCACTCCAGTGATGGGGCATTCACCCCCCTCCTCTCTCACACAGAATTTCCAGTAGGTAAAAAAGCTAACATTCTAAACCTCTTTTGGTAGTAGAACCACATGTTTGACATATGGGAAGTGAAGAAATTACATATAGCTGAGAAGTGACAACTCTACTTTAAACTTTTTATGCCCAGACTTCCTGGTGTGAACAGGTAATTAAGGCAGGATACCTATTAAGGGAATGGACATGAAGTCTAGGAAAAGCAGCAAATTTAACACCATTAGAGAGAATTTTTTCCCCTGCAGAGGAAATGAGACATCTACAGCTAGGCACGTAGGCATCGGTGGGAAGTTATGAACATTGGGTTTTGTATAGATCCGATATTGATGGGACATACATCTTCAATTTCAGGACTAAATGAGGAAGAATATGCATATTTTTTTAATAACTGTGACACATGCCTACAAGACCAAAATTAATGGTGGCCAGATTGCTGACAACAGCTATGACATGTTTTCTATCTATGAAAAGGTGACATCCTGATAAAAAATATGATGGGGATATTGAACTCCTGCTATCGTCAGGAGTGAAGATATTGTGAATGTTGAGGATATCATAATTTTTACACACTGAAGCCACATCCCATGGCCAGCTCTGTTGTGAGTCATCATGGGGAGATTTTTGGGTGTAACTTAAGGGTATGCCACACTGAACAATATCGCTAACGGGATCGCTAAAAAACGTCACTATTTAGCGATCCCGTTAGCGATGTTGTTCAGTGCGGCAGCTTCCAGCGACGAGCTTCCTGCTGTGATCTCGCTCGTCGCTGGAATCGTTCCGGACCCTATTTTCTCGTCGGCGCTCCCGCTGGGTAAGTATATATCGCTAGTGTGGCACCTTTTCTTAGCGATTTAGCGGTACTTTTGTACCGCTAAAGTCGTTAAGAAGATCGCTAACGGCGATAGCGTCGTTAACTATATCGCTAAATGTGGCCGCACTTAGCGATATAGAAACAATCCCGCTAGCGATCGCATTAGTATGCGTCGTTATCGTGATCGCTAGCGGGATTGTTTAGTGTGGCAGTACTCTTAGATTATAATTCGCCTTGTCCTTTTATCAGCATCTATGTTCCATGCAGAGAGATACATACCAGTGTATGCATGATTCCCATTCACTGGGCGTTTCCAATCGAAGTGCTCTCCTTCACTAAGCTGAGCCATTTCTGGTACCAACGTAGTAAGTTTCTCTGCTAATCAATTTTATTTTATGTAACTGTATATTCTGTATTGTTTTGTCCTGTTTGTAAATTTTTTGGGATATTTTTCAGAATCACTGTCTATTGTTCTGGATAAAATATAAAATGTAAATATTCTGTTCCTTTTGTTCTGTAAATCACACTCCTGAAAGCCATATGCTACCAGAAATCAAGCATCCAGTTGGCTTGTATAAACGACTGGTAGTGGCACCGAGTAGTTCTTTGGTCATCATGGAGTTAGCAGTGACCATATCTGGGTTTATATATATTCCATGCGTTGGAATCGGAGGTGTTCATATCTATACGCTCACTTAGCTCTCCAATAACCGGTCTATTAGCGGTAACAGCCACAGCCTCATCTGTTAATTATTGGCCAATCATTGGTGTAATTGTCTTGATGATGGGAAGCAGCAGAGGGCTGTTTGTGACAAAAGGGTAACAGCGGCGTGGTTCAGTGTGACTCCCCTGGCTGTGATCTTTGACAATTGGGGGCAGCGGTGGGATCTACGTAATCTCTCCTGTGTTATTCCTTGACATAAAGTATTTTAAAACTTTTTGAATTGCCATTCTGCAGATTTAATCTGCTACAAATCTGCAAATATAAAATGAGCAATGTGTGCATAAGACTTCAGGAATCTCATTAAGTTTCTGGTACTAGGAAATTCTTCAGGTCTTGTGAAAAATTTGTGCAAATAAAGAAAAGATGTGACAAAACCACATTGTGTGCACAGACCCTCAAATGGATTTTGGAGCAGAATCTGCACCTAAAAAACTTGTGCACAGACCTATTGTAAAGTAGCACATTGTTGTGACTTGTGACAGAGGTAGGCATATGAGAAATCACAAAGTGTCAGACAGATGATCTCGGGGAAAATAGTTGTCCCTCTCCTGCTTTATAATACACTAGGCCCCATTTTGGGAAGTTTTTAACCCTTTTTTTCTTTTTAGTGTTTATAAACAAGTCTGGACTTTCTTAGATTATTCACAAGTCATAGACCTGGTGCCAATTTTCATTCATCAGACCAGTGTTTTTACTGTTGTGTCTGCAGACTTACCTGCTTTGTTACAGTTTAATACCTGTCTCCCTGATCTTGCTTCTAGGCTTCTGTTTAAACTCCATATTATTAGGTGACAGCAAAGCACAGTGATATTTATACATTATTTCTAAACCTTGCCTTTTTGTAGGCTCCTTTTTTTTTTTTTTTTTTTTTTTTAATAACGCCTGTAGTGTCTGAAGGTGGTCTGTGGATACCGAATCCTGTTTTTAATTCCTGCTCTGCCGGTTGCCTGGAATCTTGCAGAGGAAGTAATTATCTCTTGGACAGCAGGGTCCTTCTGTGGATCATTTGCCGTTGGTAGCAGTGATGTGAGAAATTTATGAGCCAAATTATCTTTTCAATAAAGCCCTGCAGACAGCACTAGGGAATCAGTGACAGCTAGAATCTAAAGGTGTGCCACTGCCTCCTTTCACTGGGCTGAGTCACTAGGATCATCTCATCAACCCCTCCGATACTTAAACGTTTTTCAATTCTGCAAAAGTATTTTGTGTAAACTTGTGCTTGTTTTCTAAGTGCCCAAAAGGAATCTGACGAATGGTACTCTGGAGACAAATACTGAGACACCATATCCTGTTACCAGTCGTTCCTAGCAAGTAGAAGACACCAGAAGTGTCTTGTGTATACATTGGGAAAAGTGTCTGTCTTCTATTAACATATTGGGCGGTATGCATCTGTATACTGTGTATATGACTATGTAGGAAAATGGTAAATGTATATGACTATGTAGGAAAATGGTAAATATTTTTATGCAGTGGGTCCTGATGGTGGACAGATGTCATGGCATACATCCAGTTTGTGGGGACTGTCAGACATACAGTTCCTCATGGGCGTATATACTTGGCATTAATCAGAAAACAGCGTGCGCTTAGTGTAATCCAGATTGTGGATTATGATCATGAAGTTTAGTGGAAATTAACAATCTACAACAAACTCCATTAGTTGCAGGCAGGGCTGTGGAGTCTAAGTCGGTGTTCATTTTGGTGGAATTGGAGTCGGTATAAAATGGACAGATTGCGACTCCTAAAATACATAATAAATTGAATACAGTAGCACAATGCAGGATGGGCTGTAAATGTTTCCATAATATAGTGGTAAAGTTATAAAATGTCCTTTAAATGTCTGTTCTGTTCCTGATCTAAGGATCTCGGCTTTTTGTTGAGATTAATCTGTGCTCACTGCATCCAAACATATGCGACGGAAGAATATACAGTGGATATAAAAAGATAGTCAACACAAATTTGATAAAATTGGTCAGCTCACCTTGTATGTGGCTCTATATTGGATTGCCAAATCAAAGAAGGTGATCAGAGAAAAAAATCTGGGTCCAAAAAGGACAAACATGAACAAAGTTCCCAACAGAACTGATTAGGAACCATTCAGACACATTGGTTCGAAACTCATAGTCCATTATAATTTTGGGAGGATGTCCTGTTTTTAAATCATTTTGATATTTTTAACACTCAGTTTATTGAATATAGTTACAGTACTTTTTAATCATTTGTATTGGAATGTGAGTAACAGACAACTTACCCTTTTTCTATTTGGAAACTTTGATTATATATATAAAAAAAAGTCAACACACTCCTGTTAATATGCCAGGTTTCTGTCATGTAAAAAAAATCATACCAAGGAAGATTTCTGGATTTTTCTCCACCTTTACGGTCACCCATAACCTGTACAATTCAATTTTTTAATTGAATTGTGCAGGTTATGGGTGACCGTAAAGGTGGATAAAAATGAAGGTGGAACAAAATGAAATCTTTATAGAGGGAAAAAGAAAAATAAAGAACTAAAATAGTTGTTGCATAAATATTCGCACCCTTTAAACTATTTAATTGTTGAAGTTCTCTTTGAATTTGTGACAGAATTCAGTCTTTTTGGGTAGGAGTCTATCAGCATGGGATATCTAGAATTTGCAATCTTTGCCCAATATTCCTTGCAGTAGCGCTCCAAATCTGTCATTGCACCGGCATCTCCTGTGTACTGCGCCCTGTTGAGGTCATCCACAGAATTTTTCTCAGTTGGATTCAGGCCTGTCCTCTGACTGGGCCATTCTAAAGCTCTGATCTTCTGGCGAAACCATTCTTTGGTTGATTCGGAGATTAGGGTTGGTGACATGCTGAAAGGGGAAATACCCCTTCAGCTTTAAAAAATTTTTAGACTTGAGAGTCCTCAGTGGTTGATACCTTTTAATGGCTAACTGAAAAGATGGTAACAAATTGCAAGCTTTCGAGACTACTCAGGTCTCTTCATCAGGCAAAGACTAATACAACATCTGAAGAATCACATATTTATACACAACAGGACACAGGAATAATGCAATAGGTAAGACAAGTGACGTGAAGCAGAACTGTCATTATGGCAGAGGGATGAACATAAATATTGGAACAGTTCATAGATAAGGAGTGAAAGTTTTATTGCCCTCTGATTGGAGTCTGCTACTGTGTTTTGAAGCCCCTAGAAGGTCAGAGAAGCAGATTCCTTAATTGATGTAGAAAGACATGAATCCGTGTGATATATTCATTCCAGCACTAAGAGTGTCAAAGGTCATCATAAGTTTATATTCCCAAACCTTTCTATCTTTCTCAGATTTGAAGTTAGATTTTAATACAAGTAATTCCATATCCATCATGCTATGACCGGGCATACAAAAGTGTTTTGCCACAGGAAATCCATTCTTTTTTCTCTTATTGTGTGGCGATGAGAATTCATCCTTGTTCTCAGTTTTTGCCCGGTCTCCCCCACATACAGACCCCCAGTTGGACATTTAGTACAAATAATTAGGTACACCACATTAGATGTGATGCAGCTGAAAGTACCTGGGATCTTGTAGTCCTGATGGGAGTTGGGGATGACGAATATGGCAGAAAATGGGAGATAATCACATGCAGTACACAACCAGTATTTGCGAGAAGTTCCTGCAGTTCCTTTATTGTTGCTGTAGGCCTTTTGGCAGCCTACCACAGAAATTTTCCTTTTGTCTTTTCATCAATTTTTGAGAGACTGACAGTTCTAGGTAATGTCACTGTTGTGCGAAATTTAAACCACTTTTTGACATTCCATGATATATCTAATGTTTTGGACATTTTTTGTTCCATTCTCCTTACTGATAACTTTCAACAGTAAGATCCCTTTGCTCATCTAATAAACCAAATAGACTATTTCATGCTGCGATTTTTTATTTTTCACATGGACATTGGGTCTGTGTGAAAGGGAAAAAAAAGAAGTCATATGAACAGTCCTAGTGCTATCCATGTGGTGTCAGTTATCTCTATGTACAAAAATTTGCATAATTAGTGTGCATTTGCCATATTGATATCTTCCTTTAAATTGTAGGCTGGATAAATATGCAGAGAGGTATCTTATGTCTCTGCAGTAGTGTAATTCATGGCAGTACATCACAGATGCCAACATATGTACAGTATCTATTTAGGGAAACTTCAGAAATGTGGATGAAAGCAGAATCCTACTCAACAATTATCTTAACCCCTTCTTGTAAAATTATATACAATGTACATTGTCATCGCCAAATATTTCCTTAATTGCAATGCATATGTCCTTCAGGGGCACAGCATCAATGCCCTCGAGGTCACCCCCTGAGACTGGTGATTGACATCCATACTGCCAAAGTAATTGTTATCCCCCTTATGACACATGATTGACCAAACAAATATTTGTTCCTTAGTCACTGTGAATACGCCCAGTGATCAATTGACAGAAGAGTAAATGCTTGTCTGTCTACTACTTCCGTTTCTTATGAGGTCTTAAAACCATTGGCAGCACATCCCTTCATGTAAGCAGAAATGTGCTGCCAACTATAAAGACAGAAAGTGGATTGAGTGATCAATTCTAGGCGAAAATGGTCTTTTACAAGCATCATTTGACTGCATGCATAGAGGGCCCACTAAGCCTCACCATCAATAGAGAACATGGTAGTCTGTCATTGTACTAGGAGCTGCCCGCAACATTAATGTCGTTAACCCCTTTTACATAATAACAATGACAATACATCTTGTGTACAAACTTGTTTATAAATATTATTGCTGTGTGTCTTCGTCACAGTAAATGATTGTACAATACTTACCCAATATTTTTATGCTTCTCTTTGCAGACTGGGGGATCAGTTCTACAAAGAAGCAATTGAGCACTGCAGGAACTACAACTCGAGGCTATGTGCTGAACGCAGTGTTCGCCTCCCCTTTCTTGATTCACAGACTGGTGTAGCCCAGAACAACTGCTACATCTGGATGGAGAAAAGGCATAGAGGACCAGGTATCCCAACCCTTATACGTAAAACTAAAATTATGATTGCAGAATTTTTTTTTATAGTTTCATGCATATCAGCCAGCAAACACTAAACCTTTGCTTATACAACTTAAAGTGCACCTGTCACCTTTTTTGGCCGCTATAAGATGCGGCCACTGCCTTTCAGGGCTTATCTACAGTATTCTATAATGCTGTAGATAAGCCCCCAGTCCGACCTGCAAGATGAGAAAAATAACTTTTATTATACTCACCTGGGGGCGGTCCGATGCAGTCCAGTCCGATGGGTGTCGCAGGTCCGGGTCCGGCGCCTCCCATCTTCTTGTGATGCCGCCCTCCTGCTTGCTTCCTCGCTCCCAGCATTGCGCTCCTGCGCAGGCGTACTTACCTACCATGTTGAGGGCAGAGCAAAGTACACCTGTGCTGTGCATAATACTCGTTCATCGGGTAAAATGAAGATCATCGTTCTTGGCTGTGCTTCGTCTTGTGAAAACAGATATCGCACTTTTGAAAACTATGGCATCCTATGTCCACTAAGTGACTTAATATTGATCGCTCAGTGTGTGTAAACAAGCGTTTGAACGACTGCCAATCCGTAAAGTTTACCGATTGGTGGTGATATTGTGGCCCCAGTCAGTCTATGTGATGGACCCTTACTCATGGTGTCTGGTAATTTGATGTATACAATTCTGCTGGAAACACTTCTCACCTTTTGCTGCAATAATGCGTCCTGTGCTTTTATAGAAAGCCTTTTCCTCTGGGCCAGCAACTTATTGTATGACACAGTGTTGAACTATCTTCAATGTAAAGAAGAACAAGGAGTCCTGGAAGTGATGATCCGTCTCCACAGAGGCCTGATCTCATCGTCATCCAGTCTGTCTGGGATTACATGAAGCATTTGACCTCAGCTGCAGTACCAACCATCAGCACCCTTCAATCACATGGTGTGAGTGCTGGTGAGGTACAAATGAAGTCCCCTCTCACTATCAATCGTATAGGTGCCATCATCTCTATTGGCATCTAGATGACTAAATGCCCACGATTAATAGTAGCACTGATCTAGTCATTGCAGCGGGGTTTCCACTGTATTTACAGCTGAGGCCCCCTGCAAATTGATCTGGCTCACCTCCTAAACCTGCTACATCCCTGTTGCAAAGGAAATCATATGATTTGCATAATCAAGCAAGTTAAATTAATAAATCATTGACAACCCATTTTAAAAAAAATCTTCAGCACCTGCAGTGTCTTTCTTCATAAACGGTTTATCTAGAACAATACTATAATATGCCTACATAATGAAAAAAAAAATTCAAACATACTAGGTTTAATATTTGAACTTGCTATCCTGTATCTGTTGCACCTTTTCCAGATAATATCTTTACCCGTCTGTTTTACCCCCATACATATGCCTTTTATATTGCGAGTGAGGACGCATGCTTGTTATGGACGTAATGGCTATACTAGAAGATACATAAACAGTCAGTATCTGGCTTTACTATACTCAGCAGAATTAGAGGAGTATTTTATTGGCTATATCAGTTCTATTACAGTACAACGTTGAAAAAAAACAGGGAAAGTTGCCTGTCTTTGTTAGTGTTACCAACATCTGAAAAAGCAATTGTAAGGGTGCATTCAGACGGCTGTGCAAATCGGACCTCAATGAACGGACTGCCCAGCGGGTCTCCTGACCAGAACATGACCGTTTCATATACTTCTATGAAGTTGTCATGCTTGGGTCGGGATACCGATCTCTGTCCAATTTGCACACCCTTTGAGTAAAGGGTATGCCACACTAAACAACATCGCTAACAGGATCGCTAAAAAACGTCACTATTTAGCGATCCCGTTAGCGATGTTGTGGTGTGCGGCATCTACCAGCGACGTGGCCCCTGCTGAGATCCTGCTGTGATCTCGCTCGTCGCTACATCGTTCCGGACCCTATTTTATCGTCGGCGCCCCCGCTGGTAAGTATATATCGCTAAAGTGTGGCACCTTTTTTAGCGATTTAGCGGTACTTTTGTACCGCTAAAGTCGTTAAGGAGATCGCTAACCGCGATAGCGTCCTTAACGACATCGCTAAGTTAAGCCGCTATCAGCGATATAGAAACAATCCCGCTAGCGATCGCATTAGTATGCGTCGTTATCGTTATCGCTAGCGGGATTGTTTAGTGTGGCAGTACCTTAAGACTGCGCATAGCAGCTGCAAAGCACTCTGAAGTAAACATTTTCTACAGATTAGTAACCTTCATGCATTCTTTGATTGTAATTATTGATAAGTGAACATGCTCGGATAATGTCTTATCTTAGCATGCTTGGGTGTTATCCGAGTATCTTGGGCATGCTCGTATGTTATGTTCGAGTCCCTGCAGCTGCATGATTTGCGGCTCTTAGCCTTAACACATCTGGGGATTCCCTAACAAAGGCAATCCCCACTTGTTCATGCTGTCTAACTGCCGCAAATCATGCAGCATCAGGGACGCGAACATATTATATGAGCACTCCGAAGATACTCTGATAACTCCCGAGCGTGCTAGGATAACACCTTATCTGAGCAGGTTCGCTCATCACTAATTGTAATCCAAATAAAACCTTTATTTGTGGCCCCATTGTGCCGGCACCTCAACCAACAATCAGCCTGTGTTTGAGGCACAATATAATAATATTCCATTTCAAAAAAGCAATAAGTAAAGTTATTGCACTTGTCCATTCACACAGGGGTGGCTCCAGGACAGTTGTACACGTACCCTGCTCGATGTTGGAGGAAGAAGAGACGCTTACATCACACTGAAGACCCACGGCTAAGACTTCTGGAGATAAAAGCAGGTGAGCGATGATATCGCTGTCTGTTACCCAGTCTAGTGTCCTAACAACCGTCTTCATCTGTTTAATAAATCAGTTCACACAAACTGATTATAGCAATTATTTCTTCATTTCGTGAAGAACACCATTTAGGGAGCATTCACATGAGGCATCATTTTTAATGCACCAGCCATGTGAGTCTCTGTTCTAATTATTTAAATAGGTTTAATGACCTTTTTCCCAGTTGCTACGGTAAAACGTAGCACTAATCCATGTCTATTTTTTTTTTAAATAGAACTTTTTTATATACTGTAGGTTCCCGTATAACAATGACATTTGGATAAACGAAGGAGAGGAAGACCAGATAGGAAAAGGGAAGGGTAGTCATGGAAATAAACTTGAAACCATATTGTGTAAAAGGACAACTTGGTTATCATGAGACAGACTTCTGAGACATCTATGGTTTCCATACTACATAATTTTAGTTTGGAGTAGTGATGAACGAGTATACTCTGTTGCTCGGGTTTTCCCCGAGCACGCTTGGGTGGTGTCCGAGTATTTATAAGTGCTCGGAGATTTACTTTCTGTTGCCGCAGCTGCATGATTTATGGCTGCTGGACAGCTTGAATACATGTGAGGAATCCCTGTTTGTTAAGGAATCCCCACATGTATTCAGGCTGTCAAATAGCCGCAAATCATGCAGCTACGGCAACAGAAAGTAAATCTCCGAGCACCTATAAATACTCGGAGATCACCCGAGCTTGCTCGGGAAAACCCGAGCAACGAGTATACTCGCTCATCACTATTTGGGAGTCATTCAGGATACTTCTCAGCTTTCCATTCACCATTATCCTTGCTAAATTGTTTTTAACTAATTCTAGTAGCGCTGAACGTTTTCCAGCTTTTGCCTGCAGGAAATATGGAGCAGGTATATTTCTTGGTGTTTTTTAGTTTTTGTCGGAGAAGGAGCCTTTTAATAAAAGCTTATTCAAGGTTTTTAGTAAGATTGACTCTAGTGGCTGAAAGTATTAGAAAGATCTAAAATCTATGAGGATCTTTAATCTATGACTGTTCGAATGTTTCAGCCAGAAGTATACATAGTCTCCTCTATTACCAGACTCCTGAATGGCTTTTAATATTAATAATAATAATAATAATAATAATAAAATATTTAGAGTGAGAGTCCTCAGTGGTTGATACCTTTAAATGGCTAACTGAAAAGATGGTAACAAATTGCAGCTTTCAAGACTACTCAGGTCTCTTCATCAGGCTAGACTAATGCAAATCTGAAGAATCACATATTTATACACAGACAGCACAGAAAATGCATAGTAAACAATGAGTGAAGCAGAATATCATTATGCAGAGGATAGCATAAATATTGGACTAGTTCATAGATAAGAGTGTGAAAGTTTATGCCCTCTGATTGGGGTCTGGTAATGTTTTGTGATGTCTCACAGGGTCTTTGAGTAAATTCCTTAATTGATGTAAAACGTCATAAATCCGTGACAGGTTCATTCCAGCATAAGAGTGTCAAGGTCACCATCAATTTGTATTTGCAAACTCCTCTGTGTCTCTGAGATGGAAATTACCTTTCAGTACGATAAGAGTATATCTTTGTACCGTGTTAGCATAGACAGAAAAATTTAGACTTGAGAGTCCTCAGTGGTTGATACTTTAATGGCTAACTGAAAATGTAACAATTGCAAGCTTTCGAGACTACTCAGGTATAGCTGATGAAGAGACCTGATAATCTCGAAGCTTGCAATTTGTTACCATTTTTCAGTTAGCATTAAAGTATCAACACTGAGGACTCTAAATCTAAATATTTTTCTTTCAGTACAGTAATTTCATATATGAAATATATGGGATTTGAATTACTTGTACTGAAGTATTTCACATCTCAGAACACAGAAGAGTTTGCGATACAATTGATGGTGACCTTTGACACTCTAATCTGAATGACTGTCACACGATTTATCGTTTTACATCATTTAAGAATTTACTCCAAGACCTGTGAGAACATCACAAAACATTACCAGACCCCAATCAGAGGGCAATAAAACTTTCACACTCCTTATCTATGAACTGTTCCAATATTTATGCTCATCCCTCTGCCATAATGACTATTCTGCTTCACGTCACTTGTCTTATCTATTGCATTGTTTCTGTGCTGCTTTGTGCATAAATATGTGATTCTTCAGATTTTGTATTAGTCTTTGCCTGATGAAGAGGCCTGAGTAGTCTCGAAAGCTTGCAATTTGTTACCATCTTTTCAGTTAGCCATTAAAAGGTATCAACCACTGAGGACTCTCATCTCTAAATATTTTTCTATCTACTGGCTAACACGGTACAAAGATATACATCTTTACTGTATAATAATAATAATAATCTTTATTTTTATATAGCGCTAACATATTCCACAGCACTTTACAGTTTGCACACATTATCATTATCATTATTATTTAGGAACATCTAGTCAAGTGTAAACTAGGTACCACCTCAGCAGGACTTTACATATGGTCTCCACTGGTGATCTTGGATCTTTTTGCCATTGATAAGGCCATTTACCCCAAGTCATGGGCTATTCGGACACTAACAGGAGTTTTTATGACATCCATATTCCAAATCCATAGGCATTAATATGGAAATGTGCATCCTTTCCAGATAAATCAGCTTACACTTTTCTAGGAAGGCTTTCTACAACATTTTGTATTATAGCTGTGGTTTTTTTTTGGTTCATCCAGAAGACCATTTGTGAGGTCAGACACTGAGGATGGACAAGAGGGCCGAACTTGCCATCACTATATGTGTTCATGCCAAAGGTGTTGGATGAGGGTGGGGTCTAGTCAAGTTCTTCCACACCAAACGCCTAGAACCATGCATTTATAGACTGTTCTTTGTGTTCTGAGGTACAGTCCTGCTTATAGCAGAAGAATCCTTCCCCTATCTTTTCCTACAAATGTGGAAACAAACTATTGTCCAAAATGCCTTGTATGTTAAAGCAGTAAGATTTCCTTTCACTGGAGCTAAGGGGGCTAGCGTAACCACTGACAACAAACCCCATAGCGTTATCACTCCTCCACCAAACTTTACAGCTGGCACAATGCAGTCAGGTGGGTAACATTAACCTGACATGCAGAAAACCCAGACTCGTCCATCAGATGCTGGAGAGAGAAGCGTGATCCATCACTGCACAGAACATGTTTCCACTGCTCAAGAGTCCAGCGACAGTGACTTTACACCACTCCATCCATTGAATGGCATTTTGTTTGGTGATGTGTTGCTTGCATGCAGCTGCTTGGTCATGGAAACCCATGTCATAAAGCTTCCTGCGCACAGTGTTTGTGCTGATGTTAATGTGGCGCCCTGAGGGTCCAGTCGCCACAGAGATGTTGCATCGCACCCAGCGGTGTGACACCTGACTCTCAGGTAAGGAGGAAACACCCCATTGACTCAAACCACTGCATTCAACAGTACACTATGCCAGCTGAGTGTAGGCGGACCCAATGGGATGGTCTAGCTCAAGTTGGTTAGAATAGGGTGTGGCTAGTTGGATGGGAGGGGCTGGAGCAGCCTTATGCTGCGAACGTTAGTTTTTGAATTTCAGTTGGAGACAGGCGGCCAGCCTGAGTACTGGCCGGTCCTGCAGCTCTCTGAGTTTACCTCAGAGAGCCTTGCTGAGGGAAATGAAGGGGTCCGGGTCGGTACAGCAATTGACGCTGTCCCCCATCCTCACTGGAGGAAGGACCAGGCAACACATCGGGGAGACGGTTCCCAGGCTAGTGGGTCAGTTCAGCGCCATTAGCAAACACTGCATCTAGTGGGACTCTTCAAGAGCCACTAGCTACCATAATCTCGTCCGAAGCAGCTCAGTGGTCAAGTACGTCCAGGTTTCCGATGGTGTCTCGGTCTCCGTGAAGAGGAGGTGATCAACCGGGCATCGGGCTGCACCTGCAAACTGAAAAGGCCTAACACTGCTTCGCTGAGGGCTCTGTGGTAGGGAGGTGCAGGTAGAAGTAAGGAGTATTGCACAAACGCCAGAAAGGAACATAAAAGGGAGTCTTTGGAAGTGTGACCAACTTACCTGAGGTACTGGACTGCTCACTGGAAGGACACAGTGCCCGGCTGGACTCTGTAAAGCGCTTAACAGACTGTGAGTAAACCCTTGAAACTGCATAAGAACTGTCTCCTGCCTTATTACTCCGTCGCATACTCCACTCTGCTACATTACTCTGTACCATTGCTTCATCTTACATCTATCTGCTCTGGAAGGATATCGTCTTACCTGTAGAAGACTCATCACCTAGCTGCACAACACCATCCCTCCAGAGGATCTGCAAAGCAGCGCTGGTCACCTTGACCAGGTACTACAGGTGGCGTCACGACAACTTACACGAACATTTCCATCATCCCCTGTAAATATCCCACATTACGGTGAACACCCAGGGCACGGACCGAGCTGGCTACCCGTGACATCCCCCATAGACTTCCATGGGCTCGGTGCCGAGTACCCCACGGCCCTGGCGGGTGGCTCATTAATGCCAAAGAAGCTTTGGACCTCTGCAGTTATTAAGTTGGAAGAGCTTTGTTGACTTTTATGCATCTCTACTCTCTGTTACACCACTCTGTGGTTCCTAAACATTTACTTTTCATTAACCCCTTTATGACATGACCTAAACTTGAGTCATATTTTGTGTCCTTGCTTCTGATGTGGGCTTGCAAGCCGAGCCCGCATCTTTCCCCGCACATGACGGCTGGTTAATGCAGCCGTCATGTGCCTCTAACAGCCGAGTCCAGTGGAGATCCACCTGCGGCTGTTAAAGTGTTAAATCCCACTGTCAATCTCTGAGAGCGGCATTTAACACTCGCCAACAGGGGCGCACTTCGTTTCATGCATCTATTGGAGCGCCCGTGATGTGCTGTCATGACAGATGTGGGTCTGCTGAAGACCTCCGTGACGATCATTACAATCATCCTGTGTAAGCCAGCCCGTGGCCGATGTTCAAAGGAGATCGTGAATTTAGCTGTACAGTGCTAATGCACTGCTATGTACAGCACAAAGCAACTGGATGACCGCAGCTTGAAGACCCCTAAGGGAACTATTAAATACAGTAAAAAATGCGGAAAAAAATATAAAACCCCCCCAAAAGTTCAAATCAACCCCATTAAAAATAAAACGATTAAAAGAAAAACCAAAACACATATTTGGTATTGCTGCACTTGTAAAATTCTGATCAATCAAAATATAAAATTAATTAATCCGATTGGTAAACACCATATTGAAAAAAAAAAATCAAAACACCAGAATTAAGGTTTTTTTTTTGGCAGCCGCAACATTGCAATAAGAGGCTATCAAAACATCATATGTACCCCAAAAAATGTTATCAGTAACAACGTCCGATCAGGACGCAAAAATTAAGCCCTCACACAGCACCATATCCCGAAAAATGAAAATGCTACAGGTCTCAGAAATGTCTAAATTTTATTTTTCACCGCTTAAAAAAGAAACAATAGATGTTTTGTATCTACGTACGTGTACTGACCTGGAGAATCCTATTGCCGGGTCAGTTTTACCATATACTGAACATGGTAAATAGAAAAAAAAGGTCTAATTGCACTTTTTTTGCAATTTCAACACACTTGAAATATTGTTCCTGTTTTCCAGTACTCTATATGGTAAAATCAATGGTGTCACTCAAAAGTACAACTCGTCCCACAAAAAAACAAGCCCTCATATGGCTATATTGACTGGAAAATAAAAATCTTACGGCTCTTGGAAGAAGTGGAGGAGAAAACAAAAAAACGGAAGATGGTCCAGGAGTGAAGGGCTTAATACCCTCATAGTTACATAGGTTGGAAAAAGACCTAAGTCCATCAAGTTCAACCTTTCCCACCAATTATAGATTTTTGGTCACTAAATTTTCTCTAACCCACAATGTGGAATGTTTAGTAGCGAAGAAGTTGCAAGAAACTGACTTGTTGCAACGATGGCATCATGATATAGGACCACTCTTGAATTCTGTGAGCTCTTTAGAAGTGACCCATTCTTTCACAACTAAGGCAGATTGCATGGCGCAGGGCTTTTAATTTTATTCCATTTCTATGGGACTCAATTAAACACCTGTATTGAATGTTTAAGAAGTGTACCACAATACTTTTGTCCATATAGTTATAATGTTGTTTGCCTGGAGATGTGGAAAGATCAGTAGATGAGGAAAATGTTATCACTCTGCAGCTAATGTATATGGATTTGAATGAAGACGTCACTGTAAAGTTTTGCACCCTCCCTGCCCAGGAGCTGTGGTATGGTCAGACGTGTATACGGTCAGACACAGCCATTAGACAGTACACAGCAGGGGCACATTTATAAGGTTATCTCCGCACAGGAACTTTTTTTTATTTAATACATCCAATTGTGGAACTTATTATTCCAATATCTGTTGATTAAAATATACTTTGTTCATAGGACAAACCCCTTTAATATAGTGATTTGAAAAATTTGATAACTATCCATGCTGGAATAAATAAAAAAGAAAAGTTTTAGCGATAAAATTATTTAAAAAAAAGTTGGAATCAAGCAATCAATGGATATTGAGCATTTTTTATCTCCAGTGAAAATCGCCAATTTTCACATACTCCTTGTTGTTGTAGTATGAGCTGTCAATCAAAATTTCAGAGTATGCTTATAGTACAGCGAGCGATGACTGTAGTAGCTCCATTCACAGCCCTATGACTGAAAGCTGCTGGCTCCCAGAAAGAAATAGGTTAATTTTCTCTCATTAACCGCACTTTCAGTAAGGCGGTTGGGCAGTATTGTAACTCTAGTTTTCCAAGGTGACAGGTTCACACTTTAAAGCTTAACCTATTCCATAAGGGGAATGAGTGGGATATGATGGGACATGAGAGAGCTCGCCTTTTTTAGGAACAGTCCAGGGAAGATGGTTCAGTGGGAAATTGAGGCATGCAGACACTTATATGCAAAACCACTGAGGAACCGGAGTCCTTCAGTTGACAAAAGCTGAGCCATCTCACTGCCTGTAAATTTCCAAGCCCTCCTGATGATTCGGGGTACAGTTTTATGACCCTAACATGCATTATACAAAATATAGTTTGTTACTGTTGACTTTGCTTCATAGTGGCAAGAGGAATACAATAAGGAAAGCATAAGGTAATCGTTGTAAAATATTCACTTTAAGAAAGGCCACTCTTCTCCACTGCAAAATTAAAGCCCTAGGATTGTCCATAAAGTGAGTCAATACCATCCCCCAAAATGTTTTTTTTTTCCACCTTTATAGTTAGTTAGCTCCATTTCTTTATTGTAAGGCATGTTCTAGCAGTAATGTATATGGCATCACCATCCCTAATTTATTGGTCTAACAGTATACTATTTGCCTAGAAGACTGGGAATGCATTACCTCTCGTTATCCATGTAGATGATGGTGTCTACAACCGTTCCAGCCCAGTAAGCAGCAGTGATGAGCCACGCATTGTATATTCAGAATGCATTAATATTTAGTGATTTGTATACATTTTTACGTGGTCTCCATGCGCTAATTTTTTTTTTTTTTTTACGCCATATCCAAAAGTCGGTCATAATATTAAAAGGTACATTAAACTGATAGAAAAAAAAAAGTAGATTGTGCGCAGATGATCAGAGCAGCCTGCTATCTGTGTGATTTATGTCCTCGTCAATGTTGCTGGCTGTACTTAATGGGCTTAATGAGTAGTGTTTGGTTCCATCTGTGCGATCAGCTTAAATGAAAAAGTGCCAATGCTAAATCCATTTTAATTTGCTGGTTGCACGGCTGCCCACTTTCTCCACAATCCACATTTAAATATGGGACATTAAAGTCTGTTTACTTAAACTGGGGAGACATTGGGTGACATTGAGGGTATGTGCACTTGTTGCGGAACCTGCTGCTTATGCGCAGAGGATTTGCCGCTGCTGATCCGCAGCAGAACTGCAAGTGATGCACAGTACCATTATATTAATGGAAATTAAAGAACGCAGTGCACATGCTGCTGATTTTTCCGCGTGGATTTAAAACTGCAGCATGTCACTTCTTTTGTGCAGTTCCGCAGCGTTTTGAAACCTGCTCTTTATAGGAATCTGCCGGTCTCAAAATGCAGGGGAAATCCGCACAAAATCCGCAGCAAATCCGCAGGTAAAACACAGGTCATTTTACCTGCGTATTTAGCAAAATCTGTGCGGAAAATTCCACAGCAATTCTGCAACGTGTGCACATACCTGAAAGAGTTGAATGGATACGTACGTATATATATACACTAAACAAGTGGGATCAATGGGACACTTTCTAGTAGAAAATGTGGTTGCATTTGACAAATGGTATCACCTTTATTTTGGTCTTGTTCCTTTTTTGATAAACCTTTGGGATCTTTTACTTTCCAGCCGCAGGAGTCTGTTATTGTGTTAGCATTTGGGATCCGTGCATGTTTGCAGAATAACCATTGCACCAAAGATTGTGTCACACATGAGAATAGTTGTTTGCCAACAGGTTTTTTTTTTTTTTTGTGAAAATATTTATTCTTGAAGGTGTAACTGTACAAATCGCCTCATAATAAACGGTAACGTAGGTGGTCCTAAATGACATATTGTGCAGGTAGTTGCTTTCCAAGAAGTTTACACTCGGCAGATCTGTACTGTGTCCGGGCATTTATTCCTTTTTAAGTGTTTATATATGGAAATATAAATATTATATGGCTGTTTACATAGCTCAGTGACAGTGTGGATATCTATGAAGATGCAAACGCCATCCAACCTTTTGTGTTGACACTGGCAGCTGTGATAGCTAGAGCCAGCGATTCCTTGGGGGCAGTTGTGTGCCAGGGTCTGTTTCCATAGCAATTTTTAGCTTAGTGGCCTCAGGAGCAGAAAGTGTAATTCCCGAAAAAAAAAAAAAGTGCTCTCCTCCTTTCTCCAGTACCTTCTGTGGTGCTGCATGCATACAGATAACATGTTCTCCATCCATACTAATTGACATTTCTGTCATTTATCAAAAAAAGGATTCTATCTAACCGAACATTTCCATTGTCTAGATGAAGAGAATTTAAAAAAAAAAAGAAATCAAAGCTTTGTAGAGTCATCCAAATCATCACAGCTTGCAGTGTACAAATATCACACAAAACCACAGATAATTTGTGTCCTGTTTATGTTATTACTGCTATTAAATAAAAAAAAGACCTAGAGAACACAACAGAGAGCTGCAATAACTCACGACGGCCACAGAAACTCCAGTACGAGAACAGGTAGGCTTATATAGGAGATGTTGCTATCTGATACATTTAAATGAAACAAACTGTAATAACTGCAGAGATACAATCCTTTGTCATGTTTAGATTTTTTTTTTCTGCAAAGAGGGAGATCAGTGGTAAATTCGTGTCAAATAAAGCATATCCTAAATGCCATGCAGATTGTTTTCTGCTGTGTGAATGCGGTTTTGTAAAAAACATTTATTTTGCATTGTAGTATAGAATCTATACAAACAATTGTAATATCTGAACATACCCCTAATTAAAATACTGGGGTTCTACAGTATCATTAAAGCTTTCTCTGCGTCCTTTAAAACCGTCCAGGAGTGAACTTTTTAATCTGGCAGCCATTGACTTGATTTGACGCCCTGCCATTTTTGCCTGTAATCACTGCTGAAGGAAAGATAAATGGAATAGATGGCTGGATCATCACCTTGCAGAGTGTAATCTTAAAAAGTGGCTCCAAGATTAAAGGAGATGTCTGTGAAGAGACAACCCCTTTAATCATTGTACAATAAAAAAGTGATGTAATAGCCTTATTACTGAGGACATTTATAAAACTAGTGTAAGTAAAAAGTGAAGGCGTGGCCCCAAAGCAACCAAATTAATTCAGCTCTTAGGTCTCACAAGCTCTTTGTAACTGGAAATTTGTCCATATACTGTCTAGTTGACGCAGGTACGTAACTTATTACAAGAAATTGCTATGCCCTGCACCATATTGGTTGAAAATTAATTTGAGTCATGTGGACAGAGGTTGATTGAGTTCAGCTACATTTTATTTTTTTTAAAGAAAATGCAATCACAAATTAGGTATGCATCTAGTAGTATGCAAATCTTAAAGACTTTGTCCACCCCTGAGGACATTTTCGGCAAGCCATGTAGCTTGCCCTATTCTAGCAGTGTGTAATGTGCACACTAATAGGATTCAGCTCTGCTTGATGGTTGCAGTGATTGTTACATGACCACTAATATGCAATTTGCATAGTTATGGCCAACCAGAGTCTCAACCACTTCTTTCAATAGAGAACTGCACCGTAGTGTTGAGAATGTAGTTGGCACGTAACAGCAACTATGCAAATTGAATAATACCGGTCACGTAATGACTGCTGCTACTGGCAAACAGCTGAATTCTAACCGCACATGCTGCACATGTGCCGCACATGCTGCACTTATGTGCCAACTAGAGTCTCAGCAGCTTCTCTTTGTTCTATTGAGAGAAGATGCAGAGACTCTACTCATCACATGACCATCTCGTGACAGCCAGTGTGCAATTTATAGAGTTGCGATCGGTGGAGCGGGATCCTAAAAGCGCAGTCAGTCGGCAATATAAATTGGACCTTAATGCATGGAGTAACTGGTGGCTCTCCCAACCAAGCATGACAGCTTCATGTATTTCTATGCAGCTGTCACCCTCGGGTCAGCCAGTCCATGCGCAGCAGTTCGATCTCAGTCCAAATTTTGACTGTGTCCTAACTAGGTGTACATTACACACTGTTAGGATTTGTTAAGGTGCAGGGCTCGTCAAAACTTTTCTCTTGCATGAGCAACTCCTGTACTTTAAAGTTGTGGTCAATATTATTGGCACCCATTATATTAAATAGACCTTGTACAATATCTCATGGAAAAAAGCGTTAAGTGAAACTGCCTGGATATTTACAAACTCGATGTTTGGAGCAGAAACCACAAGGCAAAAAGAAACACAAAATTAAAGCCAGACAGGAAAAAAACAAAACAAACAAAACTAAAACCAATACCAGAACACAATTAATAGCACCCTTTGTTCAGACTGAAACAAAGCACAAAATCAGTCTAACTTGTGATTAGTTAGACTCACCTGACCCATCTTGTCAGTACTCACTGACTGGACCTACACCAGCACATGACATGGCTCCCCAAACCATCACTGATTGTGGAAACTTCACACTAGGCCTTAAGCAGCTTGGATTGTGGCCTCTCCACTCTTTCTCCAGACTCTGTGACCTTGATTTCCAAATTAAAATGCAAAAATTTACTTTCATCTGAAAACAACACCTTGGACCACTGATTAACAGTCCAGTTATTTTTCTCCTTGGTCCAGGTAAGGCCTCTTTCACACATCCGTTTTGCACCTGACGGCGCCTTCCGGCAAATAGTATGTAAAGCGGATGAGATGGATCCGGTTTTTCGCCGCATCTGTCTCGGGCATCCGACCGAAAACCGGATCCGTCCCATCTGTTTCATCCGGTTTTTTATCCGTTTTTCACCGGATTACGACGGATCCGTTTTTTTTAAAACGCCCCTAAAACGTGATAGGCTACTGTAATCCTATATATATACTGTTTATACAGCCTATCTTTGACAGGTTGTATAGGAGCAAGTACAGGTTGGAGAGAATATGGATGTTATTATTGGCAATATATTGAAGAATCTGGTGGATTTTACAGCGGAGGCGAATCGTTTAATGGTGATAGTTCTGGAGAAGGAAGAGAGCGAGACGTCAGCATTATGCGTCAGCGCCAACGACGATGCCGTATGTGGATCCACCCCATCACAGCCAGAGACTAACCGTGGTGTGTATTCAACACTGTGCATGGAGCTGAGAGAAAATCGGAGAAAATTTTTTGCATAGCTTCGGATGAAGAACGAAAATTTAGATTTTTTGGTGGAGCGTATTGGAGACAAATCCGAAGATCGACACCTATTGTCGCTTATCAATTTCTCCGGCGGAGCGTCTCATGGTGACTATAAGGTAAGCTATATGTATTGGATCTGCTTGCTTGAGCACACTTGTAACTGGAATGTTGTTGCTGGTATTTTTTAACCTTTTTTTTATAGTATCTCCAATTGTTAATACGGAGTTCTGGTATATAATGCTGTAATTTTTTTTTTTTGGGTTTTATTTACAGATTTCTGGCAACAGGAGAAACGCTGTCATCGCTACATTTCCAGTATCGGTGGGAATTTCAACATTCAGGCATTATCAAGTACACTTGTCGTGCTCTGTGGGACTCTTTGGTTGGAGAATTTGTTCCAGAGCCAACTACAGACCGGTGGATTGAAATAGCGGTTTCTCCAGATCTGCCAGTTTCCAATTGCTGGGCGCTGTTGACTGCAAACACATTCGCATTCTAAAGCCTGCAGGAACCGGAATCGGAGTTCTTCAATGATAAAAAATATTTTTCGGTCTCCTCATGGCTATTGCTGATGCAGCGTACAAATTCATTGCTGTGGACATTGGGGCTTATGGATGGTCCAATGACTCACAAGTGTTCAAACTGTCTGCTATGGGTCAGAGACTGTACGGAAGCACTTTTGAGTTCCCACCCCTAGGCCGCTGCCTCAAACTCTGGCCCACCTATGCCTTTTGTATGTGTAGGTGATGAAGCCTTCCAGTTGTCAGAACACCTCTTGAAACCGTACTCCAGCAGAGGATTGACACAAACAAAAGCATTTTTAATTACCGCCTCACAAGAGCCAGATGGATGGTGGAGTGCGCGTTTGGGATTATGACAGCCAAATGGCGTGTCCTATTGACTGCGATCAACCAAAAGACAGAGACTGTGGATGACGTTATAAAAGCGTGCGTGGTCTACACAATTTTGTTATCTGCAATGAACCGATTTCTTTGAGGACCACTATGAAGATACCACCTTGCAAGACTACAATAACATAACAATCGAAGTACACTGGTGGTGTCACGAATGAGGGACTATTTTGCCCAATACTTTGTCACCTGAGGGTAGACTAGACTGGCAGGATGACAGAGTGTGATAAATTGCTTTATGTTATGTTAAAACTCATGTACCTTCTGTACCCACAGTAAACCTTTAAAAGCAAACTTGTCTACCTTCTTGTTTGTTTTCTCTGTATTTAACATTTTGGCCACAGTTGTGTCCTGATGGGTTTTTTTACCCAAAGTATTTCACCTTTTTTCAAAAAATGTGTACGTTGTTGGAAATTACCTAACAATGTACACAAGTTTGGAAAAAAAGGTGAAATACTTTGGATTCTACACAACCCAGGACACAACTTTGGCAAAAAGGTTAAATTTATGTACCTTTTACCCAAAGTTTGTTGGTGTTTTTTGTGTACCCAAAAGTTTTTACCTGTTTCACTACATTTTTAACTTTACATCTTATAAATAAAGACAGACACAATTTGAATAAACCAATAAATGTTATAAAAAAAAAAATTTTTAATATAATGTTTGTAAATTTTAGATTTTGTAATAAAATTTATTGTTTTCAAACAAATCTTTATTTTTGGAAAAAATTATTTACAACAGCAGGTGGAGGAACGACTGGGGTGGGTGGAGGAGGTTGGGAGGTAGCCTGCACTAGAGGAGCGTGGCAAGTATGCATTACATACATCTGCCGGTCAGTTGATAGCGTATCCATGTGCTCGGCTACAGACCTGAAAAAGCTGTGATTTGGAGGAGTTCCTGCTTCTGAATGCATGGTTTGCAGAAGTGTCTTCACCTCCAAAATGTTGGTGTTTATCTGATTAATGCTGCGGCAATTTGTTCAGATAATACTTTTAGACAGTTCTGGAAAGATGCATTCAAATGCAAGAACTCTGGCGCATAGCTCCTTACATGACCCCTCTGCCGCTGCTGCCCAGTAGCCGCAGGTGTACTAGAGGTGGCAGTGGCAGAAGAGTGGGGTAAAGGGAATGCTATCTCCTCACCAGCAGATTCATGGAATGCAGGCGGCCACGATGCTCCAGTGCTGGTGGATGGGACTGCGGGATCGGATGTGAGGGAAGGCTGGGAAGGTGCAGATGTACCGGGGTGGTCGAAGTGTCCGCGGTGTCGGTCTCCTGAGGGGATCGCCCAGAAGGGTTCAACTCTGCGGGCGCCCGAGTGCTGGTCACCGTGCTGTGGAATAAAGAGAAAAAAATACAATTAATATTGCGATATGGAATGACCCTGGCTGAAATAAAAAATGTAGTTAGACATGTTAAAATTTTCTTAGAATATTTACCTTCTGGTGACCATTGTTGCCGCAGGAACGCCAGGGCTCGTGCGTACTTGTACTTGCTCTGGCGTCCTGCAGACCCTCGGGGCCCGCATCTTCTTGTTGAACTCCTTCTTGAAGCGATCTCTCACAGACCGCCACCGCTTCACAATTCTCTACCCTGAAACGAGGAAGCACAAATTGGTTAGTATACAACATCAGTGTTTCCCAAACCACAGTCCTCATGGCCACACGGGTAATGTTTTCAAGATTTCCATAGTGCTGCACAAAAGGAAATCCTGAAAACATGACCGTGCGGGCCACAAGGTCTGAAGTTTGGGAAACACAGCTTTACATCCAGCAACCTGAACTGTATATACTTACCGTGTCCAGTTGGGCCCGAACATAGAGGTCCTCCAGCGGTCCACATTATGGAAGTGACTTCCTCCCAGAGCGAGGGTCATGATGAGATCAGCATGGCGGCGGTCCCCCATGTTCCACAGCGGCTCTCTTTCTCGTACCAGATCGATGAGGAGGTCCACATCTATCCCTCTCCTCCTCACGTCTGAGTTGGGAGCACGCTGTGAAGCCTGTTAAAGAAAATGAGAAAAAAAAAACATTAGCCTCCACACTACAGGGTTTTAAAAAAAAAAAGATTATATACTTACACGATGGTGACCGCCGCGTCTCTCGCACGACGACTCTGGGAGGCACTGTGAGGACCTCTCTGACGAGCACCAGATCCCGGAAGACTAAAAGAAAAGAAAAAATTGGGATGTTGGCATATGTGTTGGGTGCTGTGTGATGTATGTCCTAAATGGTTTCTATGTGTTGTGTGTAGTGTGATGTTGTGTTTCTGCGATTGATGCAGGATGCTTCCGAATTGTGAGCCCACTCTGGGTATCTTACACCCCGTCCTTCTTCTTCTGGGAGCTCCTCTTCAGCTTGCGATTCCTGTTATGAAAAAAAAATGAATACATATATCCCTCAGATGGATTGTGAAAAAAATATATCATATTTTTTTAACGCCAAATGCTGACGATGAGAGGGAGGGCTCCCAGAAGAAGATGTGTCTTTGTGGCGCTGCAGCTCCCTGGATCCGGTTCTGGTGGAGTGCTGTGCTGCTGCTAATGCAGCTAATGCTGCTGCCGCTGCCTGTGTTTGCCGTTATCTGTGTGGAATAAAGAGACAAAAAGGGCCAGTGAATATATGTATATTCCCTGGCCCTGGCTGAAAAAGAAAAAAATTTATTATTTTTTTTGGAATGGGGGATGTGATATTTACCGTCTGCTGTCAGATCTCTTCCCTGGGTCCTGTGCTGCTCCATTGGTGGTGCCTGGCTTTGGCGTCGTCTGCTGTGGAATAAAGGACACAAAAAGGGCAGTGAATATATGTATATTCCATGGCCTGGCTGAAAAAGAAAAAATGTATTAATTTTTTGGGAATGGGGGATGTGATATTTACCGTCTGCTGTCAGATCTCCTCTCCTCTCTTCTTTCTTCATGCTCCATGTCTTCTGTGGTGTTGGGGGATGGTGGTGGTGTGCTGCTGTTCTCTGGCTCCTCTTCTCCTGGATGGCTGCATGCTAATGGGGGAGTGTCCCACTGACATGCTTTTTTATGTTTGCTGTGGGCTGGGCTAACAATTAAAAAAACAGATCGGACACCGCTCACGACTTTCATTGTGACAAAAGCCGGCGCTTCCGGCTTTTTCGCCGGAGACCGAAAAAACGTTACAGTTGCCGTTTTTTTCAAGACGCCGGAATGAGACCAGACACTGGATCCGGCAAAAAACGGACGCGCCGCAAGGCCATGCGGCGCGATCCGGCGCTAATGTAATTCAATGGGAAAAAAAAAACGGATCCGGCATTACATTTCACCGGATCGGTTTTAAAAAAAGGCCGGATCGCTCCGTCAGGCACAAAACGGATGTGTGAAAGAGGCCTAAGGCCTGCTGGGTTGTCTTATTGGTCATGAGTGGCTTGACACAAGGAATGCGACAACTTGTAGCCCATGTCCTGGATACGTCTGTATGTGGTGGCTCTTGAAGCAATGACTCCAGCAGCAGTCCATCCTTGTGAATCTCCTCCAAATTTTGGAATGTCGTTTTTTTAACAATCCTTCCAAGGTGCGGTTTTCCCGGTTGCTTGTGCACCTTTTTCTACCACACTTTTTCTTTCACCAACTTTCATTATTATTCTGGATACAGCACTCTGGACAGCCAGTTCTTTACAATGACCTTTTTTGGGCTCCTTGTGGGGTGTGTCAAGATGCCTTCTGGAAATCTGTCGTAACAGTTTCCCCGTTGTGGGCCTATGAAACAGACTAAGGGACCTTTTTAAACGCTTAGGAAGCTTTTTTTAGGGGTTTTTTGTTATTTT
>JARQOD010000001.1:437605011-437646999 GCA_033576555.1 Oophaga sylvatica | reverse complement strand
AAAAATGATATTTTCGCCCCCAATTTTTTATTTTCCCAAGGGTAAAAGAAGAATTTGGATCCCAAGAGTTATTGTGCAATTTGTCCTGAGTATGCTGATACCCCATATGTGGGGTTAAACTACTGTTTGGCAGAGCTCAGAAGGGAAGGAGCACTGTTTGACTTTTTCAATGCAGAATTGGCTGGAATTGAGATCAGACGCCATGTCATGTTTGGAGAGCCCCTGATGTGCATAAACAGTGGAAACCCCCCAATTCTAACTTCAACCCTAACCCCAACATACCCCCTACCCCTAATCCCAACCATAACCTTAACCACAAACCTAACCCTAACACATCCCTAACCCTAATCCCAACCGTAACCCTAATCCTAACTTTAGCCCCAACCCTAACCCTAATGGGATAAATGGAAATAAATACATTTTTTTAATTTTATTATTTTTCCCTAACGAAGGGGGTGATAAAGGGGGGTTTGATTTACTATTTATAGCGGGTTTTTATGTTTGACAGCTGTCACACGCTAAAAGACGCTTTTTATTGCAAAATATAATTTTTGCATCATCACATTTTGAGAGCTATAATTTTTTCTTATTTTGGCCCTCAGAGTCATGTGAGGTCCTATTTTTTGCGGGACGAGTTGACGTTTTTATTGGTACCATTTTTGGGCACATGACATTTTTTGATCGCTTTTTATTACGGTTTTTGGGAGGCAGAATGTATAAAAAAAACAGCAATTCATGAATTTCTTTTGGGGGGGCCTTTATATACCGTTCCGCGTGTGGTAAAATTGATAAAGCATTTTATTCTTCGGGTTAGTACGATTGCAGCGATACCTCATTTATATCATTTTTTTTATGTTTTGGCGCTTTTATACAATAAAAACAATTAATTATTTTTGCATCGCTTTATTCTGCGAGCTATAACTTTTTTATTTTTTCGCTGATTATGCTGTATGGTGGCTCGTTTTTTGTGGGACAAGATGAGGTTTTCAGCGGTGCTGTGTTTATTTATATCCGTCTTTTTGATAGCGTGTTATTCCACTTTTGTTTGGCGGTATGATGATAAATCATTGTTTTTTTGCCTTGTTTTTTTTTTTTAAGGGGTTCACTAAAGGGTTAACTAGTGGGACAGTTTTATAGGGTGGGCCGTTACGGACGTGGCAATACTAAATATGTGTACTTTTGTTGTTTTTTTTTATTTACATAAAGAAATGAATTTATTGGGGAATATTTTTTTTTCTTTTTTTAGGATTTTTTTTTTTACACATTTTTATTTTTTTAACTTTTTAACTTTGTCCCAGGGTGGGACATCACTGTATAGTGTGAGATCGCCGATCTGACACTGTGCATAGCTGACAGGCGGTGCAGGAGGCTTTCTCAGCACCTGCTCTCAGCAGGCACTGAGGAAGCCGCCTCCCTGCAGAACCCCGAAGGACCCCGCGACCATCTTGAATCCGGGGTCCTGCAGGGAGGAGGCCCTCGGAACAGCGCGATCACATCACGATTGAGGGTCTCAGGGAAGCACGCAGGGAGCCCCCTCCCTTTGCGATGCTTCCCTATACCGCCGGAACACTGCGATCATGTTTGATTGCCGTGTGACGGGCGTAATTGTGCAGGGAGTGGTCCGTGACCGCTCCTGGCACATAGTGCCGGGTGTCAGCTGTGATAATCAGCTGCCACCTGGCCGCGATCAGCTGCGCTCCGTCTGGGAGTGCAGCTGATCGCATGTGACGTACTATTCCGTCCTTGGGAATTAAGTCCCAGGGCACATGGACGGAATAGTACGTCAGATGGAAGAAAGGGGTTAATTAACTCTGTACATAAAAAAAAAATCTGCATCTCATCATTCATTAACCAAACTACCCATTTTATTGTTATATAGAGATATAGGTGAATTTGTGAACAAGGGTAGGGTAATATTTGTATGCAGATGAAAAGTGGGCTCCCTCAAGGTCAATGTTACTGGTGGGCCCTTGGCACCCCAGTCCGACACTGTCTATCAGTACTCCGCAATTTCATCAGTGGATCACAGATAAATTTACAGAAGTAATCTGAGAGATTATATAGCCAGGATGGAAGTTAATTCGGATCCTAGCCAGTGCTGCAGGGTGTGTCATCTGTATATTACGGCAGACACCCAGTGCCAGCGACACAGGCACAAATCATTGTGTTGCTGTGCTGCAAAAGGGTTAAATAAATTGTTCTCTGTATCTCTTCTTTCTCATTCATGTTGCAATTAATGTGCTTCCTCCTGCTGGACCTTGTTCAATATGCAGTAGCTGCATCAGTGCTGAAGGATTTATGTATCCAATCCTGTGCCACAGAGCTGAGGGCTAAAGAGCCAGCCATGGCCTGCCTAATCCCGTGGCATACGGCCATTGTGACCTTGACAACACAGCTCTTTTCCTGAATGCAGATAAAATGATTCAACTAAACCGATGGAATACACAAAATGCAAAGAAATTAAGATTTTAAGCAAGCAGGTCATAATTGCATATCTTTTTTTTTGTAAGATCAATACTCCTGAATTTTTGGTTGCAGTTTCTCCCAAATGCAGTGGTAACCTTAGTGCAGCCTATGCTATATCTATATATTTTGTTTTAATCAATGTGGAAGTATAGATGTAGATCTAGCACAGAGGAACAATTGTACATGGGTTATAAACATCTTATACTGTTGACATTGTATTTGTACATCTTCTCAATGTTTGTAACATTCACTTTATACTCAATTTCTACAGCATAATTCCAGCTGCCAGGTGCACACAAAATAAACGTGTTCTTCCAAAAAAAAAAAAAAAAGAGTGCTCTTGCAGCTGCTGTGTTTTATAAATGGCATGTCAGCCGGCACAGCCTGGAGATTGGACGCTTCCCAGGGCAGATGAGGAGAGGGAGCCACTATTGATCACTGTGCTCAGTGTGCATCAGTAGTGATCAATCTTCTAGTCTCCGCAGCCGCTTCCCTCCCTCGTCCATTTTATTGATAGAACAAAAGAAGTCCAACCTATTTCCTAGTTTATTCTTCAGTGATTTTACCTCCATGGATCCCTGTTTTCAATTTAAAGCTTGGTCCCAAAAACATGCCAAGATTTGTGAGGTGCTATATATTAAGGTTGCTTAAAAAAAAATGAAAATATAAGCGCTCACTCACTATCTGCATTGTGTACATTTATCTAGTAGTATTCCTTATGTATAAGCAGACAGAAATGATGAAGGCAACAAAAGATTTTCTTATATTTTAAGACATGCAAGTGAGATTATGTTCTAAATGAACCGATGACCTGACACCAGAGAGTCCAAGAAGAGGGACATTATACATGCTTCCCAAAATCCACAAAGCTGGAAATCCAGGGAGGCCGATTATTTCATGTGTGCACACCCTTACTGAGCAGGTATCTGGATGGGTAGAGGGCATTCTTAAACCCCTGGTAAAGGATACACCCAGCTACATTCAGGACACAACTGACCTACTGAATAAACTAGCGGCAATAGGTCCTCTACCAGAAGAAACCATCCTGGCCACCATGGATGTGGAATCTTTGTACTCTAATATCCCACACCAGGATGGATTAAATGCCTACAAAGACTTCATGGAAAACACCGAGAATGATGCTGATTCTGTGGTGAAACTCACAAAATTCATCCTCACCCACAATTACTTTGAATTTGACAGCAAGATCTATTTACAGGTGTCTGGCACAGCTATGGGAAGTAAAATGGCTCCACAGTATGCAAATCTTTTCATGGCCAAGCTTGAAAGCGACTTTCTGTCCTCATGTCCTATCAGGCCTCTGGCCTACTACCGCTACATTGATGACATTTTAATCATCTGGACGGAGTCTGAGCAACAGCTAAAGACGTTCCATGAACAGTTCAATCAATTTCATCCCACCATCAATTTAACACTCAACTACTCCAGCACTGCAATTAACTTTTTGGACACCATCATTAAGCTAAAGGACAATGAAATAGAGACATCCCTGTATCAGAAGCCAATCGACCGTCCAACATACCTTAAATGGGACAGTTTCCATCCAAAACACATAAAAAAAACACATAAAAAACTCTATTGTCTACAGCCAAGCCATCAGATACAACCCTATATGTTCCAACCCCATGGATAGAGATGAACAACTTGGTCGCCTTAGAAAGACCTTTTTAAATTAGGGCTACCATCCAAGAACAATTGAAAACCAAATTACAACAGCCACCAGAATATCACCTGCTACATTACAAAACTAAAGAAGAAAATAACCGGGTGCCTCTAGTGGTCACCTACAATCCAAATCTGGAGGTGCTAAGGGGAGCTGCACGGAAACTACAACCTTTACTACAAAAAGATGCCCGATTACAATCCATATTTCCAGACCCCCCACTACTGTGTTTTAGGCAGCCCCCAAATCTAAGAAGTATCATTGTCAGAAGTTCCCTGTCCTCCCCAACAGCTGCAGGAACCTTTCCTTGCAACAAGAAGAAATGCAAAACCTGTCCATTTATAATGACCACGGACAAGATAAAGATCCCCAACTCCCATCGGGACTACAAGATACCAGGTACTTTCAGCTGCATCACATCTAATGTGGTGTACCTAATTATATGTACTAAATGTCCAACTGGGGGTCTGTATGTGGGAGAGACCGGACAAAAACTGAGAACAAGGATGAATTCTCATCGCCACACAATAAGAGAAAAAAGAATGGATCTACCTGTGGCAAAACATTTTAGTTCCCTGGTCATAGCATGTTAGATATGAAATTACTTGTACTGAAAGGTAGTTTCACATCTCAGAGACACAGAAGAGTTTGCGAATACAAACTGATGGTGACCTTTGACACTCTTAATGCTGGAATGAACCTGTCACACGGATTTATGGCTAACTGAAAAGATGGTAACAAATTGCAAGCTTTTGAGACTACTCAGGTCTCTTCATCAGGCTATACCTGAGTTGTCTCGAAAGCTTGCAATTTGTTACCATCTTTTCAGTTAGTCATTAAAAGGTATCAACCACTGAGGACTCTCAACTCCAAATATTTTTCTATCTACTGGCTAACACGGTACAAAGATATACATCTTTACTGTTCTAAATGCTCATCATCCATGAGATACCTGTCCATTATTGCCCTTCACTCACCCACACCGCCTAATACCACTGGACATATTGGCTTTCACAGAGTAGAAAAACAAAGAAAGAAAGGTCCCCTGGGCAGTCCAATTGTTCTGACAAAAGCTGTTTTGGAGGTGGTAGTGGGCCCTCTTAACCCTTGGGCCCCTATGCAGCTTCACCAATGATATTGTCCACCCCTGCTCTCATGCACCCTTCCTAAAAATTTTTGAGGCATTTCTTTATTACATCTGATGTGGAGTAATAAAGATGGCCATAAGACGACACGTCAAAAGCCACATAGAAATCGATAACATACATGTGTACATAAAGGCGTACATAAAGGCATACACAAATCAACAGAAAACGCTTCCTTCCTAGGAGAGAATAACTCTGAAACTTGCTTGTATTGCTCGTAGGCTCTGCAGTGTGCACAATCTCTAATAATGGCAATCAATAATTGTGTTTTTGGTAAGTTCTTCAAGTGTGTGGATACTTTTTGATGGTTTTTGTTTTTACTCAAATGTGGTTATTTTGCAGTGTGTTTCCTGAAAACTTCTACACCCTTTGACTTCTACAGCTTCCATATACTGTTCGTAGTTGGCTGCAAAAAGCTTGTCTGTAACACATATCTCCCTTCTTCTAAAACAGGGGTGCAACCTGTGGCCCGGAGGTCAAATTCAGCCCACAATGCCATTCTGTGCACCTTCCAACCATATGGACAGAAAAATGCTTGTTTTGGCTGAGACCCTGACTCCAGCGATGAGTCACAGTTTTCTCTGCTGCAGATCTAGCAGAGCTGAGAATGGTGAGCTGTGTTTTAACCCCGCCCACAGCACTGATTGGCTGCTTTATGTGTACACTGTGTTGCATGTATTGACAGAAAGCTGCTAATCAGTGGTGTAATCTCTTGTTGATAAAATACTGATTTTATTGAAACTACAACAAGCAGTCCAGTAAGTGGCTGAAATTGGAGTCTCTACCCTTACATTATGCTGCTCTGATCACATAGCAAAAACCTGCTGACAATTTCCCTTTAAATCAGCGGTAACCTGGCGTGTGTTTTCTTGGTTTAGGTAGTTGACACTTCGAAAATTATCCACAGGCCGTTCCAAATGTAGTGTGACCCATGCACAGAATAAAAATTGACTCCCTGCCCACAGCAGAGAATTCACAAAGTGCTTTACCATGAAGCGCAAAATTATTTTTTTTATTTAGTTTTCTAAGTATGTACCTGTACTCTAGCAATAAGATTAGAAATGTGTTTTCACTTGCCACAGTGCTGGGAAGAGTTTATAGGGATACATCATGGCGACAGGTTCCCTGCTAAAGTGCCTTTAGAAATGATGACTTGCAGGTCACACCAGGCGGCACCTAAACCTGATGGTAGATGCTTGCATGTACCCTCCCTACGCCATCTTTGGACGACAGTGCATTGACTTCACTCATGAACTTAATTTGCACATGCTGAACCTGCTGCTCCATCTGCTTTTGTTTCCTCTCACCATTTTGTTCTTGAAATTACCTATGTGTAAGAATATTTTATTGCTGATAGCAAAACTAATGGGTTTACCTTCTTTAACCTTGTGTCTTACTGGAAAAAAAAATGAGGCTAGTTAGGGTATACCACTCTGACTAGATAACCAAACAAAGTTTTTTATATAAAGTGCAGGTGCTCAAATTAACTTAAACAGTTTGATTATATATCAAAAATTGCCCATAAAGGATCACTACCCAATTAAAGAAATATGTCAGACAAAGGTGTAAGCTGTAATTAACTTTTCAGGACTGAGATAGTGCCCATGGTCTGCTGCTAAACCCCCGCGCCCTGACGCGCGTTTTGCCCTCTTGCTTCTTACGAGGGCGTGTCCAGACAAGTTAGGGACTTAAGGTACTGTCACACTAAGCGAGATCGCTAACGGATCGCTACTGCGTCACCGATTTTATGACGCAGTAGCGATCTCGTTAGCGACTTAGCTGTGTGTGACATGTAGCGGTGATGTGGCCCCTGCTGAGATGTCGCTGATCGCTTATGAACATTCTGAGCCGTTTTTTGGTCATTGGTGTCCCGCTGGTGAGCCTGAATCGCTGAGTGTGACACCCTTTATGAACGACTTTACCAGCATCGCAGGCGGGACTAGGTTTTCCCAACGACCGCAGAGGTCGTTATACAGATCGCTGATGAGATGTGTTTGGAAGCTAACTAGCGACCACATAGCGATCTCACTAGAGATCTCGCCAGGTCGTGTCGTTGTCGTGATCGCTAGTGCGATCGCTAAGTGTGACAGTGCCTTTATTCTTATATGTATATAGGGCCAATAGATATGCTGGATCCACTATCATGTGACAGAACCCAGTAAAGACGGCGTAAGTGAGCCCCACCTCAAGAACTCGCTTACGAAAGTGCGCAGTGCAAAGACCTGAAGGAATGTATCTAAGTCCATAGAGACTTTACGGCGCATGCGCCCGTCAAAACACTCGAAGTAGTATAAGCACTTCCTGACATGCGCTACATGAACCGCATGTTGAACCGCATGCCGTTCATATTGTTAGCGTTGTCGAAGTGCACGGTTTGATGACAAGACTCACATGCGCACCATCTCCTAACAGGACTCCCTTAACATATTAAACGTATGCAATAGACACGATAATAAAATAAATTATTATTTTAATAAAAATAGATAAATAACGCACAAATCAGTGGTGCCATCCACTAAATCCTTAGAAAGAGAAAAAAGAAGGATTTTTTATACAAGTATAAAAAGTGTAAAGTGAAAAAGTGCTTGTCATCACTCCGTATTGATTTATGGACTGAGTATAGTTGTTTTAATGAGGTGGCTCTCTAAGAGAATGGAGTTCATATGTATTATTAAGTAGTGACACTTTGTGCACATATATTTGAATATTTTTCTTCAATGCATTTTTTGAATTTGAACCCCTCGTTGGTCTGTTGTATTTCCCCCTTAGCGTTTGTGTTGATGAAATTTAGATACAGTTATATGAAAAAGTTTGGGCACCCCTATTAATCTTAATCTTAATGTTTTATAAAAATTGGTGTTTTTGCAACAGTTATTTCAGTTTGATATATCTAATAACTATTGGACACAGTAATGTTTCTGCCTTGAAATGAGGTTTATTGTACTAGCAGAACATGTGCAATCTGCATTCAAACAAAATTTGACAGGTGCATAAGTATGGCCACCCTTATCATTTTCTTGTTTTAAATACTCCTACCTACTTTTTACTGACTTACTAAAGCACTTTTTTTGGTTTTGTAACCTCATTGAGCTTTGAACTTCATAGCCAGGTGTATGCAATCATGAGAAAAGCTACTTAAAGTGGCCACTTGCAAGTTGTTCTCCTGTTTGAATCTCCTCTGAAGAGTGGCATCATGGGCTCCTCAAAACAACTGTCAAATGATCTGAAAACAAAGATTATTCAACATAGTTATTCAGGGGAAGGATACAAAAAGCTGTCTCAGAGATTTAACCTGTCAGTTTCCACTGTGAGGAACATAGTAAGGAAATGGAAGAACACAGGGACAGTTTTGTTAAGGCCAGAAGTGGCAGGCCAAGAAAAACATCAGAAAGGCAGAGAAGAAGAATGGTGAGATCAGTCAAGGACAATCCTCAGACCACCTCCAGAGAGCTGCAGCATCAACTTGCTGCAGATGGTGTCACTGTGCATCGGTCAACTATACAACGCACTTTGCACAACAAGAAGCTGTATGGGAGAGTGATGCAAAAGAAGCCGTTTCTGCAAGCACGCCACAAACAGAGTCGGCTGAGGTATGCAAAAGCAAATTTGGAGAAGCCAATTTCTTTTTGGAAGAAGGTCCTGTGGACTGATGAAACCAAGATTGAGTTGTTTGGTCATACAAAAAGGCGTTATGCATGGCGTCAAAAAACACAGCATTCCAAGAAAAACACTTGCTACCCACAGTAAAATTTGGTGGAGGTTCCATCATGCTTTGGGGCTGTGTGGCCAATGCCGGCACCGGGAATCTTGTTAAAGTTGAGGGACGCATGGATTCCACTCAGTATCAGCAGATTCTTGACAATAATGTTCAAGAATCAGTGACAAAGTTGAAGTTACGCAGGGGATGGATCTTTCAGCAAGACAATGATCCAAAACACCGCTCCAAATCTACTCAGGCATTCATGCAGAGGAACAATTACAATGTTCTGGAATGGCCATCTCAGTCCCCAGACCTGAATATCATTGAACATCTGTGGGATCATTTGAAGAGGGCTGTCCATGCTCGTTGACCATCAAACTTAACTGAACTGGAATTGTTTTGTAAAGAGGAATGGTCAAAAATACCTTCATCCAGGATCCAGGAACTCATTAAAAGTTACAGGAAGCGACTAGAGGCTGTTATTTTTGCAAAAGGAGGATCTACTAAATATTAATGTCACTTTTCTGGTGAGATGCCCATACTTATGCACCTGTCAAATTTTGTTTGGATGCAGATTGCACATTTTCTGTTAGTACAATAAACCTCATTTCAAGGCAGAAACATTACTGTGTCCAATAGTTATTAGATATATCAAACTGAAATAGCTGTTGCAAAAACACCAATTTTTATAAAACATTAAGCTTAAGATTAATAGGGGTGCCCAAACTTTTTCATATAACTGTATGTAGCCATTTTTATAAAATTTTGTATTTTGAATAAAATTATCTGATTTTAGTATAATTGTGGTTCGCTTCATTTGGGTAATTAAGTAATCAGTCTTTTTACCCTATGGTGTGTATTGATTGTTTGAAGTGCCAATTGAAAAATATTTTGGATACAGTTGTGGTTATCTATAGACGTATCTATAGATATATCTATGTATCTATCTATCTATTGATATATCTATGTATCTATCTGTCTATCTATAGATATATCTATGTACAGTCATGGCCAAAAGTTTTGAGAATGACACAAATATTTAATTTTTACAAAGTCTACTGCTTCACTTTTTCTAATGGCAATTTGCATATACTCCAGAATGTTATAAAGAGTGATCAGCTTAACAGCAATTACTTGCAAAGTCAATATTTGGCTAGAAAATGAACTTTATCCCCCAAAACACATTTCAACATCATTGCAGCCCTGCCTTAAAAGGACCAGCTAACCTCTTTTCAGTGATTGCTCCATTAACACAGGTGTGGGTGTTGATGAGGACATGGCTGGAGATCAATCGGTCATGATTAAGTAAGAATGACACCACTGGACACTTTAAAAGGAGGCTGGTGCTTGGCATCATTGTTTCTCTTCTGTTAACCATGGTTATCTCTAAAGAAACACGTGCAGTCATCATTGCAATGCACAAAAATGGCCTAACAGGGAAGAGTATCGCAGCTAGAAAGATTGCACCTCAGTCAACAATCTATTGCATCATCAAGAACTTCAAGGAGAGAGGTTCTATTGTTGCCAAAAAGGCTTCAGGGCGCCCAAGAAAGACCAGCAAGCGCCAGGACCATCTCTTAAAAATGTTTCAGCTGTGGGATCAGGCTACCAGCAGTGCAGAGCTTGCTCAGGAATGGCAGCAGGCAGGTGTGAGTGCATCTGCAAGCACTGTGAGGCGGAGACTTTTGGAGCAAGGCCTGGTCTCAAGGAGAGCAGCAAAGAAGCCACTTCTCTCCAGAAAAAACATCATGGACAGACTGATATTCTGCAAAAGGTACAGGCAGTGGACTGCTGAGGACTGGGGTAAAGTTATTTTCTCTGATGAATCCCCTTTTCGATTGTTTGGGACATCAGGAAAACGCCTCATTGGGAGAAGACAAGGTGAGCGCTACCACCAGTCTTGTCTCATGCCAACTGTTAAGCATCCTGAAACCATTCATGTGTGGGGTTGCTTCTCAGCCAAGGGAATCGGCTCTCTCACAGTCTTGCCTAGGTGTACAATAATAAATTATATTGTGGTACCGTGTTAGCCAGAAAAATCGATGTGAATACTTTTCCATCCAATTATGACAAGAGCATTCTTAAGGTATACCTTTATTGGCTAACCAGAAAATTTTTCTGGTTAGCCAATAAAGTATCACCTTAAGAATGCTCTTGTCATAATTGGATGGAAAAGTATTCACAGTCTTGCCTAAAAACACAGCCATGAATAAAGAATGGTACCAGAATGTCCTCCAAGAGCAACTTCTCCCAACCCTCCAAGAGCAGTTTGGTGATCAACAATGCCTTTTCCAGCATGATAGAGCACCTTGCCATAAAGCAAGGGTGATAACTAAATGGCTCAAGGAACAAAATATAGAGATTTTGGGTCCATGGCCTGGAAACTCCCCAGATCTTAATCCCATTGAGAACTTGTGGTCAATCATCAAGAGACGGGTGGACAAACAAAAACCTAAAAATTCTGACAAAATGAAAGCATTGATTGTGCAAGAATGGACTGCTATCAGTCAGGATTTGGTCCAGAAGTTGATTGAGAGCATGCCAGGGAGAATTGCAGAGGTCCTGAAGAAGAAGGGTCAACACTGCAAATATTGACTTGCTGCATTAACTCATTCTAACTGTCAATATAAGCTTTTGTTACTCATATGTTTGCAATTATTATATTTCTGTCAGTGATAAAAACATCTGTCAAACACACATAAAAACCAGAGGGCAGCAGATCATGTGAAAATATAATATTTGTGTCATTCTCAAAACTTTTGGCCATGACTGTATCTATCTATCTATCTATAGATATATCTATGTATCTATCTATAGATATATTGATGTATCTATCTATAGATATATCTATCTATCTATATATATGAGATAGATAGACAGATATAAGATAGATAGATATGGGATAGATCTAGAGATAGATAGATATGGGATATATCTAGAGAGAGAGAGAGAGAGAGAGATGGAATAGATCTATCTATCCCATCTCCATCTATCTATCAATCTATCTATCCATTTCTATCTGTCTATCTATCCCATTTCTATCTATCTATCTGGATCAACATGTTAGGGCAGGTAAGGATAGGATATGGGTTGAACTAGATGGACTTAAAGTCTTCCTTCAACCTTAATAATAACTATGTTACTATCTGTCATCTATCTATCTATCTATCTATCTATCTATCTATCTATCTATCTATCTATCTATCTATCTATCTATCTATCTATCCCATTTCTATCTAACTATCTGTGTGTATAATGGAGTATAGGTTAGACAAATGTAAAAGAGGAGGTTGGACAAGAAATGACATCACAAATCTTTTTTTTGTGAAATAATATATCTTTATTTAGCTTACAAAAACGCATACAAATCCGCATGAAAATCCGTATCTGCATTTTCTGCCAAGAGGTGCAGATTCTGTGCAGAAAATTCTGCAGGCAAATCTGCAAAGTGTGCACATACCCTAAAACTGAGACACTGTACTTGATTCTTTGTCCTGGAGTAAATAGGTGGGCCTCTTGCTTGGATGATTCTAGCATATAGGTCCTACAGTTGTGCTCAAAAGTTTACATACCCCGGCAGAATTTTTGCTTTCTTGACCTTTTTTCAGAGAATATGAATGATAACACCAAATCAGTGCTGGGTGGTGCGTCACTGGGCAGGTAAGTATAATTATAATAATGGGTCCATATTTGTAAGGTCCAAGTTCGGGGTTCGGACGCAAATTCGCGTCTCCGGCCCCAAACTCGAACTTTACAAAAAACTAGGTCGAACCCTCCGATCCCGAACATCGGGGGGTTCGCCCATCCCTAACTTCAAGCTGTCATTGATGTTAGAGGGGGCAATGCACAGTATTAAGAAATTAGGCATGTGAACTTTTGATCGGTGTCATTTGGATGTTTTGGGTTCTCATTATGATTTAAAAAGAGGAAACACAGTAGTTTAAAAATAAATGGCTTCATCCAACCACTAACCATGAGTGGAGAAAAAGTTTTGGTGTTATCATTCATATTCTCTGAAAAAAAGCCAAGAAAGCAAAAATTCTGCCGGGTATGTAAACTTCTGAGCACAACTGTACATTTCCCATCCTGTATATAATCATATTATCAGTTCTACCTCGATCACACCCATTCTCAAAAAGACCTCCCTTGAGCCATCCTCTGTGTCTAGCTATCGCCCGATATCTCTTCTCCCTTATGCCTCAAAACTACTAGAACAGCATGTCCATCTTGAACTGTCCTCCCACCTCTCCTCCTGCTCCCTCTTTGACCACTTACAATCAGGCTTCCGACTGCATCACTCAACTGAAACTGCCTTAACTAAAGTCACCAACGACCTACTAACCGCCAAGAGCAAGCGACACTACTCTGTCCTCCTCCTGGACCTCCCTCCTGCTCCCGATTCTCTCATCTCTGGGAATCACAGGCTTGGCCCTATCCTGGATCTCATCATATCTAACAGATCGAACATTCAGTGTCTCCCTCTCCCACACCACCTCCTCCCCTCGCCCCCTGTCTGTCGGTGTTCCTCAAGGCTCAGTTCTAGGACCCCTACTCTTCTCCATCTACACCTTCGGCCTGGGACAGCTCATAGAATCCCATGGTTTGCAGTATCATCTCTACGCCAATGATACGCAGATCTACCTATCTGGACCTGACCTCACCTCATTACTGACCAAAATCCCACAATGTCTGTCTGCTATTTCCCTTTCTTCTCTGCTCGCTTTCTAAAACTGAACATGGACAAAACAGAATTCATAATCTTTCCTCCTTCTCACTCTACCCCCCCCACCATACCTATCCATCAATGGCAATGGCTGCTCACTTTCCCCGGTCCCGCATGCTCGCTGCCTCGGGGTGATCCTCACTCTGACCTCTCTTTCAAGCCACATGTCCAAACCCTTGCCTCCTCCTGCCATCTCAAACTCAAAAATATTTCCCGGATCTGTGCATTCCTTGACCATAAAACTACAAAAACACTAGTGCATGCCCTCATCATCTCCCGCCTCGACTACTGCAACTTCCTACTCTCTGGCCTCCCCTCTAGCACTCTGGCACCACTCCAATCCATCCTGCACTCTGCTGCCCGACTAATCCACCTGTCTCCCCGTTATTCCCCAGCCTCTCCTCTCTGCCAAGCCCTTCATTGGCTTTCTTTTGTCCAGAGGCTCCAGTTCAAAACCCTAACTATAACATACAAAGCCATCCACAACCTGTCTACTCCATACATCTGTGACATGGTCTCCCGGTACATACCCACACGCAACCTTCGATCCTCTCAAGATCTCCTCCTCTACTCCCCTCTTATCTCTTCTTCCCACAATCGCATACAAGACTTCTCCCGTGCCTCCCCCATACTCTGGAACTCTCTACTCCAACACATCAGACTCGCGCCTACCATAGAAACCTTCAAAAAGAACCTGAAGACCCACCTCTTCCGACAAGCCTACAACCAGCAGTGATCCTCAGTCTACTGAACCACCGCGCGACCAGCTCTACCCTCTCCTAGTGTATCCTCACCCATCCCTGTAGACTGTGATCCCTTGCGGGCAGGGTCCTCTCTTTTTCTGTACTTGTGTGTGCCTTGTATTGCTCATGTTTACTGTACTTGTCTATATTTGCCCCTCTTCACATGTAAAGCGCCATGGAATAAATGGCGCTATAAAAATGTATAATAATAATAATAAATGCACTGTTGCCTGCTTACATATACATTGTGTGTATCCTACGTCTCCACATAAGCGACATTATTAGTAAAACCGTACTCACAATATACTTTCACCGCCAGCAGAAAATCAGTGGCCCTTCAAATCTCTTGTGTTTCCAAACTGCCGCTCATGAAAGAGGAAAAGAAAAAAGATGTTCTTTGTAAACGCGTAGAGAAATCCTGCCTGATCATTAACTTGGTGGAGGCATCTTGCCCTTCCCCTGGCTTTTGGGCCAGACACATGGACTGCGGATTAAGCACCATTTGTTTATTGTAGCTTATCTGTGTACTAACAGTAGATACATTTCATAACATTAATCAGACCACTGTTATTTATGATTATCTTTTTTATAGTTGAAAATATGAAAAATGTAAGATTTAATTTTTCTCTTTTTTTACTGCTGAACACTATAAGGAGGAGCTGCTCACCTATGCCAATAAAAATAATAAAAGTCTCCTCACCTTGGCATGTCAGGCTGGACGTCTCTCACCCAGCCAAACCAGATCTCACACTTTGCACTGACGAGGTGTAGTACCCAGAAACACAGTGTCTGCAAATTGAGATTTTGGTTTTGGCATTTATCCTAAAGCCCCCGTCACACTAAGCGAGATTGCTAGCGAGATCGCTGCTGAGTCACAAGTTTTGTGATACAACAGCGACCTCAGCGATCTCGCTATGTTTGACACTTACCAGCGATCAGGCCCCTGCTGTGAGATCGCTGGTCGTGTTAGAAATGCCTGGGCTTTTCTTTGATCGTTGAGATCCCGCTGGGTAGCATGCATCGGTGTGTTTGACACCTTTTACCAACGATCTCATTAGCGAGTCAGCACTGAGACACATAGGCGACACATCGTTACACAGGTCGCTAATCGTTGCTGCGTCGTTGGGAAGATCTGACTGTTTGGCATCTCACCAGCGACCACATAGCGAGGCAGCAACGATCCCTGCCAGGTCGTATCGTTGTCGGGATCGCTGCTGAGTCGCTAAGTGTGACGGTACCCTAAGTCATGTGGCAAGGCTCATTAATGGGTCGATTATTGACTTTTGGATTGCAACTTCCAATAGGTGATGCTGTAGTTCTACTCCTCTTCCTCTCTGAAGAGAGAATTGCAATAAAAGCCATAGTAAAGCAATGTAGCACTACAACTGCTGCAAAGTTGGGCTGGCACTGCACCTAACAGTGTGACTTTGCTCCTTTTTTTTTTTTGGCAAAAGAAGGGGGGGGGGGTATTGTTTTGAAACACAATCCAGTGCCATTTTGTTGGTGAGTGCACTGTGTGTGAGGTCCCTTGTTTCGCTTCTTACAAAGAACAACTCTGTGAATACTGTTATAGGGCCGCAGCAGTGAGCACATCAAAGCTCACCACCGTGGCCACTGGCTGAACTTTCAGGACAGCGGATGCTTACTGATACCATCCAAAATATAAAGAGCCGATCTAGTCGTCTTTTTGGTTAGTTTCTGATGTCAGTCAAATATCCCTGCCTCACTGACACCCGTAACATGAATATAACATTACCTTAAGGTGAAACTGCCTGTCCTGTCGTTAAAGAGATTTGTTTTCAGTATGACAGGAGGGTGCACGTCTGTTGTATACATAATTATCCATACTGCAGGGCCAAACATGAGTCGTCTAATGACCATTATAGGGAAATTGCTTTCATTGCAGCTGCTGCTCACTGATGTTAGCTCAATTTTGACGCCTTTTTTTTTGCATCCTTTAGGCCATGTTCATACGTTCAGTATTTTACATTACTGTATGTAAGCAAAAACCTGGAGCGGGTGATAAATACTGAAGTGGTGACGTGTTTCCATTATACTTTCCCTCTGATTGTTCCACTCCTGATTTTGGCTTACGAATACTGATAGTGTGAACGTGGCCTTACAATGTACATGGGGGATCAGACAGACTGCAGACTTGTCAAGTTTAGTAGATACAGAAAATCTCACCGCCGCAGCCCACAAATAGTAAATGCAGTTATAGATGCTGCTTGCATCAAACTTGGAAGTCGAAGAATGAGCATGTTCGGTGCTCTGAAAGCACACTCATGGATCACGGCGGTGAGCTTTGATGTGCTCACTACTGTGGCCCCTAGCTGTTCCTTCAGAGCACAGGACATTCTCATTCTTTGGCTTAAAGGTCCTGAGTGCATAATGCTGGACTTCAGAAACATGTCTCCCAGCTCCATCCCCAACTGTGAACTGTGCATACCAATGAGCTTGCATAGTGCACACCTTCTACAGCCACAGCAAACGAGATAGGGTCAGAGGCCAACCCTAGTCTCCTGTGCTACTTAATGCCATATTTGCTGTCTGTCAGTATTGTACAGTACATACACTTACAGACAAGCAAATAGAAATGGCAGCCACATTTGCCGGATTAGAAAATGAATTAAAAAAGTACCAGCAATAATTTGTATTCCTCCTTCCCTTCCCTCTCCATATAATCTTATTAGTGATGAGCGCAAATGCTTGTTACTCCAGTTTTCCCAATGTGCTCAGATATGCACACAGTATCGCGGGTGCTCAAGTGAGATGTTTCCTGCCTGTTGACAGCCACAAAACATGCTGGGATTGCCTGTGTTTGTCAGGCAATTCCCACGTTTTCTGGCTGACAAGAACATATGACCGCGGAAACGCAAACATCTCACTCGTGCACCCGCGATACTCTGTGCATACCTGAGCACCCTAGGCAAACTCAAGTAACGAGCACTTGCGCTCATCACTAAATCTTAGCAGTAGCAACTCTCATCTCCTATCCCGGCAATGGGAAAATCTGTCCTCCCTGAATGTAGATTTTACCCATTAATGGAGAGTGATTTCTCTGATCAGATATAATACAAAGTTACTTATATTCATGTTCACTATTGATTTATGACATAAAAATGAAAACAACGGTTTACAACTAGCAGTTGTAATAAAATAGTGAAAGATCATCAATATGGACAGATTGTTAGCACGCAGTCACCTTTTTCTGCTTTTGCAGCTGTCATAATGTAGCACTACAACCTCAAATTCCTTGAGGCAGTTCGTTTTAACAGTTCCAGTGTCACCAGGTAGAGTTATGATAGAGAATAAGTAACTAAACCGCAGTGTCAAAGGCAAGGAAATATCAAAGTGAGTGTGCAGTAAAAAAAGTATCTTCAAATACTGCACATTTTTATTCTATATAACACACTACGGACTTACATTCAAAATAGCCGAGAAAAGAGAACTATATATAGATAAAACCATATAAAGCTTTATTCAAAATATAATTTATGTGCGAAATTGCATTATAACCAAAATATATAGCAAGGGTCTTAAGGTAAAATAATATATCATAAATAATTATAATGTATCCTATGGGTATACAGTGGTCAAATTGCCACAAGTAAATCAAGTAATGATGTGACCACAATTGCTATATAGGTAACATGGGCGCTGAGAGGTGGGCCTGTTAGATTAGAAAGTCCAACATATACAGATATAAATAACAACCCGAAAAAGAGTTCCTTTATCTCCTTAGGACCAGAGATATATATGTATGAATTCAATGTATGTCCTGTTAGAGAATGCAGTTGTACTTCAGCATAAATAAGTTGGTTGCAGGTATGTATATGGGAAAGAAAAGGTTATGAGGCATAATACCTTGATAGTGAAAACAGCAAACCACAGATTATAGGTTAGGGATAAGTCAGGTGATCCCCCCCCACCCCGACGCACGTTTCGCCCAGAGCTTCTTCCAGGGGCGCCCCCGGAATACTGAATACCCATAGGATACATTATAATTATTTATGATATATTATTATACCTTAAGACCCTTGCTATATATTTTGGTTATAATGCAATTTTGCACATAAATATATATCTTATTATATATGGTGTGATAGGATCAGGCCCCCTGCTGGACACTTTGTCTTAAATTGTTTTTTGTGTCTTGTTTTATATTTTAATATTTTTGAATAAAACTTTATATGGTTTTATCTATATATGGTTCTTTTCTGTGCTATTTTGAATGTAAGTCCGTAGTGTGTTATATACTGTTTTGAAGTGCCATAAATTATCTGCATGGACATCTTTTGAATATAATTAACATTTTTATTCTAGCACAATTGTGTATTTTAACACTATAGTAAACAATCAAGTGTTTTACAATGTATGATTACTATGTATTGATGGCACATTTGTTTTTAGGATTGGCCATCAACATCAGATCTGGGGGTCGGGGTGAGAGAGACTCTAAGGCCGGCGTCACACTAAGGAGGAATACGGACGAGCGAGAGGCGTGAAAACCACGCATTGAACACGGACCAATATTTCTCTATGGGTCAGCTCAGATCATGCGTATTTTTCTCGCCCGTATGTTACGGTGCGAGACACCCGCAGCATGCTGCGATTGTACGCTTATTACGCCCGTTGTACGCCAATAAAAGTCTAGGGGTGCGATAAAACTATGGATTACACACGGACCAGATGTGTGACTTGCAAGAAATACGCACCGGTGTCCTTTAGAAAAGCCGGCAATTCATCCCCGGCAATACTGTAAAATCAGACTGACAGGTTTAATAAAAAATAATAAGAATAGATATATACACTTAGAATACATATATATATATATATATATATACATGTCATTGTGACACATATATATACATATATTTATAGTTCATACACTTCTACATAGCCGCTAATTCAATTGCCGGCTTTTGTGAAATTACAGAACCCGACATGAAATTACACATGGTTTACATACAGTTAACCATGTCATTTCATGTAGTTTGATATATGGTTTTCACTACCAATTACATGAGTGTATGTGTGCAAAATTTCATACATGTAGGGGTTACTTAAATGTGTAAATTCGTTGAAAAAAATGCGTGGGCTCCCGCGCTATTTTCTCCACAAGACAGGGAAAGCCAGCGACTGAAGATAGATATTAGTAGCCCAGAGATGGACCATTATTTTTGTGCCCCCCTGGTATGAAATTTTGCACACATACACTCATGTAATTGTTAGGCCTCTTTCACACATCCGTTTTTTGCCATCAGGCGCGATCCGGCGCTCTTTTAAAAATGGATCCGGTTTTTTAAACCGCCGGATGCGTTTTTTTGTCATTGACTATCATTAGCACCGGACTGCGCCGGATGTTATTGTGTTACGTCCGTTTTTTTCCAGATCCGGCGGAAATGTACAACTTTTTTTTTCTGCCGCACCCGCCGGATAGCGCCTGAAGCGGCGCATCCGGCGTGCGCAAGCAATACAAGTCTATGGTGCCGGATCAGTCTTTTGTGCAATCCGGCAAAAGACTGATCCGGATTCTGGAAACCAAGGTCTCTCTCCTCGGTCCGGACATGCGTAACAAGCATTTCCAGGTTGAAAAGTTCAGGACGGATCCTTTCAGTTTTTGGACGGATTATGCCTAACGGCACAAAACGGATGTGTGAAAGAGGCCTTAGTGAAAACCATATATCAAACTACATGAAATGACATGGTTAACTGTATGTAAACCATGTGTCATTTCATGTCAGGTTCTGTAATTTCACAAAAGCCGGCAATTGAATTAGCGGCTATTATACTATGTAGAAGTGTTTGAACTATAAATATACAATACAGACCAAAAGTTTGGACACACCTTCTCATTCAAAGATTTTTCTGTATTTTCATGACTATGAAAATTGTAGAATCACACTGAAGGCATCAAAACTATGAATTAACACATGTGGAATTATACATTACACTTTACAAAAAAGTGTGAAACAACTGAAAATATGTCTTATATTCTAGGTTCTTCAAAGTAGCCACCTTCTTCTTTTAGACCTTTACTGGCCAGCCAAGCTGTGGAGTATTTAGATGCATGTGATGGAACATTGTCCTGCATGAAAATCATGTTTTTCTTGAACGATACCGACTTCTTCCTGTACCACTGCTTGAACAAGGTGTCTTCCTTCCAGAAACTGGCAGTATGTCTGGGAGTTGAGCTTCACTCCATCCTGAACCCGAAAAGGTCTCACAAGTTCATCTTTGATGATACCAGCCCATACCAGTACCCCACCTCCACCTTGCTGGCATCTGAGTCGAAGTGGGGCTCTCTGCCCTTTACTGATCCAGCCTCGGGCCCATCCATCTGGCCCATCAAGAGTCACTCTCATTTCATCAGTCCTTAAAACCTTACAAAAATCAGTCTTAACATATTTCTTGGCCCATTCTTGACTTTTTATGTTATGTTTCTTGTTCAAAGGTGGTCGTTTTTCAGCCTTCCTTACCTTGGCCATGTCCCTGAGTATGGCACACCTTGTGCTGTTTGATACTCCAGTAACATTGCAGCTCTGAAATATGGCAAAACTGCTGGCAAATGGCATTTTGGCAGCTTCAAGCTTGATTTTCCTCAATTCAGTTATTTTGAGCCTTTTTTTTATCAACACGCTTCTTGCGACCCTGTTGGTTATTTGCCATGAAACGCTTGATTGTTCAGTGATCACGCTTCAAAAGTTTGGCAATTTCAAGACTTATGCATCCCTCTGCAAGACATCTCACAATATTTGACTTTTCAGACTCCGTCAAATCTCTCTTCTGACCCATTTTGCCAAAGGAAAGGAAGTTGCCTAATAATTAACCCCTCTCTGCCATCAGACGTACTATCCCATCCATGAAACCCGTGCCAATCTACCCATGGACGGGATAGTACGTCCAAGGCGTTCAGCTGCGCTCCCGTGGGGAGTGCAGCTGATCGCCGCCGGGTGTCAGCTGATTATCACAGCTGACACACGGCACTATGTGCCAGGAGTGGTCACGGACCGCTCCCGGCACATTAACCCCTGGCACACCGCGATCAGACATGATCGCGGTGTACATGGGGCACAGGGGAGCATCGCGCAGGGAGGGGGCTCCCTGCGTGCTCCCCTGAGGCCCTCAGAACAGCGCGATGTGACCGCGCTGTTCTGAAGGCCTCTTCCCTGCAGGACCACGGATCCAAGATGGCCGACGGGTCCTGCAGGGAGGCGGCTTCCTCAGCGCCTGCTGAAAGCAGGCGCTGAGGAAGCCTGCAGCACTGCCTGTGAGATCGCTGGTCTCAAGAGTGCTGTGCACATTGTGAGACCAGCGATCTGACCCTATACAGTAATGTCCCACCCTGGGACAAAGTAAAAAAGTAAAAAAAATAAATAAACGTGTAAAAAAATTTCCAAAATAAAAGGGAAAAAAAAATATTCCCCAATAAATTAATTTCTTCCTGTAAATAAAAAAAACAAAACCATAAAAGTACACATATTTGGTATCGCCGCGTCCGTAACAACCCCCCCTCTAAAACTGTCCCACTAGTTAACCCCTTTAGTGAACCCCTTAAAAAAAAAAAAACAGCAAAAAATCAATGCCGAACAAAAAGTGGAATAACACGCGATCAAAAATACCGATATAAATAAACATGGTACCGCTGAAAACGTCATCTCGTCCCGCAAAAAACGAGCCACCATACAGCATCATCAGCGAAAAAATAAAAAAGTTATAGCTCGCAGAATAAACCAATGCAAAAATAATTATTTTTTATATAAAATTGTTTTTATTGTATAAAAGCGCCAAAACATAAAAAAATGATATAAATGAGGTATCGCCATAATCGTACTGACCCGAAGAAAAGATCATTTTTGTGCTCTACGTTATAAACTTGTGTGAAGCACAGATCTAGATAAGTTCCTTAGGGGGTCTAGTTTCCAAAATGGGGTCAGTTGTGGTGGGTTTCCACTGTTTAGGTACATCAGGGGCTCTCCAAATGCAACATGGCGTCCAATCTCAATTCCAGCCAATTTTGGTTGGAAAAAGTCAAATGATGCTCCTTCCATTTCGAGCTCCGCCGTGTGCCCGAACAGTGGTTCCCCCCCACATATGGGGTATCATCGTACTCAGGACAAATTGGACAACAACTTTTGTAGTCCAATTTCTTCTGTTACCCTTGGGAAAATAAAAAATTGGTGACTAATAGATAATTTTTGTGGGAAAAAAATAGGATTTTTTATTTTCATGCCCGGGCATTATAAACTTGTGTGAAGCACTTGGGGGTTCAAAGTGCTCACCACAGATCTAGATAAGTTCCTTAGGGGTCTAGTTTCCAAAATGGGGTCACTTGTGGGGGGTTTCCACTGTTTAGGCTCTTCTGGGGCACTGCAAACGGAACATGACCCCCATCAACTTCTGCATTCCAAAACGTTATTACTTCCTTTCCAAGCCCTACCGTGTGCCCAGTTCCCCCCCCCACATATGGGGTATCAGCGTACTCAGGACAAATTGGACAACAACTTTTGGGGTCCAATTTCCTTGGGAAAAATCAAAAATTTGGGACTAAAAAATCATTTTTGTGGAAAAAATGTTTTTTTCACACCCAGGCATTATAAACTTTTGTGAAACACTTGGGGGTTCAAAGGTCTCACCACACATCTAGATAAGTTCCTTGAGGGGTCTTGTTTCCAGAATGGTGTCACTTGTGGGGGGTTTCCACTGTTTAGGCGCATCAGAGGCTCTCCAAACGCAACATGGCGTCCAATCTCAATTCCAGCCAATTTTGGTTTGAAAAAGTCAAACGGAGCTCCTTCCCTTACAAGCTCTGCACTGTGCCCAAACAGTGGTTTTCCAACAGATATGGGGTATTGGCGTACTCAGGAGAAATTGCGCAACAACTTTATCTGTCCATTTTCTCCTTTTACCCTTGTGAAAATAAAAAAACGTTTGTAAAAAATCATTTTTGTGACTAAAAAGTTAAATATTCATTTTTTCCTTCCACGTTGCTTCAGCTCCTGTGAAGCACCTGAAGGGTTAATAAACTTCTTGAATGTGGTTTTGAGTACCTTGAGGGGTGCAGTTTTTAGAATGGTGTCACTTTTGGGTATTTTCTGCCATATAGACCCCTCAAAGTGACTTCAAACGTGAGGTGTTCCCGAAAAAAAATGGCTTTGTAAATTTTGTTGTAAAAATGAGAAATCACTGGTCAACTTTTAACCCTTATAATTTCCTAACAAAAAAAAATTTTGGTTCCAAAATTGTGCTGATGTAAAGTAGATATGTGGGAAATGTTATTTCTTAACTATTTTGTGTGACATATTTCTCTGTTTTAAGGGAATAAAAATTAAAAGTTTGAAAATTGCAACATTTTCTAAATTTTTGCCATATTTGCATTTTTTCCAAAAATAAACACAAGTTATATCGAAGAAATTTTAACACTAATGTGAAGTACAATATGTCACGAGAAAACATTCTCAGAATCGCGAAGATCCGTTGAAACGTTCCAGAGTTATAACCTCATAAAGAGACAGTGGTCAGAATTGTAAAAATTGGCCCGGTCATTAACGTGCAAACCACCCTTGGGGTGAAGGGGTTAAGCAGACCTTATATAGAGTGTTGATGTCATTAGACCACACCCCTCCTCATTAGAGATGCAAATCACCTGATTTACATAATTGGCAGTTGGCTTTCAAGCCTATACAGCTTGGAGTAGGACAACATGTATAAAAAGAATGATGTGATCAAAATACTCATTTGCCTTATAATTTTGCACACAGTGTATATATATATATATATATATATATATATATATTTATTCTATGTGTATATATCTATTCTTTCTTTTGTGATGTAAAAACTGTCATTGGGATCCATTATATGTCGGTTTTGCAAGCCGGCGAGACATTCTCGCCGTACGGATGCCATACGGATGACATACGGATGCTTACATACGCAAAATACGCAGCCACACCTTGACAACGGATGAAATACGGATAAATGTGCCGGCAACATTTCTGCGTAATACAGCCGTACAATACGGTCCGTTTTTTTTCTACGGTGAGTGTGATGCCGGCCTAAAAGTTGGCACTACTCATCAGCAGTTTTCAGCTTTGGTGGCAGAGTGTAAAAAGTGAATGGAGACATATAGCGCAGATCTGTTCACAAGTAGCTATTCACCGGTATTGCTCCACGGATGCAATTCACTTCAGTAGTAATGTCATAAGTGATAAGAAGGCCATTAAATTATCTTACTTTAGCAGTCACGCTAAATAAAGCTTACAGATTCAGATGAGACCATTTTCTCCCCTGCCTCGACCCAATTTTAGACATCTATCTATTCTATTATTTCTAAACACTGTTTTTTTCGGTGATTACTTTGTATCTCCGTTCATACTGCACCCACACACACAAAGGTACACCATTTGAAAGGTAAACTTGCCCCCTTCAGCAAGAAAATAGCCAAACCACACATCCACGATTTAATCACAACATACAGTTTAAACATTAATTTTCCTAAACCTGCAGTAAGGAAAAATGACCTGCAGGTGGCACCACACTACCCCAAAGCACACTACCACAAAGTTGCTTACAGACATCACAAACAAATCCAAACATTTGCCTTGGGGTCTTTCCTGCTTGCTCAAGTGCTTGCCCAGCCTATTTCAGGCACATTGGAGGATTGCACACTTCACTGCAGGTGAGTGACATATGCAAACACATTTGTAAACATGCACTTCTTTTTCGGTGATTACTTCACCCCACACACACAAATGGTGAGTCACATATGCAAACACATTTGTAAACATGCACTGCTTTTTCGCTGATTACTTCGCCCCACACACACAAATGATATACCATTTGAAAGATAAACTTGCCCCCTTTCAGCAAGAAAAGAGCCAAACAAACCACACAGTCACGATTTTATCACTAAGTACAGTTTAAACATTCATTTTCATAAACCTGCAGAAAGAAACAATGACCTGCAGGTGGCACCTCAACCAGAAGACATTTTTTGGCCTCTACTTATCAAACCAGTTTATTGTATTACCAATCTACATAAATACCTGTCTGTGTTCATCATCTCATGAAATACATTTACATTTGACCAGCTTGCTTTTTCTGAAATTGCCTGCGCCCTCGACGACCAATGTGCTAAAATTTCGCACGGGCCAAGCTAGTCAATACAAATCTACCAAACATGGTACATTTTAATTTTCACAATATTTTTAATTACTTTTCTTTAAAAATAACAGAAAAACACATTAGGTGGTAAAATAAGTACTAAGATACCGTAATAATATTTCTGTTCCTAAATATTTTCTAACCTGAGATTCATATGACATTATCCTTAGTCCTCCTACAAACATTCAGGTCTTACTGCTTGGTTGCACAAAGGCAAACCACTCTTCAGATTTCTTCTCATGAGGGATTATGTAAGGAAAATATGACTGCTTATATACATGTTCTCCTTTGTTGTAGATGTAGACTTTCCTTTACGGAAAGACAATGTTATGTCAGAGGGTACCACACTAGAAGCTCTTCTACGAGGTGAAGGACTAGAGAAAAAGGATGTCAGAGAAGAGGACAGTCTACAAGAAATTCAGGTAAAGTGTTACTATTGGAATAAAAGCTAAAAAAAAAAATAGTTCTACACGGTTTCATATCCATATTGTTGAAGTTGAATGACCCAGAAAATCCCCTTTCTAAATAAATCCAGAAGAGCCAGTGATTAGTATAACAAAGTATCCAATCGAAAACATTTAGGGCCTGTGCACACATTGCGGATTTGCCTGCGGATTTTTCCGCGCCGAAACCGCACCTCTTGGCAGAAACCGCAGGCGCGGTTTTGGCGCGGTTTTGATGCATTTTTGGCGCGGTTTTGACGCGTTTTTTCTCATGCGGTTTTTTATGCGGTTTTTACAGCTAAATAAAGATATGTTGTTTAACAAAAAAAAAAAAGATTTGTGATGTCATTTCTTGCCCAACCTCCTCTTTTACATTTGTCCAACCCACACTCCATTACACACACACAGATAGAGATAGGCCGGCGTCGCACTTGCGAGTGTGATGCGAGTAAGTCGCACGACTTTCTCGCATCAACACCCGGCACGGCTGCCCGCTCTCGGACCCGAGTGTGCGGCTGCATGTATTTCTATGCAGCCGCACATTCGGGTCCGAGAGTGGGCGGCCGTGCCGGGTGTTGATGCGAGAAAGTCGTGCGACTTACTCGCATCGCACTCGCAAGTGTGACGCCGGCCATAGATAGATAATAGATACCAGTAGATAGATAGATAGATAGATAGACAGATAGATAGATAGATAAAATGGTACATAAATAGTTAAAGACACACACGCGTATACATACACAAAATAACGCAATAGTTAATAAAAAAAAAAAATATATAGGAAAAAAAATGGCGTGGGCTCCCGCGCAATTTTCTGCGCCAGAGGGGGAAAGCAGACAGCCGGGGCCAATATTTCTAGCCTGGGAAGGGGTTAATACCCATGGATCTTCCCAGGCTATGAATATCAGCCCGCAGCTAGCCTTCACTGGCTATTAAAATAGGGGGACCCCCCCAAAAAAAATGACGTGGGGTCCCCCTATAATTTATAGCCAGACAGGCTAGGCAGACAGCTGCGGGCTGATATTCATAGCCTAGGAAGGGGCCATGGATATTGGCGCCCCCCCTGGCTAAAAATACCAGCACCCAGCCGCCCCAGAGTTGGCGCATCTGTACGATGCGCCAATTCCGGCACTTAGCCCCTCTCTTCCCACTCCCCTGTAGCGGTGGGATATGGGGTAATAAGGGGTTAATATCACCTTGCTATTGTAAGCCTATCCATTCATTTAATCTTATATTAATAAAGGGTTAAAAAAAAACAACACACGCATAAGAATAAATTATTTTAATGAAATAAAACACAACACGGTTTTCATATCTTTATTACACACTCAGATCCAAGCGACGCCCTTGATCTCCTGTAAAAAAACGTAAAAAAATAAAACAACCGTATACTCCCTGTCCGACGCAGTCCAATTAATAACGAGGGTCCCTCGACGGTCTCCCCTATAGAACGGTGACATCAGGTGATGCCACTGCTCTGTAGGGCCTCCCAGTGATGCACTGACAGGAGACAATGGCTCCTGCAGTGCATCACTGAGTCCATTCTCTCACTTTATGGCAATGCTGCGTGGGAATTTTCTCACCCAGCATTGCCGTGAGAGAATGAACTGTAGTGACGTCATTCTCTCCCGGCGGCAGAGCGGTACACAGATCGATGGCGTGGGGAAGAGGTGAGTATGTGCTCAATGTTATGTGTTGTATGTTACTGTATGTTATATGTTCTGTATGTCATTATATGTTCTGTATGTCATGTAATTTTTTTTTTTTTTTACATTCAGCAGTGCACATTAGCCGGATGATGGGACTACTACTGTCCCATCATTGGCTAATGTGTCAGTCACTGTCACTGTAGCAGGCATAGCCGGATAGGACTTGTAGTCCCATCCGACGATGCCTGCATACACGGAGACACGCACACAGCCCCGCACACCGCCGCACATACACAGCCCCGCACACTGATCGCGCACACTGATCACGCACACTGATCGCGCACACAGACCCGCACACCGATCACGCAGACACCGGCACACAATCACCGCCAACACACACAGCGCCGCACACTATACACGCCCACGCACCGCCCACACACATAGCGCCGCACACTATTCACGCCCACGCACCGCCCACACACTTCCCTCCTCCCGAACTGCAGCGGTTTCAGCCGCAGCAAACCCGCAGATCTTTTTTAGATCTGCGGTTTTGCTGCGGAAGTGCCCGACTCAATGCAAGTCAATGGGCGCCGAACCGCTGCAGTTCCGCACAAAGAATTGACATGCTGCGGAAAATAAAACGCGGCTAAACCGCGCGTTTTTTTCCGCAGCATGTGCACAGCAGACCTGCAGTTCCAATAGGGATTCATTGGCTGTGCACTGTGCTGCGGGTTGGATGCGTTTCCGCAGCGTTAAAAACGCAGCGGAAACGCATCTAAAACCGCAATGTGTGAATGGGGCCTTAGATGCTCCCACCAGATATTCTGGAGTGACTCTTCTCTCTGGCTAATAGAGAAGGAGTCTGAAGTGGGGACCTTTGACACCTATATGCTCTAGTCTAGTAGCAACTATAGACAGGGATGGGATAACTCTTAAATAGAGTTGAGCGATACTTTCCGATATCCAAAAGTATCGGAATCGGAATGGTATTGCCGATATCATTAAAATATCGGCGATACCCGATACCGATACCGGAAGTCCCATGTAAGTCTATGGGAACAAAATATCGTAACTAAAAAAACCCCATTCTTTCCTTGTAAACACTAAATATACACACATAGAATACATATATATATATACATGTCATTGTGACATATATATATACATATATGTATAGTTTATACACTTCTACATAGTAAAATATCCTCTGATTCAATTGCCGGGTAAAGCCGGCTTCAGTGAAAAGACAGAAGCACCCGACATGAAATGACACTTGGTGTACATAGGGTTAACCATGTCTTTTCATGTCCTTTGCTATCTAATTTGCACAAACAATTAAATCAGTCTATGTGTGCAAAATTTCACACCTGTAGGGGTTAATTAAAGGTGTAAATTCGTTGTAAAAAAAACCGGACTTTTTTGCTACGAATTTACACCTTTAATTAACCCCTACAGGTGTGAAATTTTGCACACATAGACTGATAATAATATCCCAGAGAGGGACCATTATTTTTGGCCCCCCCCCCCCGGCTACTAACATCTGCCCCCAGACACCCCAGGAAAGACAAATCTATAATTAGATTCGCCCTTTCTGGCACTTTGCCCGTCTATTCCCATTGCCCTGTAGCGGTGGCGAATGGGTTAATATGGGGTTAAAGCCACCTTGCTATTGAAAGGTGACCTTAAGCCAGGTTAATAATTGAGAGCTGTCAATTAGACAACTATCAATTATTAATCCTATTGCATGAAATAAAAATAAAACACACACACTTTAATTAAAAATCATTTTAATGAAATAAAGACACATGTTTTTGACCATCTTTTATTTTACTGCAAAAACCATTTCCTGTAATAAAAATAAAATAAAAAAGCAAAATTATTCTTACCTATCCCATGCACAGTCAGGTCCCACGGTGTAATCCTTCAGAAAGGGTTAATGTTTACTGCAGGGACCGCAGCTAATGCTGCAGCCTCACAGTAAACCCCAAATGAATGAGTTCCTCTCCTGGCTGACAGGAGAGTAAAGGCTGGGTGTCACATAACGATACACCAGCGATCCCGACAACGATATGCACTTGTCAGGATCGCTGGTGTATCGCTACATGATCGCTGCTGAGCTGCCAAACAGGCAGCTCAGGCAGCGATCTGGGACAGCGACACTGCGGGTAACATCGCTTAAGGGCCCGTCTCACATAGCGATATCGCTACCGAGATTGCTGCTGAGTCACTAGTTTTGTGACGCAGCAGCGAGCTCACCAGCGATATCGCTGTGTGTGACATTCAGCGACGATCAGCCCCCCTGCCGGGTATCGCTGATCGTCGCAGAAATGTCAGGACCTTTTTTTGATCGCTGGTACACAGCGGGTTTCCAGGCACCGCGCAGCGCTTGGAAACCCGCTGTGTACCTTGGATACCAGCTCCCTGCATCAGGGCGCTGGTATCCAAGGTACACAGTGGGTTTCTAGGCACAGCCCCGCGCCTGGAAACCCGCTGTGTACCTTGGTTACCAGCGGATCGCTGGTCTCCCGCCTGTCACACGCAGCGATGTGTGCCTGTCAGCGGGAAACCAGCGATCAAAAAAAGGTCCTGACATTTCAGCAACGATCAGCGATACCCGGCAGGGGGGCTGATCGTCGCTGAATGTCACACACAGCGATATCGCTGGTGAGCTCGCTGCTGCGTCACAAAACTAGTGACTCAGCAGCGATCTCGGTAGCGATATCGCTATGTGAGACGGGCCCTTAAGTGGAAAGCTTAATTGATTGCTTTCCACTTTCACTTCAGGTCAGCCAGGGACACAATCAGTGACGTCAGAGGGAACTGATTAACAAAAATAGGGGTTCCCTTCGAAAAAAAAATGGCGTGGGGTCCCCCCTACTTTTGTTAACCAGCCAGATGAAGCAGACCGCTGAGGCCTGGATTTTCAGGCTGTTAAGGAGCCAAGATCCATTTACCTTGCCAGCCTGATAATACCAGGCCACAGCAGTCTGCATATCTTGGCTGATTAACAAAAATAGGTGATCCCCTCGAAAAAAATTGGCGTGGGGTCCCACCTATTTTTGTTAACCAGCCAGATGAAGCAGACCGCTGAGGCCTGGATTTTCAGGCTGTTAAGGAGCCAAGATCCATGGACCTTGCCAGCCTGATAATACCAGGCCACAGCAGTCTGCATATCTTGGCTGATTAACAAAAATAGGGGATCCCCTCGAAAAAAATTGGCGTGGGGTCCCCCCTATTTTTGTTAACCAGCCAGATGAAGCAGACCGCTGAGGCCTGGTTTTTCAGGCTGGTAAGGATCCAATATCCATGGACCTTGCCAGCCTGATAATACCAGGCCACAGCAGTCTGCTTAGCTTGGCTGGTTAACAAAAATAGGGGATCCCCTCGAAAAAAAAACGGCGTGGGGATCCCCCCTATTTTTGTTAACCAGCCAAGTAAAATGCAGACTGCTGCGGCCTGGTATTAAAAGACTGTCAAGGCCCATGGATTTTGGCCCTCAACAGCCTGATAATACCAGGCTACAGCAGCCCCACATTTGGCGCATCAAAAGATGTGCCAATTGTGGCACTTTACCCGGCTCTTCCCACTTGCCCTGTAGCGGTGGCAAGCGGGGTAATAAGGGGTTAATGTCACCGTTGATTGCACGGTGACAATAAGCCCGGTTAATAATGGAGAGGCGTCAATAAGACACCGATCCATTATTAATCCCAAAGCTTTTAAATGTTTAAAAAAAAGACAGCAAGAAAAAAGTCTTTTAATGAAATAAAAGAGACAACACAGTTTTCATTAATTTTATTATACTCTCATTCCTGCGACGCCATCGATCTCCTGTAAAAAAAGAAAAAAAACAAACCAACAGTATACCACCTGTCCGACGCAGTCCATAGTAACGACAGTCCCACGACGATCCAGCTCTGCTACATCGCAATGACAGGCAGAGCCTGTCATCGCGACGCAGCACAGCTGATTACCTGCTTCCCCGGCGGTGACGTCATCGGACTGACTGCTTTACGGCCGGGATTACCCAGCAGTCACTGCAGTTATCGCGAGAAACTGCATGTGACCGCCGGGGAAAGAAGATTGCGGCCATGAAGCAGTCCAGGACGTGACCGCCGGAGATCTTCTGCCGGGTAAGTGCCGCTGACTCCTGACAGACCCGACCGACGGACACTGACAGTGACAGTGACAATCCCGATTCCGGTATCCGATATGACGAAAATATCGGTACTCGGAATCGGAATTCCGATACAGCCAATATCGGCCGATACCCGATATTTGCAGTATCGGAATGCTCAACCCTACTCTTAAAGTGTTGGCCACTTTTGGGGGCAATGTTTTCTTTTTTTTATTAAATGCATAAGTTTTTGGTTAAAAAATATATTAACAATTGGTTTTCATTACAACTTTTGTCTCATTTTGTTTTTACAGATGCTGTTTCTAAGCACAGTCTACATTGTTGCAATCTGTTAATAAATCAGCTGACTGGAGCTCAGAAAAACAGAAATAAGAGTTACAAACATTCCTGTTATACCCTTTCAATAAGCTCACTGATGGATTCTTAGATAAAGCAGTCTGCTACTTTCTCTTGTTGGTGCAGCTTCCTCCAATTGTAAAACACCTCACATGAGGAAGCTGTTTTTTATATTGGAATAGGCTGATAGGGCAGCACGGTGGCTCAGTGGTTAGCACTGCAACCTTGCAGCGCTGGAGTCCTGGATTCAAATCGAACCAAGGACAACATCTGCAAGGAGTATGTTCTCCCCGTGTTTGCGTGGGTTTCCTCCGGGTTCTCCGGTTTCCTCCCACAGTCCAAAAACATACTGATAGGGAATCTAGATTGTGAGCCCCATCGGGGACAGCGACGATAATGTGTGCAAACTGTAAAGCGCTGCGGAATATGTTAGCGCTACATAAAAATAAAGATTATTATTATTATGGTCAGGTCACATGCTCCCCTATCATCAGCCATTCTGTGTAGAGAGCTGCACTAATAAGAGAAACTGGCCAACCTCTTTACCTGAGAATCTGTCAGTGAGCTTGTTCTGACAGATAAAACAATTACAAACTTATCTGTTACTGTCTTTTTCTGAGCTCCTCTCAGTTGATTTATTGCCATAGACCACATTAGAAGGATTGTTCCACAACCAAAGTACATTTGTATCAATAGATCTAAGAATAATAATACAGTGGGTCAAATAAGTATTTGATCCCTTGCTGATTTTGTAAGTTTACCCACTGACAGACATCAACAGTCTATAATTTTAAGGGAAGGTTAATTTTAACATTGAAAGATAGAATATCAAAAATAAATTCTAGAAAATCACATTGTATAAATTATATAAAGTTATTTGCATTTTGCAGTGAGAAATAAGTATTTGATCCCCAACCAACCATTAAGAGTTCTGGCTCCTACAGACCAGTTAGACGCTCCTAATCAACTCATTACCTGTATTAAAGACAGCTGTCTTACATAGTTACCTTTATAAAAGACTCCTTTCCACAGACTCAATCAGTCAGACTCTAACCTCTACAACATGGGCAAGACCAAAGAACTTTATAAGGATGTCAAGGACAAGATCATAAACATGCAAAATCTCACCTCGTGGGGTATACTTGATCATGAGAAAGGTGAGAGATCAGCCTAAATCTACACGGGGGAACTTGTTAATGATTTCAAGGCACCTGGGACCACAGTCACTAAGAAAACCATTGGTAACACATTACACCGTAAAGGTTTAAAATCCTGTAGTGCCCACAAGGTCCCCCCTGCTCAAGAAGGAACATGTGCAGGTCCGTGTGAAGTTTGACAATAAACACCTGGATGATTCTGTGAGTGATTGGGAGAAGGTGCTGTGGTCAGATGAGACAAAAATTGAGCTCTTTGGCATTAACGCAACTCGATATATTTGGAGGAAGAGAAATGCTGCCTATGTGCCAAAGAACACCGTCCCCACTGTCAAGCATGGAGGTGGAAACATTATGTTTTGAGGGTGTTTCTCTGCTAAGAGCACAGAACTACTTCACCACATCAATGTGAGAATAGATGGAGCCATGTACTATAAAATCATGAGTGACGACCTCCTTCCCTCTGCCAGGACATTAAAAATGGGTCGTGGCTGGGTCTTTGTGCAAGGCAATAACCCAAAACATACAGCCAAGGCAACAAAGGAGTGGCTCAAAAAAAAGCACATTAAGGTTATGGAGTGGCCTAGCCAGTCTCCAGACCTTAAGGCCCCGTCTCACATAGCGAGATAACTGCTAAACAGCAATCTCAGCAGCGATCTCGCTATGTCTGACACTTACCAGTGATCAGGCCCTTGCTGTGAATCGCTGGTCGTGTCAGAAATGCCAGGACTTTTTTTTGATCGCTGGTCTCCCGCTGGCCAGCACGCATCGCTGCGTGTGACAGGCAGGAGACCAGCGATCTCCTGGTAACCAAGGTACACTTCAGGTTTCCAAGCGCGGGGCTGTGCCTGGAAACCCGACGTGTACATTGGATACCAGCGCGCTGCTGCAGGGGAACTGGTAACCAAGGTACATGTCGGGTTTCCAGGCACCGCGCAGCGCCTGGAAACCTGAAGTGTACTTTGGTTACCAGCTCCCTGCATCAGCGGGCTGGTATCCAACGTACACTGCGGGTAACTAGGCGACGTTACCCGCAGTGTCGCTGTCCTGATCGCTGCCTGAGCTGCCTGTTTGGCAGCTCAGCAGCGATCATGTAGCGACACACCAGCGATCCTGATCGTTGTCGGGATCGCTGGTGTGTCGCTATGTGAGACGGGGCCCTTAATCCCATAGAAAACTTATGGAGGGAGTTGAAGCTCCGAGTTGCCAAGCGACAGCCTCCAAAATCTTAGTGATTTAGAGATGATCGGCAAAGAGGAGTGGACCAAAATTCCTCTGACATGTGCGCAAAACTCATCATCAACTACAAAAAAGTCTGACTGCTGTGCTTGCCAACAAGGGTTTTGCCACCAAGTATTAAGTCTTGTTTGCCAGAGGGATCAAATACTTATTTCTCACTGCAAATTGCAAATAAATTTATATAATTTATTCAATGTGATTTTCTGGATTTTATTTTTGATATTCTATCTCTCAATGTTAAAAATAACCTACCCTTAAAATTACAGACTGATCATGTCTTTGTCAGTGGGAAAACTTACAAAATCAGCAAGGGATCAAATACTTATTTCCCCACTGTAAGTTCCACATTTGAATGTGTTGAAAAAATTGTTTCTGTGCTGAGATAACCTTAGAAATGTGCCCCTGCTATGTACTGTCTAATGGCTGTGTCTGACCATGCAGAGCTGCTTCAGCTCATTGTTGTCACATACCACAGCTCCTTGCCAGGGGGGAACATAAGTAGCATCAACAACATATCAAGGGCCTTTAGATGTTGCTTTCTTAGGTAACACATTTATCTGCCCGTTTTATCACAGGAATGACTGTTTCTGCCACATTATCAGTCCTGTGCGCTCATCATACATTAAATCAGTGACATATATGCTCAGCAACAGCTGGAGCTCCTATGTCACTAATTTGATTTATAATTAGGCTGCTTTCACACATCCATTTTTTGACTTCAGGCATGATCCGGCGTGTTGCTAAAAAAAACGGATCCGGTACCGGATGCGTTTTTTTTACCATTGACTTTCAATAGCGCCGGATCGCGCCTGATGTCATTGCGTTGTATCCGTTTTTGTCCGGATCTGGCGGAAATGTACATTCCGGCGGCCGGACAAAACGGTGCATGTAACGTTTTTTTTTTTACCCGAGCCGCCTGATAGTGCCTGAAGCGGCGCATCAGGCAGCCGGAAACAATAGAAGTGAATGGAACCGGATCAGACTTTTGTGCAATCCGTCAAAAGACTGATCTGGATTCTGGAAATCAGGGACTACTACTACTACTACTACTACTACTACTACTACTACTACATGTCTCCGGACATCCAAAACCCTCTTTTTCTGGGTTCAAAAGTTCAGGTTGGATCCAGCAAAAAAAAGGATCCGTTGCATCAGTTTTTTCATTTCAGCGCCGGGTTCGACGGATTATGCCTGACACAAAAAAACGGATGTGTGAAAGAGGCCTTAGCTCAGAGGACTGGAGACGAGGCAGCACTCACTCCTGTATTACCTCAGGAAGCTGTGATCCTCTCCTATTTCATCTCTATACTCACTTATTATAAATGACTTACGTTTCCTCACCTGATTGGTCAGGAGCTGTGGTATGTGTCAACCATGAACTGAAGCAGCTCTGCATGGTCTAACCACAGCGATTACACTGTGGTAAGGCCTCATTTTCAAGATTATCTCAACACAGTAATTTTTTTACACATCCAGCTGTGGAACTTATTATTATTCTGAAATCCATTGATTAAAATGTACTTTATGGGACAACCACTTTTAAAGTCAAATGTGCAGAAAAAAAGAGCCTGTAAAAAAACAAGCAGTGCATTTTGTAAAGAGTGAATTACAAAAATTATTTTGTCTAGTCCAAAATACAGTGGCTTGTGAAAGTATTCACCGCCCCCCCCCCCCCCCCCCTTCTTGGCTTTTTACATTTTTTTTTTTTTTTAACATTACAACCTTTGTTCAAAATGTTTGTTTTTATATGATCTGTGTGTGATGCATCATCACTAAATAGTCTAAGCTGGGGAAGTGAAGTGAGAAAATATAGGCAAAAATTAAATTTGTGGGTTAAAATAGATACAAACTGGCTTGTGCATATGTATTCACCCCTTTTGCTGTGAAGCACCTAAAATGTCTGGTGAAAGTAATTACCTTCATAAGCCACATGCTTAGTGAAAGTATGTCCCCCGGTGTGTAATCTAAGTGTCACATGTCTGTCAGTATATACACTTTACCTTTTCTGAAAGGCCACAGAGGCTGCAACACTATTAAACAAAAGGCACAACTAACCAAACAACACCATGAAGACCAAGGAGATCTCCAAACAAGTCAGGGACAAAGTTGTTGAGAAGAATAAGTCAGGGTTGGGTTATAAAAAAATAAAAATAATTCAATCTGATGATCCCAAAGCACCATCAAATCTATTATCATCAAATGGAAAGAACATGATACCCCAACAAATCGGTCGAGAGAGGTCCGCCCACCAAAACTCTCAACCCGGGCCATGAGGGAATTAATCAGAGAGGCAGCACAGGGACCAAATTTAACCCTGAAGGAGCTGTAGAATTCCCAAGCAGAGACTGGAGTATCTGTCCGTACGACCAGAATATGGCATACACTCCATAGAGGTGGCCTTTATGGAAGAGTGCAAAGAAAAAAGCCTTTACTGACTCACAACAATTGTAAGACTTGTTTTGCGTTTGCCAAAACACGTGGAAGACTCCCCAAATGTGTGCAGGAAGGTGCTGTGGTCAGATGAGACCAAAATTGAACTACTTGGCCACCGAAGTAAACACTATGTCTGGTGCCAAACCAACACCGCTCATCACCCAAGAACACCATTCCCACAGTGAAACATGGTGGTGGCAGTATCATGCTGTGGGAGTTTCACCTTCCAAAAAGACAATGACTCAAAGCATACAGCTAAAGCAAGACTCGAGTGGTCTAGGGGAAAACATGTAAATGTTTTGGAGTGGCCAAGTCAAAGCTCAGAACTTAATCCAACTGAGAATCTGTGATCAGACTTGGATTGTTGTTCACGAGAGGAAATTATCTAACTTAAAGGAGCTTGAGCACTGGAGGAGTTTTGCATTGGGAAATGGGTTAAAATTAGTAGTGAGCGAATGTGCTTAGATGAGGTGTTATCTGAGCATGTTCGTATGCCAACGTGAGTGTCTTCCGACAGCCGCAACACATGCAGGGATTGCCTGTTTGTTAGGCACCGTATGCGAGCACGTTCGCTCCTCACTAGTAAAAAATCCTAGTGAGCAGATGTGGAAAGCTCATAGAAAGTTATCTAAAGTGACTTGCAGCTGTAATTGCTGCAAAAGGAGGCTCTACAAAATATTGACTTTAAGGAGGTGAATAGTTACGCACACTGAAGTTTTCAGTTATTTTGTCATATATGTTGTTTGCTTCACAATAAAAAGAAAATCAAATGTGCACAGTTGTAGGCATGTTCTTTACATGAACTGATGCAAACCCTAAAAGAAAAAACAGTGTAATTCCAGGTTGGGAGGTAACAAAGCACGAAAAATTTGGGGGGGAGGGGTGTTGAATACATTCCCAAACCACTATTTATGTTTTGTTTTTTTTTAAACTGCTCCCAATGTGGCAAACCCTTTTATCTCCACTAGAGTTTCGTTCTACACATAAAAAAAATATACAGCTTATTGTCATTTTCAGAACAGACTGTATTACTAGGCATGATCTTAAAGGGGTTTCTTAGAATCGTTATTTATCACTAAGGGCCCCGTTACACATAGCGACGCTCCAGCGATCCCAACAATGATACAACCTGGTACGTCGCTACATGGTCGCTAGTAAGTTGTCAAACAGGCAGGTCTACTCAACGACGCAGCAACGATACGGTGATCCATATAACAACCTCGGCGGTCGTTGTTGTCACAGCAGCGATTCTGACAAAGACAAAGCAAAATCACGCCTGCGTCGCTGAGTTCTGAGTCGCCAACGAGGTCGCTTGTCGTTTTTATGGCGTGGACATTCCAGCACGATCAGCGATATCACAGCGGGGTGCCGGTCACCGCTATGTGTCACACGTGGCGAGATCGCTGGCGAGGTCGCTGTTGTGTCACAAAACCTGTGACGTTTCAGCGATCTCGCTAACAATCTCGCTATGTGTGAAGAACCCTTAATACTCAGGTTACGTGGTAAATGTATGATTGCTGGGACCCAACCAATGATGAGAACGGAAATGCTCCCCACTTTGAAAGGAATAGTGTTTGTGCACACATGCTGCCTCTCCATTCAGTCTCTATGGGACTGACGGTGACCAGTCAGTCCCATAAGTATTAAATGTAGTGGCAGTGTACATTCTCAACCACAGCTGCATTCACATGCCTCTTTTCTGCCGTTATGCAGTGAGTTGAAAGGAATTGATTGCACGAGACCTCCATTCCTGAGATGTTAGGTCTTTGCCCTGTGTGATTTTTTTATTTTTCTATTATTTTTTGTTATACTGTTCTTTACACATTTACTCATCAGTTATTATCTTGTGGCCTTTATTTAGAGGGTTTTAGAAAATGATGAAAATGCAGATGATGCAAATGGTGATGACGACTTTGAAGAGGAGCTTCCAAAAAGAAAGAACCGGAGCAGGGGACGGGTGAGAAAGCTGCTATTATAGGAAGCGCATTTTTACCTTTAATGTCGTTTCCATATCTTTGCGCCTGTCTTGAGATAGTCTTTTGGAATCTTAAATGGGTTTATCGGGAATACATTTCTTCAGTCAACCCTGCACTAGGTTAAAATACTCAATAACTCATTCTCAAGAGTCCAGTGCCGCCTCTCCGCTGCTGCTAGTCTTTGTTTACACGCTACAATGGTGACATCATGACTACAGCGCACATCACATCTGCAGACAATCACTGACCTCAGCAGCTCTGCTGCAGATTAAAAATGAAGACAGAGGCCACATTGTTGCGGCAACACAGGACCTGGGGAGGATGAGTGTTTATTTAACCTAGCACAGGTCGATAGTATGAAGAACGGTATTCCTTGTAAACTCATTTTTAATCTCATTAAAAAAAACACAGGAAAACTAAATAAGAAAAATGGAAGAGACTTTGTATACCTACAATACATGGGCGTACCCACCGTGGGGTGAGGGGGGGCAGCTGACCCCGCTAGAAGCGGGGCGTGCACCTATCATGATGAGGCCACCTGTTTTTCCTGCCGCTGGCCCTTTAAATCTTTGGGCACGGCGGCTTTACAGGTGCTTGCACAAGCATCAGTGAGTGAGTGGCCGGGTGCCCTGCACATAGGTGTTAAGAACGCCTGACGTTGACCGTTAGGACGTTCTTTGTGGGCGAAGAGAGAGCGCTCTGCTCTCCCCGTCTCCCGCCCCTGGCTGCAGCGCGCTGCTGAACATATCAGCATCAGGTTAGGCATCCGGAGGAGCTCCTAGTACCCGCGCGCTCCTGAGGCAATCGCTGTTATTCGAATCTATTCAGTCAGTGACGTCACGCTGGGTCTGGGTGAGTGAGTGAGAGTGTAATACTGGGGGCTGGCTGTGGCTGGGCTGATGTATATACAGGGGCTGGCTGGTCTTATGTATATACAGGTGCTGGGGCTTGGGCTAATGTATATTCAGGGGCTGGCTGTGGCTGGGCTGATGTATATACAGGGGCTGGGGGCTGGCTGTGGCTAGCCTGATATATATACAGGGGCTGGCTGTGGCTGAGCTGATGTATATACAGGGGCTGAGGGCTGGCTGGTCTGATGTATATACAGGTGCTGGGGGCTTGGGCTGATGTATATATAGGGGCTGGGGGCTGGCTGGGGCTGGGCTGATGTATATACAGGGCTGGCTGGGGCTGGGATAATGTATATACAGGGGCTGGGGGCTGGCTGGTCTGATGTATATACAGGTGCTGGGGGCTTTGGCTGATGTATATACAGAGGCTGGCTGTGGCTGGGCTGATATATATACATGGGCTGGGGGCTGGCTGGTCTGATTTACAGTACAGACCAAAAGTTTGTGCACACCTTCTCATTTAAAGATTTTTCTGTATTTTCATGACTATGAAAATTGTACATTCACACTGAAGGCATCAAACTATGAATTAACACATGTGGAATTATATACTTAACAAAAAAGTGTGAAACAACTGAAAATATGTCTTATATTCTAGGTTCTTCAAAGTAGCCACCTTTTGCTTTGATGACTGCTTTACACACTCTTGGCATTCTCTTGATGAGCTTCAAGAGGTAGTCACTGGAAATGGTCTTCCAACAATCTTGAAGGAGTTCCCAGAGATGCTTAGCACTTGTTGGCCCTTTTGCCTTCACTCTGCGGTCCAGCTCACCCCAAACCATCTCAATTGGGTTCAGGTCTGGTGACTGTGGAGGCCAGGTCTTCTGGCGTAGCACCCCATCACTCTCCTTCTTGGTCAAATAGCCCTTACACAGCCTGGAGGTGTGTTTGGGGTCATTGTCCTGTTGAAAAATAAATGATGGTCCAACTAAACGCAAACCGGATGGAATAGCATGCCGCTGCAAGATGCTGTGGTAGCCATGCTAGTTCAGTATGCCTTCAATTTTGAATAAATCCCCAACAGTGTCACCAGCAAAGCACCCCCACACCATCACACCTCCTCCTCCATGCTTCACGGTGGGAACCAGGCATGTAGAGTCCATCCGTTCACCTTTTCTGCGTCGCACAAAGACACTGTGGTTGGAACCAAAGATCTCAAATTTGGACTCATCAGACCAAAGCACAGATTTCCACTGGTCTAATGTCCATTCCTTGTGTTCTTTAGCAGTGGTTTCCTAGCAGCTATTTTATTATTAAGGCTTGCTGCATAAAGTCTCCTCTTAACAGTTGTTGTAGAGATGTGTCTGCTGCTGGAACTCTGTGTGGCATTGACCTGGTCTCTAATCTGAGCTGCTGTAAACCTGCGATTTCTGAGGTTGGTGACTCAGATAAACTTATCCTCAGAAGCAGAGGTGACTCTTGGTCTTCCTTTCCTGGGGCGGTCCTCATGTGAGCCAGTTTCTTTGTAGCACTTGATGGTTTTTGCAACTGCACTTGGGGACACTTTCAAAGTTTTCCCAATTCTTCAAACTGACTGACCTTCATTTGTTAAAGTAATGATGGCCACTCGTTTTTCTTTATTTAGCTGCTTTTTTCTTGCCATAATACAAATTCTAACAGTTAATTCAGTAGGACTATCAGCTGTGTATCCACCAGACTTCTGCACAACACAACTGATGGTCCCAACCCCATTTATAAGGCCAGAAATCCCACTTATTAAACCTGACAGGGCACACCTTTGAAGTCAAAACCAATTCCGGTGACTACCTCTTGAAGCTCATCAAGAGAATGCCAAGAGTGTGCAAAGCAGTCATCAAAGCAAAAGGTGGCTACTTTAAAGAATCTGGAATATAAGACATATTTTCAGTTGTTTCACACTTTTTTGTTAAGTATATAATTCCACATGTGTTAATTCATAGTTTTGATGCCTTCAGTGTGAATGTACAATTTTCATAGTCATGAAAATACAGAAAAATCTTTAAATGAAAAGGTGTGTCCAAACTTTTGGTCTGTACTGTATATACAGGGGCTTGGCTGGCTGGGCTGATGTATATACAGGTGCTGGGGCTGGCTGTGGCTGGG
>JARQOD010000001.1:437481807-437604911 GCA_033576555.1 Oophaga sylvatica | reverse complement strand
GGCGAGGCCAGGGAATTACAGACCGGAGGCAGACGGAGAGACTGGGGAATCACAGACCGGAGGCATGCGGAGGGGCCGGGGAATCACACACAGGGAACAGGAGACCCCATGTACAGTCCGGCCTCTGTGCACCGAAATCTAATTAGCAGAAAACATCAAATGTTGGGTGAAGAAATCTGCTTTGTTGTTGTTCTTTAAAGTTATCAATGTAATCAGTATTACAGCACTAATACAGCCATGACTTTACTTTACATTACAAAATTGTGCTGACAGGTTCTCTATGATTGAACACTTACTGGCAATCTCCAGTGTGGAAAGATCCTGGTTTCTGCTTGGATTTATTTTAGAAAAGGTGGAAAATTAACATAGAATACTCTGTTGTGATTTAAGTGTTGTTTAAATTTTTAATATATTAATTCAGCCTGAAAAAAATAAGCTTTATATCCATCCACCCTTTGCATACTGTATTCTGATGCTGTAAGACTTGTAAACACTGTTTACAAGTCTTACAGCATCAGAATACAGTATACAAAGGATGGATGGATATAAAGCTTATTTTTTTCAGGCTGAATTAATTACCGTAATTAAAAATGTACTAAACAGCATTCTAACTATCCGTAAGAAAATAGAAATGTGATTATTTCTCTTTAAGGCCAAGATTGCCTTGCTTGTTTATATTTTTAAAGAAGTGGGAGCAAAAGTAAGCTTTGCCCTTAGGACTTGTTCACATTCAGCGTATTTACTATTTTTTCAATACTTTTTTTGTAGGCAGGCTACTACTACTACAGAGAGGTCATATTATTGTTTAGTTAATATTGGTTTCCCAAAGTGTTATCATTGAGAGATAAAATTTGTAAAATTTGTTTGTTTTTTTGTCAACCCTCCCATAAGGTAGATTTTACATTAGGATGATGAAAAATTCATGAGAGCTGCATCTATTAAGGCCCCTTTCACACGTCCCTGTCTCCTGTACATGTGGTGACAGTTTTCTCACATACCGGAGACACTGACACATGTAGTTGACCCATTGACCCTAGATGGACTTAAAGTCTTCCTTCAACCTTAATAACTATGTTACTATTTTCAAATTAATGGGTCTATGTAGATGTCAGTGTGTTTTCACTGACCGCTTGTCCATGTGCAAATCATTCAGACATGTCCGTTTTCACACGGACCAGAAAACGTGCCGCACACGTGCACACAAAGAACACGCATTGATGTCCTCCTGTGCACGGACAGGCGCCGGGGAAGAAGCGGCTACTGTAAGCCGCTGTCCCCCTGCGGCTGGTGCTGAAGCAGGCTGTCATTGTGCCTGCGAGCAGAGGAGACCGATGAGCGGTATATTGCTCATCGTTCTCCTCTGCTCGCAGGGAGAATGATGACTGACGGTTTCAGCACCAGCCGCAGGGGGACAGCGGCTTACAGTAGCGCTACTTCCCCAGCAGCCGTCCGTGTGGTACTGATGTGGCACACGGTTGCCGCACGTAGTACACACACTTACACTGATAACTCCGGTACCATTTTTTCCGGTACTGGAAATATCAGAACATGTGAAACCGACCTAAGAGATAGGCTCTTTTAATACAAATATATTGTCCCAATCTGCAGTCCAAACAATTGCTCTTACCCCTTCCCATGACTAAGTGATGCCAATGGGTTGCCGGCACCTTTGTACTTCTATGTAGTGACAGATTGGTCTTTATAGGAGATTGGTAAATTCAGAATAAGCTGAAAAAATAAATACAATCGCAGCTAGAAGGAGGCGAGGTTATAAAAATGTGGGGGAAAAAAACAAATGTTAATAAGTAAAAAATAAAAATATAACCTAATTGGTCAAAAAGTTCACCTTTTCCAATGCAAAGTGAAATTTAAAACATTAAAAATATGGTAGTCGTATTTGGTATTGTTGCATGCATAGAAATTTATTCTTTGTAAATATAAAATTATTTAACCTATACGGTAAATGTGAAAAAAAATGAATAAATCAAAGCCAGAACTGATGTTTTTCAGTGGACTTTCCTCCCCCAAAAATGCAATAAAAAGCGAAAAGTCCTAAGTACCCCAAAAGGTTGCTCTAAAAAATTAAAAGTTATGGTTTTTAGAAACTTAAAATACAAACAAAATTTTATACAAAGTTCTGAATTTTTTAAAATATAGAAATAATTGCATATATAAAATCCACCCCACCCAAAAAAACCTATATTAAAATTTGTGATCACTGTAATAGTAGTAACCTGGAGAATCATGTTATGTTACCAAGTCATCTTTACCGTGCAATGGATACCATAAAGACAATGCAGCACTTCCCAAATGTTACTGGTAAACTGCATTCTTAATATTGCTGTGCATAGGGAAAAAAGGTGTCAGTAGTGAGCAGATGGGTGAGCCACAGCTCCTGATTATTTTAAGGGGTTTTCCCATCTCCAAGATCCTATCCCAATATGTAATAGGTGTAATAATAATAATATTAGCAAATTCCTCCAATTAGAAATGTAGTATAGTTTTTCTGATTCGCTATGTCTCTTTCCTTATGTGCAGGCATTGCATTACCTTATGTATCTATGGTTACAACCACTAGCAACTAGCTAACTAACTTTCACTATATCAGTGGTCATAACCATGAATACCTAAGGTCCTGCAATGCCTGCACATCAGGAGAGAGACATAGCGAATCAGAAAAACTATACTACATTTCTAATTGGAGGTACTTGCTAATATTATTAGCACACCTACTACATATTGAGATAGGATCTTGGAGATAGGAATAACCCTTTAAGCACTAATGTAATTTTTTTTTTTTAAACATTCCAAAAATTCCTGTGAAGCACCTGAAGGGTTAATAAACTTCTTGAATGTGGTCTTGAGTACCTTGAGAGGTGCAGTTTTTAGAATGGTGTCACTTTTGGGTATTTTCTATCATATAGACCCCTCAAAGTGACTTCAAATGTGATGTGGTCCCTAAAAAAAATTAGTGTTGTAAAAATGAGAAATTGCTGGTCAACTTTTAACCCTTATAACTTCCTAACCAAAAAAATTTGAGTTCCCAAATTGTGCTGATGTAAAGTAGACATGTGGGAAATGTTACTTAAGTATGTTGTGTGACATGTCTCTGTGATTTAAGGGCATGAAAATTAAAAGTTGAAAATTGCAAAATATTCAAAATTTTTGCCAAATTTCCATTTTTTTCACAAGTAAACGCAAGTCATGTCAAAGAAATTTTACCACTAACATGAAGTACAATATGTCACGAGAAAATCTCAGAATCACCAGGATCCATTGAAGCGTTTCAGAGTTAGTACCTCATAAAGGGACAGTGGTCAGAATTGTAAAAATTGGCCTGGTCATTAACGTGCAAATCACCCTCGGGGGCAAAGGGGTTAATAACCTAGGCAGGTTACCGATGCAATTACTGTATGTACTCGAGTATAAGCTGACCCGAGTATAAGCTGACCCCCCTAATTTTGCCACAAAAAAATGGGAAACTTATCGACTCGAGTATAAGCCTAGGGTGGTAAATGAGATTATGCCCCATATGCTGCCCCATGTATTATGCCCTACAAGATGCTCCTTAGATTGTGCCCCATATGCTGCCCATGTATTGTGCCCCATATGCTGCCCATGTATTGTGCCCATAGATGCTCCATAGATTATGCCCCCATAGATGCCCCATGTATTATGCCCCCATAGATGCTCCATAGATTATGCCCCCATAGATGCCCCATGTATTATGCCCCCATAGATGCCCCATGTATTATGCCCCCATAGATGCTCCATAGATTGTGCCCCTATAGATGCTCCATAGATTATGCCCCCATAGATGCCCCATGTATTATGCCCCCATAGATGCTCCACAGATTATGCCCCCATAGATGCTCCTTAGATTATGCCCCCATAGATGCTCCACAGATTATGCCCCCATAGATGCCCCATGTATTATGCCCCCATAGATGCTCCATAGATTATGCCCCATGTATTATGCCCCATTAGATGCTGCATTGAATAGGCCCCTTATGCTGCCGCAGCTGCTGCTGCAAAAAAAGACATACTCACCTCTCGTCGCTGGGGGCCAGGTGCCGGTGTCCTGAGCAGGCGGGGACACCGGCGCGCTACGGGGGACAGGTGACGGTGTCACCGCTCGCTCAGAGCCCCGGCACCTGCAATATTTACCTGTCACCGGGTCCACCGCTGAGCGCCGCTGTCTTCCGGGTCCTCCAGCAGTGAATGATCAGGCAGAGGGCGCGGAGCGCAGTAACCACGTCATCGCGCCCTTTGCCTGAACATCGCAGCAAGAGGAACCGAGGACACAGCGGCGAGCAGCAGTGGAACGGGACAGGTGTCATGGGTGCATCGCCACGAAGATCGTCGCGATTGCACATTCTGACTTCTCACAGCTGAGCTGCTGTTTCTTTGTGTTTGGTAATGAGAGAGTTAATTTTTCCTAGCTCTTTGCTAAGACTAGGTCCAGCCTCGCCCGGCTGCTTTGGATTATGTTCTAATTAGTTTCCTTTATATTCCTGCCAGTCTGGGTGTTAGATGCCGGTGAAAGCATTCATATAGTTTAGCAGACTGGAGCGGTTCTGAGAATACTTAAGCTAAGAGCTCCTTAGTTGTTTTTACTCTTACAGCTTATAGTTTATCTCTGAGACCTTAGGTGTTCCTACTGTGTGTGAGTGTTGTATGTAAGACTTTATTTACTTTATTTCTTGTCTTTCTTGTATGTCTTTCTGTTCATTAACCGTTACCTGTTCATTCCCTTTGGTGGTATTCAGGGTCCTTCTTAGGACTAGAATACAGTTGGCAGGGATTGATAGGAGACAGGGTTTACGCTGGTGGCCTGGACCTCTGTACCTTTAACAGTACCTCCAGGTTGAGGGATTAGTTAGGACCCCAGTTTAGGGTCAGCTTAGACCCCGGTCACCCTCTAGCCGGAGACAGCGTATAACGGATTCCGTTTTGACCCACTGGACTTTCTGTCAGGTAAATCTATGTTATCATATAGCTATGCGCATGTTATATAGTATGTTGCCCTTTTGATATAGATTATTGTCATCACATATATATATCTGCTACACAGCGTGACATTTTCACCGGCCTATACTAAAGATTCTCCCCAGCTATCATGGATCCAGTAGCCCAGCTGGCCCGGCAGTTGCAGGGATTGTCCATGGAGTTGGCAGACATTAAGTCCAAGGTTTTGTCCCCCCGGAGCAAACCAGATCTGAACCTAAGGTTGCTCTCCCGGACAGGTTCACTGGTGGGCGGGACAAATTTTTTACTTTCCGGGAGGCATGTAAATTGTACTTTCGGCTGCGGCCTCGGTCATCTGGGAGTGAAGAGCAGAGGGTGGGAATTGTTATCTCGCTCTTACAAGGGGATCCTCAATCTTGGGCGTTCTCTATTCCTCCAGGCTCCCCAGATCTCCAGTCAGTGGATCGATTTTTTACTGCCCTGGGTCTGGTATATGATGATCCGGATCGAGTTTCCTTTGCTGAAACAAGGTTACGTAAAATACGGCAAGGAAATCGTCCAGCGGAGGAATATTCTTCTGAGTTCCGTAGATGGGCAACAGATACTCAGTGGAATGACCCAGCTCTTAGGAGCCAGTTTTGTCAAGGGTTGTCTGACAAATTAAAAGATGTGTTGGCTCAGTATGATTCTCCTCCATCACTGGAGGCTGCTATGGCCCTCGCTATTCGCATTGATAGACGTCTTCGGGGAAGACGCGAGGTAACTCCGCCCCCCGTGATGACTCCACCTACTACTAAAGTCCCTTATACTGAGGTTCCCCTGGTCTGTTCTGAGGAACCCATGCAGTTGGGAGGGACATCATTTTGTAGGAGGGAATCAGCGGTGCACCGCAAGACTAGAAGGTGTTTCTTTTGCGGGAGAGAGGGACATTTTGTTGGGGGGTGTCCATCCCGGACCTCTTTGAACCAAGGAGTTAACCTGGGAGTGTGTATTTCGTCCCCAAATCCCTCTCAGTTTCTCGTGCCTGCGGAGGTGGTGATTGGTACTAGAACTGAGAGGATTTCTGTTTTTCTTGATAGTGGGTCCGGGGCTAATTTGGTGGACACTCGGTTTGCCCAGGTGCATGGTATGCAACTGAGTGTATTGGCCAAACCGGTCCCTATACTCTCTATTGATTCTAGACCTCTTGGTCAAGGTAGCTTGGTACAAGCTGTTCATAACATAGATCTTCGAGTAGGGGCAATACATAAAGAGCAATTGTCTTGTTATGTGTTGGAGGGTCTGCCTGCTCCTATTGTGTTGGGACTTCCTTGGTTGGCTAAACATAACCCAGTGATTGATTGGCAATCCAGAAAGATAAGCCAGTGGGGTGAATTTTGCAAGAATAACTGCATGAGCACGGTCATCGGTGCGGTTGTGCCTAGGACTTTGCCTCCTTTTCTGGAGGACTTTTGGGAGAAGTTCTCAGAGGAGGGGGTGTAAAGAGTTACCTCCTCATCGCACATATGACTGCTCAATAAAGTTGCTTCCTGATGCCTTATCTCGTACTTTCCCAGGGGTCGGGAAGACGGATGATCCGGTTCCTATTCCTCAGGAGGGAGTTGTAGTGTCAGCTGTATGCTCTGAGCTTGAGGGGGAGGTATTGGGGGCTCAGGGGGACGCCCCTGTGGGACTTCCAGGGAGACTGATAGTTCCAGATCGCTTAAGACTGAAGGTTACGGAGAACCCTTACAAACGGATGGCTGATAGGAGGAGAGTTTCTGGTCTAGATCTGAGGGTGAACGATCTGGTGTGGTTGTCTACCAGGAATATAAAACTTAAAGTTCCCTCCTGGAGGTTGGGTCCCAGATTCATCGGGCCGTACAGGATCAGTTCCATAATTAATCCTGTGGCATTTCGTCTGGACCTCCCTCCTACGTTTAAAATTCATAATGTGTTTCACAAGTCATTACTTAAAAAGTATGTGGCACCAGTCATACCGTCACCTCTACCTCCTCCTTCAGTGGTAGTCAATGATAACGTGGAAGTTCATTGGAGGGGGTATGGTCCTGAGGAGAGGACGTGGGTCCCTGCGTCTGATGATAACGCAGATCGATTGGTTCGGACCTTTCACACAATTTACCCGGACAGACCTGGTCATGAGGGTCCGGAGGCCCCTCGTAGAAGGGGGGGTACTGTCATGGGTGCATCGCCACGAAGATCGTCGCGATTGCACATTCTGACTTCTCACAGCTGAGCTGCTGTTTCTTTGTGTTTGGTAATGAGAGAGTTAATTTTTCCTAGCTCTTTGCTAAGACTAGGTCCAGCCTCGCCGGCTGCTTTGGATTATGTTCTAATTAGTTTCCTTTATATTCCTGCCAGTCTGGGTGTTAGATGCCGGTGAAAGCATTCATATAGTTTAGCAGACTGGAGCGGTTCTGAGAATACTTAAGCTAAGAGCTCCTTAGTTGTTTTTACTCTTACAGCTTATAGTTTATCTCTGAGACCTTAGGTGTTCCTACTGTGTGTGAGTGTTGTATGTAAGACTTTATTTACTTTATTTCTTGTCTTTCTTGTATGTCTTTCTGTTCATTAACCGTTACCTGTTCATTCCCTTTGGTGGTATTCAGGGTCCTTCTTAGGACTAGAATACAGTTGGCAGGGATTGATAGGAGACAGGGTTTACGCTGGTGGCCTGGACCTCTGTACCTTTAACAGTACCTCCAGGTTGAGGGATTAGTTAGGACCCCAGTTTAGGGTCAGCTTAGACCCCGGTCACCCTCTAGCCGGAGACAGCGTATAACGGATTCCGTTTTGACCCACTGGACTTTCTGTCAGGTAAATCTATGTTATCATATAGCTATGCGCATGTTATATAGTATGTTGCCCTTTTGATATAGATTATTGTCATCACATATATATATCTGCTACACAGCGTGACATTTTCACCGGCCTATACTAAAGATTCTCCCCAGCTATCATGGATCCAGTAGCCCAGCTGGCCCGGCAGTTGCAGGGATTGTCCATGGAGTTGGCAGACATTAAGTCCAAGGTTTTGTCCCCCCCGGAGCAAACCAGATCTGAACCTAAGGTTGCTCTCCCGGACAGGTTCACTGGTGGGCGGGACAAATTTTTTACTTTCCGGGAGGCATGTAAATTGTACTTTCGGCTGCGGCCTCGGTCATCTGGGAGTGAAGAGCAGAGGGTGGGAATTGTTATCTCGCTCTTACAAGGGGATCCTCAATCTTGGGCGTTCTCTATTCCTCCAGGCTCCCCAGATCTCCAGTCAGTGGATCGATTTTTTACTGCCCTGGGTCTGGTATATGATGATCCGGATCGAGTTTCCTTTGCTGAAACAAGGTTACGTAAAATACGGCAAGGAAATCGTCCAGCGGAGGAATATTCTTCTGAGTTCCGTAGATGGGCAACAGATACTCAGTGGAATGACCCAGCTCTTAGGAGCCAGTTTTGTCAAGGGTTGTCTGACAAATTAAAAGATGTGTTGGCTCAGTATGATTCTCCTCCATCACTGGAGGCTGCTATGGCCCTCGCTATTCGCATTGATAGACGTCTTCGGGGAAGACGCGAGGTAACTCCGCCCCCCGTGATGACTCCACCTACTACTAAAGTCCCTTATACTGAGGTTCCCCTGGTCTGTTCTGAGGAACCCATGCAGTTGGGAGGGACATCATTTTGTAGGAGGGAATCAGCGGTGCACCGCAAGACTAGAAGGTGTTTTCTTTTGCGGGAGAGAGGGACATTTTGTTGGGGGGTGTCCATCCCGGACCTCTTTGAACCAAGGAGTTAACCTGGGAGTGTGTATTTCGTCCCCAAATCCCTCTCAGTTTCTCGTGCCTGCGGAGGTGGTGATTGGTACTAGAACTGAGAGGATTTCTGTTTTTCTTGATAGTGGGTCCGGGGCTAATTTGGTGGACACTCGGTTTGCCCAGGTGCATGGTATGCAACTGAGTGTATTGGCCAAACCGGTCCCTATACTCTCTATTGATTCTAGACCTCTTGGTCAAGGTAGCTTGGTACAAGCTGTTCATAACATAGATCTTCGAGTAGGGGCAATACATAAAGAGCAATTGTCTTGTTATGTGTTGGAGGGTCTGCCTGCTCCTATTGTGTTGGGACTTCCTTGGTTGGCTAAACATAACCCAGTGATTGATTGGCAATCCAGAAAGATAAGCCAGTGGGGTGAATTTTGCAAGAATAACTGCATGAGCACGGTCATCGGTGCGGTTGTGCCTAGGACTTTGCCTCCTTTTCTGGAGGACTTTTGGGAGAAGTTCTCAGAGGAGGGGGTGTAAAGAGTTACCTCCTCATCGCACATATGACTGCTCAATAAAGTTGCTTCCTGATGCCTTATCTCGTACTTTCCCAGGGGTCGGGAAGACGGATGATCCGGTTCCTATTCCTCAGGAGGGAGTTGTAGTGTCAGCTGTATGCTCTGAGCTTGAGGGGGAGGTATTGGGGGCTCAGGGGGACGCCCCTGTGGGACTTCCAGGGAGACTGATAGTTCCAGATCGCTTAAGACTGAAGGTTACGGAGAACCCTTACAAACGGATGGCTGATAGGAGGAGAGTTTCTGGTCTAGATCTGAGGGTGAACGATCTGGTGTGGTTGTCTACCAGGAATATAAAACTTAAAGTTCCCTCCTGGAGGTTGGGTCCCAGATTCATCGGGCCGTACAGGATCAGTTCCATAATTAATCCTGTGGCATTTCGTCTGGACCTCCCTCCTACGTTTAAAATTCATAATGTGTTTCACAAGTCATTACTTAAAAAGTATGTGGCACCAGTCATACCGTCACCTCTACCTCCTCCTTCAGTGGTAGTCAATGATAACGTGGAAGTTCATTGGAGGGGGTATGGTCCTGAGGAGAGGACGTGGGTCCCTGCGTCTGATGATAACGCAGATCGATTGGTTCGGACCTTTCACACAATTTACCCGGACAGACCTGGTCATGAGGGTCCGGAGGCCCCTCGTAGAAGGGGGGGTACTGTCATGGGTGCATCGCCACGAAGATCGTCGCGATTGCACATTCTGACTTCTCACAGCTGAGCTGCTGTTTCTTTGTGTTTGGTAATGAGAGAGTTAATTTTTCCTAGCTCTTTGCTAAGACTAGGTCCAGCCTCGCCCGGCTGCTTTGGATTATGTTCTAATTAGTTTCCTTTATATTCCTGCCAGTCTGGGTGTTAGATGCCGGTGAAAGCATTCATATAGTTTAGCAGACTGGAGCGGTTCTGAGAATACTTAAGCTAAGAGCTCCTTAGTTGTTTTTACTCTTACAGCTTATAGTTTATCTCTGAGACCTTAGGTGTTCCTACTGTGTGTGAGTGTTGTATGTAAGACTTTATTTACTTTATTTCTTGTCTTTCTTGTATGTCTTTCTGTTCATTAACCGTTACCTGTTCATTCCCTTTGGTGGTATTCAGGGTCCTTCTTAGGACTAGAATACAGTTGGCAGGGATTGATAGGAGACAGGGTTTACGCTGGTGGCCTGGACCTCTGTACCTTTAACAGTACCTCCAGGTTGAGGGATTAGTTAGGACCCCAGTTTAGGGTCAGCTTAGACCCCGGTCACCCTCTAGCCGGAGACAGCGTATAACGGATTCCGTTTTGACCCACTGGACTTTCTGTCAGGTAAATCTATGTTATCATATAGCTATGCGCATGTTATATAGTATGTTGCCCTTTTGATATAGATTATTGTCATCACATATATATATCTGCTACACAGCGTGACAACAGGTGAATATCGCTTGTACTCACCCTTCAGCCGGCGCGTCTCTGCCCTGCTCTTCTCCGGCGGTCTCCGGCGCCAGTGTTCAGCGTTCATGTGGTACCACTCATTAAAGTCATGAATATGTGCATATTCATGACTTTAATGAGCGGTACCACCTGACCGCTGAACACTGGCGCGGGAGAAGAGCAGGGGCTGCAGAAATCGCGCCGGCGGAACGGTGAGTATATAGAACAGCTGCACTCCGCCTCCCCCCTGTATGACTCGAGTATAAGCCGAGAGGGGGACTTTCAGCCCTAAAAAATGGGCTGAAAATGTCGGCTTATACTCGAGTATATACGGTAGCTTTATTTCTTCCATCCAAGGTCTAACAGCAACTCCTGGTAGACGGCCACAATGAGATGCCCCCAGTCCACAAGATCCCAACCCGGAACTGGTAGTACCGCTGCCCCTGTTCCAGGCGATATCCATTGTCTCCCTACTTTTAGTTAGCCCATAGCTCTTGTATCTCCTGCTGGTGTAGTCTACAGTCACAGACTATTCTCCTCCAGATGATGGATACCACTACCGTAGCACGTGTATCCATCCCAGCCGACATCAACCTCCCACTCCCTTGTCGGTGTCCAAAATACCCCAAGCTGTCCCCGGAATTGACCCCGGCTCTCGGTAATAGCTCCCATCCCCCTACACCACCAGAGCTAACTGTACATTGGGGAAGGTATTTTCCTGGGGCTGAGCCCCTCATCTGGGACTGCATGTGAGACCCCCTGTGGTGAGGTGATTTCTCTGCTGGATCTATGATCCCCATCCACGTAATGGGACTAGTGACTGGTAGAACAATGGCTTATTTGAGGCCCCTGAGACACTAACCAGAGTAATGGAATGATTGCTTTACCTAATTACCAATCTCATGTCTGGACTTACTGTCACTGAATGGCAACATTGATTCCTGAGGCTGAACACTTTCCAGAAGAGATTTGTGCACCTTAAATTGATGAGCAAACAAATCTCTAATAAATCACAACAATTAGACCAACGTAACCGGTGCTCCGTGTTGGAAAAAGTCTGCATCCTTTAAAGCCGTGGACTCCGCTCTACCTCCATTTGTCCAATAGTCTTTAGTCCGTGGCCAGCTTCTCACATGGGTGTTTCTTCAGCTTCCTCCCTGGGAGCGTTTTCTTTCACCCCTCCATCTCATACACTACCAAACAAAGCTGTTCTAGCAGTCTCAGATACAGCCAATCTCCATGGGAGGGAGGGGTGAAAGCACACTCTCCCCCTGGGAGCTCTGGAATCTTAAAAGGTGTTTTAAGGGATTGTCCAAGCTTGGGGCTCAACTCTTTGACTGCAATCACACAAACAAGTCAGCACTCTGCAGCGCTATAGCATGCAAACATGAATTATGAAAATTTAATTGCATTACTGCACTAGAAATATGAAAAATTGAGAATGCTTAGTGCATAAATTGGCCAATTCATGTGTACCTGGCAGCCACGGTAAGGCGATTCTCGTTGCCAGGATCTAACTTAATGCCAATCCTCTCTTAGACAGTCTACAACTCTATGGGAACCTAATGTGAATTCTCTCCTAGACTAAAGTCTGCAGTCAGACTGAATGCAGACTTGCGCCTCAAGCCTTGACAACCACTTTTACTCAATTTTTTTTGGAGCGAGTGACAGGTCTCCTTTAAAGAATTAAAGTACCGTATTTTTCGGATTATATGACACACTTTTTTTCCCAAAAAATTTTGGGGAATATGGGGTGCGTCTTATAATACATATATACCTTACCGATACCGTTGCTGCAGGCTGCAGGCTGGGATGAGGGAGTGTCCAGCGGGTGCCCGGTGGTGCTACGAGGGTGTCAGGCGGTTCTGCTGGTGTCTCCGGTGTCTCAGCGCTAAGATCTCATCTCCCGAGATCTTGGTGCCGAGATCTCCATCTGCGCATCCGCTTTTCCGGGAGTCCACTGCACAGGACACCATGGAACTGCAGGGGGCTCTGGCCTGTCGACAAATGTTGGCAGAGCCCCCCGCAGCACCGGAGGCAATAGCAGCACTGTCGGGCACCCGCAGCAGTGCCGGACACCCCCGTACCACTTCGGGCACCCACAGCACCGGAGACATCTGCAGCAACACCGGGCAGCAGCGCTGGACACCGCAGCAGCACCAGACACCCGCAGCAGCATGCCACACATAGGAACACCCCCTCATCCCAGCCTGTGGCCTGCAGCATCACCCCACTCCTGCCTCCTCCAAGCAATGACACTGTAACCCCGCTTCACCGCAGCCACCCCCCCCCGGTCCCTGGTAATCAAGAAGACGCATGGATTATGAGAAGCACCACCATTTTACTACAAAATAAAAAAAATCCTATTTTTCTCCTCAAAATTTGGGTTGCGTCTTATAATCTGGAGCTTTTATAATCCGAAAAATACGGTAAGTGTGTGTGTCCCTACCTCATGCAGCTTTCACAGGGGCAGCGTAAAGTAGATAACAGATTTGCTTAAATGTAGACCAATGATATCCTATGTGCAAATGCACATGTGCAATTTTCCTTGCAAGAATCATGAGGAAAAAATAAAAATGACAGCGTGCACTAGTCTCTTCAGTCTTACAAACAAGAACAGTTCATGTAAAGCACGCAGCTCCTGCACCCGTCTGCGATGCAGGCAAGTGCACAGGGCTGTGGATGTGACAAGCCTGATTATTTCAATGACTGTCTGATCCTGGCCTAAGGCTAAGGCTGCTCTTACATGTGGTGGCTGCATTGGAACTACATGTTACATTTTGACACGTTTTTCCAAAACCTAATCACTTCACATTGAACTGAGGGCAAAACCATGCGGCTTTGAAGCAAATTTGGTAAAACACAGCAAAAAAAATTCACTGTGGTTGCAAAATGTGATGGGATACTTGCATAATACATTTTAAAAACTCTGCCCTAATCAAAACGAGCATGAGATCTTTTAAATGTTGAAAAAATAATACAGTGGTGGCCAAAAGTATTGGCACCCCTGCAATTCTGTCAGATAATACTCAGTTTCTTCCTGAAAATGATTGCAATCACAAATTCTTTGCTATTTTTATCTTCATTTAATTTGCTTGCAAGGAAAAAACACAAACGAGAATGAAGCAAAAATCAAATCCTTGATCATTTCACACAAAACTCCAAAAATGGGCTGGACAAAAGTATTGGCACCCTCAGCCTAATACTTGGTTGCATAACCTTTAGCCAAAATAACTGCGAACAACCGCTTCCGGTAACCATCAATGAGTTTCTTACAATGCTCTGCTGGAATTGTAGACCATTCTTCTTTGGCAAACTTCTCCAGGTCCATGATATTTGAAGGATGCCTTCTCCAAACTGCCATTTTGAGATCTCTCCACAGGTGTTCTATGGGATTCAGGTCTGGACTTATTGCTGGCCACCTTAGAAGTCTCCAGTGCTTTCTCTCAAACCATTTTATAGTGCTTTTGGAAGTTTGTTTTGGGTCATTGTCCTGCTGGAAGACCCATGACCTCTGAGGGAGACCCAGCTTTCTCACACTGGGCCCTACATTATGCTGCAAAATTTGTTGGTAGTCTTCAGACTTCATAATGCCATGCACACGATCAAGCAGTCCAGTGCCAGAGGCAGCAAAGCAACCCCAGGGAACCTCCGCCATGTTTGACTGTAGGGACCGTGTTCTTTTTTTGAATGCCTCTTTTTTTTTCCTGTACTCTATGTTGTTGGTTTTTCCCAAAAAGCTCGACTTTTGTATCATCTGACCAGAGAACATTCTTCCAAAACGTTTTAGGCTTTCTCAGGTAAGTTTTGGCAAACTCCAGCCTGGCTTTTTTATCTCTCGGGGTAAGAAATGGGGTCTTCCTGGGTATCCTACCATACAGTCCCTTTTCATTCAGACGCCGATGGATAGTACGGGTTGACACTGTTGTACCCTCGGACTGCAGGGCAGCTTGAACTTGTTTGGATGTTAGTGGAGATTCTTTATCCACCATCCGCACAATCTTGCGTTTAAATATCTCGTCAATTTTTCTTTTCTTCCACATCTAGGGAGGTTAGCCACAGTGCCATTGGCTTTAAACTACTTGATGACACTGCGCACGGAAGACACAGGAACATTCAGGTCTTTGGAGATGGACTTGTAGCCTTGAGATTGCTCATGCTTCCTCACAATTTGGTTTCTCAAGTCCTCAGACAGTTCTTTGTCTTCTTTCTTTTCTCCATGCTCAATGTTGTACGCACAAGGACACAGGACAGAGGTTGAGTCAACTTTAATCCATGTTAACTGGCTGCAAGTGTGATTTAGTTATTGGCAACACCTGTTAGGTGCCACAGGTAAGTTACAGGTGCTGGTGATTACACGAATTAGAGAAGCATCACATGATTTTTCAAACAGTGCCAATACTTTTGTCCACCCCCTTTTTTAGGTTTGGTGTGGAATTATATCCAATTTGGCTTTAGGTCAATTCTTTTTGTGTTTTTTCATTGAAGACAAATTAAATGAAGATAATAATACCAAAGAATTTGTGTTAGCAATAATTTTCAGGAATAAACTGAGTATTATCTGACAGAATTGCAGGGGTGCCAATACTTTTGGCCACCACTGTACATAATATATTGTTTTGTGATATATATATACATACACATAAACACACACACACACACATATATATATATATATTATGTATGTCTAGTCTGCACTTGACGCATACTTGCGGTCTTGCGCCTGGCTCAAGCACCAGAAAATTCTTAGTGTGTGCAGTGTAAGCCATGTGAGGATTCACAAGTCTGTGATCATATAGTGACTGCAGACTTGTAGTCTAAGGCCAGACAACCCCTTTAATTGCAAAATTTCTCCTGTTTGCATTAAACCAAACAAGAATACTTTAACACATTAACACAACTAGTATAACAAGTAGTTTCCCAGCATTCAACTTCAAATGCCTCTTTTAATGACTACTGCAGTCTCAGAATTATTCAACCTCTTCATGATATGCGTCCTTACGAAGGACTCCTCAGTAGAGATGAGTGAACGTCATTGGCTACCTCTTTATTCGGCAAGCTATAGCGCTTACCGAAGAAGCTGCAGCGGGAAACCGAATACCTGGAGCGCTCTGATAATCAGCTGTTCGGCGCCGCAGCTGCATGTGTCGCGGCTGTGTGACAGTCACACCACATGTATGGAGAGTTATACAAACAGGCTCTCCATGCATGTGCAACTGCGGCGCCAAACAACTGCTCATCGGCAACGCTCCAGATATCTGGGTTCCCGATGCAGCTTCTTCGGTAAGCGCTATAGCTAGCCAAATAAGGAGGGAGCCGATGATGTTCGCTCATCTCTACTCCTTAGTAAAACACCTTTCTCTGTTATGACCTGCTGTAAACATGATATAAAGCCAAAAACCATCTTCCAATAGTGTTCCTGAGGAATTTTTGCTAATTTCTCATGGGCAATGACCATTAGTTAACTAATATGCTTTGCATGCTAGAAACGCTTTATTTAAGGGGACCTGCCACATTAGATAACGCTATTAACCTGAAGGTGTGGGGTTAATCTGCATGTCAATAGTGTTAGAAAAGTGCCCGACCACCTTACTAAAAGTGCGGCTACAGGCAGAAAGTAGAATAGCGTGGTGGCTCAGTGCTTAGCAACTGTTGCTTTGCAGTGCTGGGGTCCTTGGTTCACATCCAACCAAGGACAACATCTGCAAGGAGTTTGTATGTTCCCCCAATGTTTGCAATTGTATTCTCTTGTCATATTTTGTCTTCTTTACCCAATATGATTGTGCTATTTCTCATGCTTACTTAACTTTATTTCTTCCGGAAGTCATACATGTGTGCTGGCGCGAGTGAGTAGCAACTGTAAGGGCGCCCTGGCATTACAGCCAGCTATGCACTGACCCACTGCAGAGACAGCTGTCAGTCAAAGTGCAAGTTAATAGTGTTATCTGACTTCATAGGTTCCCTTTAACTCCCATCTAAGGTTTTCTATTGGGTTCAAGTCAGGAGACTGATGCCCACTCTAGAATATTCCTGGACTACTTTTTAAACCTTGGAGGACTTTGAGGCATGTTTGTATCATTGTCCTGTTAGATCACATATGTCAAACTCTGGCCCACAGGGTGATTATATTTGCCATGTGACTGCTGCATCGGCATCCTGTGTGGGGCCAATTCTACTGTATGAAGGACTATGTGGGGCCCATTATACTGTATGCAGGACTATGTGGGGCCCGTTATATTGTATGGAGGACTATGTGGAGCCCGTTATACTGTATGGAGGACTATATGGGGCCAGTTATATTGTATGGAGGACTATGTGGGGCCATTATATTGTATGGAGGACTATGTGGGACCCATTATACTGTATGGAGGACTATGTGAGGCCCATTATCCATTTAACTGTATGGAGGACTATGTGGTGCTCATTCTGTATGGGGACTATATGGGGCCATTATATTGTATGGAGGACTATGTAAGGCCCATTATACTATATGGAGGGCTATATGGGGCCCTTATATTTTAAGGAGGATTTTGTGGGGCCATTATACTGTATGGAGGAATATGTGGGGCCCATTATACTGTACCTGGTATCTTGTAGTCCTGATGTGAGTTGGGGATCTTTATCTTGTCTGTGGTCATTATAAATGGACCAAATGGACCAGGTACTTTCAGCTGCATCACATCTAATGTGGTGTACCTCATTATATGTACTAAATGTCCAACTGGGGGTCTGTATGTGGGGGAGACCGGGCAAAAACTGAGAACAAGGATGAATTCTCATCGCCACACAATGAGAGAAAAAAGAATGGATTTACCTGTGGCAAAACACTTTTGTATGCCCGGTCATAGCATGATGGATATGGAATTACTTATATTAAAATCTAACTTCAAATCTGAGAAAGATAGAAAGGTTTGGGAATATAAGCTCATGATGACCTTTGACACTCTTAGTGTTGGAATGAACGTGTCACATGGATTTATGTCTTTCTATATCAATTAAGGAATCTGCTTCTCTGACCTTCTAGGGTCATCAAAACACAATACCAGACCCCAATCAGAGGGCAATAAAACTTTCCCTCCTTATCTATGAACTGTTCCAATATTTATGTTCATCCCTCTGCCATAATGACAGTTCTGCTTCACGTCACTTGTCTTATCTATTGCATTATTCCTGTGTCCTTTTGTGTATATAAATATGTGATTCTTCAGATTTTGTATTAGTCTTTGCCTGATGAAGAGACCTGAGTAGTCTCGAAAGCTTGCAATTTGTTACCATCTTTTCAGTTAGCCATTAAAAGGTATCAACCACTGAGGACTCTCAAGTCTAAATATTTCACAGAAGGTATGGAGTTTTATATTAGGATTTAGGATTTCCTGATTCTTCATTGAATCCAATTTGCACTCTACACGCTGCAGGTTTTCATTGGAGTAGGAAGCAAAACAGCTACAGAGCCACAACCATGCTTCACTGTAGGGAGGGTGTTATTTTACGTGTATTCCTCATTCTTCCTTCTCCACATGCTTATAGTTTTATTTTATCACTCCACACAACAGAATACCAAATCTTGTGTGGCTTATCTATGTGGTTTTGAGCATATTGAAGGCAACTTTTCTTGTGCTTTTGAGTTAGTACTTCTTGAAGTTCATTTGTGGTGACCTTCAGCATTTACTATACTCCTTACTATGCAAACTGAAACTTCAATGCAAGTTGCCAAAAATATTTTGTAGTCATGTGAGGACTTCTGATCATCTGCCTCCTGAAAAATCTGGTGGCAGCCAGTCATATAGTCTACTTTCTGCCACGTTCAGATAGTTTAGCTGGTCTTCATTTAAAGGGGTTTTCCGAGATGCATGTTAAAATCTAAAAATCTCAAAAATTCCTGTAATATTGTAAGTAATTCTGGCAAACTACACTTGTTATCAGTCCTTTCCTTCTCTGATTGCTTTTATTCTAACCCTATAACCCCTCTTCTGTTCCCTGTTTTAAAGCCAGTGTTCCTTGTATTGGCCCGTCTGTAGGTACCTGAATGTTAGCAACTCTGTTTCACTCAGAGACGCCCCATTGATTATAATGTGGTGTGTCTAGAATCTGGTGTCAGTTTTTAGAATGGAAGTTATTTTCTTCTGTTCTTAAAACTGACAGCAAATGGACCCAATAAAAAATCAGTGGGGTTCCCTCTGCTTGCCTTGGCAACAGGAATGCATCAAAAACGCTTTGTACAATGATTTTGTTTCTCTGTTCCATTAACAAACAGAGGCTATAAATGGAAATGTGAATTTCTCCTCGCAATAATGAAAGGTGAAAAGTATTATAAAACCCAAATCCTTATTACTTTTTGCATGTGAATGGAAGAGATAATTAGCCGTCTAATACAAATCACTGCTCAGTTTGTAAAAACTAAAAGGTTGAATGGTCAGACACAAACTGGGGATGAGCCAACATTGCAAGAAGCTGGTGGCTGGATGTGCATCATGCAGCAGGTGATAAACAGCCAAGGGGTGATCTACTAAGTAAACCAACAAAACACTGTGTATATCTCTCTCTAGAGTGTGTGTGTTACTTATAAGTAACACATGCAATGTCCGTAATAAATGTTTACTTGTCATAATGATTTTTAAATTGAATACAAAATATAACCTGATGTACTGAACTTACCTTCCAAGCTTTTTAAATTGGTATTTTGACCATTGACAAATATGTTCAGGATACCTCATAAGTGTGGGTCCCAGATAAGCCTCTCTTATTAGAAGAATGGTGATACTGTGACCCCACATTGTATCGAGCAAAACATGAGACACACAAGAAAAGCAGAAGAAATATCAATCTGAAGAATTCCAAAATGGGCAGAATTCTTGTAATTATCGCAAATTGTTGGAAACACGTCCCATATTACAATCTACCTTACAACCTGTGTCAATGGTCAGAATACATCTCTATTTTTATTCTTTAAATGAGCATAATGTCAGCTTACTTTCAGCTCCCATAAAGACTCTTCTGAATACCATACCCAATATGCCTTGTCATACAGCAAGGTTTATTTTGTGCTGTTTCTTTTTCTCTCTTTTTCTGTGTTGCAGATAGTTACAAACAAAAGCATAATCCAAAAACTGCCGAAAAAGGTACATATTACCCCTCTCCCCATGCTTGTACAAAATGTTACCAAAAGATTGTGGCTGTGTGACAATGTGCTGCCCTTTTCCAAATGCTATCTTGTTGCTTTTGGTACACAGGGACTACATTAGGGTAAACCCATCAGGACGGGTCAGTTTTAGATTAGGGCATGTGAAAGATGCCTTATCACAGATAAACTTTTGTCAAATAAGTTAACCTTGACATCGCATAGGTACGTGCTGACTCCTTGATTTTTTTTCCACTTGGGTGGAGGTGTAGTGAAATGTGATACCTCTTGGTTCTGCCAGTTGACCTATAGGACACCCAAGCAGAAGTATATATGGCAAGGCATTTTTACTACCAAACTGCCACTTCTGAAGCATATTCTAGTTGGTACAACTTCAGCCTCTATTTTCCTATATTTATACAATGCTATGTTTTGCGTGTCATTTATGCTTTTGCAACAAATGCACATTCAAATTGCTGTAAAGATTATCTCTTAACTACGGTATGTCTGTTTCTCCCAGCTATGGAGACAAAGTACCTAAATGTATCAAACAAAGAAAATAAATTACACTGCAATAAAAAAAAATAAAAAATGGAAAAAAATATTTGGTACTTGTCATGTACTTACTCCAAAATGTCTTTTTTTTGTGTGATAATTTTTATGTTTTGTGATATAAAACTAGCAAGGTGCTTTGTAAATATTGTGAAATTATGTTTTACCAATACATATTTCATTTGAAACAATGTCTGATTATTTGGTCAACTAATAGCAAATGAAAACCAAGAAAAACCAATGTACATTTTCTCTCAGAGACTCCAATCTGGCAGCAGAAATCCATTTATAATGTTATCGTTATAGTTTGTGGAAAACGTTACAAGAACAGACCTGGCCTCAGCTACCACTATACCCACACTCATCTCGCTGATGAAGAAGGGACAGACAGCAGAGACCAAGAATCTCGATCTCCATGCTCTCCTTCCATTCATAGAAGTGAAAACCAGAAACGTAAGTTGTTTATTTCTGTTTACCAAAATCGATGCAGATACTTTGTGGTACATAACATCTAACGCTGATGAGAACCTAAACGATCAGGTGTGGCTGTAAGCAGGCCAAAAAGCCAAATATTTCTATATAGGATACTCACCGAGGTTCAGGAAACTGAAATATGTTTTTTTATTGTGAGGGTCTCACTGTGCAGAATGATGGTAAAGTGCAAGGAATAATGGTCACAGGATATTTTCTATCAAAATGTAGAGGCTTAACCCAAAAAAGGTAGTTATGGATAGCCGTAGTGGAGGTTTTTCTGTGTCCATAGCACGAGACTAGTTTTAAAAAAAAAATTATATATATATATAATTTTTTAATAACAAGTGGATTTTGACTAGTGAGCTTGAAAGATGTGGGGTTCCAACCTTCCTTTTATTTCACTTTGTGAATTCCAATAGAGAATATGTGCATTATTTCCAAACACGTGAAAATGTGGTAACAAGCAAGTTCCTTATGCAAAAGAAATATTCTTCAATATGTATCTGTAAGAACTGTAAAGTTGTACTAGTTTGATTGCCTCTTTCTGTGTTTCTGTTTTATTGGCAAGACTTGTTTTCTCTGACATGTTGGCTTGTGCAGCTACAAGTTCAGAGCTCAGTTGTTTATGAAACATGAACATTTTTTTCTCTTTTCCTTCCTTCGAGTGCCCTGGCTGTCAAAGCTAATATTTTTTGTCAGTTTGGTTTAGAAATTTACTAAGGTATATGCTATGTGTGAACAATAGGCATCTTATTTTTAGTCTATATCTGTAGAACAGTGATGTGATGATGCAGCCACATCTTATTTATAAACAGAATCAAATAAAATCCAAAAGAAAAAAAAATCTGTATGCCTCCAAATAAAATTATAGGTGCAAATGTACAGCAGTTGTCAGCTGGGTACTTTGGTAGATTTTGGTCTCTGATGTAACTCATTAAGTAGACTAGCAATGAGACAAGGGATTGGGTTATCTGGGTTATAAAATAAGAATTTCAGTATGTGCTTGAGATTTTGAATTCAATTTTGTTAAACCCATGACATTTTTTTCCCATCTTTCAAGAGGCATAACTTTTTTTTTCCCATCAACTTAGCCAAATGAGTGTTTAGTTTTTTTTTTTCTTCGTGGGATGAGTTTTAGTTGTAAACGATGCCATTCACTTTACCGTTTAATATACTGAAAAACAGAGAAACTGTGGGTTGAAATGATGAAAAAAATGCAGGATAGGCATTTTTCACTGTAATGTGTTAAAAACTATATTTTAACTTTATTCAGCAGGTCAGTATGATTGTGGCGATACCACATTTATATATATATAATTTTTTTTTTTTTTTTTTTTTACATTTTACGGCTTTAAAAACATTTAAAACTTTAATGAAAATTTAGTTTGTGCCACCATTTATTTTACTGTCCATTTCTCAGAGGGCTTGTTTTTTTTTTGCAGTATGACCTGAAATTTTTAGATTTCATTGATACTATTTTGCCAGTATATATGCTTTTTGAGTTGGAAGCAAAATATCATTTTTTTTCCATTTTGAAAATCAATACAACTTCTACCAGTGTATCAATTACAGTACATTACAAATTTAAGGAGAGTAAGAAAAGTAATTGGATTGACCCTGTGTCTGAAGCATGTCCATCTAGCTGCAGGCACACTTTGCTTGTTCTATTTGATTAAAGGGTTGGTTTATGAGGACTAAAGCCTCCTTATATGAATGCAACCTCAGAATGTGCCCAGCATGATTACTTTAATGGTGGGTGACTGGCTAAGATAACAGCACCACCTTCCTAATCACATTTGGAGGTGAGTGAGCTAACTCTTAAAAGAAAAGTGCATGGTTTTAATAAAAAACAAAACACTTTTTAAAGGGAACCTGTCATGTAAAAAAAACCACCATTTACCTGCAGGTACTGGGTTAATCTGTATGTTAATAGCATTCTGAAGTCATGCGGTTGCTGCATTGAAAGCTCGGCTGCCTGGAGGCAATGAACTTTATTTATTCCTGGCGGCCTCAGGCTTTCGGTCATAGAGGCGTGGCTTTAGTACCGCTCAGTAGTGGCACCCCCAGCATGACTGACAGCCAGCTCAGCAGTACATCAGTACAGAGCCGGCTGTCAGTCAGTGATGGTGCATGGTTACAGCCGCTGCTCACTATGTACTGAGTGATGACTGAAGCCACACCTCTATGACTGAAACCCTGTGGCTTCAGGGAAGAAGAAAGTTTATTCCTTCCCTGTAGCCAGGCTTTCAGTGCAGGCTGGGCAGCTTCAGAACACTACTAACCTTCAGATTAACTCCATATCTGCAGGTTAATAGCATTTTTTTCACATGATAGGTTTCCTTTACCTTGAGCAGTGTGAAATCCTACATTGCCTTTAGCTTAGGTAATTATTGGTGCATGGCATTAATATTACTGAACTGTAAGTTCAGTTACATCTTAACTGTGGAATAAAACATGACAAGGGATGAGCGGACCCGTGGATGTTTGGGTTTACCCAAACTTTAGTCCAGAACTCTACCTGAACTTGAACCCGAACCTAACTCGTTTATTTATCTATCTATCGATGTATCATCTATCAATCTATCTATCGATCTATTATCTATCTATCCATCTATCCATGTCTGTATAACCCTATTGCTCTTTTTTTCACTTTGAACTCTAAAATGGACTTCCGGGAGAAGTGTATGTTCGGAGTTCAGCACCTATGAACCTCGAACTTTACAGTTTGGCTTCGCTCATCTCTAAACATGACCACAAAGTGTATGGAGAATTGAACTCCATAAACCTCTCAACTAAAAGAGTCCATGCCTTAAAATCTGTGTACCAGCCGACAGTTTTACATGCAGTGCCATAGGAGAACTAGTAATGATCCTTCTGCGACATTTACATTATGAACTCTCAGTGGTCGTTAAAACCAGACAAATAACCTATATCGAAATATACACTTAAAAAAAAACTAACGTATCTTCTAATCTCATTTTATGAAATCTGAAATCATCCTTGTTTTATGTACTGATTTTTATGTTTAAGGTTGAGGTTTATCAGCAGATTCAGAATGGCTGCCTGGATGGGTTTGCACGACAGACAAAATAATGACAGGTGGCAGCATCCACGGGTGCCGGTTGCCATGACAGCATGCCAGACTAGTACAGGCTGGGGGCCTATCAGGCGAAGAAGGAAATCAGCATGATTCCTCCTAGGCACAAATTGGACACCATGCAAGCCATAGGAAGCCTGGCTTGAAATGCATAATACATTGAGACATCTCTCAGGGGGCTGATTCTTTTCATGCAAGACAATCTGCATTCCATACAAACCACTGAAAGCTCAAAATATAGAAAGTGATACACTGTTCTGGAAGAATTATAAAAAAAAAGGAGAAAACGCTCATCACTTCTGAAGTCCCAATTTAAATGTTGATGTTAAATGAATAATACGAATGTCAGATAACTTTTAAGTTACGGTAATTTCATGTTTCATCGCCCTCCGATTATAGAGATGTTGTGAAAAGAGGGACAAGGGCACAAGGTACCATTCTATGGACACCAAAATCATTTGCAGTCCAGTATCTGGAAGCTCAATACTTACCACTAGCCCTGCTACTGATCTTACAGACTGATGAAATGACTTAGGCCGGGTTCACACTTGCGAGAAACTCGCGCCTCAATACCCGGCACTGCCACCGGCACTCGGGACCTGAATGTGCGGCTGCATGTATTTCTAAGTAGCCTCACACTCCGGTCCGAGTGCCGGTGGCAGTGCCGGGTATTGAGGTGCGAGTTTCTCACAAGTGTGACTCCAGCCCCAGCCTTACCATCAGAAACCTCTGGCCAATAATTTATGGTCTTCATTTGGGCAATCTGGTTAAGAGTTAAATCCTCATTTTTATAAAATTATAAAGGGAACTTAAGTCAACTAATACTAATAGATCGTGTTTATTATAATGTATCTTAAAATTGTAAAAATATTATAATATAACATTAATATTTATGTCCTTTAGCACACCACATATGTCCTTTAGCACACCACATACATACAAAAATGTCATAGAACTGCTTTTATGGAAATTAAAGGGGTATTCCCATCTCAGAGATCCTATCCCAATATCTAGTAGGTGTAATAATAATAATATTAGCATATACCTCCAATTATAAATGTAGTAAAGTTTTTCAGAAATGCACATAAGCTATGTCTCTTTAGTCATGTATAGTCGTAGTTATGCAGAACCTTAGGTATGCATAACTATGACCACAAGCTAAATTAGGCTAGTTTCACACCAGCGTCTGACCGACCTGCGTCGGTCAGTGCACGGCCGCCGCTAAGCTCCGCCCCCGGCCACGCCTTCTCCCGATCGCTCCGCCTATGGGCGCATGACGCTGCATGCGACCTGCGCACCCTATCTTTAGCATTGGGTTCGCAGGCCGCACGCAGGTATGCGTTTGCCGGCGCATGCGTCCTTTTGACGGTGCGCCGAGCGCACCAAAATGCAACACGGTGCATTGGGCGCAGGTCGACGCACCGTAAAAAGGACGCTTGTGCCGGCAAACGCATACCTGCGCACGACCTGCGTACGGCCTGCAAACCCAATGCTAAAGATAGGGTGCGCAGGTCGCATGGAGCGTCATGCGTCCATGGGCGGAGCGTTCGGGAGGAGGCGCGGCCAGGGCGGAGCTTAGACGCTGGTGTGAAACTAGCCTTAACTGTATCTGTATCAGTGGTCGTAACCATGGATACCTAAGACCCTGCAATGCCTGCACATGAGGAAAGACATTGAATAAAAAAAAACTATACTACCGTACTTTTCTAATTGGAGGCATTTGCTAATATTATTATTACACCTAGTAGATATTGGGATATCATCTTGGAAATGGGAATACCCCTATAAACGCTGTATTGGTTGATAAAATGGTTGTTATATAATTTAATTCAGGGTATTACACAGCGACTTGTCTGCATTGACTTTAAAATAGGTTTTGTCTGCATTGTGTCAGCTGGATATTTTGAAATCTTAATCAATAGCAATGTAAAACCTCACTGAGTAAATTATTATAGCTTTGTGAACGCCCAGTTTTTTATGTTGTATATAGTGTATTCTTGATTTTGATATTTGTGCTTTTGCAGCATCCTCCCTTAAGGGGGCAGTGTAAGATTGTGTTATTACAATGCACACTATTTATTTGCTTGCTGACTGCATTCAAACTCTTAAGTGCTTTAAATTGCTAAAATATAATACATTATGCATATATAAAATAAAACTAAATATCAGTAAATAAAAATGATGCTGTGTACAAATCAACCTTGTCACAATGTCTCTGATTGCAGAGCAATCTGACCAACAATGTTTGATTGATGTTGCCTGAGTACAATAGTTATTACAAGAAAATCATCTACAAAGTGTACGTGAAACCTTTTTTATTTGAAGGGCATGTTAACACATTCAGGATTAGCTGTGTGTATGCAATAAAAGGCAGTACAATACAAGTCAATGGGATTTTCCCAGCGGATTTCACTTTGTTCAGTACTTTGTAAGGTAATCACATGAAATTTGTGGCCAAATCTGCAAAGAATTTGCAGCCAGATCTGAGGCAGATATTTTCCACCATATGTGAATAGTGCCTTGCAGGGCCGGCTCCAGGTTTTTATGGGCCCCGGGCGAAAGAGTCTCAGTGGGCCCCCTTAACACAGACCACGATTTATGATGCACAGATACTGCAGAGAAATATGGGTCAATATATCAAAAATTTGCCTATGTTTGTAAACTCTGCTCTCAACCATATTAATAAACCCCCAGATACGGTGCATGAGAATGCCCGATAAATGAGCGCAGATTCATCAATATATTAAACACTACAATGCTTTATTATCAAAATGATTCAATATTAATATACAAAATAGTTCCATATCACAAATATAGGTGCAAAGATAAAAAGGGGAACAGAAATGAGCTTCCTCACGAAGTATATTAAGGCTATATAAACAGGGGTTATCAACCACCACACAATATAGAAACTGACACTTAAATCAAGAGTCAATAATATGATAACAAATGAGTTAAATATATTGGAGGTCTGTCTTCAATGTGTCCGCTGGAAGCCATGATTCACAATGATGTTGAAACAACAAAATATCAATATGAGGCTATGCACACTGAAAGACTGCCATGAAGGTAACAGATTGGTGGCTGATGCCTTTACCTGAGTATATGCCGTGACGTTGGTATGGTAGGAGCTCCTGTCCCTCTGCCCCGACGCGCGCGTTTCGCCCAGTTTCTTCGGGGGGCGGATACCAGAGGCATGATCGCGGTAAGTTTAAAAAGGGAGCTCCGACCAATCCAACAGCCGGCGATTATGATACACCTTTGATCAGCTGTGATTTTGAATGGCGCGTGCGTGTTCTTACCCAATCCCTTGTAAATACGGCACTTCGGTGCGGCCGCCGATGATGCGACCGGAAAGATCATGAGTCACATGATCATATCCAGCGTCATCAGCTTCACTGGCCGCATACGTCATGCCTGGGCGGGTTTCAAACACGCGCATGCGCTCTAATCACACCGATAATGAAAGGGGACATTCTAACTACTAATTGGTAATCTCATCATCTTCACTACATTCGAAGGCTAAAATAAGCTTCTGATGGGAAAAAGGGCCGGAGTTTTACTATCTATCATCAATATCTATAGATTGGCGATCTTGCAGGCACGAATATTCCAAATTGATGGCACTACACATACACGTTATCTATACACAGTGTGAATATCAATAAGCTATCAATGCCATAACATTTTTCTCATCAATGATTCTGTGGGTATATATCCTCTTTGACACACTATAGTATCATATCACCTGCCACGAATATTCAAAAAGATGAGAAAAAGAGAAAAACCAAAATGTTCTAATTAATGGGCACGCTGCAATCACCAGCCACACGATATCACATAACGTGAAAATGTCCATATTTTCAAATATCCTAGTCAGCAAGACACATATCCACGTAGATCTTCTTGCGATTTTAATTAACCTTTTACTTGTTCTTGGTTCTTGTGGAGTAGACGTCCATCAGTGATATCTAGCGATGGTATTATGAAGAATCTGACCAATCCAGATGGAATCAGCAGAAGGACGGAAGAGCTCAATAAAAAGAAACCAAATAAGGTTCTTTGGCTAGATCACCGCCTCTGAAGCCCATTTTCAACATATCAATGCCCTTGATTTTCAAAAGATGGGGCTTGCACTGATGGAATCTCTTGAAGTGTCTCGGAAGTGTTTTCAGCATTGTCTCATCTATATTGGTTTTGGCTTTCTCTATGTCTAAACAGTGTTCCCTAGTGCGAATTTTTAATTCACGAGTTGTCAATCCTATATAAATCTTGTTGCATGGGCACCAAGCCTGGTAAATAACTCCCCTGGATGTACATGTGATGTGTTTACGGATGTCGTAAATCTTCGTGCCATCATGGTTTTTAAAAGTACTTCCTTTTATTAAATTGGCACAGGCCTTGCATAGGCCACATGGGAAGAAACCAGGATTATCAACTCGTGAATTAAAAATTCGCACTAGGGAACACTGTTTAGACATAGAGAAAGCCAAAACCACTATAGATGAGACAATGCTGAAAACACTTCCGAGACACTTCAAGAGATTCCATCAGTGCAAGCCCCATCTTTTGAAAATCAAGGGCATTGATATGTTGAAAATGGGCTTCAGAGGCGGTGATCTAGCCAAAGAATTGGCAAAATTAGAATGTAAGTGGATATTTAGGTTGGGGCCCTTAATCCACAAGGGTTAAATGAAAGTCCAGGTTTTGGGGCTTATCTATAACATTCATCGATATTTAGTGACATGTATGTGCTTCATAAATAATTTCTCAGGTGGTTGGAAATTGTTTTTAAATTGTTTTTAATCATGATGTACTTACCTTATTTGGTTTCTTTTTATTGAGCTCTTCCGTCCTTCTGCTGATTCCATCTGGATTGGTCAGATTCTTCATAATACCATCGCTAGATATCACTGATGGACGTCTACTCCACAAGAACCGAGAACAAGTAAAAGGTTAATTAAAATCGCAAGAAGATCTACGTGGATATGTGTCTTGCTGACTAGGATATTTGAAAATATGGACATTTTCACGTTATGTGATATCGTGTGGCTGGTGATTGCAGCGTGCCCATTAATTAGGACATTTTGGTTTTTCTCTTTTTCTCATCTTTTTGAATATTCGTGGCAGGTGATATGATACTATAGTGTGTCAAAGAGGATATATACCCACAGAATCATTGATGAGAAAAATGTTATGGCATTGATAGCTTATTGATATTCACACTGTGTATAGATAACGTGTATGTGTAGTGCCATCAATTTGGAATATTCGTGCCTGCAAGATCGCCAATCTATAGATATTGATGATAGATAGTAAAACTCCGCCCTTTTTCCCATCAGAAGCTTATTTTAGCCTTCGAATGTAGTGAAGATGATGAGATTACCAATTAGTAGTTAGAATGTCCCCTTTCATTATCGGTGTGATTAGAGCGCATGCGCGTGTTTGAAACCCGCCCAGGCATGACGTATGCGGCCAGTGAAGCTGATGACGCTGGATATGATCATGTGACTCATGATCTTTCCGGTCGCATCATCGGCGGCCGCACCGAAGTGCCGTATTTACAAGGGATTGGGTAAGAACACGCAGCGCCATTCAAAATCACAGCTGATCAAAGGTGTATCATAATCGCCGGCTGTTGGATTGGTCGGAGCTCCCTTTTTAAACTCACTGCGATCATGCCTCTGGTATCCGCCCCCCCGAAGAAGCTCGGCGAAACGCGCGCGTCGGGGCAGAGGGACAGGAGCTCCTACCATACCAACGTCACGGCATATACTCAGGTAAAGGCATCAGCCACCAATCTGTTACCTTCATGGCAGTCTTTCAGTGTGCATAGCCTCATATTGATATTTTGTTGTTTCAACATCATTGTGAATCATGGCTTCCAGCGGACACATTGAAGACAGACCTCCAATATATTTAACTCATTTGTCATCATATTATTGACTCTTGATTTAAGTGTCAGTTTCTCATATTGTGTGGTGGTTGATAACCCCTGTTTATATAGCCTTAATATACTTCGTGAGGAAGCTCATTTCTGTTCCCCTTTTTATCTTTGCACCTATATTTGTGATATGGAACTATTTTGTATATTAATATTGAATCATTTTGATAATAAAGCATTGTAGTGTTTAATATATTGATGAATCTGCGCTCATTTATCGGGCATTCTCATGCACCGTATCTGGGGGTTTAGAGAAATATGGGTATAGCACAACGCCAAACACTTCTCTTCTTCCATTACATGACTGATACCTATTGTAAATTGTACAATAGCTCAAAAACCGCCAAATCCTCACAGCGCACAGTACAGACCGGACAGTAGAGTACTCCATACAATATTATGGGCACCACATAGTCTCCCCCTCATCACCCATATAATACCCCATGCAGGATGTCACCTCGCCATCCCCCATATAATGCTCCCTACAGAATACTGGACCACATATAATGCTCCATACAAAATATGGAGCTCTCCTCTACACTGTGCTGGTCTCTGCACTGTTACGGCTCAGGAAAGGGCGCTGTGGAAAGACTCCCCATTATCATCATCATTGCCTGCCCATTATCATCATCATTGCCTGCCCATTATCATCATCATTGCCTCCCCTCATCATCATTGCCTGCCCATCATCATCATCATTGTCTCCCTATCATCATCATCATTGTCTCCCTATCATCATCATTGCCTCCCCATTAATATCATCATTATCATTGCCTTCCCATTATCATTGCCTCCCCATTAATATCATCATCATTGCCTTCCCATTATCATTGCCTCCCCATCATCATTGCCTCCTCACCACCATCACTGCCTTCCCCCACCACCATCACACATACAGCACCGCCGGCAGCACTCTCTCACATACACACATGCAGCAGGCACACACACACACGCCACACACACACACCTCACCTGTCCGGCGTCCGCGCGCTCTCTGCCACAGCCGGCCGCTGAATGATGACGTCATTCAGCGGCACTGCTGTAAGAGAGGAAGCGCAGGCGCCCCCTGGAGCTCGGAGCTGCAGCAGCGGAGGCACGGGGAGAGATGAGTATTGCGCCGGCTGCTGCCAGGGCCCTGAGCAAGCGGGGGGGGGCCCAGTGGCGGCGCTAACGGGCGCCGGGGTGCCCGACGGCGAGTGGGCCCCCCCGCCTGCTCAGGGCCCCGGCACTTGCCCGGGTGTGCCGGGTTCTGACGCCGGCCCTGGTGCCTTGGGTCTATTGGTATGACACTGCATGATCTATTTTGTACTGACCCCAATGTTTTAGTCTTTATTAGTCTGTATTCTACTAATGTTATGGCGCTAAAGTTGAAAAAAATGCAAAAGAGCAATAGGGTCTTATCCAAGTGTAACATGCCAAAAGAAAGGTATAAGCGCTCACCTTATCAGGTTCTGTGAAACAAAACCACTAAAAAGCTTTATTCCAGATGCTGCAGCTTCCAAATGGTTGTATCAAGGTTAATATGTCAGGGCAATGGAAGTATACGGAGCTGCTGGAAATATGACAATCCACATCAGATATAAAGTGTAGGTTTATTGTCAACGCGTTTACGTTTATATACTTTTTATGCCTGAAGAGCAAGTGCTGAAAGCGGTGGCTCCTCATAGTGAGTCATTGGCTGAATCTGGGTCAAAGCCTGGGAAAGGAAATCCCCTTTCTCACTACTGTGCAGTACATGTGCACTAGAACTCAGATACTCTAAGATACACCTGTGACTTGAACCCATGGTTCTAGCGCTTCTTACCACTGGGCGCTGCCAATTGTCAGTTCCTCCATTGGGTGTGTGAACACTGCGGTTCCCACGCATTGACCGCTGTTAACACCAGGTCACTTGTGCTGCGCAGTGACAAGAAAGGGGAATTTGCTTTCAAAGGCTTTTACCCAGATGCATCATGACTCACTTTGGGGAGGCACCGGTTTCAGCACTTGCTCTCCATATACAGGTAAAAGATCTGATACCACCTTGATTTTTATTTATTTTTAAATAATTCTCTGATGCAATTTATTTTAATTTCCCCAGATCCTGAATATTAAAGAAAATTAACATTAAATAAAAATAAACAAATGATATGCCATATGATCAAAGTAAAGTTTTACAACTTTTCACTTATTTTATTGACAATACTTTCATGATAAAATTTGATCATTTGCATTCCAACTTTATGAAAACTGTATATGAGTACAAAAAAAGGTACGATCCTCTTACATATGCTCACTTATAGATTATCACCCTTTCTTTTTATAATTAATATGAAGGTTCTCCTCCACATAATACAATCACAATGGGTATTAGCCTCACACTTGGCACAGAATTACTGGAGGTCTTTTTCCCCGCTACTCCCCAGAGTCGAATCCCACTAGATTCATTTTTGGGAATTATTCCACACTGATAAAAGTTTTAAACCTTTTTATTTTCCTGCGTATTATTTTAAAGTACACATAAGTCTATATTGTCCCTTTGTTGTCTTTTGTATACGCTTGTCATTCTTGCTACATATCTGTCCTGTTTGGATTTTTTTATGACATGTGACTGTAGACACCTCTTCCCCTTACCTTGGCACCCTTTCTTTAATTTATTCATGTATTTAACCATGTATGTGTGTTGAACACTGCCCCTATCTATTGTCATATTACTTCCTTTGCCCTGACATAATAATGGTGCTAAAGCTGTGCAAATACAATTTTTAATTTGTGCTTGTGTAAACCGTAAGGGATGCAACACAATAAAGTTATGAATAGCGCCCACTGATCCAACATGAGCTACTGGAATTTTTATGGGCACAACAAAAAAGGTCATCCCTCTAACAAGCCTCCAGCTCACCATTACTTTTCTTGTCTTTTTTTTCACTGATAGATATCTTTGTGATCTGTCTTGTTTACATTCTGAACCTCCTGACATCTCTCATACTGTGCATCTAGACTACATTTCCCAAGAGGCATTGCACCCAGGGTTCTCTGCCACAGCTGCTAATCAGTGCTTGGCCGGAGTTGGACCAGCTATGGAGGAGAATCCTGGGTTTCGCTGCCTCTTGAGAAATGTTGGGAGACATTTTCTCATTCCATTGTGGGTTCACACAAACTCATCCATCTAAAATGTATTCATTTGAGATTCTGCTGCACTTCTGGGTCACGTCTCTAATTTCTATATGGAGAAGCTTCAATCATGAATGTGCATGTAAGAAAGTGTCCACTCAGAGTATATAATGTAAGTCAGCTAGTATTGCCTCATTTCATTGTTCCTTCTAAATGGAAATTCATGGATTCCCTCTCATCAGATGGATTGTGTGATCTCATAGAGATACCCTTGGAATTACACATCTTTTTGTTCTTTTAAGGGGAGTCACCAGAAGTTCTTATATGAAGAAAATTTTGTCCTCTCTTTAGAAATATTTATCATCACAGTTACAGATTATAATTAGACATCTCCCGTCACACATTTGTAATGCAGATGATGACTTTTCATCCTCTACATGTATATTTTTAATCTATTTGCTTGTTTAGGACAAAATAAAGGGGGTGGAGTTACAATGTCCTCCCAGCATGATGGTACCTGCTCTAACTATCCATATGATGCTGTGCTGATGTATCTCTGCATTGTTAAAAGAGCATATAGAGGTAGAAAGTTTGGTAAAATCTGAAATAAACAAAGGTGTCTAATCAGAAGCAGACAGAAGGATGAGCAGCGTGATAAATAATCACTTGTAGGGTGGTGGGGGAAAAATAGAATTTTTTTGTTGGAATGTTTCTTTAAACACTTAAAGCAATATCAGATACATATACGTGATTGCAGGGTTAGTCACATGTGGAGGGGGCTTAGGAGCTGAACCCTCTATACAAGCAGCAGATACCGGGTATATTACATGGCGAGCATCTGTCTCATGGTTGTTCATCATTTTAAATGCCGTTGTCAATCTCTGATAGAATGGAAAGTCGCTGCTGCTCACTCTTGTCAGCTCTCTTCAGCACCCCTTGATGTGATCACGGGGCACCCATAAATTACTATGAGAGCTGGGTGGGGGATGGTTTACTGAAGGCCCTAGATGCTGCTATCTTGGTTTTCCTTCAAAGCAGGCCAGGATTTACACTGTATACTGTAACAGTATGGTATGGCAATATAATATATAGTGATCAGATGATTGCAGGCTCAAAAAATAAACTTAAAAAACACAGTTTAAAAAAAATTAGAATACTATTAAAGAAGATATAACCAAATATTTTGAAATTAACACCACAAACGAATCCTCCCCAGGGATAATCTGGCTAGCACATAAAATGTACATTACTGGCTCTTTAATTAAATTAGCGGCTACCAAAAAAAAGGCCAGAACTAATCTCCAAACCAGATTAGAAAAGAAACTTGCAAGTAAAGTAAAGTAGAGTTGGCGAATCAAATGTCCACCTCTCTTTATCTCTCTAAACAAATCCAGGAAACAAAGCTCCAGCTAGACGTTATACTTACCACTAGGACGGAAAGAGCTCTGACCTGGACTAAAGCCACTTTTTATAAATATGCCAACAAACTCAGTAGAATGCTAGCACGTAAATTATGCATGAGAGAATCACTTAATACTATCTTCTCCATAAAATACTCCATGGGTAAGGTGTTGGCGCATCCGGACACCATCTATAAAATATTTCATAATTATTAGCAGAATCTATACTCTACACCGCAGTCACCACCACCTCAACTCCTGCAAAATTTTTTGCACATTCTTTGTCTACCCAAAATTTCAGAACCAAAGGCCCAGCAACTCCACTCAGATATCTGTGCAGAGGAAATTACTTTGGCTATTGGAAATCTAAAAAAAAAAAAAAAAAAAGCCCCCAGACCCAATGGTCTTATGGCCGCATATTATAAAAAATTTAATGAGATCCTAACACCTCATATGAAAATTTTTTGTGATGCTTTTCTACATGGCTCACAAATGCCTCCAGAATTCTTTGTCACTCATGTTACTGTAATACCCAAACCTAAAAGAGACCATCTCTCCACTAATAATTATAGGCCCATCTCCTTATTAAACATAGATTTAAAAATTTTCACAGCAATTATCACCACCAGACTAAATGATCTATTACCTGCCCTTATCCATCGAGACCAGGTAGGATTTATACCAACGATACAGACCCCAGATAACATCCGACGTAACCTCAATGTCATTCACATGGCAAATTTACACAAAGAACAGCTACTACTCCTAGCCTTAGACATTGAAAAGGCCTCTGACTTGTTATCATGTGCATATCTGTTTACAGTCCTCTAAATTTGGTTTTACCCCCAAACTCATTTCGTGCCTTAAACTATTGTATGATCGTCCAACAGCATATTTAAAACTCCCAACAACATGCCCCACACCTACAGTTATTCAATGTGGCACTAGGCAGGGCTGCCTGCTCTCCCCAGCCCTTTTTGCATTAGCTATGGAACCCTTGGCTGAGGCCATTAGGACGAATCCGAACATAACAGGATTGACAAATTTGGGCGATCAATACAAAGTTAGTCTCTTCACGGACGACCTCCTTTTGACTATTACCAACCCCCATACTACTCTCCCTAATTTATTCTCGTTGCTCCATGAATTTGAAGACATTTCGGGACTCAAAATTAGTATTGAAAAATCTGAAGCTCTTTTTATTAACACCCCAAAAGACATACAAGACAATATCACCTCTCATTTCAAATTTACAAGAAAAGAACATTACTTAACTTATTTAGGAGTTAATTTAACAAATAGGTCGACCCTCTTTAAGTGGAACTATGCATCACTTATTCAGAGCTTCCAAAAAGATTTGACTAGATGGTCCTCATTGAATTTATCCTGGCTGGGTAGACTACACAAAATGATAATGGTATCTCTACCTCGATTCTTATACCTTTTTCGATCCCTACCAATAGCGATACTGACCACAACATTTTCCAACTTACACTCCCCTATTACTAGATTCATGTGGCAAGGAAAGAAAGCTAGAATTTCACAAAAAGTAATGTTCTTCCATAGAAGACTAGGGGGTGTATCACTTCCAAATTTTGCCCTTTATTTTAAATCCACCCAAATAGCACAATTGACAAATGTCTGTTCCCAAAACAATAAACCAAGATGGGTTCACTTAGAGTCACATCTTATTAAACCATTTTCATTACCTGGCCTGATGTGGTCCATAGAGAAAATTCCAAAAGTTATAATTTTAACGGCTCCTTTTACAGCCCATTTTCTTATTCTTTGGAGGAAAGCTAGATTTAAATATAAGCTACAATCTGAACCTTCCCCTTTGACCTCCATCGTGTGTAATCTGATGTTCCTATCGGGCCTCAACCCAAACATGTTCACATGGTGGATCTTACGAGGGATCACTACATTAAAGAATTTGTGCTCTCCATTTAATATTTTACTAGACAGACTGGAATTCATTCGAAGATATGAATCCTCAGTTGGAGAGATCATGCGTATAAACCAGGTCCTCCACTTTGCCAATAGTCTTCTCCCAAACAAAAACCCCCTACATGTGTCTAGTTGTGAGCAAAAATGCATTAGTGATCAATGGGAAAAGGAACCATATCCTTAATATACTAATTCTTAAAGGGAATCTGTCACCCCAAAATAGCCATATCAGATAAAGATATGGCTGAATAGTGCGTCCCATAACTAAGCTAACGGTGGGTATCATATATCATGATACCCCCGTTTTCATATCAAAATACCTTTTTAAAGTTGGTAATTGTATGTGTCAATCACTGCAGTAAGGTCAGGAGGGCAGCGGTTTTCATGTCCTCCCCCGCCCCCGCTCCTCGTCATCTGTTGTGTATCGCCGTCTGTGAATACCACAGATGGCGTTAAGTTCCCACAATTGCGCAATTTAAAGTCCAGCCCGGCGCATGCGCAGTATGCTTTGCCTAACAGTGGGCAAAGCATAAAATGACTACAGCGCATGCGCTAGTCTTTCCTTGCCCCGGAAATTACTGCTTGCCTTGGACGACTTCCGGGGCAAGGAAAGACTAGCGCATGCGCTGTAGTCATTTTATGCTTTTGCCAGGAGACTGCGCACGCGCCGGGGCCCTGCTTCACCGCGCAATCGCGGAAGCATTACGCTGTCTGTGATATTCACAGACAGCGTTACGTGAAGAAGTGGAGGAGCGGGGGGGGGAAGCGAATAACCGCCGCCTTCCTGACCTGACTGCAGTGATTGACACCAGAAGTACCAACGTTTTTCTATGAAAACGGGGGTATCCAGATAAAATGAAAATACACATAGCTTAGTTATGGGAGCTCTATTCAGCCATATCTTTACTTGATATGGCATTTTTGGGGTGACAGATTCCCTTTAACCGACCCCACGATGAGAAAAAACTGAACTTTATGATACAATGGGAAGAGGTGATGGGATTTGATCTGCCACTAGAGGATTGGAGATCCTGTTGGAGCCATCAATAATCCCTTGTAGAGACTTCATTGAAGGTACTCCACAGGACATATCTTGTTCCAACCAAACTTCACAGTATATACCCAAATGTATCAGCGCTGTGTTATCGGGGCTGTGACCTACCGGGGGATATGAAACACATCTGGTGGACCTGTCCAGTGGTCTCGGACCTCTGGCATAGAGTGAAACACATTGTGGATCAATTGACAGGCAGGAAAATTTCTTTAGAACCTCCGATTTTTCTGCTTGGGGCATAACACCCATCTCTTCCTAGAGGTCTCCATAAATTGGTAAACTTCCTTTTCATGGCCACCAAAATTCATATAGCGGCAAAATGGATATCCCCAACACTGTCATTATTACTTGTTAAAGAAAGGATGAACAATATTATGCTCTATGAACACATTGAAGCTACTAGAAACGACGTGGGATCAGTTTTTTTAGATTTGGGGGCCACGGATGAATCTAGAATCAAACACACAAATGGACGAGATCTTGCACATATCACCGTAATATCTCTGGACTGTGGAGGTGGGGAATTGGATCTAGACTTAGAACCAAAGTATATAATCATTATATGTTTGTCCTTGGTTCATGGTGCAGATGAGATCGGAATGAAACACCCATTAAAACTAGGCTATCAAAAAAGTACTAAAGTTAGCGGTACTTTAATGTACACAGTGGATTTAATCTTCCCCCTCCCTACTGTTTTATCCTCTTGTTGTAGTTGTCTTGTCTCTACCCCTATATGTTAAGTAAAGGTCATGATAAGTTAAAAATTCCTTTGTGAGGGAATATGTTTCTAAGTATTCTGTTCTCTAAAGTTATAAATTTCAATAAAACCATTTTGAAATAAAAAAAAAAATAGAAAAATATTCAAGTTCAAATCACCCTCCCTTTTCTATATTAAAAATAAAGAAAATAAATAAACACATCTGGTATTGCTACTTTCATAAAAGTCAGATCTATCAAAACATAAAGTGAATTAACTCGATCCGTTTTAGATGTTCCAAAGTAAAAAAAAAAAATCGGAATGCTAAAATTGCGGGGTTTTTCGTTCACCACTCCTTCCTAAAAAAAATGTTTTAAATAATGCAATAAAAGCAAATCCAAACTCCTTATGTGGCCCAAAGTAGTATCAATAAATCAGCTTGTAACACAGAAATCAAGCCCTCAACTAGCTTAACTGGTGGAAAAATAAAAATGTTACCAGTCTCTGAAAAAGGAGACACAAACCCACATTTATTTATTTACTTATTTTTACAAATTAATAAAAAATATTCTCTACTTAAATGAAAAGAAAAATCTACTAGTTTGCTGAAATTGTACTGATCTGGAGAGTCATGAGTAATTTTACCACATTATGTACGGTGTGAAAATAAAACCCCCCAAAAAATGCAGAATTTCATTTATTTACAATTTCACCACACTCAGTATTTTGAGTTATTTACCTCCGGATTTGTCAGGCAAAACCAAGAGGAACAACACAGTGGAAAAGTGTAATATAAAGACGTCACCACTTCTGCATTTATCTCCTGGTTTTGGATTACAAATCCTGATAGAAAATACTGACTAAATACTGAACGTGTGGACGAGGCCTGAATGTTAAAACGAATGTTGTCATTCAAAACTCGCCCTGCAAAAATAGAAGCCCTCATATGGCTATGTCAACTGGAAAATAAAATGGTTATGGCTCTTGGAAGAAAAGGAGGAAAAAAATTAAAACTCAAAAATGAAAATTGGCTGTGGAGGGAAGGGGCTAAACTCAAGGCAAATATTAATCTTTGCAGACTCATAGTGCAGGTTTTCTGCTTTTGTGTACTTAGATGACCGCTACCGTGAGCTGATCATAAGAATGGAGCATTGCTGTTGTGAATTACTCAGGAGTTTTTATTCTGTGTATTACAAGTTTATACATTGTAGTCACGAATACAGGATGTTATTAAAGGGGTTATCAAGGACTAAGAACTATCCGGCAGGTAGTTGCTACCTACAGTGACATGTAACAGTTTGGGCACCTTTGGTCAAAATTACTGTTATTGTGAACAATTTAGCAAGCTGAAGATGAAATGATCTCTAAAAGGTCTAATGTTACAGATGACACATTTCCTTTGTATTTTAGGCAAAAAATGTATTTTCATGTTTCACATTTTAAAAATTATAAAAAGGAAAATGGGCTGATGCAAAAGTGTGGGCACGCTGCATGGTGTTTCATCTTCAACTTGCTTAACTGTTCCCAATGACAGTAATTTTGACCAGGGGGGCCAAACTTTTACATACTACTGTGCCTGCCTGCCTGCCTGTTGTGCCCAGCGCCGATTTATACCAGCACATAGCAGTCACAGATGGCTCCTGCCGATGATTCAGGTTCGGTTTCAACAGAGCAGTGGCTTCTCTTCCGCTCTATTGAAGGGATGTGACTGTCGACATCATGCTGATTGCCAGCCGGCTCCTGCTGTTTAACTGGGGGGAGCTGGCTGTCAATCAGCATAAAGTCGGCAGTCACACCCCTTTAACAGAGCAGCCTGGAAGAAAAAGAGCTGCTCTGTTGATGTGGAGCAGCTGAATCTCCGGCAGGATTGGTCTGTGACCGTTCTGAGTTAGTGCCAGATAGAACAGGCCCCTGTTAGCAACTACCTGTCTGTTAGTTTTTAGACCCATAGTGAAAAAATAAAATGGTCCTGGACAACCCCTTTAACAGCTGGGAACCAGGAGACAACCAAGTCATGCTGAAGAGGTATCTGAGAGATGATGCACAGCTGCAGTATTATATCATTAATGTAATAATTTGTCATCAGCATGGACTGAAGTGTCGAGGCTACGTACTTTGCAGGTTGCAAGTGAATGAAAAGTTTCCTGTAATTTACCACAACAATGTTACTGTTCTTCTAGCTCGCAAAGGAACAGATGGTGCTATACTTTCCAATAACTACTGTGATTTTTGCCTTGGAGACTCAACCATAAACAAGAAAACTGGACAACCAGAAGAACTTGTGTCCTGTGCTGACTGCGGACGCTCTGGTAGGTCATTCCTCTTTCTGCTCTGAATGTATTCTCGATGATCCTTAATTAAGAAATTGTGTTTAAACTTGAAGTAACAGCATGAAGTAAGGGTCATCAATACGTGCATGGCATGATCAAAAAGAGGGGGCCGGCGGGACATGATAAATACTTGCCATTTTTTGCTAGTCTTAATGTTGAGGTTTGTTTGCATTTGAAATTAACATTGCAAGTTTGTAACTTCAATGCTAAGAATTGAATTTTATTAAAGTAATCCAGGTTACAGACTATTAAGGCTGGCGCTACATGATGACTCTGGTTGCACATAAGCATTTCTCATGCTAGTCATAGAACGAAAAACATATCTGCAACCTGTTGTTATACGGCTACCTCCTCGATTTAAATGTAAAAAGAAAATTAGCCATATCGCATAGTCACAAGTTACACAAAACTTATATTTAACTCTATGGAGGCAAAGTCACATGCTGTTTGGATCTAACAGAGTTGGACTGATAGTAATTGCATGTAATGCTGCAATATTCATATCAAGTGCCATGTGAAGCGATATAACCCAAACCTTAAAGCATACCGTAAGTGATCCATTCAAAAATTTCAAATTTCTGATTTACAAGTCATAAATGAGTGTTGTGTGCTATTTATTACGATAGCTTTTTTCAGAGATTGAAACTGTAAATAGAAGTCTAAAAATATAAGTAATGTAGAAAGTTAAAATAATTAGCTCTGCAGCACAAATAACTCTTCTATTAAAGGGAACCTGTGCACAGTAACCTACAGACAGTGTCAGGTCGGCGCTGTTTTACTGATTAAAATGATACCTTGTGATTAAATCAGTCTTGTGGTTGTTGTTTAACTTTTATTTTCAGTTTTGAGTTAATGATATGTTCCTGCCCATGGGCGGCCTGTAGGGGGGTCTCATATGGTGCTCTGATTAGGTATTCATAAAGAAGACTGCTGACAGGTCACTGATCCCTCAATAACTTGCGCTCTAGTTTACATAATGAATATTATATATACATATTGAGGGAATAAAAAAACTTCTGCAGGCAGGCGTCAGCCGTAGCACCTGCGCTGCAGCGTAATTGAATATGTACTGTGTATAAAATTTAATATGTTTGAGATTATCCTGATATTCCAAAAAAAAACTATTTGAAAATGGCACCTGCACAGTAGCTGCTATCTCCGATAGCGGCTACTGCGCAGGCGCCGGCGGCGCCATCTTGCTAGAGAAATAAAATTTCCTCCTCCAAGATGGTGGTGCTAGCACTTGCGCAGTAGCCGCTATCGGCTCTCGCCAATAGCTGCTATTGTAGGGAAAAACGCGCACTCTTGCTATAATGGAGGTGCAGACTGGACGTGGATTTAATCCACAAACAACATCATAAACAGTCGAACTCAAAAAATCATATCTTTAGTAAAGAAAAATATTTATTTCAATCACAAAAATGTACAATAAATTCACCGCAGTCAGGTCAAATGAAGAAGACAAAGGTAACGTTTCGACCCTATCTTGGGTCTTTTCAAACCTTGCTCATATGGAAGGTCATGAAGAGAAATTGTGCACAAATGGTACAAGAACCCCGTTAGGGGCTTGTGATATGCGCTGGGGTAGACTGCTGTCTTGTACCATTTGTGCACAATTTCTCTTCATGACCTTCCATATGAGCAAGGTTTGAAAAAGACCCAAGATAGGGTCGAAACGTTACCTTTGTCTTCATTTGACCTGACTGCGGTGAATTTATTGCACTTTTTTGTGATTGAAATAAAAAATCGTATCTTTAGTAAAGAAAAAGATTTGAATGCGACAAATAGCTGCTATTGCGCAGGCGCTGGCAGCGTCATCTTGCTAGAGAAAAAAGAAAATCCTACTCCAAGATGGCGGCGTTCTGCTCAGTAGCAGCTATCAGCGATCACCGATAGCTGCTACTGCGCAGGCGCCGTTATCTTTGAGGAGGAAATTTTTGTTCTCTAGCAAGATGACGCCACCTGTCGCCGCCTTTTATTTTTTTTTTTAAATAGCAGGATAACCTCAAATATATTCATTATATACACATTACATATGCGATTACGCTGCAGCGCAGGTGGTACGGCTGGCGCCTGCCTGCAGGTTTCTTTCTTTAATATGTATATATAATATTTATTATGTAAACAAGGGGGCAGGTCAGTGAAGGATCAGTGACCTGTCTGAAGGCTGCATTATGAATACTTAATCAGAGCACCACATGCAGACCCACGCACAGGCCGCCCAGAAGCACGCGCATATCATTTACTCAGAACTACAAATAAAGATTACACAACAACCACAAGACGGATTTCATCATCCAAGGTATCATTTTAATCGGTATAATGGTGCTACCTGACACTGTCTGTAGGTTACTGTGCACAATCCTGCTGACAGGTTCCCTTTCAGACTAGACCACATGATTATTGAAGTGTCCCCTGCCTACATAATTGAGGATTATGGGAATAATAGACCACATGATTTGGCTGGCCACATTTGGCCAAAACTGAACGCAACGTAGTGACCAATAGTAGCACAAATCATGCCGCCATTGCAGATAGGGTGATTTGGCTGTGTGTGGCCAACCTCACCTTGTGGTTTTACTTTAAAAGCAAAAATGCCACCAGAGATACTGCACAGAACTTCTGATAGACTATCCGAAGCGGCTATGTTTGGTTTGATACATTTTTATTGTTACTACTGTAAGTATTCTTGGTAATTACCAAAATAAAAATACAGTTTACTATTGGTGTAACAATAAATAATACAACAATATAACTAGTGACAAATATGAGAGGTCTTGCTAGACTGTATTTGACCTCTTGAATAACACACGAGTGCACAGAAAACTCTTGTGTTGTTCCAGAAAAGGTTATAGTGACCTAAAACTGGTTTTCTTCTTACATGAACAACTATAGTAAGGTAAGTGTACAATATAGTCCTGTATATAAAAAATAAACAGCTAACAATGTAGCTTGGTTTTTATGTGCCATCTTGGTTTTTATATGCCAAATTCTAAAAAAACAAAACTGATAATTTTACACAAGCGATAACTTCCGTCTTTTAAAGTTGTATTCCATTCCAAGGGTGCATTCCCTAATGCAATCCGATAAAAAATCGAATTGTATTCCGATCAATGTTATTCTATCAATGTGTGCTCATCTGCGTTTATTTTTCCAGCTCGGATTGGATCACGATCGGACTGGAAAAAAGTCGCAGCATGCCGCGATTGTAATCGGAAATCGGATTGCATCCTGCAATAGAAGTCAGTGTGCGCGAGAAAAAAAAAATCGCACAGCACTCGGACCATGCAAGTGATTTTTACACACCGATCGCATTTGAAAATCCAGCAATTCATCTGCTATGTACTAATAATATCACAGCGTGACAGGTTACAATAGAATAGATATATACACATAGAATAGGTAGATATCTCGATGTCAGGGACACACACATATATACTGTGTATATATATAATGTGTGTGTATATATATATATATATATATATATATATATATATATACACACACTGTATATACTCATGTATAAGCCGACCCGCGTATAAGCCGACCCCCCTAATTTTATTGACTCGCGTATAAGCCTAGGGTGAAAAATGATTATGCCCCATATGCTCCATAGATTAGGCCCCCATGAACTGCACAGATTATGCCCCCGTATGATCCACAGATTATGCCCCCATATGCTGCACAGATTATGCCCCCATATGCTCCCCTGATTATGCCCCCGTATGATCCACAGATTATGCCCCATTTGCTGCACAGATTATGCCCCCATATGCTGCACAGATTATGCCCCCATATGCTCCCCTGATTATGCCCCATATGCTCCAGACTATTCCCCCCATATGCTGCACAGATTATGCCCCCATATGATCCACAGATTATGCCCCCATATGCTCCAGATTATGCCCCCATATGCTCCACAGATTATGCCCCCATATCCTGCACAGATTATGCCCCCATATGCTCCAGATTACGCCCCCATATGCTGCACAGATTATGCCCCCATATGCTGCACAGATTATGCCAGGGGTCGACAAAGTTGTTCAGAATCTAGGAGCCAGCCAAAAAATTTAGGAGCCAGAATTTTTTTTTAACAAACTTCTCCCTGCTCTGCCGCAGAATGTAACTGTATCAGTGCGCTGTGCACGCCAATACAGTTACAGTAGCGTAGCTCCGGGTGGGCCCCCTCTTCCCCACCGATAGCTACGCTACTGCCCGGGCACCAGGCATGATTTTCTAGGCGCCACTGGCGACCTGGCGCCCGGGTTTGTCGAACCCTGGATTATGCCCCCATATGCTCCACAGATTATGCCCCCATATGCTCCAGATTATGCCTCCATATGCTGCACAGATTATGCCCCATATGCTCCACAGATTATGCCCCATATGCTCCAGATTATGCCTCCATATGCTCCACAGATTATGCCCCCATATGCTCCAGATTATGCCCCCATATGCTGCACAGATTATGCCCCCGTTTGATCCACAGATTATGCCCCCATATGCTCCACAGATTATGCCCCCATATGCTCCACAGATTATGCCCCCATATGCTGCACAGATTATGCCCCCATATGCTCCACAGATTATGCCCCCATATGTTCCACAGATTATGCCCCCATATGCTCCACAGATTATACCCCCATATGCTCCACAGATTATGCCCCATAGTATACGTCCCTTATGCTTCTGCAAAAAAAAAAGACATACTCCCATCTCGTCGCTGGGGGCCAGGTGCTGGTGTCCTGAGCAGGCGGTGACACTGGTGCGCTATGGGTGACAGGTGCCGGTGTCACCGCTCGCTCAGGACCCCGGGACCTGAGATATTTACCTGTCACCGGACCGCTCCACCGCTGCGCACTGCGCCCTCTTCCGGGTCCTCGACAGTGAATGATCAGGCAGAGGGCGTGGCGCGCACTAACGATGTCATCGCACCCTCTGCCTGATCATTCACAGCCAGAGGAGTCGGACGGGGGAGCAGCGCAGCGGTGGACCGAGGGACAGGTAAATATCGCTATACTCACTCGCCGGCGTTTCACTCTCTGCAGCGTCTCCTCTTCTCCCGGTGGTCTCCGCAGCGCTTCCGTCCTACAGCGGTCACGTGGTACCGCTCATTAAAGTCATGAATATGTGCATATTCATGACTTTAATGAGCGGTACCATGTGACCGCTGCAGGAAGGTCGTGGGAGAAGCAGGGGGGCTGCAGAGACCGCGCCGGCGGAGGGTGAGTATGATCCGACACCCCCGCTCCCCCTCCCCCGCCGACCCCCGTATATGACCCGCGTATAAGCCGAGAGGGGAACTTTCAGCCCTAAAAAAATGGGCTTAAAATCTCGGCTTATACACGAGTATATACGGTGTATATATACACATATACACACACACACAAGAAAAAATAAGGGCAGCACTCCTTTTAAAGTAAAAAAAAAATGTGGCTTTAATTCAGACCCACATGGCAAGCGACGTTTCGTCTCATACTGGGCCTTTCTCAAGCAGTGAATCCATTACAACAGTGAGTATATACAAGGATACAACATTTACTCCAAATTATTCCATAAAGTGCAAATAACATGTTATAATACAATATATATATTACATAGAAGAAAAGCCGGCAATTCATCTGCCGTATACTGTAAAATCACTGCAGGAGCTGACAGGATAGAAGAGATGGATTACAAACAATAAATACACATAGAATAGATATATAGAGGTCAGTGACAAATACAATTAGTACAGTGTATGCAGCTTACTGTGCATGTATTTAATTATTAAAAGATACATTTTTTTGAAAAAAATGGTGTGGGCGGCCACGTTATTACTTTCATTCTTTACCAGCAAAGGGAAAGCCGATGGCTGGGGGCAGATGTTTATAGCCTGGGAAGGGGGTAATACCCATGGAGCGTCCCAGGCTATTAATATCAGCTCACAGCTGTATACTTAGCCTTTACTGGCTATTAAAATTGGGGACCCCCAAAAAATGATGTAGGGTCTCCTGTAATTGATAACCAGCAAAGGCTATGCAGACAGCTGCGAGCTGATATTAATAGCCTAGGAAGTGGCCATGGATATTGGCCCCCCCAGGCTAAAAAACATCATCTTTCAGCCTCCCCAGAAAACGCACATCTCTAATATGTGCCAATTCTGGGACTTAGCCTCGCTTTTCCCACTTGCCCTGCAGCGGTGGCAAATGGGGTGATAGTTGGGGGGGTTGATGTCACTTTTGTATTGTCAGATGACATCAAGCTGCGAGCTGGAGAGGCGTCAATAAGACGCCCCCATTACTAATCCCATAGTCATATTGTATAAAAACACAGACACCCAGAATAAAGTCCTTTAATTGAAAGAATGACTCAGACTCCTTTAATAAATCTTAATAAAACCATACTTATGACCTCGCCCATTCCACCATTGCCATTGTCTTCTACAAAATGGTTAAAAAAAAAACAAATAACACGACAACAATATTCCTCACCTTTATATATGTCAGTGACATATAGATGTCACTGACATCTATTTATCTACCTATTCTATATGTATTTACTGCATGTAATCCATTTATTCTATCTTGTCGGCTCCTGCTGTGATTTTACACTATGTGGCTGCTGAATTGCCGGCTTTTATGTTTTGAAGAATATTTCCTTTGAAATTGACATGTAAATGACAGAGAATTGCTCTATGTAAAAGTTCATATTAAAATCGCATTGCAGTTGGATAACAATCACACTGCATTCGGGTGTAAAACTTTATGGTAGGTAGGTGTGAAAAATCGGATTGTGTTTGCAAGAAAAACACATGACACTTGCATTACACTCATCCGACTTTGCAGGAACGAAATCAGACCGATTTTAAAATCGCTAGTGTGACTCCAGCCTAACAAGCGTTTCCTGGATTTCACTTATAGAACAACCAAGACAAAACTTTAATTAAATGTTAAAGTGCTTGCTCCATCACAGACACCACCAGTTATATATAGACTCCTAGTCCAGCTCCCTAGACCCCTGAAAAAAAGCTTATGAGAAAGTTGTCTTTACAGTTATCAAATAGTAAAGGCAAAGTATGATATATAACAATTGCACCACACACTGTCATGATTCAGTAGTCTATAGTCACATGGTGACTGCAGACTTTTGTTCTAAGCATGGACAACCTCTTTAAGGCAATTTTATAGATGATCATTGGACAAAGGATCATATGAATGTTCACTCAAAACCGCAACAAGCAAACGCTAGTTTGACATTAGATTGCATATTTTATGCGGACATTAAGATCTTGATTGTCAGCACATCACAGGGCTGTGCTGGTAACAATAGTGAAACTGTATGCGGATGAATGGTCGCACTAGCGAGTGTTCAGTCACTTACAATGAAAAAACTGCTCCATTAACAAACGCTGATCAGCTTTTATTTCAGGCACAAAATCTAGCCATTGTAAAATGGCCATTAAAAGGAACCTGCCAGGCAATTCATGCTCCCCAAACTGTGAGCAGCTTGAACCACAGCCCGGCTGCACAATTTTAGCAAGGCACAGTATATTATTCTCTGAAACATACTTTGATGATCTGGCCAGGGGACCTTAGCTGGAAACCAGACTACTTTGGCTTTTTCCATCACTTCTGCAGCTGACTGACTGGTCTTTCCCTATGTGCAAGCTAGGGAAGAGACTTGTTAATGACCAGAAGTGGCACTGGGAAGATCCGGTGAGGCCGGCGTCACACTGGCGACAGAATCGGACGACTGCAATGCGATGAAAAATCGCATTGCAGTTGGACCTATGTTAATCTATGGAGCAGCTCCCAGTATCAGATTTTTTGTGGTCCGTTTTAAACGTCCGTGTGCAATCGCAGCATGCTGCGATTGTCACCGATTGTCGGTCGACAATCGCCAATGCAAGTCTATGGGAGCGATGAAAAATCGGATTACAAACGGACCACACTGTGTGACTTGCGATGAAATCGCATCGGTGTCCTTTAGAAAAGCCGGCAATTCATTCCCTGCCTATACTGTAAAATCACACTGACAGCTTTAATAAAGAATCGAATCAATACATATACACACATAGAATACACATATATATATATGTCATTGTGACATGTAATATATATAATATGTATATATATATATATTTATAGTTTCTACACTTCTACATACTGTATTAGCCGCTCATTCAATTGCCGGCTTCTGTGAAATCACAGAAGCCGACATGAAATGATACATTGTTTCCACACAGTTAACCATGTCATTTCCTGTATTTTGATATTTGTTTAGAACTTACAATTACATGAGTGTATTTGTGCAAAATTTCAGACATGTAGGGGTTAATTAAAGGTGTAATTTCGTTGAAAAAAAATGCGTGGGCTCCCGCTGTATTTTCTCCACCAGACAGACAAAGCAAAGCGAGTGGGGCAGATAATAACAGCCTAGGGAGGGTACATTTTTTGTGCCCCCCCTGGCTACTAACATCTGCCCCCAGACATCCCAGAAAGGGCAAATCTATAATTAGATTCGCCCTTTCTGGCACTTTGCCCGTCTATTCCCATTGCCCTGTAGCGGTGGCGAATGGGTTAATAATCTCACCTTACTGTCACCTTAGTATTGAAAGGTGACCTTAAGGCAGGTTAATAATTGAGAGCTGTCAATTAGACAACTATCAATTATTAATCCTATTGAAGTAAATTAAAAAACACACACACATTAATAAAAATTAATTTTAATGAAATAAAAACACATTTTTTTGACCATATTTTATTTTACACTTAATCCGTGCGAAGCCATTGATCTCCTAAAATAAAGAAAAAAAATAAAAAAAACATTATTCTTACCTATTCCGCTGATCTGTCACGTCCCACGCTGTAATCCTTCACAAAGGGTTAACTAGCTTTGAGCCAAGCAGTGCAAGTAATCCTGCATGCTCAGCTCAAAGCTCCTGAATGAATAAGTTCCTAAGTTCCTAAGTTCAAAGGATGTGTTTAATGAATGAAGCTTAATTGATTGTGTCCACTTTCCCTTTAGGTCAGGTCACTAAAGTTAAATTGCCAATAAATCAATTAAGCTCCATTCATGAATCTATTCCTCAAATACACAAATACACTCATGTAATTGCAAGTTCTAAACAAATATCAAAATACAGGAAATGACATGGTTAACTGTGTGGAAACAATGTATCATTTCATGTCGGCTTCTGTGATTTCACAGAAGCCGGCAATTGAATTAGCGGCTATAACAGTATGTAGAAGTCTAGGAACTATAAATATATGTATATATACATGTCACAATGACATGTATATATATATATATATATATATATATATGTTCTATGTGTATATATCTATTCTTTTTTTGTGATTGAAATACTATTCTTTTGGATCCATTATATGTCAGTTTTGCAAGCCTGCAAGAAAATCTCGCAAGTCGGATGAAAATCGGATGTTACAAGGTACACACACATGCGATTAAATCGCATATTCGAAGGAAAATCGGATGCCAGAAGGATGTGTGATGTTTGCATTTTGATCCGACAATCGACCGTCTAAAACGGACCGATTTTTTGTGGTTGTGTGTGACGCCGCCTAAGGGGCGATGCTGGACTAGTCTGGTTTCCAGAAAGTCTTCAAAGTATATTTTCTCTGAAATTCTAGAACATTTCAGTGGGTGGCATATCTGGCTGCCATCATACAGCCAGACTGTTTGGGCAGCATGATTTGACCGACATGTTCACTGGCTTATCTTGTCCCATTAACTATGTTCAAGTCGATTGGTGCTCATTTACTGATCCATTTACATGGTGTGACAAAACACTGTATGCGGAAGACTGATCATTAATGCGTTTGGTTCTGTCCACATACAGCATCATGTTGTCAGCAGCACATGTAGATTACATGGGGCACTGTGTTGCCAATGATTATTTTTATGCCAGTAAAAACAATGCAATCAACTGACAAGAGTGATGAACTTTATTAACTCGTTGAATACTGGACCGTTACAATATAATAAAGCTAATGACAATATCTCAGACTAGACAGTAGCAATTTTAAAACCTGAACTGAATATTCAACAAACTTTGCATAAATCAATAGTACAAGCAATAATAATTAATGTTGTAAGGTATTGTATAAGAGAATTCTGCAGCTTTCTCTGGCCAAGGAGCAATTTCTTTTACTCACCATCTACTCTGATTTCTCTGAATAACTGCTCAAGTCCATCTTAGGTTAGTTTCACACTAGCGTTTGACCGACCTGCGTCAGTCTGCGCAAGGCCACCGCTAAGCTCCGCCCCCGGCCGGTATGCATTTGCCTGCGCTTGCGTCCTTTTGACGGTGTGCCGACCTGCGCCCAATTCACCGTGTTGCACTTTGGTGCGCTCGGCGCACCGTCAAAAGGACGCAGGCGCCAGCAAACGCATACCTGCGTACGGCCTGCGAACCCAATGCTAAAGATAGGGTGCACAGGTCGCATGCAGCGTCATGCGCCCATAGGCGGAGCTATCGGGAGGAGGCACAGCCAGGGGTGGAGCCTAACGGTGGCCATGCGCAGACTGACGCAGGTCGGTCAAACGCTAGTGTGAAACTAGCCTTACTCATGATGGACTGCCAGTCCAGTAAGATGGTAAATTACATCTCCTATTGCCATATATTCGATGGAGATGGGAAAGGAAATTTTTGAATGAGAAAAGGAGCAAAGTGAGAAATGGAAAGATGGTGCTGAGCTTCTAATTAGTCTTTTACCTAACACACAGCTGGATTCACATCACTACTGCTCAATACTACTGTGCTCTGTGTTAGGCCGGGGTCACACCTGCAACTGCAATGCGAGAAACTGACACCTCAATACCTGCCACTGCCGCCGGCACTCGGACCGGAGCTTTCAGCCGCCTAGAAATACATGCAGCCGCACATTCCTGTCCCAAATGCCGGCGGCAGTGCCAGGTATTGAGGCGAGAGACTCGCGCTAGTTTCTCGCATTGCACTCGCAAGTGTGACCCCGGCCTTAGAGACATCAGAGCAGCGTTTCTCCACTCATGGTCAACTGATGAAAATGCAGTATACAAGGGATATAATGGGCTGAAATAGTGTTATTCCTTTGTACATATAGATGTCAACTTATTCTGAAAAGTTACTGGAAAGTATAGCTAACCCTTTAATGGCTACCCCATATAGCGGTCAGCTTGACCACACTTGTCTTTAAATGTCTTTTTATTAGATGTATCACAAATTAATTTTCAAAGCAGAGAAAAGAAATGTAAAGGAATATTAGCTGCTGCATTAATGTTATAATAATTTGCCACCAATAATTTAGTAGCAATAAAAAAAAAATTGCAACAATACATAATAGAAAAAACACATAGCGAAAATGTGAATGCAACTTTAAAAATGTACAGTCAAGCCTAAACTAGGTTATTACAGCTTATCAGAATGTCATGGGTTGGCTGTTTTCTTGTGAACTGTTGTCATGTAAGAAGTCATGCTTTATTACAGGAGCATTTTAATAACAGTTTTTGTTTGTTCATTGCTCACAAATAGACTGGATATTCTGCTATTTCTTTATAAAGTTAGGTTCCTTCTTGGCTAACCCATAGGATTAGCTATGTTTATGCATGGATTAGGGAAAGAACACCGTGTTTAATTGCTGGGTCTGTAAGCAGTATGCAGACAAACTTGTTGCTGGAATCAATTTGCTTGATGTTTTTGAAAAATAAATGGATTTGAGTAAAAAAAATATATATATAAATAACCCTTTTGCTGCCAATTTTTGTGTACTGGGACAGTTAACTTACTTTTAAAGGTTATGAATGCTTGTATATTTTATTTTGCTTTCTTTTATGTCTCGGTGGTGTGGCTGTGCTATTTAGTATGCATAGATAACTGTATGTTACTTAACCCTTGTGCTGATATATTCATCATACATGTCAGCTCATTTGGGAAGAGAAAGCAGAAAAGAGGAGCTGCACAACGCAGAGGACTTGTTCGGAGCCACGTCAGAAAGCGACACTTCCACGTTTCATGGCTTTGAGGAGGATGACTGGGAGGGGCCTTCCTCAGTCCAAGCCACTCACTCCCCTACTGCAGAGGACTGGGGAGACTGCTAAAGCAAACGATCTGGATCATGCCATCTTCTACCTGACACTTATGATCCTTACTTTCATTTTTGTGTTTTTGTTTTTCATTTTCCCCTCGTTTTAATATTTTTTATTTCTTCTCCATTTACAAAGCACATCTGTATCCAAACTGGACTTTTGAAAAATACTAAAAATATTTTGCAAGTTATTTAAAAATGAAAACTGTGGATAAATATATATATTTTTTTTTCTTTTGGTATGAGCGGAGCTCATCCCTCCAGTATTAGCCAGCATCCCAGAGCTGGTTTTTAAGGGCACTTTGGATTGATAAATGAATGCCTTTAATATCGATAGCCACAATTTACAATAAAAACAGATGTCAGGAAAACACTGGAATTCTACTTACTTTCTGTCTGCGACCCTGATTACCTCAATGACAGAAGACTTTTGTAACATGATGATTTTATCGAATTTTGCACACACAATGAGGACTCGACCTAAGTTAATGCAAGCACTGCTGTACAAGGAGCAAGTCTATCCTGATTTTCCTCCACTAGAACCTCTGCATAAGGTCAGAAGGTCTGTAGTTATAGAACAAGCACACGAGCAAATGGGATACATACCTCAGGCTTGCTTTCCCCCTTGCAATGATTTATATGTGCTATTTATTTTTCTGTGGCTCAAAGACTCTCTGATGTCTAAAAGGCACCTTTTTGTCTCCTTATTCAATACCACATACTAGAAGATACCAAAGCAACACCCATTAATGGTCCACAGGGCAATGGAAATGAGACCAAACTATCATCGCACCTGCTGAACTGAATTCAGACTCCACTGCAGCAGGATTGCAAAGGTATGCTACCTGCACATTTTACTCCATGTTGCTGTAAAAACTCACTGAACGCCAGAGTTATTTCCAATTGTTCACTAATGTTATTTAGCAGAATGGAAACCAAAAGAACTTGAATGTATATGTAAGAAACTGAATTGAGCAATAATCAAAATTTGTCACATGGCATATAAATGGAGACTATAGAGCTAATTGGAAGTTGTTCAAGCATCTACAAAGTAGCACTAGGGTTCATTGTACATGCCTATTCATTATCATATATTTATAGAGAAGAAATAGTAAAGGCAGACCAAGAATTGTGAGTCAGATACATAACTTATGTGAACCCTATACACACCAGATCAGTGTTTCTCAACCCCAATCCTCAAGACCCACCAACAGGTCAAGTTTTCAGGATATCCTTAGTATTGCACAGATTATAATTTAATCACCTGCTCAAGCATTAATTCCATCACCTGTGCAATACTAAGGAAATCCTGAAAACATGACCTGTTGGTGGGTCTTGAGGACTGGATTTGAGAAACACTGCACTAAATGGTGGTAGATCAACATGTAACAACTCAGTGTGTGAATGTGGCCTGTTTTGGAGTTTGTTACCTTCTTTAGTTCAACGCTCAGTGTTTTGCCTGCAGCCGTGACGTCCTGCATCACCAATAAAGCCAATGAGTCGCTGAGCAGTGTCGGGGCACTGGTGTGCTGTCGACATGACTTCTCTGCTGGAGCCAAAACACAAACACCTGAGCAACTGGTGCTGGACCTGGAGAGGACAAGTAGCTGCTCTGTTTATTTTAGACCATTTGGAGTCCACTTTTCTGAAAGTGGTGAACCCTTGTAATACAAATTTGAAATAGTCTCAAATATATACTAAGGGTTGATGCTGTTTTTGTATTGTTTGTGATGCCATAAGAAAGCAAGTAACTCGTTATTGGATGCTATAAATAAGACTGGAGTATGTGATTAGTATCCAGTAATTCCAAATAAATGCCTGTAAGCACATTCAGTCTTCTTAGCTATTCTACTTACGGTATATTTTGTCTCTGTCACTTGCGTACCATAGCAAATATGGAGAAAGAAAACTCCTAAATATCAAGTAGAAGAGTTTCCTTATTTCATGAAGGGATGTTGTTATATTAAAGGGGTTGTCCCCAATTTGGGCAACCCCTTCTCAGTCTGCATGTTTCCCTCTTTTAAAATAACACGTACAGTACAGACCAAAAGTTTGGACACAGCTTCTCATTTAAAGATTTTTCTGTACTTTCATGACTATGAAAATTGTACATTCACACTGAAGGCATCAAAACTGTGAATTAACACATGTATAATTATATACTTAACAAAAAAGTATGTAACAACTGAAATTATGTCTTATATTCTAGGTTCTTCAAAGTAGCCACCTTTTGCTTTGATGACTGCTTTGCACACTCTTGGCATTCTCTTGATGAGCTTCAAGAGGTAGTCACCGGAAATGGTTTTCACTTCACAGGTGTGCCCTGTCAGGTTTAATAATTGGGATTTCTGCCCTTATAAATGGGGTTGGGACCATCAGTTGTGTTGTGCAGAAGTCTGGTGGATACACAGCTGATAGTCCTACTGAATAGACTGTTAGAATTTGTATTATGGCAAGAAAAAAGCAGCTAAATAAAGAAAAACGAGTGGCCATCATTACTTTAAGAAATGAAGGTCAGTCAGTCCGAAAAATTGGGAAAACTTTGAAAGTGTCCCCAAGTGCAGTTGCAAAAACCATCAAGCACTACAAAGAAACTTGCTCACATGAGGACCGCCCCAGGAAAGGAAGACCAAGAGTCACCTCTGCTTCTGAGGATAAGTTTATCCGAGTCACCAGCCTCAGAAATCGCAGGTTTACAGCAGCTCAGATTAGAGACCAGGTCAATGCCACACGGAGTTCTAGCAGCAGACACATCTCTACAACAACTGTTAAGAGGAGACTTTGTGCAGCAGGCCTTCATGGTAAAATAGCTGCTAGGAAACCACTGCTAAGGACAGGCAACAAGCAGAAGAGACTTGTTTGGGCTAAAGAACACAAGGAATGGACATTAGACCAGTGGAAATCTGTGCTTTGGTCTGATGAGTCCAAATTTGAGATCTTTGGTTCCAACCACCGTGTCTTTGTGCGACGCAGAAAAGGTGAACGGATGGACTCTACATGCCTGGTTCCCACCGTGAAGAATAAATAATGACGTGCACTCAGCCTGATATGGTCAGGTGCTGGTGTAATGGACTAATAGTCCTAATAATCGAGAAAAATGGATACACCGCACTCTAAGAGACAAAGTATGATGCTTAAAGATAGTGTTTTATTACAAACTAGGCAACACATTAGGACAAAAAGAAGGCGATCCTTAACGTTTCGGCTCCAATTGAGCCTTTATCAAAATATCGCTGTAAAACAAAAACATAGCATAAGAGCAACGAACATAAAATTGGGTATAAATAAATCAGAGTTTAAATATGTACAAATATATACATGTATCCCAGCAGAGGATAAAGGTAGGTAGTCTGAAAACACATATGTACAGCAGTGGGTATAACAAGAAGTATTTAGTTGAATCAAGTCACTAGGAAAAAATGAGTAAATCAAACTGAATAATTCAAACTGGATAATTACCTCATGAGTGTCCAGTGCCCAAAGTATGAGAGAATGGTAGAGGAGTTTTTTCGGTATGGCTATAATGATGGAATATAAGGTAAATGGAGGCATAGGTATAATTGAGTTAAAACATGTCACTAGAGGAAAATATATAGAGAAAACCAGTAGATCAAGCAGTGGAAAATAAAGAGACCTCAGTCTGTGATATTTAAAGGAGTAGTGGTATCTAGGCTGGAAGGTCCCCCTTGTGTATATGATATTTGGTAATGACAGATAAATACCTGTAATAAGGACAGCTTGTAGTGGTAAAAGCCAAATGGGTGGTCCCAATTAGGGATCGTGTGCTGCTGCTATAAAGCATAATGACCATTAATAGATGAGAGTAAATATGTCAAAGTTAGGATAAGTAATGAGTAGTACCTGAAAAAAGACTAGCAAAAACGGGCATCAGAATAAGTGTACAGTTCCCGGTCAGGAATAGTGGCTGGCGCTATAGAAAAAAATAATGATGATCAAAAGACAAGCCCCCAGTGTGGATGGCAAAGTAGCCAGTAAATACCTGTAAAAAGCAGAGTCTCCAAAGGCAGCGCTCCCGCGCTGTGCCCTGTGTAAATGCGCTGTAATGGTGAGCATTGGCGCCTGTTTATACTTCCTGGTTTGCTCAAACCGGAAGTGGGGGGTCCGGACCGGAAGTGACGTCGCGTCACTATTAGTGTGTATAGAGCAGGCATCATGTGATGATAAGAACCAATGTAAATGAATGGGGACCGAAGTGTTAAATCAAAAGGATCAAAAAAGGATCAAAAAAGGTGGATGGTTTATTAAGTCCCTAAATTAAGCTAGTGGAGTGGGAAAATGAATGTTAAAATATTTCACATTGCTGATGGCTGTGTATGTGATAGCAGTGGGCAGCAAATATAACAAAGCAGCATAGAAATTGTGGATCTGTAGAGATCAATGAGGGGACAGATAAGGGCAAATAAAGAGAAGGAAAAACGCAAATGAAACAACACCTAAAGAAAGGAGGCACTGGACTAAAGGTAAGGGTCACACATGGTAAAACAAAATTGAGAAACACGATATAATGTGGTATTTTACATGTCAAACATAGATGAAGGGCAACATACAATATAAATATTTCAACAACAGTTATATCCCGTGGGGTAAGAATACAACTCACCTACAATCATGGGAGTTAACGGGTCTGTGGATAATTTAAAAGAAATTAGTATCACATTATGACAACCAATCCATTTCCCTATTGAGGCCTTTAGGGGCCAGAGTATCAAGTACATGTATCCAGTAAGATTCACGGGATTTGAGCAAACCGACATGGTTACCACCGCGTCTCGGACGGGGGACGTGTTCTATAATTTGGTATTTAAGCTGCGCCACAGTATGTCTCATATTAGAGAAATGGTCCGGTAATGGTAACCAGTTTTTACCACATCTAATCGTAGATTTATGGCTAGCTATTCTGTCCTTTATATGTTGTGTGGTCTCACCCACATACAATAATCCACACGGACATTTAATCAAATATACCACAAAATTGGTGTTACACGTGAAAAAACCGTGGATGGGGTAAGTTTTGCCAGTCCTGGGGTGGGTAATACTGTCTGATTTAATGATGTTGGAGCAAGATGCACAGTTCAAACATGGGAAGGTGCCATTGCGTCTGGGAGCGAGAAGAGTCTGACTGGAAGCAGGACGAGTGCTACCTATGTCTGCTCTAACGAGTTTATCTTTGATGTTCCGTGGTCTTTTAGTACACATAAGTGTAGGTTCTCTAAAAGAGTCTAGATCCGGGTATGAGCGATATAGTAATGGCCAATGCTTCCTAATGACCGAATATACTTTCGGCATCAGGGGATGAAAGGTATGCACGAAAGGAACTCTTTCTGTGGCCCTAGGACTTGAAGATGAAGAACTGGGTGCTAATGACAAAGTCTTCTCCCTATCAAGTAATGACCGTGGGTATCCCCTTTCTAGAAACTTGTCGGTCATGGTATTCAATCTCTCTGTCAGGGTATTGGGATCTGATACGATCCGTGTAATTCTTTTATATTGTGAGCGGGGTAAACTGTCTCGGGTGTTCCTGGGATGGCAGCTGCTATAATGGAGCAGGCTATTGCAATCGGTGGGTTTACGGTAGAGGTCCGTCGAAAGGTTCCCATTGATGTCTTTAAGGACCAGAGTATCCAGAAAAGGTACTGAAGTCGTGTCTGAGTAAATGGTAAATTGAAGTTCCGGAAGAATGGAATTAAGATATGAATGGAATGCATGGAGAGTGGTAGGAGTGCCTGTCCAGATCATAAAGATATCATCTATGTACCGATGATATTCTAGGGCATACTGTAAAAAGAGTTCGTTGTCAAAAATATGTGAGATCTCAAAAAAATTCATGTAAGCATTTGCATAGGCGGGCGCTACGTTAGCGCCCATCGCGGTGCCCCGTTTCTGGACATAGAATGTATCCTCGTATAAAAAGTAGTTCTCGTATAGCACCAGTCTAAGGAGATCTAGGCAAAGTTGAACTGAGTCTGTAGTCATGTCAGATTGGTCAAAGAGGTGTTTGGTGGCCATGATGCCATGTTCGTGTTGAATTGAGGTGTACAGGCTATTTACATCCATGGTAACTAGGATACTGTTGGAGGGTATTAAGTCGAATTGTCTGATAATATTCAAAAAGTGCCCTGTGTCCAGTAAGAAAGCTCTAGTTGTTTTGATAAGCGGTGTCATGATCTTCTCAAGGAACATGGATAGTGGGGACAAGATGGAGTCCGTCGAGGCCACTATAGGTCTACCAGGGGGGTTGTTGAGTGATTTATGTATTTTAGGTAATACATAGAAAACCGGGGTAATAGGATGTGGATTGTTGAGAAATGTAACGGTCTTTTTATCAATGACATGGCGCAGAAAGTAAGATTCAGTGATTTGTTGGATTTTCCTCCTTATGTCAAAGACCGGGTCATAGGGAAGGATGCCATATGTAGTGTCATCTGATAATTGGCGTTTCACCTCATCAACATATTGATAGCGGTTCATGACCACTATTGCACCCCCTTTATCCGCTGGTTTAATCAAGATCCCTGTATTGTTTTGTAATGCTGACAGTGCTTGTTTCTCATTAGAGGAAAGATTTGACCGTACTGGAAACAGGCCTAGACATTGTTGATGTATGATAGCATCTACATCACGGTTTACAAGTGAAATAAAGGTCTCAGCTGCATGGTAAGTACGAGGAGGACAAAAATTGCTACGATTAAAGAGATTAAAGTCACTGATGGATAGATCAGGTGCTGAAGCAGAGGACGGATCATTCGCAGAGATAGGTGATAGTCCGAAGTGTGTCTTCAATCGAATGGACCTGTAGAAGCGTTCCAAGTCCTTTTTCAGTTGGAAAGAGTCCCAACGCGGGGTAGGGCAAAAGGAGAGCCCCTTTTGTAGGACCGAGAGTTCCAATGGGGAAAGAAGGTGGTCGGAAATGTTGACCACTAGGTTTTGTGCCTCACCTGTGACCGGGTGGTCATTCTTTCGCCTTGCTCGTCTGAGCGGTCTATGTCTGGGGGCCCTCTCCTGTGTCCCTTGGGCAAAAAACGATTTTGTCCTGAGGCTATGGAGGAATCGCTTCCTGAGCTGAATGACCCATCTCTCCGTGGGCGACGAGGTCTGCGCCAGGTATTGGAAGGCGTGAAGGAATCTGCCCATCGGTACACTCGATTGTTTGAATAGTCCTCAGAGTCCCACCGTGAAGCATGGAGGAGGAGGTGTGATGATGTGGTGGTGCTTTGCTGGTGACACTGTTGGGGATTTATTCAAAATTGAAGGCATACTGAACCAGCATGGCTACCACAGCATCTTGCAGTGGCATGCTTTTCCGTCCGGTTGGCATTTAGTTGGACTATCATTTATTTTTCAACAGGACAATGACCCCAAACACACCTCCAGGCTGTGTAAGGGCTATTTGACCAAGAAGGAGAGTGATGGGGTGCTACGCCAGATGACCTGGCCTCCACAGTCACCAGACCTGAACCCAATCGAGATGGTTTGGGGTGAGCTGGACTGCAGAGTGAAGGCAAAAGGGCCAACAAGTGCTAGGCATCTCTGGGAACTCCTTCAAGATTGTTGGAAGACCATTTCCGGTGACTACCTCTTGAAGCTCATCAAGAGAAAGCAAAGAGTGTGCAAAGCAGTCATCAAAGCAAAAGGTGGCTACTTCGAAGAACCTAGAATATAAAACATAATTTCAGTTGTTTCACACTTTTTTGTTAAGTATATAATTCCACATGTGTTAATTTATAGTTTTGATGCCTTCAGTGTGAATGTACAATTTTCATAGTCATGAAAATACAGAAAAATCTTTAAATGAGAAGGTGTGTCCAAACTTTTGGTCTGTACTGTATACCCATCTCCCATGTTATTGCAGCTGTGTCAGCATTGTCTCTCCCAGCGGTCGCGTCACAGTGTGACCAATCAGCGGAGAGTGAAGCAGCCACAGATTGGCCTCAAGGATCGCGTGATGTCACATTGTGACGCGACCACCGGGAGAGACAGTCCCAACACCTCTGGAAGGATGCCGGCACCAGAAGTGAGAATAAGTGTTCTCGAGTAGTGGACAACCCCTTTTGTACAGCATGTAGATGGTTGTACTGTTGTTACTTCTGATAAAAGAGCCCCGTGGATGATGTAGCGTTATCTCATCCTAGGTGGGCATCACATTTGATTTGCTAAAGCATAGGCAATTGATGACCATACATTTCTACTATAGATCTTAAAGTCCACTTGATCAAGTCAATGTTGTGCAATAGCACCAAGTTCCCTGTGTTTAAAGAATTATTGAAGAACAGTACTTGCACTTTAAAATGTGTCTGGCTTTCCAATGTAAAAATAATAATAAAAAAAAACTATATAACTAATATAACTCTACACTAACTCTACACTTTCCCTAGGCACTACACATTACTCACAATATACACTGTTTACATAACGTTACAAGAATCGCATCAATTAGTACCTATAAGATTCTATGCATTTTCACATTGACCACTCAATAAAACCACATGTCATAACACACATTTTACCAGTGTTGTCTACAGGAGGAAAGGCATATGACAGCCTATGTCACACTTTTACATTTGCAAGGTCACACATTACCATGCTCAGGCTTATTCAGCTAGCCAACAGATGGATTATAGAGGATGTATCAACTATCAACTAGAAAATTAGATTCTAATTTGGTGCCATTTTGTGTATTCAAAGAAAATTTGATTTTGTCAGCTCTAGATTGCAGCTGTTACTTTGTTAATGTTACCAAAATTGCATACAATTTCCAGTTATAAGCTTTGGAATCTATGGTGTTAACTAGTGATGAGTAAACGCGCTTGGATAAGGTGTTATCTGAGCATGCTTGTGTGCTAACCAAGTGTCAGCTAACAGTAACAGTTGCAACACATGCAGAGATTTACTGTTTGTTAGGCAATCCCTGCATGTGTTGTGACTGTCGAACAGCCGTGAGATATGCAGGTGTGTGGACTCGAACATATTATTCGAACATGCCAAAGACACTAGGTGAGCACACAAGCATTCTTGGGTAACACCTTATCCGAGCACGTTTGCTCATCACTAGTGTTAACTTTTGCTGCATCTAAGTGGTTAAAGAGAAATGGCACCACTGGCTACACCACAATATATTGGTACATAAAAAGGTTGTCATGGCAACCAGAGGCTTAACCCCTTTCTGACCTTGGACAGGATAGTACGTTCAAGGTCAGATCCCCCACTTTGATGTGGCCTCCGGCGGTGAGCCCGCATCAAAGCCGTGACATGTCAGCTGTTTTCAACAGCTGACATGTGCCCACAATAGGCGCAGGTGGAATTGCGATCCACCCGCGCCTATTAACTAGTTAAGTCCCGCTGTCAAACGCTGACAGCGGGATTTAACCAGCGCTTCTGGCCACCGGGCCGGAAATGTGCGCATCGCCGACCCCCGTCACGTGATTGGGGATCAGTGATGCGTTGCAATAACATCCTGAGGTCTCATAGAGACCTCTATGGTTGTTGATGAGGCATTGCTATGAGCGCCACCCGGTGGACGGCGCTCATAGCAATGCAGTAATTTTGCTGCATGTAGGCGATCTGCTCATTGCCTATATGTAGCAGAGCCGATCAAGTAGTGGATGCTTCTAGTCTCCCATGGAGGCTATTGAAGCATGCCAAAATTTTAAAAATAAGTTTTAAAAAATATGAAAAAAAAAGTTTAAATCACCCCCCTTTCGCCCCATTCAAAATAAAACAATAAAAAAAAAAATCAAACATACACATATTTGGTATCGCCGTGTTCAGAATCGCCCGATCTATCAATAAAAAAAAAAATTAATCTGATCGGTAAACGGCATAGCGGGAAAAAAAATCAAAACGCCAGAATTAGTTTTTTGGTCGCCGCGACATTGCATTAAAATGTAATAACGGGCGATCAAAAGATCATATCTGCACCAAAATGGTATCATTAAAAACGTCAGCTCTGCGTGCAAAAAGTAAGCCGTCACGTCACCCCAGATCACGAAAAATTGAGACACTGCAGGTATCAGAAAATGGTGCAACTATTTTTTTTTTTAGCAAACTTTGGAAATTTTTTTCACCACTTAGATAAAAAAGAACCTAGACATGTTTGGTGTCCATGAACTCGTAATGACCAGGAGAATCATAATGGCAGCTCAGTTCTAACATTTAGTGAACCTAGCAAAAAAGCCAAACAACAACTGTGGGATTTGCAATTTCACCACACTTGGAATTTTTTCCCGTTTTCAAGTACACGAAATGCTAAAACCAATGAGGGCGTTGAAAAGTACAACTCGTCCCACCAAAAACAAGCCCTCACATGGCCATATTGACGGAAAAATAAAAAAGTTATGGCTCTGGAAGAAGGGGAGCGAAAAACGAAAACGCAAAACCAAAAAAAGCTAGGGTCATTAAGGGGTTAACAAAGGAACTTGGGGTTGCAGTGTGTGAACCAGGACTTAAAGGGGTTGTTCCCTTTCAGTAAATGAATGTCCCTGGGCTGCACATTATTTAAAAGAAACAAATTGTACTATTCTTGCCTTCCCTGTGACCACCAGCGTGTCTCTGCCGCTGCTGTCTATGTATCTGGTATTGGCTGCAGCCCTGAAGTCAGCAGCAGCAGCCAATCAGTGAGCTCAGCGGCTCTGAAGGAGGCATTGTGTCTACACTGGCAGAGCCAAGGAGTTCACCAATTAGCTGCCGGACATGAGTGGACCCAGGAAAGGTGAGCACAGAACTGTTTTTTCTTTATAATAACCTATAGCCGGAGACAGAGGCGATCAAAACATCAGCTCAGGGCACAAAAAATAAGCCGTCACACAGCTCCATATCCTGAAAAATTTAAACACTACTGGTCTCAGAAAATGCCAACAAAAGCAACATTTTTTTTTCTTGCAAATTTCTGTTTTTTATTATTTAAGTGGTGAAAAACAAAAAAACTATGTGTGTTTAGTATCTGCGTACTCGTACTGACCTGGAGAATCATATTGCCAGGTCAGTTCTACTATATATTAACATGGTAATAAAAAAAAATAAAAAGTAATTGTGAAAATGCATTTTTTTGCAATTTCAACGCACTTGGATTTTTTTGGGGGATGTAGAAATAAAGTTATGGCATTTGGAATAAGGAGAGGAAAAAAACAAAAGTTCAAATACGGAAAGTCGCAGGTCATGAGGGGCTCAAAGTTAGGTTCACATTAATACAGTGCTGTCCACTGAGCAGTATGTCTGGGTTTCTGTCAGAATCCCCAAAAAACTATGCTGATGGGAACTCCGATGGAGCTGTTCACTTGAATTATGCTAGAGTCACAGAGGGACACTGTCTGGCCTCCATCCTGGCAGTATTCTTAGTCTAGAGACATGGACAAAAATGTAGCAAATCAATATAGTGCTCGGTTGATAGTACTGTATTAATGTACAAAAATGTAGACATGTAGACCTTGTGACTTCACTATACATCAAGGATTATATCTGTCATGTTACGGTGTATTCTATACTCTGCCATAAGTGACATGGTGGGGTTTACCTGCAATTCTATATAAAATACATAGTGTCACAATGATTTGTGCCACTACTGTCACCTCCAGCGCCCTTCTCCCAAGTGCACTCTGCTGTCATTTGACACAGATTTTGGGCTTAAAAAGAATGCTCAAGCCCTTATATTTATAGTGAACCTGACAGCTGATTCATGCATAGTCACTGGCCAGCTTTTCAAATTACCGTAGTTTGTCTCTGAAACGCCATAGTGTTTCATAGTAAAATATACACGGCTTCTATAATGCAGCCAGTGTCCTGTTCATGCTGCACATGGTTCGGGCATCATGAATCAGTAGTCAGGTTCACTTCAGGTCAGGGCAAGATTTTGAATTCATGACCTATTTCATATACTTTTAGGGTTTTTGTACACATTACATATGACTGGTTCATAGAATACTGTAGGTAAATTGTATGAATGAAGAGCAACCCATTGTCTGATTTGTGCAGTCATTCAGTGAGGAGAGGCTTGACTGTAGTGGCAGTCGAGTATGCCCTCTGACACTACTAGAAGTACTAAGACACAGCAGTGAAAATCACTTGGCAATATATAATGAATCATTAGTTACCTTATTAGCATTCAGACTTTATATAGTAAAACTGTATAATATGACAAAGTGGATGAACAAAAGAGAAATCTTTATCAAAATTTAGTATGATCACCCATTTCCTTCAAAACGGCATCAATTTTTCTAGGTTCACTAACCGAATATTAGGGACTTTATAGTTTTCTATAATTGGTGACTCATACACCTAACAAGTGATAATGATCATAATTTTCATATGTAGGTTGAAATCCAGTCATTAACTGTGTAAGCAGGTGCGGTAATGCAATAACGCAGGGATATCAGAACAAGACTGTCTTATAAGGGTTAACACAGGAGCAAAAATTGGCAATGATCTCCTCGCAGTAATCTTTAACAGTGAATAACAACAGGGGAGGTAAACCAGGGGTTAACACGAAAGTCTGATGTGAAAATGGCACTTATCGTTATACTCTCGGTCCTTGTCTAAATATAGTCTGATGGAGATGGTGGTATCGGCAACGGCTGGCGCAGGGTCCTCCGATGAACCTCAGAAAATCACGATCCAGCTTCTGGCGACAACAGCCGGTCACCGGTTTTACCCATTGAGACCCTAGTCCATAACACTGTGCAGCCGAAGTGGGGGGGGCTGCAAGAGTCTCCTTCCAACGCGTGGGATCCTTCTGCTGCTCGTCTTTCAGCCAAGGGGGACGCACTTCTGGGATCTGCACTTAGCACCTGCCCCTCTGAACGGGCACAGTCCTCTCACTAGCCGGGTCCCTGGTGCCCTGCCTACTCACAGTCTGTTTCAAGCACTCGCCTAATCTCTGCCGGGCCTCGTTTGCGCGCTCTTTCACACGCTGCGAAGCGCGCAGCTTGCCTGATCCTGCTCGTGCTGTGTCTGGCGGGAATCTTAATCTTTTTTTCCCACGCTTCCTGTTCTCTTCCCGGCTTAGCCAGCCCCCTCTCTCTGAGTCATGGAACCTGTCTGGTTCCCTATCCTTTCCCCCCTGGCAACATCAGACGCAGCCTCGACAGTTTCGGACCCAGCATGACGTAGGCACCTGCAGCCCGGTCTTTCTCCTTACAATTGAAACTTAAAGAGCTCTGTAGGATGCTTAAATCTGGGTGAAGAATAGCCAAGCTTTGCTACAGAAAGTGAGCTTCGGCAATACATTTTCATGTCACAGATTATATACCATGGTAAGACTGAGCACAGCAACAATACAGAAGGTGAGCTTCAGCAAGGTCTCTCCCAGGCAATAATTTAAAAGCAGACTGGAATTTCAAGATGTTCTGTTTACGCTCCTTTGAAGAAGCACCAAGAAATGGGCAATGTTGAAGACAATAGACACAGTGGTCTTCCAAGTAACCGTGCAGCAGATGAAAGACCCATCATGCTTCCCTTCAAAATGAAGATCGTTCAGAACTGGCAGTAACAAGTGGGTACCATCTACTGTTTATAAAGGTCTATCCAGAAGTGGTCTTCATGGAATAATTGAGGTCAAAAAGCCATACCTTCAACATGGAAAAACAGGCCAAACGACTGAACTATGCACAAAAACTTAAGAAAGGGCAGCAAGTGCTCTGGATGGAGGAGTCATAAAAGTAAACTATTTGGCTTTTGAGGGCAGTTTGTTTGCAGAAGGGCAGGAGAACAGTACAAAAATGAGTGTCTGTAATTAACAGTGAATGTTTTTTACGAGTTTGGGCCTATATTTCAGCAAATGGAGTTGGGGATTTGGTGTGTGTTAATGGTGTCCAGAATGCTGAGAAGTATAGGCATATACTTATCCATCATGCAGTACTATCAGGGAGGTGTCTGATTGGCTCCATGTTTATTCTGCAGCAGGACAACGACCCCAAACATACAGCCAATGTCATTAAGCACTATCTTCAGTGTAAAGAACAAGGAGTCCTGGAAGTGATGAACCGACCCCCTGATCTCAACATCATCAATTGTGTCTGGCATTACATGAAGAGAGAAAAGGGTTAACGCAAGCTAACATCCACAGAAGAAGATCTGTAGTTAATTCTCCTATATGTTTGGAACATCCTTCCTGCCGAGTTTCTTCAACAGTTATATGCTAGTGTTTCTAGAAGGAATTGATGTTGTTTTGTAAGTAAAGGGCGGTCACACCAAATTTGAATTCTCTTTTATTCATTCACTTTGCATTTTGTTAATTGATAAAAATAACCTATTAATCCTTTTTTTGAAAGCAGTCTTTGCAGATTTCTTTGCTCAATACTATATAATACACACACACTAGTCAGTTATATTTGTTATCTGCTATGTATGTTGAATAGAACACTGCACTCGTTGAAAAACTTGCTTCAAGTGAATTTTTATTTGACATATAAGCAAAAGCGACAAGTAATTTGACGTTTCGGCCTCCACTGGGCCTTGATCACAAAGTTGCTGTAAAAAATAGATAGAGAGTGAACATTATACACAGTGAAAAAACGGATATATATATACCTATATACATAAATACAGAAATATCCGTCTATGTCTTGATAATCAAGATTGAACTCTATACCTATTATTCAACCATAGATATACTATGACATGGACTTCGTATATTTCTGTATTTATGTATATATGTATATTATATATCCGTTTTTTCACTGTGTATAATGTTCACTCTCTATCTATTTTTTACAGCGACTTTGTGATCAAGGCCCAGTGGAGGCCGAAACGTCAAATTACTTGTCGCTTTTGCTTATATGTCAAATAAAAATTCACTTGAAGCAAGTTTTTCAACGAGTGCGGTGTTCTTGAGACATTATGATTTAAGGGGTCTCTGATCCGTTCACTAGCACCACAACTTTTTTCATGTGCCAACCTTCTTCTCCAATCTAATGTATGTTGAATAAGTAAAAGCTAAATTGTAGATATTCAGTAATGATAATTTTGCTTTCTTTTATTTCCACATAGGTCACCATGCCCTATGAAGATCATCTACTTCCTACAAGAAAGCAATCCAAGTCAGTTTTGGTGACAATAACATTGACTTCATCTAACTATACTCTGCACCTGGAGCCCAAACCCTTGCTTGTGCAATATGAGAAAAGGAAATATTGGCTTTGGCTGAAGATCTTGGGGTTTTCATTTTATAATATATATATTATATATATTTTCGCTTAGATGCTGTGTTTCACACCCAGCTAGTTGACAAAACAATTGCTCCTTATTTATTACAATATTTAAACAAAAGAAAGGAATAGGGGAATGTTGCACAGTACAGTATTTTTTGCTTTCATTCATTTACTGTGGACAAGGAGGATCACACTAAAATGAATGAAAACAATTATGCAAAGAGATGTTGGTTTACTTTTTCTTTGCTTTCTATTTTCTTTCTTGTACATATGTAACACAATTTTATTAAGTGGATGAGAAACTTCAATTCTGCATCATACTGAATGTGTGTAAATCACCACTGCTGAGATGTAGCAGGCTGTCAATCACTGGATGACTGTGATCAAAGTGATTCCCCCAATAAAAATGATACCTTTTATGTAGAGATCTGATATGCCAGTCATGGGAAGTCTAACATAGCAGCCATATGCAAAGCAGGGTGGAAGTGCACTGGGACGTGTTCTTGCACTTGGATGGCTTCTTCCAAGTGCATTGACACGCCAACAATGCACTTCCAGACCAATTTACATGTGGATTCAATGCTAGATGTATAACCACTGAATCCCTATTTAAAAAGTAATTAAAAAAAAAGGTTTAATTTTTATTGAAGGACTAGTCACATCACTGCAAATATATGCTGACAGATTCTGTGTCTAATGTATCATGTGTTACTGTGACCTGTTATTCTGTTGCTGTAACAATACAGGCAACGCTGGTGGAGCAAAACTTTAACCCATATTTTTTTTTATATTCTTGTGCTTTTTTTCTTGTAAAAAAAATTTAGGATAATAGCTGTTTTAACAGTTACCATTTTACTAAAGCAAACATGTTTCTTTTGCTGCATTTCTTATCCTTAGGATGCAGTCCTACATTTGGAGCCCAAGTCTTACTACTACTACTGTTATTGTGACATTAATAATGTTGTAATTTTTGGGAGAAACTGCCAAATCTTTTAGTGTATGTCAAGTATCTAACTTTAATCTGGCAGAAATATGATCATCTAGCATGGTCCATATTGATCAAAAATATTTACTTTTCTGACTTTGTACAAGAACATGACAAAATATTTGTTTTATTTTGCAAAAACAAGAAAACCAAAATATATAAATATAAGTTTAGGCTTTCTAATGTGTGCTTTCCTTTTTTCCCCACCTATAAGTTATATATAATCAAATACTGTTAATGTTTTGGGGAATAAAAGGGTAAAACACACACAGAAGCTAACACCTGGGCACAGGGATTTTCCTGAAAAACTTTGTGTCAAGAAATCCTAAGGCTACATTCACATGTTCAAGATTTGCGTTGTGGATTCATTGGCAGATTTTCATTGCGGGTTTCATCCTATTCGATGCTTTGTAATAGAGTAGTGTGAAATCCAAAACGCAATCTGCAAGTAACACATGTACGTATGTGGCCAAATCTGAAGCGGATATTTAGAATAACATGTGAACAGGGCTTTATGCCTCATGTAGTTTGTTAAACCAAGAGTAAATTTGAAAGAAGGGAAATGTATAAAGGAAAAACTGCATGCATCTCTCATCCTTTTTTGAATCAAGAAAAAGCATGTGTGAATCCAGCCTTAATACACACACATCTACCATGCCATATATGCGCCAAATTCATATATTTTTCTCTCCCCAGTTTTCTTCTGAATATGAATATACTTATATACCTTGTGGTAGATATCATCAGGAGTTTGTAGCCCAGACATGTATTATTTTTTAATATCAATGTTATAATAAGGACCATGGCATCAAGATTTTGTGTGTGTAATATGTAATGTCTAAGGCAGCAAAGTGCAGGTTACAACTGTGTCCTCCACACTCAGTTCCTAATTCCATCCAGGGCTTTAGGCCGGCGTCACACTGGCAAGTTTGATGCGAGTAAGTCGCACGACTTTCTCGCATCAACACCCGGCACGGCCGCCCGCTCTCGGCCCGAGTGTGCGGCTGCATGTATTTCTATGCAGCCACACACTCGGGTCCGACTGCGGGCGGCCGTACGGGTGTTGATGCGAGAAAGTCGTGCGACTTACTCGCATCAAACTCGCCAGTGTGACGTCGGCCTTAGTCAGAATTCTGTGAAAAATGGGATTCAGATCTACCCCTGAGGGAGCCCAAGTTCAATTATACAAAGAATCCAAAATTTTAGCCAGAAATGGCACAATACACAATGCGATTACCGTATAACCGGCTAAAAGAAAAACACTGAGTACAGATCTACTGGATTCCAAAGTTTCATATTTTGTACTTCATTTCCTAATTGAAGTCAATGGTGCCTCCGAACCCTTTTTTTTTTCTCATGAATTCTGACGGAAGACCCAAAGTCAGGAACAGGGAGATGGTTAATATCAGCATTATGGATATAACTTAAAAGATTAAAATGTGTACAGACGTTAATCACTTATTCAATTTACTAACACCTTTCCCCCAGTATTTGTCTCATGCCTGTAAAAAAACTTAAGCTGCCTGGACCAAAAGGGATCATGAACAGATGATTTTGTTGTTATCAGGTTCAGTAGTGATGAGCGAATGTGCTCTGATAAGGTGTTATCTGAGCATGTTTGAGTGCTAACCGAGTGTCTTTGGTGTGCTGGAAAAATATGTGGCTGCATGTGTTCGACAACACATGCAAGGATTGCCTGATTGTTAGGTTAATGCCACACTTAGCGATTGCACTAGCGATCACGACAACGACTTAACCTGGCGAGATCGCTATGTGGTCGCTAGTTAGATTCCAAACACATCTCATCAGCGATCTGTATAACGACCTCTGCGGTCGTTGGGAAAAACCTAGTCCCACCTGCGATGCTGGTGAAGTCGTTCATAAAGAGTGTCACATTCAGCGATTCGGGCTCACCAGCGGGACACCAACGACCAAAAAACGTCTCAGAACGTTCATAAGCGATCAGCGACATCTCAGCAGGGGCCACATCGCTGCCACATGTCACACACAGTTAAGTCGCTAACGAGATCGCTACTGCGTCATAAATGGTGATGCAGTAGCGATCTTGCTTGTGATCTCGCTTAGTGTGGCATACCCTTTAGGCAATCCTGCTCATGTTTCGGCTATTATTTGAGCACATCGAAGACACTCGGTTAGCACCCGAGCATGCTCAGACAACACCTTATCCCAGCACTTTCACTCATCACTAATCTCCACCTATTTATTATTAACTAAAAACTAATCACAATAGTCATATTTATTATTTACACCTGCTGATACCAGATACCTGTTTAAAATTGTACCTTCTCTTTTTATGTGTAATGTCAAGAAATAGCAAAGACATAAAAGTAATTTTTAAAAAGAATAGGGCAGCCTTGAAGAATTTTCACAGAATGATATATTCGTCATGGTCAGGGTGTGTTGAACAGGCTGAGAAACTGAGCCCATGCCACACAGATCTGCTGCTGTTAACCAGTTAAATGCTACTATCAAATACTGACAACTAGAGTTGAGCGATACTTTCCGATATGCTAAAGTATCGGAATCGGAATGGTATCGCCGATATCACTAAAATATCGGCGATACCCGATACCGATACCGGAAGTCCCATGTAAGTCTATGGGAACAAAATATCGCAACTAAAAAAACCCCATTCTTTCCTTGTAAACACTAAATATACACACATAGAATACATTATATATATATATACATGTCATTGTGACATATATATATACATATATGTATAGTTTATACACTTCTACATAGTAAAATATCCTTTGATTCAATTGCCGGGTAAAGCCGGCTTCAGTGAAAAGACAGAAGCACCCGACATGAAATGACACTTGGTGTACATAGGGTTAAACATTTCTTTTCATGTCCTTTGCTATCTAATTTGCACAAACAATTAAATCAGACTATGTGTGCAAAATTTCACACCTGTAGGGGTTAATTAAAGGTGTAAATTCGTTGTAAAAAACCGGACTTTTTTGCTACGAATTTACACCTTTAATTAACCCCTAGAGGTGTGAAATTTTGCACACATAGTCTGATTTAATTGTTTGTGCAAATTAGATAGCAAAGGACATGAAAAGACATGGCTAACCCTATGTACACCAAGTGTCATTTCATGTCGGGTCACCCGACATGAAATGACACTTGGTGTACATAGGGTTAAACATTTCTTTTCATGTCCTTTGCTATCTAATTTGCACAAACAATTAAATCAGACTATGTGTGCAAAATTTCACACCTCTAGGGTTAATTAAAGGTGTAAATTCGTTGTAAAAAAAACGGACTTTTTTGCTACGAATTTACACCTTTAATTAACCCCTAGAGGTGTGAAATTTTGCACACATAGTCTGATTTAATTGTTTGTGCAAATTAGATAGCAAAGGACATGAAAAGACATGGTTAACCCTATGTACACCAAGTGTCATTTCATGTCGGGTTCTGCATTTTCACAAAAGCCGGCAATTGAATTAGCGGCTATTATACTATGTAGAAGTGTATGAACTACAAATATAAATATATATATATATGTGTCACAAATTCAATGACATGTATATATATATATGAGGTGTAAAATTGCTGAAAAAAAATGCGTGGGCTCCCGCCCTATTTTCGCAACCAGACAGACAAAGCCAGTGAGTGGGGGTAGATAATAATAGCCCAGAGAGGGACCATTATTTTTGCCCCCCCCCCGGCTACTAACATCTGCCCCCAGACACCCAGGAAAGACAAATCTATAATTAGATTCGCCCTTTCTGGCACTTTGCCCGTCTATTCCCATTGCCTGTAGCGGTGGCGAATGGGTTAATATGGGGTTAAAGCCACCTTGCTATTGAAAGGTGACCTTAAGCCAGGTTAATAATTGAGAGCTGTCAATTAGACAACTATCAATTATTAATCCTATTGCAAATAAAAATAAAACACACACACTTTAATTAAAAATCATTTTAATGAAATAAAGACACGTTTTTGACCATCTTTTATTTTACTGCAAAAACCATTTCCTGTAATAAAAATAAAATAAAAAAGCAAAATTATTCTTACCTATCCCATGCACAGTCAGGTCCCACGGTGTAATCCTTCAGAAAGGGTTAATGTTTACTGCAGGGACCGCAGCTAATGCTGCAGCCTCACAGTAAACCCCAAATGAATGAGTTCCTCTCCTGCCTGACAGGAGAGTAAAGGCTGGGTGTCACATAACGATACACCAGCGATCCCGACAACGATATGCACTTGTCAGGATCGCTGGTGTATCGCTACATGATCGCTGCTGAGCTGCCAAACAGGCAGCTCAGGCAGCGATCTGGGACAGCGACACTGCGGGTAACATCGCTTAAGGGCCCGTCTCACATAGCGATATCGCTACCGAGATCGCTGCTGAGTCACTAGTTTTGTGACGCAGCAGCGAGCTCACCAGCGATATCGCTGTGTGTGACATTCAGCGACGATCAGCCCCCCTGCCGGGTATCGCTGATCGTCGCAGAAATGTCAGGACCTTTTTTTGATCGCTGGTTTCCCTCTGACAGGCACGCATCGCTGCGTGTGACAGGCGGGAAACCAGCGATCAAAGGTCCTGACATTTCAGCGACGATCAGCGATACCCGGCAGGGGGGCTGATCGTCGCTGAATGTCACACACAGCGATATCGCTGGTGAGCTCGCTGCTGCGTCACAAAACTAGTGACTCAGCAGCGATCTCGGTAGCGATATCGCTATGTGAGACGGGCCCTTAAGTGGAAAGCTTAATTGATTGCTTTCCACTTTCACTTCAGGTCAGCCAGGGACACAATCAGTGACGTCAGAGGGAACTGATTAACAAAAATAGGGGTTCCCTTCGAAAAAAAATGGCGTGGGGTCCCCCTATTTTTGTTAACCAGCCAGATGAAGCAGACCGCTGAGGCCTGGATTTTCAGGCTGTTAAGGAGCCAAGATCCATGGACCTTGCCAGCCTGATAATACCAGGCCACAGCAGTCTGCATATCTTGGCTGATTAACAAAAATAGGGGATCCCCTCGAAAAAAATTGGCGTGGGGTCCCCCCTATTTTTGTTAACCAGCCAGATGAAGCAGACCGCTGAGGCCTGGATTTTCAGGCTGTTAAGGAGCCAAGATCCATGGACCTTGCCAGCCTGATAATACCAGGCCACAGCAGTCTGCATATCTTGGCTGATTAACAAAATAGGGGATCCCCTCGAAAAAAATTGGCGTGGGGTCCCCCTATTTTTGTTAACCAGCCAGATGAAGCAGACCGCTGAGGCCTGGTTTTTCAGGCTGGTAAGGATCCAATATCCATGGACCTTGCAAGCCTGATAATACCAGGCCACAGCAGTCTGCTTAGCTTGGCTGGTTAACAAAAACGGCGTGGGGATCCCCCCTATTTTTGTTAACCAGCCAAGTAAAATGCAGACTGCTGCGGCCTGGTATTAAAAGACTGTCAAGGCCCATGGATTTTGGCCCTCAACAGCCTGATAATACCAGGCTACAGCAGCCCCACATTTGGCGCATCAAAAGATGTGCCAATTGTGGCACTTTACCCGGCTCTTCCACTTGCCCTGTAGCGGTGGCAAGCGGGGTAATAAGGGGTTATTGTCACCGTTGATTGCACGGTGACAATAAGCCCGGTTAATAATGGAGAGGTGTCAATAAGACACCGATCCATTATTAATCCCAAAGTTATTAAATGTGTAAAAAAAAGACACAGCAAGAAAAAAGTATTTTAATGAAATAAAAGAGACAACACAGTTTTCATTAATTTTATTATACACTCATTCCTGCGACGCCATCGATCTCCTGTAAAAAAAGAAAAAAAACAAACCAACAGTATACCACCTGTCCGACGCAGTCCATAGTAACGACTGTCCCACGACGATCCAGCTCTGCTACATCGCAATGACAGGCAGAGCCTGACATCCGACGCAGCACAGCTGATTACCTGCTTTCCCGGCGGTGACGTCATCGGACTGACTGCTTTACGGCCGGGATTACCCAGCAGTCACTGCAGTTATCGCGAGAAACTGCATGTGACCGCCGGGGAGAAGAGGATGGCGGCCATGAAGCAGTCCAGGACGTGACCGCCGGAGATCTTCTGCCAGGTAAGTGCCGCTGACTCTGACAGACCCGACAGACGGACACTGACAGTGACAGTGACAATCCCGATTCCGGTATCCGATAAGACGAAAATATCGGAACTCGGAATCGGAATTCCGATACAGCTGATATCGGCCGATACCCGATATTTGCAGTATCGGAATGCTCAACCCTACTGACAACGGCATTTAAATAGTGAAATCCAGCCCAAATGTCCTTTCCAGGATCAAGGGTTATGGGGGGATGACACTAAGTGTTACCATGACAGCCATTCCTGCAATGTTTGTCTACCTGTACATAGAAGACTGTTATTTTAATTATAGACCACAATACAAGCCAAACTGAAGTCAGCTACAGGTCTGAAAAGTGAAAAGTAAAAAAGCTTTTAAATTATTAAACGAAAAAAAAAAACAAATAAATTGTAATCACTCCTTTTTATCACAAGTTAAAACTAAACATATTTAAAATAATATACATATTGCCACATTCATGAATGTCTAATCTATCAAAATATAAATTTCTTTTAATCTGTACGATATACAAAGAATAAATTTGAAAAAAATAAAAAAAATAGTATGTATCCCCCCAAAGAGGGTATGTTAAACACTACAACGCCTTGCACAGTGAAAAGATACCCTACACAGCCCTGACTGAAAAACTAAAAAGTTATGGTCTTAAAATGGTAACACAAACCAAATTGTTTTTTTTGTTTTTTTTTAAAGTTTGTAATTTTTTTTAAAACTATTTACGGTAACTGTTTTTTAAAAAAAATCTACCGTAAACCAAACTTATACAGTGGCATGTAAATGTTTGTGCACCCCTGGTCAAAATTACTGTCAATGTGAACAGCAAGTTGAAGATTAAATGATCTCTAAAAGGACTAAATTTAAGCTGTGCCATCTTTATCTTTAGGCCTTTTAGAGATCACTTCATCTTCAACTTGCTTAACTGTTCAGAATGACAGTAATTTTGACCAGCGTTGCCCAAACTTTTACATGCAACTGTACATGCTTTGTATCGACAAAATCATACTGATATTAAATTTGTATGGGTACAATATGGTTTGATCCTTAGGTGAAAAAAAGAGGCTGGGAGGATTGGTCTGGAAAAAAGTGACAATATGCGTGCAACACGATTATCTAATTTATCTAATTAGAAAGGGTTCACATCAGACATGTATATCGACTGATGCTCTCAAATTCAGTTATTTCTCTGTATATAGTAAAAGAGAAAACAATCCAACAGAGGAGCAGTGATACATTGTCTATCTTAAAGTGTCAATAGATATATGCTGCATGCCATACATGTAATAGAGAAGAGTGCAATCAATGACAAGAGTAATTACCCATAATGTTTGTAGATCCTGCCAAGACCATGGCCACGTTCCTCATCATGCGTTTTATGTTAACGTCGCCCCTAAGGAAGCGTAATTTGAATTTGTGAGTATCAGTTGATATAGATGTCTGATGTGAACCCTTTCTAATTAGATAAATTAATCGTGTTGCACGCATATTGTCACTTGTTTCCTGACCAATTCTACGGCCTCTTTTTTTTTTCACCTATGGATCAAACCATATTGTATCCATACAAATTTAATATTGTTTGTATATTTTTCTTTATTTTTTTGTAATTTTAGTAAAATCTTTACTTTTTTTTAGTATATTTGGACTTTGTTTTCTCTTTGATATAAATGCTGTTTTTTTTCCCATGGGCACACTTGCTTGAGTGAACGAATATAAAAAAGGGACTAAGGGTATGAGCCAGTTGGTTCTGAAATACCGCCTTCTGCGGAGGCCAATTATCACATTATTTTGTTGTACAATCTTATAGCCAATGACCCGATGCGGGTGGGTTGAGCTTCGGCCATGCGGTCACTGCACGGTATGGCACTACTGGATGGACCCAATTCTATTGATTGGTTGAGTGCCACCCGCAGGAGATGGGGCTCCCCTTGATTTTAACAGCTGATCAGCAGGTGTAGGAAGAGACCCACAGTAATTAGATTCTGTTCAGCCTCTTGAATTTAGTAAATTAAATAATACAAATAGTGTGAATTGTATATGACATTTGATATGTACATGGTGCTTTTTTCTTACATGGGCAAATAAAAAAAAAAACATTAAAAAGTACAACTGTCATAAATCCGTGAAACCTTAAGATGCCCATAATGGGTGAAGTCATTAGGAACCTAAATCAGAGTTTCAGTACACTGAGTTGCTGGTAAAAAAAAGCACAAAAAAAACCAAACATCTGGCTGGAATGCAAGAAGACACGTACATAGCTCACAGACGCTAGCTGACAGGCAAAACTAAGCACACAAAATCTAATTTTGAATATCTGAATTTTTTTATGGTCTCTTTTGGCATTATCAGGGCCTTCGCTTCTCTTTAACCACTCAAGTTTAAAAAGAAGTTAAGGTGCATTCACACATGGTAAGTTTGTAGCAGAAATTTCTACCATTGTCCCATTCAACAGAATGTTGTTTGCATTAATCCAAGCAGGTGATGCAGAAACAACCTTATTAAGATAACATGTATATAGCAGATCTTTAGCTTTATTTCCATATTACAACATAACTGAAGTGAAAGGATCTGACAGCTGAGGCCACAAATATCCTTATATCGAACAGGTAGTGGCTGCCTTTCCTATACTGTGCCACGTTTTATATTCCCTTTATAACAGAACTTTATTTTCAGTGTAGTCAGCACTATCTTCATGTCGACATCAGTTGAGGTATGGACAGCAGGCTTGTAGTATCAGCTTGTATTGTGAACAGTATAGTACCCAAGCACAATCTTCAGCACAAAGAATAAGTAGATACGGCACTCACCAACTGGATCTTTAAGTCAAGTGTATGGTTTTACAGACTCAATTCTTCTAGTACAGAATTTACTGTAATGTATTAAATACTTTGTATTCCAGACTAAGGCAATGGGCATGTGTTCAGTATTTTCAGTAGAAAAATTGGTTGCAAATACTGGACTGTTGGCAGGAAATACACTGCGTAAAATATGCGCCCTTCATCTGTATGGGTGAAAAATACTGAAAGAATTGACATGTTGCAGATATGAAACTGCATGAAAAAATAAGCTGCGTGTGCATGAGTTTTCAGAAATCCTATTCACTTGGCTGGTTCTGTAAAATTATGTATTTTTTTCTGCAACAAAAACACACGAGGAAAAAAATAAATGCCAAAAAAGTGCACATCCCCTATAGTAGGTTCTTTGCATCCCACATTTGACCTCTGTGTTTTTGAGAAAATCATCCAAAAGAAGACTACGATGTATGCTGCTGTACATCGACCCAACAAATGCCAAAAGGTCACTCTTGGCATCCACCTTTGAATATGGTCATAAATATCAATTTAGCATATGTGCCGGGAGCTTTTCTATCTATGCCTTCAGCAAACAGAACGGAGAAACGTAAAGTGACCATAGTTTTACATGAATGAATTGTAACAAACTTTTTAGCACAGGAGAAAGTTGTGCGTTGGTGCATTTAATTCACAATAGTTTGCAAACTAATCAATTTTATGAAATCATACAAAAGAAAAAAAAATTGTCTTTCTTACCCATAGCATTGACTATTGACAGTGCAGCTTTTATTTTCCAGAAGCACCATAAGGAATTAATACTGTAAGCTAATTTGTTTTCCACCTTCTACAGTGATGCATCATATAAAATATTTTTTCTATTGTTAAGTATATTTCTGGGTTTACAATACTGACGTACATATGATTTCCTCCTCTGTATATTTTCAGCACTATTAATGATATTACTGTATGTACTTCAATAGTAAAGTCTTTCCACTATATGCCTCACCAGACCAGACAGTCAAATGACATCGCAGACAAGTTGTAATTGTGTCTTAAGTTGATTCCTTCGTCTAGATCTGAATTTTATGTGCTGTGTGTTCATCCCATTGCTTCTTGTGCATCATTTTACACTGATTTACTGTGTGGTGTCAAGAGAGATGCGTCATTTCGAGGTTGTTTAAATAATTTTGACTAATCTCTAGCCAAAGTAATTCTGTAATTAAAGTTGTATTTAATATGCTCTCAAGCAAAATGAATTAAATCTCTTTAGTTTGGAAATAACAAAATTGTGTCAAAAAGAATGTTCTTTTGCTATGGTATAAATTACAGTCCCGTGTTTCCTATACATTGTAAATAACTTGATCAAAAATGGTATAATAAAAAATGATACATTTGTGGAAGGGAAGAAAAGTTCCAACTTTAGTAAAGAACAATCACTTACTTGATTAATCCGTATAAGGCCTCATTCAGACGTCTCTTTTTCATGGATAGGACGCATACCTATAGTCTATGGTGCTAGTCACATGTCTGTGTGTGTGCAAAAGAAATGAAAATCACAGTAACCTGTTTTTGACGGAGTCACGAAGCAAAGTCACTCAGAAGAATATGGGTTCTCGTATACCACAGACAGCACATGGATGATAGCCATGTGTGGACAGCTTTTAACATTGTCATGGGAAGGAGGAGCTTTGTAATTTTTCATTATTTTTGCTTATGAGAAAATCACTGACCAAAAACTGATGAAAATCTGTTCATTTTTTTCACAAGAATTAAAAAAAATTGGGTGTCTGAATGAGGTCTTAAACTGAGTTTTCACGTTGCGGTTGCTTTGAAAAAATTTTTCACAATAACTTAAAAAGAAAAATTAAACAAAAACAACTCACTGTGTGGTGAACACAGCCGTAAGCCTCACCCAGACGTCATTGATTTTTCACATATGCCAAAAAAATTGTCCAAGTGTCATCAGTGTTTTTCATACATTTTAATCAGTGTTTCATCAGTTTTTTTCATATATGGAAAAATAGGTTGTAAAGCTTCTCCTATTAGTTACTAATGTTATTCAGAGAGAATTCAGATTAAAAAAAAAGTCACCAAATTTTTTTTTTTACAGACCGCTCGGTACAAAAAAACATGGACATGTGAACATCCCCATAGTCTATAATGAGTACATGTTCTATCCATGCATGACACAGATCAACACGTGCGTGATTCACAGACGTCTGAGTGACAAAAAAAAAGACACAAAAACCGCAATAATACAAAATAAGCAATTTAATGGTGGCTGTCCAGCACCACACATTTTTTTCTCTGGAGCTGTGCATTGCTAATATCATCACATCTTAACACTCTGCTGGAGGCATACGTGATTGTCAGATGATGTGCACCTGTCCTGTTTATTAGATACTGACAGTGTCCCAAGTATACGAGGATGCCACATCATCCGTCACGGTACCATCACACAAGCAGAGTCGTTGCAGAAATTTCTAGGATTAAATAATGCATTCCAAACGCTGTTTTCCGTAGCGTGTGCACGTGTTTCTGCAAGCCAAACTGAAACGGCCGGATACATTTCTGCAATGAATTTACGTGTGTGAATTCACTCCTAAGGCAATCTGCAGAGAAAGTTTCTGCTACGCAAAGGATCTGACAGGTGCAGTAAAATTAGTACGATAGATGAGAATTTTGCTGCAGATTTTATCCTTTGCTTAGTTGCAGCCCTCCGACAAATGTGTGCAGTTTTCAGACTGCAGCATTGCAATTGAAAAATCATATTTGCGTGCATTGTAATGAACTTTTGTAGCATTTCACACAGAAAATCAGCAGCTAATTCACTGTGTGCACGTGGTTTAATGTGATATAACAAAATCGCATACCGTGAGAAGTGTAATATGAACAGCTGACTCTCCTGGTACCTATTCGTACTCTAAGTATATATAAGTCTAGCGCGTAATGCTGGTGCATAGAAGCATGTGATGCCAGTTACCCCAAGTCTTTGCACCTGCTACAGACTACAAGGCTGGGAACATGGAAAAGGTACTGTTAGGCTTTATTCACACATCTGTGTTTTTGATCAATATTTCATCAGTATTTGTATAGAAAAAATTAAACCATATGTGTCTCCAAAATACAGAACAGGGGTCAATCATTCAATTATAGTTTTTCTTTGGAAGTTCCACTTCTGGTTTGGTTTTGGCACACAAATACTGATGAAATACTGAGGTGTGAATAAGCCCTTCGTGAGATGCACAGCATACTGTTAACATGAGAAGTTCACAGCAAAGCTTATCATTTTATTGATCATGACATTTTTAAGACTCTGTTCACATTTGCACATTTACAAGCCAACATCGAGGCTTTTGAAGAAGTGTCTATCACTTTTGACGGCGAAAATAGTGCGCAGAATAATATGGATTATTTGTTTAGGACAAGAAAAGTATCAATTAGATACAATCAACACTGCAAGTGCACTGATAAAGAGAAAGGTGATTTGTCTAAAGAGAACTGTTCGAATTAGCCACAAGGGAAACAATTTGTTTTTCTTTTGTTAATAGTCATAAAAAGAACAACAAAAGAAAAAAGGCAAAACTCAAGCAACAGATTTCAAGGTGTACTGGCTATTTGGTTCCAGTTCTTACAGATTATATGTCTGGACAATCAGTTTTTTCTTATGTATTTTGATTTCTCTTGCAGACGGACACTTGGCTTTTACCTTCCTCTAACGTTGTGTCCCCTCTGGGTGCTTCGTCATTACAAAATGTGGATTGGAAATGCATGCCAGCAGCCCAAAGTTTCAAACCGAGTTTCCCTTGTACCCAGCTTCTTCCTTTGTGTTTTAGAAACTTAAACTTTTGATTTTCAGTTTTAGTATGAAAGTTGCATACCATAGTTGTGATATGTTTATGCTCTGAGCTCTTGTAGATAAAATGGACACTGCAAGTTATCAAACATGGCACAAGTACTTGAAGTACTTAACCATAAATTACTTTAAAAATCAATCAAGGAAAAAAAATCAAATTTGAGCAATGTTGCAGTGCCATTCTATTTGTTTTTGTTTGTTTTGTTTGTTTTTTTAAGAGCTTAGAGCCACTGGCTTTGCCTTTGAGTGTGAGTGGAGCTGTACGTTACTGGCAGCAAAAGGGTTACTGCTTGCTGTTGCCCTATTAAGCTACACCCCGTTGCACTAAGGTTTGTACAATATCACTCGAAAAACAAATTCATTTGAAAATTGTCGTTGTCGTTTCCTTGTGTTGCAGGTCACCCAACCTGTCTGCAGTTCACTGTCAATATGACGGAGGCTGTGAAAACTTATCAGTGGCAGTGCATAGAATGCAAGTCCTGCATCATTTGTGGAACATCAGAGAATGATGTGAGTGTCAAAAATATATTGTTTTCCAATATATTTATTTTTTTGCAAAATGCTCAGAGTAAGTTAAAAAGTGCCCTGCCCCACGATCTCCTACTGGTATGTCAAGCTTGTGCATGATAGTCAATGAAGTGGATTTACTAAGCTATATGTGCCAGAAACAAGGCCAAATTTGTGCCAAAACTGTCTTTCCTGCTTTGTGCCACATTTATTAGCGTTCTAAACACTTTATAGTCATGTTTTACAAGAGAAAATGGCAGAGAAAGGGCATGGCTGCAAGCTCTGACCTGCACTTCAGAATTGTGCCAAAAATTGTCAAAACTTTGTGCCGCAAAGCAAGCCAACTAACAAAGGGCGTGAACTTAGAGTTGACAGTCTAAGGCCGGGGTCACACTTGCGAGTAACTCGCCTCAATACCCGGCACTGCCACCGGCACTCGGGACCGGAGTGTGCGGCTACATGTATTTCAATGCAGCTAAATGCTCCAGTCCGAGTGCCGGCCGCAGTGTGACCCCGGCCTTAGGATGTCATAGATTTATCCACCAGCATTAGGCAGTTTGATAAATGTGCTGAATTTTAGACCACTTTAGTAAATCGGGTCTTTCAGGACAATCCCGGAAACTATCAATTATTTTAAAGGGAATATTTCATAGTTCTAAGTAGAAACTGAATAGCTCAATTCCACAAAACTAATATCCTAAACATTCTAGTATGAAAGATATGTAATATTTGTAACCTTGTTCATTTTAATTGATATTCTGTGCATGTCGGCCTCATGAAGGAGCAGCTTCTGTTTTGTGATGACTGTGACCGTGGATATCACATGTATTGCCTCAGTCCTCCAATGGATGAACCACCAGAAGGTGATGTACTGTTATTGATATATTAATGTTTATAAATGTCTACTGTATGTATTCTCTCTAGTGATATCTGTGCTCCATTTTTATGTGGATTTTCCAGACTAAACAATTCACACACAAAGAATAAAAATTCTAAAAAAAAAACGACTAATTTTTTGGGCTTTTCGCACATAGGTTGATGTATCTTTGTTTACATGCAATTTGTGTATTGCAGCTCATTTTGTGCATTAATTGATTCAGCAGGCACATTTGAAGCATTTTTTCAAACAGAAATGTATCAAGAATTGACAAATTTAAGAAATGTCCTATTAATTTCAATGGGAAACAGGCCTATAATGCTGCTTTTTTCAGGAGTATTTGAAGCTTTTTTTCATGTGAAATTTGGAGCAGAATCTATTGAAATCTACAAAACCCATGTGAAAGCTTTTTACTGTATGCAAAAAAAAATGGTCCGTCAGTGTGCTGAATCTGATTTTCTTTTCTTTTTGCTCTATGCTTTTTTTTTTGTTTCATACAAGAAGAGTAAAAACAGACAAACGATGGAGATCTTTCAAGCTTGTACTAACAACCAGTCATGCACAATACACAGATGCAACAAGGATGGCATCTGTAAACTTTTTTTTTGCTGGCTGAGTTTGATTCCTAAATCCGACCAAACTCATACAAGTCTTTTTTTTTTCTAGAAAAAAAATTAACATGTAAAAAGGGTGTAATCAAGAAAACAGACAGCACAAATACGCAGAAAATCTGCTGTGTACCTTACTGGAAGAAACTTGACAAACCCTAATGGAAATCAACAAAAACTGTTTAAAAAAAAAACAAAACACATCAGATATTCTATGGTATCAAAATCTATGTCCCCAGAAACACACATACTTGAGGATGTATCGTAATTTGTGTGCTGAGGTATTTGCCATCACATTAGGATTTATTTATTTATTTTACTCATTTATATAGCGCTATTATTTCCATAGCGCTTTACAGACATTATTGGATGGGAAATGAATAGAATTATGAAATAAGTCGCCATTTCAATTATGTTCAATTCTGAACCGTGAGATAGTTTTTTAGCCTTGCCTTAAATGTAAGGCTATTATCGGGGCAACAAGTCGTAGAAGAGGCCAGTGGGCCTTACAATCAAAGATCTAATGGTCCCATTACAACATGTGACATACTCCAGCTGTGTTACAGACTAGTAAATGTTTCCAAATAAGTAGGAAATTCTATCACTAATTGCACGCGACTCACACGCCATAGACGTCAATATGACTTGTCTGCAATTTGCAGTTTTTACAGGCAAATTACAGCTTTAAAGTAGTCAAGCAACGGCGTCTTTAGTCGCACTGCGTGACACAAGTTGCTCTGTAGCCTCAGCCTAAATCTCATCCACATTCTACATTAAGATATTGTCATTGCAGATTTCACCCTTTGCAATGGCATAGTATGAAATATGTATCAAAACCAGTGTTGCTTATTAGGATTTTGCCACTATTTTATAGACAGTAGCTGAATATGGAAACTTTAGTGCAGTCTTTCATATCATTTATTTATATGCAAGATCCTACAGTGTAGTAAGGTTCTTGCATTTAAAGAAGCGCTCCCATTAACCTTTATATTGTAGGCACGTTCATACACTCATCAATCGCCGGTTTCCAGCGCTGCTCCAGTTCTCTTTCCACTCACGTGACTTCTATTCCAGCTTGTCCGCTTACATTGGGCTGTACGTTTGATCCGAGAGTCGCTTTTAGACCACTTTCACTTGTTCAGTGTTTGGTCAGTATTTTACATCAGTATTTGTAAGCCAAAAGCAGGAGTGGGTGATAAATCCAGAAGTGGTGACTTGTTTCTATTATACTTTTCCTCTGATTGTTCCACTTCTGATTTAATCTTACAAATACTGATGTAAAATACTGACTAAATACTGACCGTGTGAACGTGATCTTATAATGTAAGTCTATGGTGCTTTGGAATGAGGCTCCATACACGTATATTGCAAAAGTAACTTCTGGCTCAAACATGGAGCCCAATGTAAGATGACAAGTTGGAATAGCACGTGACCCGGAAGAAAACCAGAGTGGTGCAGGAAGCCAGGGAAAACGGCAATCATTGCATATATGAATACAACTACACTACATGTACATTTACACAGATTTAGCCAGTAAAAAATGTCATAAAATGATAGGAGAGAAGGCAGTAAAGTTTTCATTTTTAACTAGTGTTTAAAGCAACATTTCTTCCTAGATTGAACTCATCTTTAGACTTCATCTTGGCAGAAAACATTTTTGTACATAATGGAGGAATAATAAGATTCACATTTTCTGTGTGATTTGTTTTATATTTCTTTTCTTTACACTATAGGAAGCTGGAGCTGTCATCTGTGCGAGAATGAAGTAAGAGAAGACTGTTTTCCACAAGACTAGAAGGACAAGTAATGCCTAGATGATGGGAATGAAACCTGCAGTGACATGACAACTGGATATTTTTCATCATCCTCATTATGAGAATCACTGTGTTTGTTCTTCACTGATCTAATACTGATAGCCGCTGAGATATGGATACTGGATATTGACTGCAGATCATTGAAAAAAAAACGCTTAAGCCACCAGTGTTCTTCAATAAGTGAGCATAACGATTTGCAGTCCTGCCTCTCCATCAACATATCCAAATGACAAATTATATAAGTTACTAACATCTAATTTGGTAGAATAATGCAAAACTGTAAAGATTAAAAGACATGGTTTTGTCAAACAAGTGCAAGACCTTCAACAATATTCAGGGCCATAGTACCGTTATATTGCTAATGCATAATCCGCAAATTCTAATAACCTTGGTTGCTCATGCCTTCCTTCTGCACGCTTTATAGGACTTGACTTCTCAATATTGAAAACTCTTTTAAAGTTCAGCAATCATGTTTGTTTTACTTATACTTCCTAGGTATTCATCTTTTTCTACATATGTAGGGGCCCTTGTTTGTACATGCAGCCGTGTTATTCTATTTCACTTTTGAATCAGTTTCTCAGTAACTAACGGTAAAACTACAATTTGTCATTCTGTTGAGGCAATAATAAAAGTTGACCATTTTACATGGAACATTATTTCAAAAGTGACAAATAATATGACTGCAAGCATCACTATCAAAACAAATGTAAACATCTGAAAAGTAAAACAAACAGAAGTAGCACAATTTGTCTCCTGTAGCAAATTTTGGGCAATTTTAAAAATTTTGGGATAGAAATCCTCTTAAGGCGTTGCCTACTACTGAACAACTTTTTTAAAGGAGTTATCCAACACAAGGACAAGCCCTTCTTGATCTCAATGTTTGCCCCTGTGAAAATAAAAACACATAATCACCTCCTGTGCTTGCGCCATTCCAGCCAGGTCAGCACTCGCGTTCCTGGGGCTCTCATGCAGTTGTTATGACACGTGAGCCCTGTGCCCAATCAACGCTGGCGTCACTGTCCCCACCTTCGGACATATAAGTAATCAAGAGGAAGTAGGCTTCCAGCCGTAGCTTACTGACTTCCTCTTGATTACTAATACATCCAAATGTGGGGACAGTGACGCCAGTGCTGATTGTTATGACACATGAGCCCTGTGCCCAATCGCACATGAGCCCCGGGGTCACAGGTGCCGACACTGCTGGAACGGCACCACAACAGGAGGTGAATATGTGGTTTTATTTTATCAGGGCCAAATCTTCAGACAGAGAAGGGGGTTGTCCTAGTAGTGGACAACACCTTTTAAGCGCTCATGTGTCCACATAAAAGTAAAAAATCTAATAATCATCTTCCTGGCTGGTACCGGTCCTGATGTTCACGTGACATGGTTATATCATGTGAGCACTGCAGCTGATCAGTGGTCGCCGATGGACTGCAGCCTTCCAAAGGTCAGAGTTCTGTCTAACGGAAGGCTTCAGCGCTTATGTGACAAAGCTGGTACAGCACCAGTCGAGGAGATGAGTATACTTTTTTTTAAATGATATACACAAGCACCATTAGTGGACAACCCCTGTTATCTGTTTGATAATTCATAGATGTTCACTCATCATCATATTATACAAAATTATAAAACGATGTAATTTGCTGTGGAATATAGAGCTCCAAGTTTATAAATTAGTCCTTTTGTATAACACATTCCATATAAACATTTTACTGCAATAAACTAGCAACATGACATAAAACTGTAAAGCTAGCCTCACATATGAGATAGCTCTCTCCAGACAGTGTATGTGTGCATATCGGCCTGTGCAGCGAACGGCAACCATAACTGCTCTCTGCACCTCCCCAATGACTAGCTGCTGCTCTAGTAAACCAGCTACACAGGGATTAATCACTATTTACCTGTAAATTACCTATATTTGCAGGTAAAAAGAATTTCTCAAGGTGACAGGTTCCCGTTAAATCACAATTGATAACAAATGGCTGCCTCGCTACTGGCTGTACAGAAGTTGCTGAAATGATTTCACTCTGCGGCGGTTGGCTGAGGCTGTTCCTCACAGACTTTCTGCTTTGCCCATAAAGTATTTTTAAACATACTATTGCAAAAGTTGCATCTTTCTATCCTTCCAAAAGCCCGAAGTTCCATTTTCTCTGACCGAAGGCTCTTTCAGAAATCTGGGTAATCTCCAAAGATTTCACAATAATCCATCATGGGTTTATCTGTGGAAGTCTAACAGCTGGGACTCAAATCCAGATCTAAAGGCCGAGTTCACATCAGCATTCTAGGACCGGTCATATCCACAAAGTGCACATCGTGAATGGGTGCGGAGCTTTCTGTATTTAATACAGGTATTGTTTTGCCACATAATAGATGAGATTAAGGCATGCTGCAATCTTTCTTTTCCCACAGAAACCTTAGGTGTGTCCCAAATGTGCACTAGGAAGAAAAAAAAGAAAACTACATCAGTCCTACCACTTACATGGCTCTCATTTCTACAAGACGGCTGTATAAATCGGACCATTATTGGAACGTAGTGCATGGACTGGCTGGTGGCTCTCCCGACCAGAGAATGACAGCTGCATAGAAATACATTTAGCTGTGACGTTTGGGTCGGGAGAGCCGCCAGCCAGTCTGTGCACTGCGTTCCAATCATTGTCCGATTTATAAGGCCGTCTGTCCGCCCCCTTCCAGCCAGTGTTGATGCCACTCTCTTTTCTTTGGGCACGGCCAGCCTTATCTTGGTGTAATGCACACAAATTCAATGCACGGGGTTGTACAAGAGATGAGACATAATATCACTGCAGCAACAGTGACATCTATTACGCTAAAAGTCACTTGCAACCATGTGATTCTGCGTTATTAGGCATGAGTTTTCAGCCATCATTTCCATTTAGCACGAAGATGAACAGCTTATAATTTGAACAAGCCCCACCTCACCCCCATAACTTATCTAACTTGACAGCAAAAAGTCTGACATGCTGAAATCCAATATGCTTGAGAGTTAGCATGCTGTCTTAAACAGTTGGCTGGTTCGCCCGATATTGATCGAATGTTTATAGGCGTAGTTAAGATCATATAACAGTGTTGACACAACTGTTGCTGCACATTTCTTCAAAAGCATGGAAATATTATGACTATGTGTTTAGAGGGCCACCGGTCATCAGCTAAAAAAATACAGTATGCATTCACTATGTGGAAACTCCCATCTGAGATACCTTAAAGGGTTTGTGCCAAGTTTGAAAGTCATCTGCTATCCACAAGATAGAGGTTACGCTCCCAATCACTGGGACCACCACTGACCCAAGAATATGCACTTTAAAGCAATCACACAGGCAGTGATTGGAGCACAAGTGCACATGCTCATCTGTTATTCAGACAGGGGCTTGAGTCCTGGTTTAGAAAACTATGGGAGTTCCAGTGGTAGGTCCTCCAGCGATTAGGAAAAATAATAGATGATGTTCTATGCACATGAAAATAATTCTATATTTTACTATACACAAAAGGAAAATAAACATTCAGTGTTAATAAATGTTATCTTGAAACATGTGCAGGAAATCTTTAAAAACTGTTCATGAATTGAATCTATTATTTCTGTATTAACCATGTTTTAACTTGTTATAACACATTTCAACTATCTTACATGTTATTACTTTTCTTTTGCAGTAAACATTACTTTGTCAGGAACACCAGTATTAGTACTGTGCTTGTAAACTAGACAGCATGACTTTTTTTTATTTTTCTACTGTTACGTCGTCAAATGTTACATTTAAAAATGTATATGCATTAAAAATCTGGTTGATAAATATAATCTTGTGTAAGCTGTATTTTATATGATTTCACAAACCTGTCAGAAGTTTTGGTCTGCTGGTGTCAAGATGTCAGGATCCCTGGCGATCGCGAAAACAGGGTAGGAGCAAATTTATTGAAAGCTTATAGACTTTCTAGGAATCAGAACACTGTTCAGTTTGTTCGCCTCAAGAGCCAAGAGGAGCCATGTGAAAACAAAGGGGCTGAGCACATAGACTTTTAGTATAGGTAATGAATATAAAAATGGTGTGGGTCTGACACTTGGCACTAGAACTGATCATTTTTCCCTTCACCCATGACAGCACACCTGAAAGAGGGATCCGCCCAGCAAGGACAGGAAACCTTAAAAAAAAGGGCGGTACCTCTCCCCCCCCTGCATCAATTGGTTTCCTTGCTGGGAACCCTTGTGCTGAAAATCGTTAGTTCACAAATGAAGAGTTTTTTTTTTTTTTTATCTTGCCCACTCCTGTCCTGGTACCAGAAAAGCAGGTGGTATGCCTGTGGACCAGCCATCAGGTTGTTGGAAGCGCCGTCCATGTGTACAGTGGGGGTTTTAGCATACGACTGGGCGACGCAAAGATGCTGTGCATCTCTTGGTCTGCCGTGCCGCCCTTCCTCCTCCATCTCCCCGCTCGCAGACTCCGTAGCTGTGTTGCGCTTCTGGGGAGCTCTTTGCTGACATCACGGGTGCAAGGCAAGCTGGGAGTGGGCGTGTCCAAGTGACGTCGGAGGGGGCGCATCGGAAGCAAGATGGAAGCTCCTAGGCAAAAGCGCCAGCTGGGGCGCTTGGGGACTTGATGTGTCCTGGCTTGGGCAGATTGGAGGAGCGATTACTGGACTGGAGGAGGCGGTACTGAGGAAAGCACAGTGGATCGTTTATGTTGAGCTCACTCCATCATGGAGGATCAGAGACGACAGCAGCAGCAGCCACCACCATCACTAGCTTACTATCAGCATGGGCATAGTAGAAGGAGCAGCCGTCAAAGTGGCAGGAGCGGCAGCCGTCCCAGTCAAAGGAGTGGAAGGTTGCAGGACTCCTCGGTATCCAGGAGGGATGTCATATATATTCCAGAACTGCCTCTGAATCCAGTACCCTTGACCCCTTTCCGACATCGGGTGTAATAGTACGTCGATGTCGGACTCTCTCCCTTTGATGTGGGCTATGGCGCTGAGCCCACATCTTTTTCGGCACATGTCAGCTGTTTTGAACATGACAACCAGAGGTCTCCAGCAGACCTCTATGGTTGTCACTGCTGGATTGCTATGAGCGCCGCCTGGTGGTCGGCGCTCATAACAAGTGAGCAATTCTGCTACATACAGGCGATCTGATCATCATAAAAACGTAATTCCAGCTCACCCAGTTGCTTTATGCTCATCCACCTTGGGCTCAGACACCGGCCTCGCCCTGGCCTCACATCAAGGATAATAGAATAAAATGGAGTCTGGCTCAACAGGACTGAATTTTCCTTTTCTTTTTCATTTTCAAAAGAAATTATATGAGTAAGACTGCTTAGTGCAGTCGAAACGCGTCGACTGGGTAATGTCAACCATGAAAATTTTCTTTTGTATGCACTATAATTTCTTTTGAAAAATAAAAAGAAAAGGAAAATCCAGTCCTGTTGAGCCAGACTCCAATATTTTCTATTATCCTTGATCTGATCATAGCCTGTATGTAGCAGAGCCAATCACATTATTGCAGCTTCTAGTCTACCATGGAGACTACTGAAGCATGCCAAAAGTAAAAAAAAAAAAAAAGGTTTTGAAAAATATTTTTAAAAAATATGAAAAGTTCAAATCACCCCCTTCGCCTCTTTCAAAATTAAACAAAAAAAAATCAAACATACACATATTTGGTATCACTGCGTTCAGAATCACCTGATCTATCAATGTAAAAAAGGAAATTAACCTGATCGCTAAATGGCATAAGGAGAAAAAAAGTCAAAACACCAGAATTATGTTTTTTTGGTCGCTGCAACATTGTATTAAAATGCAATAACTGGCGACCAAAAAAATCATATTTGCACCAAAATGGTATAATTTAAAAATGCCAGCTCAGCGCGCCAAAAATAAGCCGTCACCCAACCCAAGATCACGAAAAATGGAGATGCTATGTGTATCGGTAAATGGCGTAATTTTTTTTTTTTCCACAAATTTTAGAATTTTTTTTCACCATTTGGATAAAAAAGAACCAAGACATGTTTGGTGTCTATGAACTCGTAATGACCTGGAGAATCATAATGGCAGCTCAGTTTTAGCATTTAGTGAACATGCGAAAAACAACTGTGGGATTGCACTCTTTGCAATTTTTTTCATGTTTTCCAGTATACGATATCTTAAAACCTATGATGTCGTTCAAAAGTACAACTCGTCCCGCAATAAACAAGCCCTCACATGGCCATGAATAATACAGGAGAAAAGAAGAGTCAAATAGTATCTCAAACAACAATAATTTTATTAACGGTTACATATACCATAAAATTTACAAAAATATATAAATATAACATAAATCAGTAATGTATATGGATAAAAAATGATCCTCCAACAGAATAAATATATACCAAGGACACCAGGTGAAGAACAAAAATATGCCAAGCTATATAAATAAAGTGCTTGTAAACTTATGTCATGATCCTAAGTCGACCACATCCCTAATTGGGAGTACATGGATCCAATGGGAAAAGTCCCATGAGACTTAAGATTACCATAACAAACTACCAATAAACGCGCTATCATGAATGTTCATGACGACTTGGGCATACTAAATATACATAAGATAATACATATAAAAGTTCAATTACCCATGGCAGTAGAGTGTTCAATCCACGAGGTGTCCTGAGACCCGACGCGCGTTTTGCGAGCAGTAGGCTCGCTCCCTCAAGGGGGGGCGTGGTTTTAAGTTGTTACACTGCCGCATATACAGTGCCTACAAGTAGTATTCAACCCCCTGCAGATTTAGCTGGTTGACACATGCGGAATTAACTTGGCATTGTGACATTTGTACTGTAGATCAGCCTGGAAGTGGGAAATGCACTGCAGCAAAAATTTTTGTTTTAATTTTTTTTTTTTTTTTTAAAAACGTTAAAAGTTAATTCAGAGTGTCATTTATTATTCAACCCCTCAAACCACAAGAATTCTGTTTGGTCCCCCTAAAGTATTAAGAAGTAGTTCAGGCACCAAGAATAATGAGCTTCACATGTGTGGATTAATGATCTCTTTTGCCAGCCTTTTCTGACTATTTAAGACCCTCCCCAAACTTGTGAACAGCACTCATACATGGTCAACATGGGAAAGACAAAGGAGCATTCCAAGGCCATCAGAGACAAGATTGTGGAGGGTCACAAGGCTGGCAAGGGGTACAAAACCCTTTCCAAGGAGTTGGCCCTACCTGTCTCCACTGTTGGGAGCATCATCCGTAAGTGGAAGGCTTATGGAACTACTGTTAGCCTTCCACGGCCTGGACAGCCTTTGAAATTTTCCTCCTGTGCCGAGGCCAGGCTTGTCCGAAGAGTCAAGGCTAACCCAAGGACAACAAGGAAGGAGCTCCGGGAAGATCTCATGGCAGTGGGGACATTGGTTTCAGTCAATACCATAAGTAACGTACTCCACTGCAATGGTCTCCGTTCCAGACGAGCCCGTAAGGTACCTTTACTTTCAAAGCGTCATGTCAAGGCTCGTCTACAGTTTGCTCATGATCACTTGGAGGACTCTGAGACAGACTGGTTCAAGGTTCTATGGTCTGATGAGACCAAGATCGAGATCTTTGGTGCCAACCACACACGTGACGTTTGGAGACTGGATGGCACTGCATATAACCCCAAGAATACCATCCCTACAGTCAAGCATGGTGGTGGCAGCATCATGCTGTGGGGCTGTTTCTCAGCCAAGGGGCCTGGCCATCTGGTCCGCATCCATGGGAGGATGGATAGCACGGCCTACCTGGAGATTTTGGCCAAGAACCTCCGCTCCTCCATCAAGGATCTTAAGATGGGTCGTAATTTCATCTTCCAACAAGACAACGACCCAAAGCACACAGCCAAGAAAACCAAGGCCTGGTTCAAGAGTGAAAAAGTCAAGGTGTTGGAGTGGCCTAGTCAGTCTCCTGACCTTAACCCAATTGAAAACTTGTGGAAGGAGCTCAAGATTAAAGTCCACATGAGACACCCAAAGAACCTAGATAACTTGAAGAAGATCTGCATGGAGGAGTGGGCCAAGATAACTCCACAGACCTGTGCAGGCCTGATCAGGTCTTATAAAAGACGATTATTAGCTGTAATTGCAAACAAGGGTTATTCCACGAAATATTAAACATAGGGGTTGTATAATAATTGACCCACACTTTTATGTTTAAAATTTATTAAAATTCAACTGAGCAACATAACTTTTTGTTTTGTAAGATTTATGCTTCTGTTAATAAATCCTACTCTCGTTTGCAGTTTGAAGGCTCTAACTTATTTGCATCTTATCAAAGCAGCTAAATCTGCAGGGGGTTGAATATTACTTGTAGGCACTGTAAATATCCGGCCATTCCGATCACGTGGTCGGATATGGCCTATCAGATATGCGCCTAGGTGCAAGCGCATAATTCTCGCAGGTCCTGGATGTCAACATTCTAAACTAGAAGTGTTTGTCACATGGTTGAATACAACTAATCAGAGTACGCTATACTGCTGCTAACAGGTCCTAGTTTTGCACGTTCCTCAAACACCGTTCACAGCAGCCAACGGATGTGGTCGGCGCCAAACTACACACCTATCGGCTAGCCAGCGAAGGGGAGGAGAGGAGGCGCAAACAGAAAACAGAAAGAAGGGGGAAGAAAAAAAAAAAGAAAGGAAGAATAAATTAAATAAAAATGTGGGGAGTGAAATATTCCACCTAAGGTATACATGTGTAAATATGCAATAATTATACAATGTTACAGTAATATAACTAAAAATATGCAAATGTGAAATAAATATTGCGCCTAAAGTGTACATGTATAGAAATATACAATTATACAATATTACAATAAGAATATGCAAATATGAAATAAATACCTGTAATATTATAATGATAGAAATAAAATGAAGCAATAAGTGAAAAATATTAAATATGAGAAATAATGAAAAATGAATCCATGGTAACAAAGACGTGCACAATATCCAAATGTGTGCAATAAAAAGTGTAGTAGTGCAAAGCACGAAATAGTCCAAAAATGTGAAGAATTCTTTCCCCTTAATATCTTCAATATCCCAGCAATATCTTCAAATGATGATGATGACATCCGTATACAAAAGGATGCAGTATCCACAAAGTCATAGGATGACCATATGAGACTAAAAATAAAGAACAAAAAATGGATAAAACATGCTAAAAGAATTTTGTTAAAAGAAACCGACAGCGAAACAACTGAAGGAGACAATATATCTGGAGAAGGGGCGCATAACCAAACTATGAACTACAAAAAGGATGAATAACCTGTAACCTCATTCAAACCCCTGGGTACCATCGTACCCAAGGTGAAAATCCATCTGCATTCTTTCTGGGCCAACTAAACGGTGAATATCACCACCTCGAATGCCACATTGCACATGCTCAATGCCTCTATCCAGAAGATGTTTAGGATCACAATTATGAAAACGGTGAAAATGTCTAGGCAAAGTTTTCAATTGCGAGACATCTGTTTCTGACATTTGCCGCCATTATGTCGCGGACATGCTCACGTGTTCTGGTACCGAGGCGTCTAGATGTTAGGTTAGACCGATATAGATTTTAGGACCTTAGCGTACTCTGATTAGTTGTATTCAACCATGTGACCAACACTTCTAGTTTAGAATAAAAAAGTTATGGCTCTGGGAAGAAGGGGAGCAAAAAGCGAAGGCACAATAGAGTGATTTTCTTTGTTTAACCCCGATGTTAGAGTTAATTTAGCATTTCTTCAGAAGGCCTTGGGAAGCTGAGGCATAGCAGAAGGGAAGATAAGAAAAGAATGTTCCTTCTTTGAGATAATACTCCCCCTGAGCTGAAGAGATACTCTGTGCTAGGAGCCGAAATCAGGGGCTAAAAGCAAGGATGGAAAGTTTGGTTAAAAAAACAATATATTACGTGCTTTAATGATAAGTTGTATTAACTGCCATATATGGTAATTCCGCTTCCTGCTTCAGGGGTGTATATAAGCCCCTTTGTTAGCAATAAAGAGTAGAGTCTATTGATGCACACTTTGGTCTGTGTCTTATTCTCTCTGGTACCACATTCAGAGGAGGAAAGGGTTAACAAGATAACAGCGACAACAACTGGCGCCCGACCAGGGGACTGAGTTATTCTATTCTGAGGAAGCCCGACCGGTCCGGAGACGTGGGATGAGCGGAGCCTTCTGTTGGTGATATACATACAGCGCTGGGGTAAGAATACTTATTATATTCTACCTAAAATCTATATCACTGTATAGTGGACTCCCTCCTCCCCGAGCGGTCGGCTTTCCAGGTAAATCACAGGTATTCCTGGCTCAGGTCTCTTTGAACCAGTAGACCTTCAGATTAATTGTCAGTCCTGCCTTTCCTCCTTTGAATAATGACAGTATGGATCCAATGATTGTGTTGTGGTTTTGTCTTGGTGTCTGTGTGATTGGATTGTTTATTTGGTTGGCGTACAAATATTGGAGAGCGAGCAGTGAAATGGTTCAGAAACCTTTGTGGCCCATTGTCTTGGTGACGCAATTGTCTTGGTGACAAACTTGTCTTGGTGACAAGAGAATCTCTTCTAGGTGAGGAGATACAAAATGGGGAACCAAAATGCCAAGGAAGGCATTTCTGCTAAAGATTTAGTTGTGCGCAGAGATTGTGAAAAGCAGGCATGAATGAAAACGGAGAATTGAACAGTGATAAATGGAAAAAGGTTCTTTAACTCACATCATGGATGGTTGAGAGACAAAGGACTGTTGAAAACAGTGAACCTGTGGATGAGTGCGTGTGATTACTTAGAAGAAAAGACTGAAGAATTAGGAGACGGAGACTACAGACTGACAAAAACAGGGATGACTGATTTACCCTCCTGTCTGTTTCTCCCCCTCCCCCCGGACAGCAGAAATGTACAGACCATGGAGCCCTACAGAGCAGTCGGCTCTAATAAAACAACTAGACAGGATTTGCAAGCGCTTATAAGAAGGGAAATTGGCAGATGAAGCTAGATACGATAGACTGACAGATGAGACATACAAGTGTTATGTTGGTAGGAACGGACCTGATGATGCAGAGGTCAATGACGCAGCAGCAGGGGTTATGTTTACAGAAGCGTTGAAAAAAGCATGTAAAGATAGACAAGTAGAAAAGGAAGTTTCACTAGAGGACAGAGTACAGGGAAAAGAGGAAGAGCCAAAAGATTATTTCTGGGCTCTAAGAAAAACTTGGGTGGAAATGGGTTTTGTCCCAGAAAACAAGACTAGTGAGAGAGTTCTAGCAAGTGCACATATGAATGGGTTAAAAAAGGAAGTGGCAGAGAAAGCTGAAAGTAAGTAGACCTGATTGGAGATCAGTAAAAGCGGAGGATCTAGCCAGAATAGCACAGGGGGCACAACATGATTTAGCGCAAGCAAAAAGAGGTAGCTTGCACATGAACCCCCTTGTCTCCTTACCCCCCACTCCTAATTGCACAGTGCAGGTGAACACCAGGGGGACATGAGGTTGAGTTCCAAGTGGACACGGGGGCAGACAATTCAGTAATTACAGAAGAGGACTGGCCATTTGGGAAAAGTGATTTCTCCCACCATGTTATAGCGACTCCTTATAACTCTCCATCTATCCTGCTCCCCGTCACTAAAAGATTCCCCTGCAAATTCAAGGAACCACTGTACATACACAGTTAATGGTATCACCACGAGGTCAATGTAATCTTTTAGGAAGTGATGTGTTGTCACAATTGCAAGTATATATTGAGTATTATCCTGATGGAACTGTCACTATGACACCAGGACTGAAGCCGAGCACTCTTTGTAAAATCATGTCGCTAGACGTTGCTAGTATAGAGGACACAAATGAATTTCCTTCAATGTTAGAAGGTGTGATACCGCATGATTTCTGGGCTTCAGATAAAACAGATGTGGACAGATTAAGGGTGCAGCCAGTCATGGTCAAATCAAAGCCAGGTGCAATCCTGCCCCAACAGAGACAGTATCCTCTTAGTTCAGCTCAAGAGACGGCTATAGCTCAGCAGATTACAGAAACTGGTAGCAAGTGATGTTTTAGTTAAAACCTAGCCCCCACCTTCGGCAGCAGGCCTGCAGCTAGGTTCCTTATCAGCAGCCTTGACAATAAAATCTCCAGCTTCCCCCTTCAACTACGAGATTTAACTCTCTATGTATTGGCTGGTACAAAATATATATATATATACACTTTTGTTCCAGATATCTCAGGAAGCTGCTTGGTTCACAGTTATTGATTTTGCCAATGTTATTTTTATAATATGTTGATGACTTACTGATTTGTGCCCCCTCCAGGAAACAGTGTCACAGTGCAACAATATTACTCATGTTGTTTTTGTACCAAGCTGGATGTAAAGCGTCAAAGGATAAACTGCAATTTTGTAAATCTTCAGTTATCTTTTTGGGACATTGCATTACACCGGGGGCGCGACATCTGACCAGCGCTCGCAAATAAGCTGTACAGAATTTTCCTATGCCTGTTAATGTTGCCGCTCTTAGGACATTTCTTGGACTGGTTTCCTACTGCAGACAGTGGATACATGCTGTATCAATCCTCATGCAGCCTCTCTATGACTGTATCACCATTGTGCTTTTCAAACTAACTCCTGAAGGTATAGACTGTTTTTATTCTCTCAAAAACAGGATTGTGGCAGCTCCAGCGCTAGGAACCCCCAACTATGAACTACCATTCACCCTGTATCTCCATGAACAGCAGGGACACGCGGCAGGGGTATTGACTCAGTTACATGGTGACAATCAAAGGCCTGTAGCCTATTTCAGTGGAAGACTAGATGCAGTGGCTAGAGGTGCCCCGTCCTGTGTACGGGCAGTACATGCTGTAGGATTATTGCTCCATAAATCGTCAGACATCGTGCTTGATCATCCACTGACAGTACTTACACCTCATGACGTATACACCATACTGAACCAGGTGCAACCGGCACACCTTTCAGCTGCACGTCACCTTCGATTGCAATGTGCACTTTTAATGCCTCCAAATGTTTCTTTACAGGGATGTACCACACTTAATCCTGCCACATTGTTGCCTCTCTCGGATCTAGGGGGAGGTCAGGTACGGTATTGTACAAAGAAGATCCAAGAGAGGAGATTCTTTATGATTGTGTTCAGCTTATGGCACAGGAAACAGCAGGCCTACCCACAGTGTTTGAAACTGAAAGACTTAATGCTGATTTTGAATTTTTTGTAGATGGATCTCGCCACCAAGATGACTCAGGTACCTTCCACACTGGATATGCCATCGTCTCCCTGAATGCAGTAATCAAAGCAGAACCAATGCTCCCACATCAGTTGGCCCAGGAGGCTGAACTTAAGGCTCTGACCGAGGCCTGTAAGATAGCTGAAGGTAGAATTGTTAACATCTACACAGATTCTAGATACGCATTCGGTATAGCTCATGATTTTGGTCCAATTTGGAAATCTAGAGGATTCCTGACGGCAGCAGGACATCCCATTAAAAATGCTGACGCAGTCCAGAAGTTAATTGATGCATTACAATTACCAAAAGAGGTAGCTGTCATAAAAGTTAAAGCACATACCAGACGCACTGATCAGGTGAGTAAAGGAAACGCAATGGCCGATGCAGCAGCAAAAACAGCAGCCAGTAGACCACTCCAAGGGGTAACGATGCACCAGGTAAGCGCTCCCAAAAATCCCTTTGTGTCGGAGGATGCCTTATCCCAGATGCAGGCTCAGGTGCGCCAGGAGGAAGTAGAAAAGTGGGAAAAAGAAGGTGCATGTCTGAATGAAGCAAATGGGGTATGGGGAAGAGGGATGCGTCGATGCCTTCCAAGGGCGTTGTACCCTGCGGTCGCCCAGATGTTACATGGGCCAACCCACCAGTCCAAAACTGCTGTAATGAGCGTGATGCAGAAGCATTGGGTAGCACCAGGCTTTTCCACCTGTATAGAAGGTTTTATCCAGGGATGTATGGTATGTGCTACACATAATCAGGGAAGGGTAGTCAAGACACCACCCAAACACACCCCTCGGCCCCTCTATCCTTTCCAGAGACTGCAGATTGATTATATTCAGCTGCCAAAAATCAGGGTCATGGGAGTACGTGTTGGTGTGTTTTTGATTTATTCTCAGGTTGGCCGGAGGCTTTCCCGATTGCCAAGGCTACGGCTGCGGCAACCGCAAAGAAGCTGCTTGCGGAGGTGGTGTGCAGGTATGGAGTACCAGAGGTGATCGAAAGTGACAGAGGTACATATTTCACAGGTGAAATAATGAATGAAGTCTTGACAGCTCTGGGAATTCAACAAGCTTTCCACACCCCATATCACCCACAAAGCAGTGGAAAAGTAGAAAGACTAAATGGGACATTGAAGTTAAAAATCCAAAAGGCTATGGCTGAAACAGGGAAATCTTGGCCTGAATGTTTACCATTAGCCCTATACTCAGTAAGGTACACTCCAAATAGAAAAACTGGACTTTCTTTGTATGAAGTACTATTTGGCAAAGTGCCTAGCTTAGGATGTTTCTTTCCCAAGCACTGGAGATGAGTAACCATGTATTAAGCTCATATGTAAGGGACTTGCATAAAAGACTTAAAAAAGTACATGATAATGTCTTCAGTTCTCTTCCAGATCCGAACCAGGATCCTGGGAGTCACAGCCTGCAGCCTGGAGACTGGGTAGTCATTAAAAGACACGTGAGAAAGAGTCTGGATCCGAGATTTGATGGACCTTTTCAAGTTAGAAACGACCTGGAAACCATCTGCAGTGACTTTGAAAACTTAGGTAAGAAAGTGAAAGAACTGGGAGCGCAGGTGGTCTTCTCTTCCATCCTCCCAGTGGATGGCCATGGAACAAGGAGGTGGAATAAGATTCTGCAGGTGAACAACTGGCTACGTCGATGGTGCCGTCAGCAAGGATTTGGATTTCTGGATCACGGAGTGAATTACCTATACGATGGACTACTTGCTAGAGATGGGGTGCATCTTACGAAGACTGGAAAACATGTATTTGGAAGTCGCCTTGCTACACTCATCAGGAGAGCTTTAAACTAGAACAATGTGGGAAGGGAAGCAAAACGCCAGCAAAAGCCATACACTTGACAAATACTATTGAGATTTCTGCTATTAGAAGAGAAGGGGAAGAACAAAGACAAAAAAATTTACATAATAAAAATATTGAAGGAAGAGAAACCAATCACAAACTAAAGTGTTTCTATACGAATGCACAAAGCATGGGCAACAAACAAGGAGAACTGGAGCTACTAACGCAGGAGAAGAAATATGATGTCATTGGAATCACTGAGACTTGGTGGGACGATACACATGATTGGAATACAAGGCTAGAAGGATACAACTTATTTGCAAGAAACAGACTTGATAAACGAGGAGGAGGTGTTGCATTGTATGTTAGAAAATCGTATATCTGCACAGAGATTGACGCTTCAGAGACTGGGAGTTCTGTGGAAACTGTTTGGGTAAGAATACAAGGACAGAACAATGGAAAGGACACCATTGTAGGCATTTACTACAGGCGCCTGTGCAAGCTGAAGATATGGATGAACTCTTTATGCATCAAATGGCCAAGTTCTCCAAAAAATATGACATAGTGGTCATGGGAGATTTCAACTATCCAGACATTTGTTGGGAATCTCTCTCAGGCAAAACTAACAGGTCCAGGAAATTCTTATCCTCTCTTGCTGACAACTTTATCTTCCAAAAGGTAATGGAGAAAACAAGGGGATCTGCTACCTTGGATCTAATCCTCATAAACAGGGAGGAAATGGTGGAGGAGGTAAGAGTGGCTGGGACTCTAGGAGGTAGTGACCATGCTATTTTAGAATTTTGGATAACAAGAGGAGGAAGACCTGTGAAGACTCAGACGTCAAGGTTAGATTTCAGAAAGGCAGATTTTAAGGAACTCAGAAAGAGAATTGGAGGGATCCAATGGCTGGATATCCTTAAGGACAAAAATGTCCAGGAAGGATGGAAAATCTTGAAAAATGAGATTCTCAAAGCACAATCGTTAACAATTCCGAAAAGAGGGAAGAATGGGAAGCATTTAAGGAAACCAGGATGGATGAACATAGAACTTAAACACATGCTAAAAAGGAAGAAAGAAATGTTTATCAAATGGAAAGAGGGAGGCATATCTAAAGAAGAATATAATGCCGTCTGCAGAACCTGCAGGGCACAAATCAGATTATCTAAAGCTGACAATGAATTAAGGCTTGCAAGTGACGTCAAAAGCAACAAAAAGAATTTTGGGGATACGTCAAAAGTAAAAGAAAAGTCAAAGATGCTATAGGATTTTTACAGGATGAAAATGATGAAATGGTAAGTCAGGATGTTGAGAAGGCTGAACTTTTAAATTCCTATTTTGCATCTGTTTTCTCTCAGAAAGGAAATGTAACATCAACTGATCTTCACTGTCCTATTAAAGGAATAGAAGAATCCAGGATATCTATAAACAGAAAGACAGTGAGGAAACACTTAGCTAACATAAATGAATTCAAGTCTCCAGGTCCAGATGAATTACACCCCAGGGTACTGAAGGAGATAGCAGAAGAAATTCTTGAACCACTGTCCATAATCTTTGAAAATTCTTGGAGAACAGGAGAAGTCCCAGAAGACTGGAGAAGAGCAAATGTTGTTCCTATCTTCAAAAAGGGGAAGAAGGTGGACCCAGGGAACTACAGGCCGGTGAGTCTGACTTCTATACCAGGAAAGATCTTTGAACAAATTATTAAAGAACATGTATGCAAGTACCTGGATAAGAATGAAGTGATTAAACAGAGTCAGCATGGGTTTGTAACTAATAAGTCATGTCAGACTAACAATTTCCTTCTATGACAGAATCACTGACTGGGTGGATCAGGGAAATGCTGTAGATATAGTATATCTTGACTTCAGCAAAGCATTTGACAAAGTATCTCACACAATCCTAATTGAAAAAATGACTAAGTATGGAATGGACAAGGCAACTGTTAGGTGGATTCATAACTGGCTTAGTGATCGGACCCAAAGAGTGGTTGTAAATGGCTGCACATCCAGTTGGAAGAATGTCTCAAGTGGGGTACCACAAGGCTCTGTTTTGGGCCCTGTATTGTTCAACATCTTTATCAATGATTTAGATGAAGGAATTGAGGGTAAACTGATCAAATTTGCTGATGACACAAAGCTAGGAGGGGTAGCTAATACTAGAGAAGAGAGAGAGAGGATTCAAAAAGATATACATAAACTGGAGCAGTGGGCAGCAACTAACAGAATGGATTTTAACAGGGAAAAATGCAAAGTACTACATGTGGGCAATAAAAATGAAAAAAGCATATAGAAAATGGGAGGAATAGGGCTAAGTAACAGCACATGTGAAAAAGACTTGGGTATACTAATTGATCACAGACTTAACATGAGTCAACAGTGTGATGCAGCAGCAAAAAAGGCAAATGCAATTCTAGGATGTATCAACAGAAGCATACAGTCTAGATCACGTGAGGTCATTATTGCCCTCTACCCCTCTTTGGTCAGACCTCATCTGGAATACTGTGTCCAGTTTTGGGCACCACATTTTAAAAAAGACATCAACAAACTGGAGCAAGTTCAGAGAAGAGCCACCAGAATGGTGACCGGTCTGCAAACCATGTCCTATGAGGAACGGTTGCAGGATTTGGGAATGTTTAGCTTGCAAAAAAGAAGACTGAGAGGAGACTTAATAGCTGTCTACAAATATCTCAAGGGCTGTCACATTGTAGAAGGATCATCTTTATTCTCATTTGCACAAGGAAAGACTAGAAGCAATGGGATGAAACTGAATGGGAGGAGACACAGATTAGATATTAGAAAAAACTTTTTGACAGTTAGGGTGATCAATGAGTGGAACAGGCTGCCACAAGAGGTGGTGAGTTCTCCTTCAATGGAAGTCTTCAAACAGAGGCTGGATAGACATCTGTCTGGGATGATTTAGAGAATCCTGCTTTGAGCAGGGGGTTGGACCAGAAGGCCCAGGAGGTCCCTTCCAACTCTACCATTCTATGATTCTATGATTCTAAGTTCTACTGACGACAAGTACCGCAGTCAAGCTACAAGGCAAGGAAACTTGGATCCACGCATCGCATTGTAAGAAGATCCTTGGAGAGCCTCCAGAAGAGGAATGATGCTACTAATGACATTTGCTTGCATCCTTGCAGTAACGGATGCTTGGAACAGACTTAGCGAGTAGATGGTGATGATAACAGATTCATTAGACACCACTTAGCTTTAGTGGATGGACTGAAAGAACATAACCAACCTGTTGCAAACTGTTGGATTTGTATATTACATAAACGATCTGCAGACAATAGACCTCGCCCAAATGGGAGACCACACATAGTGGAGATGGGGATAGCAAATACATTTTTCAGTGCATTATTTATCTACCTAGATGATCAAATATGGGATATTTTAGATATCATGAATGGGTCCCTTGCAGTACAGAACCAGCTAATTATTGTTACTAACCAACATACCCTCGTGTTAGATTACTTGACTGCAGCTCAAGGAGGGATGTGCCAGATTATTGGACCTGCATGTTGTCATTATATTGATAATTCTAGTGTTTTAACTCTTAAATATAAGCTAGAGGATGTCATAAAGTTAAGGAAACTATATGATGAGGTAAATCTGAAGAATCAAGATTCATGGTGGGCAAATACTTTCTCCTTTCTTAACCCCGCAAATTGGTTCAAAGGCATAGGGGGATGGCTGACTGGTATAATACAAGCTGGCCTACAGGTTTTATTGATATGTCTTGCTATCTATTTAGTTTTTAAAATTTGTTTGATGTGTATTAGACGATGTACTAAGACAAAGAGGAGGTATGAAGATGTGTATTGATCAAATGAAGGAACAAAAGGAGGGGATGTTAGAGTTAATTTAGCATTTCTTCAGAAGGCCTTGGGAAGCTGAGGCATAGCAGAAGGGAAGATAAGAAAAGAATGTTCCTTCTTTGAGATAATACTCCCCCTGAGCTGAAGAGATACTCTGTGCTAGGAGCCGAAATCAGGGGCTAAAAGCAAGGATGGAAAGTTTGGTTAAAAAAACAATATATTACGTGCTTTAATGATAAGTTGTATTAACTGCCATATATGGTAATTCCGCTTCCTGCTTCAGGGGTGTATATAAGCCCCTTTGTTAGCAATAAAGAGTAGAGTCTATTGACACACACTTTGGTCTGTGTCTTATTCTCTCTGGTACCACATTCAGAGGAGGAAAGGGTTAACAAGATAACAGCGACAACACCATTGACATGCATAGCCCGTCATTGCAGGATGTAAGTTCCCGCACCAGGACGTGCTATGCCTGTCATGCATTTAAACTGTCACTGCGTGTAAATATGCAGTGACAGTTCCGTGCCGACAACTGTCATAGACAGCTGACAGGCACAGCAAGAGGTGCGGGGACCCATGCCGTTGGTCTCCGCACCCAGAACGCTGCGATCGGTCAGTCAATCTGACTGACCAATCACAGCATGATCGGGCAGGAGATGCTGAAATTTCAGCTTCTCCCGCCCGGTCAGTGCAGGAGCTCTGCGCTGCCGGTGGCTGAGCTTCCTGCACTAACAGCCAGGAGCGGCGTCCGCGGCGCCCCTGGCTGTTAACCCCTGATTGCTGCGATTGCAGCGTTCAGGGGGGAGGCAGAGGGTCAGGAGTTCCCTCTACCTTCAGATCGGCGTCCCCTCGACACAGCATGGTCTCAGAAGCTTTCTGCATAGGGTATAATACATTGCAATTCTGGAGCATTGCAATGTATTATGCCTGCAAATCAAAGTGAATAAGTGAAAGTCCCATAAAGAGACAAGGTAAAAAAAATCATTTTTTAAAAAAATATGTAAAAAAAAATATTAGAAAATAATAAAAAAAATTCACCTAAAACATACACATTTTTATGTAAAAAAAATAAACAAAAAAAATACACGTTTGGTATCGCCGCATCCGTAAAAATCCCATCTATAAAAGTGACACCCTAGTTAACCCCTTCAGTGAACGCTGTAAAAAAAAAAAAAAAAAAGTAGCAAATTATACTTTTTCCAAGCAGTATCATCATACTGCTTGGAAAAAGTGGAATAAAGTGCGATAAAAAAACGAATGGTAATAAAAATAGTACCACTCAAATCACCATCTTGTCCCGCAAAAAACAAGCCACCATACAGCTCCATCAGTGGAAAAATAAAAAGTTACAGCTCTCAGAATAAAGCAATGCAAAAATAATTATTTTTTCTATAAAAGTTTTTGTGTAAAAAATGCCAAAACATAAAAAAAATATATATAAATTGGGTATCGCTGTAATCATAATGACCCGAAGAATAAAGCTGCCTTACCAATTTTACCACACGCGGAACAGAGGAAAAAAAAAAATTACAGTATTGCTGGTTTTTGTTCATTCTGCCTCCACAAAAATCAGAATAGAAAGTGATCAAAAAGATAATGTGCCCGAAAATGCTACCAATAATAACGTCAGCTCGTTCCGCAAAAAACAAGGCAGACGGTGAGACCGCCATCTAGTGGCAAATAAGAGAATGGCATCCGAACTTCCTTCAGAGGAAGCTAATGCGAAACGCGCGTTAAGGGGTCTCTGCACGTGGTCCACTGGTACTGATTTAGTGGTAAATATTATGTCTGCTTAAGCCTTAACCATCTATGTGCCTTGATGTGATGGTCACCCTGCACTAGTGGAGCCTCTTTATTTCACATTTGAAATTTGAATGTCTTTTTTTTTTTTTTTTTAATGCGCATTAATAATTCTGCCAATAGGTATATTTATTTGACCTGACATGTATTAAGTAGTGCCAGCACAATACACATACAGGGAACTTCTCAAAAGGTCTAGGCGGAATTACCATTCTCTTATTTGCCACTAGATGGCAATCTAATAGTCATATATGAATACCAAGAATATATCTTATAACTGGTTTATACACATGGGTTATACGAAATCGGATATATAAATTTCCCCTTTTTTGCTACTAAATAGCCATTTTAAAATTCTGCACAAGCAGCTCTATGATCTTATATAAAAAATGTTTTCTATTGTGAAATTGTGTTATAATTTTGGCCTAAGGCTATTTCCTGAATTCTCATATGTATGATTTAATTTATCTGAAGACATAATATATATGACCTATAAAGAAAATTCACTTTCTATGTAATACAATAAAATATTCTTTATTGAATGAATTTATACCACTTCTTTACTAGAGAGTACCATGTGTTGTCTTATCATGTACTACCTTACAACCCTTATGTTTTTTAAAAAAATTGTTATATGTAAGAAAGATTTTTGTATTGTCATTTTAAATAGAGTTCTCCAATTTCTGATAGGATGAGTTAGTAACTGGATAGGAGACACTACGTACTTTTGGACCAACTATCGGATATTCAGTTTAATAGTTCTTAGGGTTGACGGTAGACTTAAGTCCATCGATCTCAACCTACATCTTAACATGTTGATCCAGAAGAAGGGAAAAACCGAGTGGGGCAGACACTAAAGCTCCATAATAGGAGAAAATTCCTTCCCGACTCCACAAACAGCAATCAGACCACCACCAGGCCTCTTTTGAATTTTAGTAGTGAATCAACCATTACAACATCCTGTAGCTGATAGTTCCATGAGGGTGCTTTCACATTGTGCGTTGGCACCCATTCAGTGACCTCGGCAGGGCTAACGTCCAAACCCCCCACAAAATAGGACTTGGATGTATGTGCCGACAGCTTATAGACTATAATGGTGCCTACAGAGCGAGCGTGCACTGTGATGTGCTTCATTTTCAGGCATATATCCCTACAATAGGCGGACACCCAGATGCAGTCTACTACATCTGAGTGTCCGCTTCCAGTAGGCGTATACGCCAGGACATGATGCATGTCGCTATGTCGGTACCATTATAGTCTATGGCCCCGTCAGCGCATATGTTCAAATCTCGTGTTGCAGGGGGACCGGACATAAGCCCTGATGTGGCCACTGAATGGGTGCCAAAACACAATGTGAAGCACAATTGGCCTTCATTTTCCCAAACTGAATAACTGTTTAATATCCTATCCTGGTATTTCAGTTACTCCATTCCCTTAATAACCTTGGTTGATCTTCTATCTACCCAATCTAGTTCAGCTGGTTTCTTGCAAGATTGACCCTGGCCTAACTCTAAGTGTGGCTGTACTAGTGACTTGTATAGAGGTAAAATTATGTTCTCCTCATGAGCATCTATGCCTCTTTTAATGCATCCCATTATTTTATTTGTCTTGACAACAGCTGCCTGACACTGGCCACTAAAGTTGACTTTACTGTCCACCCATACACCCAGGTCTTTATCAGTGACTGTTTTGCCCAGTGTTTTAATATTAAGTACATACTTATACATTTTATTTCCTCTACCCAAGTGCGTAACTTTACATTTATCTACATTAAACTTCAGTAGCCATTTATCAGCCCAAGCCTTCAGCTCACATATTAAATTATTCTCCTCTGTGTTGATTACGCTGCAGACTAATTCATCTCACTCCTCGCTACTCCTCCACTTCTCCCCTCTGCAAATCTCTTCACTGGCTCCCATTCCCTCAGCGTATCCAGTTCAAATTACTAATACTGACCTACAAGGCCATCTATAATCTGTCTCCTCCTTATATCTCTGAACTAATCTCCCGATACCTTCCCTCACGTAATCTCCGGTCCTCCCAAGACATCCTTCTCTCCTCCACACTTATTCGCTCCTCACCCAACCGCCTCCAAGACTTCTCCCGAATATCCCCCATCCTCTGGAATTCTTTGCCCCAACACGTCCGACTATCAACCACATTCGGATCCTTCAGACGGAACCTGAAAACCCATCTCTTCAGGAAAGCCTACAGCCTGCAATGACCCTGCTACCTCCTCACCACTACCGGAGATATTGCCTCAACCAACACCGGAACTGCTGCAACCCACCAACCTGCTGTCTCCTGCCTCACAATCCTGTAGAATGTAAGCCCGAAAGGGCAGGGTCCTCTCCCCTCTGTATCAGTCTGTCATTGTTAGTTTGTTTACTGTAAGTGATACCTGTAATTTGTATGTAACCCCTTCTCATGTACAGCACCATGGAATCAATGGCGCTATAGAAATAAATAATAATAATAGACTATAGTATAATCTGCAAATATTGAAATTCTTCTTTGTATGCCCTCTACAAGATCATTAATAAATGTTAAAAACTAGAGGGCCCATTAATGAGCCCTGTGGTACTCCACTGTTAACCGTGACCCAGTCTGTGTGTGTTCCTTTAATAACCACCCTTTATTTCTTATCATTGAGCCCACTTACACATATTTCCCCTAGTGAATGGAGTAGAAGTATTGCATGTGTAGTACTGCACCAGTCACACACGGGACTCGGGCACATTCATTCTTAGGATCAGTGAGGGTTCTAAAAGTTGGTTCTCCGGGCATCCCACACTTGCCTATCTTGTGGATACATCAAAACTGGGATTATAGGAAAACCACTTCATCATACCTAGGAGACTTTCATGCAGTTCTGCATGAAACGCTTAGTTTATTTATTATAATGCATAAAAATGAATGTATGTGGATAAAATTCTGACCCAATCTGAATCAAAGTCACATAGATGCTTCTACATAAATTGTTCAAGATGTCATGGTACTTATACCTAGATGCACATATCTTCATCTAGTCATCAGATCTGAAAAGACCAACAAGAATGTTTCAAAAAGCCAGAGCCTGTTATTCCTCAGAGTCACTAACTGTCTGATTACCGTATTTCTTCCCAGGAATCCGTAAAAGAGAAAAGTTAAAACAGTGTTTCCCAAACTCCAGTCTTCACGGCCCGACTCCAAACAGATCATGTTTTCAGGATTTCCTTAGTATTCTTAAGGTGAAAGAACCTGTGGAAATATTTCCATCGCCTGGAGTTTGGGAAGCACAGAGCTAAAACATTGCAAACAATAAAGCCTCAACTTCCCTAAAGTGAGGTATTTATGACCATTTGGTGAGTATGTTATTCAAGTGAGCTGAATAACATTTTGCACTAGACTGCTTAATTTTGGCTTTTATTCTATTAAAGAGAACCTGCCAGCAGGTTTTACTACCACAAACAAATATGTCAGGTCGCTGTAATCCGAAATCAATCCATATGTTTGTTTTTGCTATTCTTCTTTACATTCCAAAATAATTGGGCGATTCTGAACGCGGTGATACCAAATATGTGTATGCTTGATTTTTTTATTGTTTTACTTTGAATGGGGAGAAAGAGGGGGTGATTTGAACTTTTATATATTTTTTAATATTTTTAAAAACTTTTTTTATTTTTTTTTTTACTTTTAGCATTCTTCAATAGTCTCCATGGGAGACTAGAAGCTGCCACAACAAGATCAGCTCTGCTACATACAGGCAATGATCAGATCACCTGTATGTAGCAGAATTGCTGACTTGTTATGAGCGCCGACTACCGGGTGGTGCTCATAGCAATCCGGCATTGACAACCATGGCATTGAGGTCTCCTGGAGACCTCTGGTTGTTATGCCGATCCATCAGTGACCCGCGATTACCCGCGGCTGTTCAGGGCACGTCAGCTATTCAAAATGGCTGACATGCCGGAAAAGATGTGAGCTCAGCGCCGGAGTCTACATCAAAGGGGGAGACACAACATGCGCCGTACTAGTACGGCGCATGTCATATAGAGGTTAAAATGTCATTCAAGTTCCAGTGTCTACACATAGGCTAGACACTGGAAGAAATATAGGTCCAGCTCACCGTAGTAGACATCCTTTGGTGTTCGGAGCACAGGAAACGTTGCCTCAGAAGGGTAGGACAATCACACAAACAGGAGAAAATCCAGCTCCATGAACTTGTGAACAAATTTCTTTCTTGTTTCACCAAAAGTGCTAAGTGGAGGATAAAACAGAATCAACAATGCAAGTTACATGATATGTGACATCGACATGATTCAGGTAACTGCGCATATACATATACAGTGCCTACAAGTAGTATTCAACCCCCTGCAGATTTAGCTGGTTGACACATGCGGAATTAACTTGGCATTGTGACATTTGTACTGTAGATCAGCCTGGAAGTGGGAAATGCACTGCAGCAAAAATTTTTGTTTTAATTTTTTTTTTTTTTTTTTAAAAACGTTAAAAGTTAATTCAGAGTGTCATTTATTATTCAACCCCTCAAACCACAAGAATTCTTTTTGGTCCCCCTAAAGTATTAAGAAGTAGTTCAGGCACCAAGAATAATGAGCTTCACATGTGTTGATTAATGATCTCTTTTGCCAGCCTTTTCTGACTATTTAAGACCCTCCCCAAACTTGTGAACAGCACTCATACATGGTCAACATGGGAAAGACAAAGGAGCATTCCAAGGCCATCAGAGACAAGATTGTGGAGGGTCACAAGGCTGGCAAGGGGTACAAAACCCTTTCCAAGGAGTTGGCCCTACCTGTCTCCACTGTTGGGAGCATCATCCGTAAGTGGAAGGCTTATGGAACTACTGTTAGCCTTTCACGGCCTGGACAGCCTTTGAAAGTTTCCTCCTGAGCCGAGGCCAGGCTTGTCCGAAGAGTCAAGGCTAACCCAAGGACAACAAGGAAGGAGCTCCGGGAAGATCTCATGGCAGTGAGGACATTGGTTTCAGTCAATACCATAAGTAACGTACTCCACCGCAATGGTCTCCGTTCCAGACGAGCCCGTAAGGTACCTTTACTTTCAAAGCGTCATGTCAAGGCTTGTCTACAATTTGCTCATGATCACTTGGAGGACTCTGAGACAGACTGGTTCAAGGTTCTATGGTCTGATGAGACCAAGATCGAGATCTTTGGTGCCAACCACACACGTGACGTTTGGAGACTGGATGGCACTGCATACGACCCCAAGAATACCATCCCTACAGTCAAGCATGGTGGTGGCAGCATCATGCTGTGGGGCTGTTTCTCAGCCAAGGGGCCTGGCCATCTGGTCCGCATCCATGGGAGGATGGATAGCACGGCCTACCTGGAGATTTTGGCCAAGAACCTCCGCTCCTCCATCAAGGATCTTAAGATGGGTCGTAATTTCATCTTCCAACAAGACAACGACCCAAAGCACACAGCCAAGAAAACCAAGGCCTGGTTCAAGAGGGAAAAAGTCAAGGTGTTGGAGTGGCCTAGTCAGTCTCCTGACCTTAACCCAATTGAAAACTTGTGGAAGGAGCTCAAGATTAAAGTCCACATGTGACACCCAAAGAACCTAGATAACTTGGAGAAGATCTGCATGGAGGAGTGGGCCAAGATAACTCCACAGACCTGTGCCGGCCTGATCAGGTCTTATAAAAGACGATTATTAGCTGTAATTGCAAACAAGGGTTATTCCACGAAATATTAAACATAGGGGTTGTATAATAATTGACCCACACTTTTATGTTTAAAATTTATTAAAATTCAACTGAGCAACATAACTTTTTGTTTTGTAAGATTTATGCTTCTGTTAATAAATCTTACTCTCGTTTGCAGTTTGAAGTGTTATGTTTCGGTAGCTGAGGAGTGCAGGCAAAAAAAAGGCAATACACTAGAGCAGTTGGAATCTATGAGATTGCAGTACCCTGACTAATCACCGCAACTAGAGGCAGCCGTGGAGCGTTCCTACGTTGGTCCTAGACGCCTCGTCACAGCCTGAGAAACTAACTACACCTAAAGATAGAAATAGGAAAGCTATCTGCCCCGGAGCAGAACCCCAAAGATAATAGAAAGCCCCCAAACATGTAATGGCGGTTAGACAAGAGGAAATACTGACACAGAAAGAAAATAGTATGAGCAAACGCTGGGGCCCAAACTATCTAAATAGAAAAGGATAGGAAGGGTACTTACTGCAATCCCAGAAAACCCTGAAAAACACCAACTCTACTAATTTCAAAATCACCTGAGATCACACGACCTCTACCACCTAAATTAGTTCTCTGGTGTAACAAAATCAAAACAGCAGCCACTGAAAAAACTGGAAAAAGCAAAAATACAAAACTCAGTGGCTGAAACAAACTGAGAGGGCAAAAGCCCCCGGAGGGGACCCTGAAGGCCCCCACAGAAGTGCAGGACAAAATGCAAAAATATAGCACAAACACAAAAGAAGAAAATGTCTTATCTTATAGCAGGAGATGCAGACACGACACAGCAGGCTACAAGGGAAACTGGAAAGAAGGATTCAGACCAGAAAAATTGATCACCGGCAACCCTGATGGGAAAATGACTCCCTTATATAAGACCAGTCAGTAACACCTGATTCCCAGTCCTCACAATCTTCACTAGCACCGCTTGTAACCACCAGAGGGAGCCTCTGCTCAGAACTCATCTCAAACCCATTCACAACAGTACCCCCCCCTTGAGGAGGGGTCACCGAACCCTCATTTGAGCAACCAGGTCGGTCAGGATGAGTTCTATGATACGCACGGATAAGTCTCCTAGCATGGATGTCCGAAGCAAACACCCAAGAATTGTCTTCCTGACCATAACCTCTCCATTTAACCAAATACTGGAGTTTCCGTCTAGAAAAACGAGAATCCAATATTTTCTCAACCACATACTCCAGATTGCCCTCAACCAAAACAGGGTCAGGAGGCACAGCAGCAGGAACCACTGGCTCAACAAACCTCTTCAACAAGGACTTGTGGAACACGTTATGGATCTTAAATGTCCCTGGAAGAAGCAAACGAAAAGAAATAGGATTAATAATCTCCATGATCTTATAAGGTCCAATGAACCTAGGCTTAAATTTAGGAGATGCTACTCTCATAGGAATATTCTTTGAGGACAACCAGACCAAGTCCCCCACTTTAAACCGAGGACCATCAGTCCTATGCCGGTTAGCAAACCGCTGGTGTCATGTGTGCATTGCCACGAAGATCGTCGCGGTTGCACATTTTGACTTCTCACAGCTGAGCTGCTGTTTCTTTGTGTTTGGCAGCTAGGGAGTTAATTCTGTCTGTGCTCGGTGCTGGGACTGGGTGCAGTTTCTCCCGGCTGCAATTGATTATTTGTTGATTGGTTTCCTTTAAATTCCTGGTTGTCTGCTTGGGGAGTTGCCAGTGAAACCTTCATGCAGACCACAGATAGGAATGAATCTGTATAGACTTTAGTTGTGAGCTCCTTAGTTGTTCTAAGCTCAACTTGGTTAGAGTTTATTTCCCAGACCATTTATGTTCCTTTGGTGTTTGAGTGTGTATGCAAGCGAGTGTTATCCTGTCTGTCTTATATGTCTAATCTGTGTATTTAGCTAAGATCAGCCCATATCCCTTTGGTGGTAGTCAGGATCCTTCTTAGGACTGATTACAGGGTTCAGGGTCTGATAGGAGACAGGGTTAGGTTGGAGACTTGGACCTCTGAACCATTATCAGTACCTCCAAGGTGAGGGATTAGTTAGGACCCCAGTTTAGGGTCAGGTTAGATCCCGGTCCACCTCTTTCCTGTTTCAGCTCATCAAGTCTTCAAGATTAACCCTGAGTTCAGCAGATATCGTGTCAGGTAAATCTATTCTATACTTACATGCTGAAGTTGCCTAAAGCTAGGTTGTATAATCTTTCTGGTCCTGAGAGGCAGGCTATGAAAGATTATATTTCTGAAAGTCTGGCCAAAGGGCATATTAGACCTTCATCTTCCCCAGTAGCCGCGGGGTTCTTCTTTGTGAAGAAGAAAGATGGAGGCCTACGCCCTTGCTTGGATTTCCGCGAACTTAATCGGATTACTGTTCGAGATCCGTATCCACTCCCTCTTATTCCTGATCTCTTCAATCAAATTGTTGGCGCCAAATGGTTTTCTAAATTGGATCTCAGGGGGGCGTATAATCTGATTAGGATAAAAGAGGGGATGAGTGGAAAACGGCGTTTAACACGCCGGAGGGACATTATGAGAACCTAGTCATGCCTTTTGGTCTGACTACTGCACCAGCAGTATTCCAACATTTTGTTAATGACATTTTTCGTCACCTTGTGGGGCTGTTTGTGGTTGTATATTTGGACGACATTTTAATTTACTCGCCAGATCTTGTGTCTCATCAGGAGCATGTGAGACAGGTGTTGCAGATCTTGCGAGACAATAAATTATACGCCAAACTGGAGAAGTGTGTATTTGCCGTACAGGAACTTCAGTTTTTGGGTTTTTTGGTGTCAGCCTCTGGTTTCCGTATGGACCCTGAAAAGGTGAGAGCAGTGCTTGAATGGGATCAGCCAGGGGATCTTAAGGCTCTGCAGCGTTTTTTGGGGTTTGCTAACTACTACCGGAAATTTATTTGTAATTTCTCATCTGTCGTCAAACCTCTCACTGACATGACAAGAAAAGGGACGGATTTTTCTAAATGGTCGGACAAAGCTTGCCAAGCCTTTTCCTCTTTGAAGAAATGTTTTGCTTCGGCACCCGTTCTCATCCAACCAGATGCATCTCAGCCGTTCATTGTGGAGGTGGATGCGTCTGACGTAGGGGTGGGTGCTATATTGTCCCAGGGTCCGTCCCCTGGTAAATGGCATCCGTGCGCTTTCTTTTCTAAGAAATTGTCGTCCGCCGAAAGGAATTATGATATCGGCAATAGGGAACTTTTGGCCATTAAGTTAGCTTTTGAAGAATGGCGTCACTTTTTGGAGGGGGCAATCCACCCGGTTACCGTTATTACTGATCACAAGAACCTGTTGTATTTGGAATCCGCTAAGCGTCTGAATTCCAGACAAGCTCGATGGTCGTTGTTTTTTACCAGGTTTAATTTTGTCGTCACTTATCGCCCGGGGTCTAAGAATGTAAAGGCTGATGCCTTGTCTCGCAGTTTCCCAGGGGCCGGGAAAACGGATGACCCGAGTCCTATCCTTCAGGAGGGGGTGGTAGTGTCGGCTGTATTTTCTGAGCTTGAGGAGGAGGTGTTAGAGGCTCAGGGGGACGCCCTGCAGGACCTCCAGGGAGACTGTTTGTCCCAAATCTGTTGAGACAAAAGGTTATTGAGGCACATCATAATTCTGCTCTAGCAGGACATCCAGGGAGTAAGGCTACTTTAGATCTCCTTTCTCGCCGGTTTTGGTGGCCTAATGCTAATAAAGATGTTATAACTTTTGTCGCGTCATGTGGGGTGTGTGCTCGCTCTAAAACCCCTCATACCCGTCCGTCTGGGACCCTTTTACCCTTGAAACTTCCGGAGCGTCCATGGACTCATTTATCTATGGACTTCATTACGGACCTTCCTCCGTCGTCAGGGAATACTGTCATACTGGTGGTTGTTGACAGGTTCAGTAAGATGGCACATTTCGTTGCTCTTCCTGCACTCCCTAATGCTAAAACTCTGGCGCAGGTGTTCATTAGGGAGATCGTTAGACTTCATGGGTTGCCTTCTGATGTGGTGTCAGATAGGGGGTCTCAGTTTGTGTCCAAATTTTGGAGGGCATTTTGTTTACGTCGGGGGATGCAATTGTCATTTTCCTCGGCTTTTCATCCGCAGACCAATGGTCAGACAGAGCGTCTGAATCAGAGCTTAGAGACATATCTCCGGTGTTTTGTCTCAGAGAACCAAGAGGACTGGTCTTCTTTCTTGCCTCTGGCAGAGTTCGCTCTTAACAACAGGCGGAGCGAGTCCACTGGTAAGTCCCCGTTTTTTGGGGCATATGGTTTTCATCCCCAGTTTTGTACTTTCAATGGGGGGGTCCTTCTGGGGTTCCTGAGGAGGAGCGTTTCTCGTCGTCACTTGCTTCTGTGTGGAGAGGTGTATTGAATAATCTGAGTGCGATGGGGAACCGTTACAAACGTATGGCTGATAGGAGCAGAGTTTCTGGTCCAGATCTGAATGTGAACGATCTGGTATGGTTGTCTACCAGGAATATAAAACTTGAAGTGCCCTCCTGGAAACTGGGTCCCAGATTCATCGGGCCGTACAGGATCAGTTCCATAATTAATCCTGTGGCATTTCGTCTGGAACTCCCTCCTACGTTTAAAATTCATAATGTGTTCCACAAGTCATTACTTAAAAGGTATGTGGCACCAGTCATACCGTCACCTCTACTTCCTCCTCCTGTGTTGGTCAATGGTAACTTGGAATTTCAAGTATCAAAGATCATTGACTCACGTCTGAATCACCGGTCCCTTCAGTACTTGGTGCATTGGAAGGGGTATGGTCCAGAGGAGAGGACGTGGGTCCCTGCGTCTGATGTTAACGCAGATCGTTTGGTTCGGACCTTCCACAGAACTCACCCGGGCAGGCCTGGCCCTGAGGGTCCGGAGGCCCCTCGTAGAAGGGGGGGTACTGTCATGTGTGCATTGCCACGAAGATCGTCGCGGTTGCACATTTTGACTTCTCACAGCTGAGCTGCTGTTTCTTTGTGTTTGGCAGCTAGGGAGTTAATTCTGTCTGTGCTCGGTGCTGGGACTGGGTGCAGTTTCTCCTGGCTGCAATTGATTATTTGTTGATTGGTTTCCTTTAAATTCCTGGTTGTCTGCTTGGGGAGTTGCCAGTGAAACCTTCATGCAGACCACAGATAGGAATGAATCTGTATAGACTTTAGTTGTGAGCTCCTTAGTTGTTCTAAGCTCAACTTGGTTAGAGTTTATTTCCCAGACCATTTATGTTCCTTTGGTGTTTGAGTGTGTATGCAAGCGAGTGTTATCCTGTCTGTCTTATATGTCTAATCTGTGTATTTAGCTAAGATCAGCCCATATCCCTTTGGTGGTAGTCAGGATCCTTCTTAGGACTGATTACAGGGTTCTGGGTCTGATAGGAGACAGGGTTAGGTTGGAGACTTGGACCTCTGAACCATTATCAGTACCTCCAAGGTGAGGGATTAGTTAGGACCCCAGTTTAGGGTCAGGTTAGATCCCGGTCCACCTCTTTCCTGTTTCAGCTCATCAAGTCTTCAAGATTAACCCTGAGTTCAGCAGATATCGTGTCAGGTAAATCTATTCTATACTTACATGCTGATGTTGCTATACTAGTTGTTGTATAGAGTGTTGTTCCTGTATTAATAGTTTACTGACATTGTATACATATCATTAGACAGCGTGACAGCTGGGCCCTCTCCTGAGAGAGGGACAACCTCTCCACTACCTGGTCCCAAATCTGTTGCATACGCTCCACAACAGAGTCAACACCTGGACAGACAGAAGCCTCCGTCTGTCCTGAAGAAAATCGAGGGTGAAACCCAGAATTACAGAAAAACGGAGACATCAAAGTGGCAGAGCTAGCCCTATTATTAAGAGCAAACTCAGCCAAAGGCAAAAAAGAGACCCAGTCATCCTGATCAGCAGACACAAAGCATCTTAGATAAGTCTCCAATGTCTGGTTTGTTCTCTCAGTTTGACCATTGGTCTGAGGATGAAATGCCGAGGAGAAAGACAATTGAACACCCAGTTTAGAACAAAAAGTCCTCCAAAATCTGGAAACAAACTGGACTCCTCTGTCAGACACAATGTTCTCAGGAATGCCGTGTAAACGAACCACGTGCTGAAGGAACAACGGCACCAATTCAGAGGAGGAAGGCAACTTAGGTAATGGCACAAGATGTATCATTTTGGAAAACCTATCACAAATTACCCAGATGGTGGTCATTCTCTGAGAAACAGGAAGATCGGAAATGAAATCCATAGAGATATGGGTCCATGGTCTCCTGTGCACAGGCAATGGCATCAACAAACCACTAGAGCGAGAGCAAGGCTTGGAGCGAGAGCAAGTCCCGCAGGACTGCACAAATTCCCTGACATCACGAGACAAGGTAGGCCACCAAAAGGACCGACTAACCAAGTCTCTGGTACCAAAAATTCCGGGATGCCCAGCCAATGCAGAACAATGAATCTCAGACATCACACTCTTTTTCCATTGGTCCGGGACAAACAATTTTCCAACAGGGCAGCGCTCGGGCCTATCCTCCTGACACCCCTCCAGAGCAAGCCTCAAATTGGGCGAGATGGCGGAAAGAACTACACCCTCTTTCAAAATAACAGAAGGATCAGATAACTCAGGAGAGTCCGCAAGGAAACTCCTCGAGAGGGCATCCGCCTTAACATTCTTAGTGCCAGGAAGAAAGGAAACCACAAAATTAAAACGTGTGAAAAACAAGGCCCACCTGGCCTGTCTAGGATTGAGTCGCTTGGCAGATTCCAGATAGACCAGATTCTTATGGTCCGTAAGGACCACCACCTGATGTTTGGCTCCCTCCAGCCAATGTCTCCACTCTTCAAAAGCCCACTTCATGGCCAATAACTCCCGATTACCCACGTCATAATTACGTTCAGTAGGAGAAAATTTTCGAGAGAAAAAGGCACAAGGGTTACTTTTAGAGGTCTCTGGATCTTTTGGGACAAAACGGCACCTGCCCCAATTTCAGAGGCATCAACCTCCACCTGAAATGGCAGAGAAACATCAGGCTGCCGTAGAACAGGAGCAGAAGTGAATCTCTGCTTAAGTTCCTGAAACGCAGAGACTGCCTCAGGAGGCCAATTCACCACATCAGAACCCTTTCTGGTCAAATCAGTTAATGGTTTAACAATAACCGAGAAATTACCAATAAATTTACGATAAAAATTGGCAAAACCCAAAAATCTCTGAAGAGCCTTTAATGAAGTAGGTTGGACCCAATCACAGATGGCCTGAACCTTGACCGGGTCCATTTCAATAACAGATGGGGACAAAATGAATCCCAGAAATGAGATCCTCTGTACGCCAAAAAGACACTTTGATCCCTTCACATACAGAGCATTCTCTCTCAAAATCTGGAATACAGTTCGAACATGTTTCACATGAGAGTCCCAGTCATTAGAAAAAATCAAGATATCATCCAAATAAACAATCAGAAATTTGTCCACAAAATCCCTGAAAATGTCATTCATGAAGGACTGGAAGACGGAAGGAGCATTAGTGAGCCCAAAGGGCATCACTAGGTACTCAAAATGCCCTTCAGGGGTATTGAATGCCGTCTTCCATTCATCCCCGTGCTTAATGCGAATAAGGTTATACGCCCCCCTGAGGTCAAGCTTGGTAAACCAAGTAGCGTTTTTCACCCTGGAAAACAGGTCAGAAATCAAGGGTAACGGGTATTGATATTTCACAGTAATATTGTTCAAGAGACGATAATCAATACACGGCCTTAATGAACCATCTTTTTTGGCCACAAAGAAAAAAACCGGCACCTAAGGGTGAAGAGGATGGTCTGATATGACCCTTCTCCAATGATTCCTTGATATAAGACCGCATAGCGTCATGTTCAGGTACAGACAAGTTAAAAAGGCAACCTTTAGGGAATTTACTACCCGGCACTAATTCAATAGCGCAGTCATAGCTCCTATGGGGAGGCAAGGATGCAGATTTACTTTCGCTAAACACATCAGAAAAATCAATCAAAAAGTCAGGAACATCCTGAGCCTGGGGGGAGGCAGAAAAAACAGGAGTGTTGGTATTAACACATTGGCAGCCCCAACTGGTTACAGACACAGATTTCCAATCCAAAACAGGATTATGAGACTGTAACCAAGGGAAACCCAGCACGATAATGTCATGCAGATTATATAGAACCAAAAATTTGCAGCACTCCTGGTGATCAGGTTCAACCCTCATTATCACCTGAGTAGAAAACTGGGGTTTATTCTCAGCCAAAGGGGTAGAATCGATCCCCAGTAGGGGAATAGACTTCTGTAGGGGTATCAAGGGAAACCCACAACGTTTAGCAAAATCATAATCCATCAGGTTAATAGCTGCTCCAGAATCAACGAAAGCCTGAGCAGAAAATGAGGACAGAGAGCATATCAGAGTGACAGTTAATAAAAACTTAGTCTGAACACTACCCAAGACAACTGAGCGTGCAAAACGTCTTCCCCGCTTAGGGCAGACTGAAATAGCATGAGAGGCATCACCACAGTAGAAACATAACCCATTGCGCTTTCGAAACTCATGACGCTGTGCCCCAGACACCACTCTATCACACTGCATGGGTTCAGAAGCTGGTTCACAAGGCAACACCATTCCACGCATACTTCTCCGCTCACGCAAACGTCTGTCAATTTGAATCGCTAATGACATAGAATCATTGAGACCAGAGGGGACAGGGAATCCCACCATAACATCCTTTACATTATCTGACAGACCCTTCCGGAAAAGGGCCGCCAAAGCGTCGTCATTCCATTTGGTCAGGACTGCCCACCTACGGAATCTCTGACAGTATAACTCAGCGTCATCAAGCCCCTGATTTAATGCCAACAAGGCTTTTTCAGCTTGATCAGTGACATTAGGCTCATCGTACAATAACCCCAAAGCCTGAAAAAATGCATCAACATCACTCAAAACAGGATCCCCAGGTATCAGGGAAAAAGCCCAATCCTGAGGATCGCCGCGCAGGAGAGAGATGATAATTTGAACCTGCTGCGCTGCGTCTCCTGAGGACTTAGATTTTAAGGCAAAAAACAATTTACAATTATTTTTGAAATTCTGAAACTTAGTTCGATCCCTAAAAACAAATCTGGCATGGGGATCCTAGGTTCCACAACAGGCAACCTAGCAAGATATGCAGCAATACTCTGAACCTCAGTGGCAAGCTGATCCACACGGCCAGACAACTGTGCAAACTCCATTGGGAGAAAAGATCCTCCCAGCACCCAGAGATACAGAGGGAAAAAAATGCAACAAACAGAAAAATATCTCTGACAACTCTGACAACCTTTTTTCTTTCACAATATTTTTTCCCTTCTGTGAGTACCATACAATTTTCAATTTTTGGGCCGGTGATACTGTTATGTTTCGGTAGCTGAGGTGTAATGTATGTAGTACAGTTCATATAGCGTCTTGTGCTTGGGTGCGATGAAAATACATGAGACACAGGTTTGATATAGAAGGTCTTGTATTACTTCATACAAGTTGGCAAAAATAGTCACACAGTTTGCAGACACAGAAGCAGGAGACACAGCAGGCCAGAGTAATCTAAGCTCAGCAATCACTCTCCACAACAGGTTCAGGATCTTCTTCTTTGTTACCGTAAGTCCATGCAAACGTGGGTCTTTCAAAGAGCAGGGTTCAGAGTCCACAAGTGCTTCAGAGTTCCTCAGTAGGAATAGCTGGAGTACAAGGTCCAAGGCTTTAGGAGTCAGGTCACAGGTTCACTGCAGGCTAGATTCTGAAGCACTGATTGCTCAGCTGTGGCTGCTTAAGAAGCAAAAGGAGAGAATCAGGGCGGGAACATGCAAGCTGAAAACTCCATTTTGACTGAGGGCAAGATAGCTGCAGCACGACAGAAAGTAAAATGGCTGACGAACAAACTGAGTTTCAGGAACATGTACACAGAACCTTACATTACTCCCCCCTTAGGGACAACCTCCGGATGACCTCAGGCCAGGCTTGTGTGGGTACCTCTGATGAAACTGACGGAGCAAGCGAGGAGCATTAACGTTATTGACTGGTTCCCATGAGTTGTCCTCCACTGGGTAGCCCTGCCATTTAATCAGATATTGTAACTGATTTCTATACAACCTGGAATCTAAAATCCTTTCCACCACAAATTCTTCCTGACCATCGACTAGCACTGGGTCAGGGCAAGGAGAAGAACGTCCAGGAAACGTATTGGGTGTCGCAGCCTTTAGTAGGGATACATGAAAGACAGGGTGAATTCTCATAGTTCTGGGCAGTTGAAGACGACAAGCAACGGCACTTATAATTTTACTGATTTTATAGGGTCCAATGTACTTATGTCCCAACTTAGACGATGGAATCCTTAACTTAAGATTTCTGGTTGACAGCCAGACCAAGTCTCCTACCTTGAAAGCTGGTGCAGGTTTACGAAATTTATCTGCTGCTTTCTTGTACCTTTCCTGAGCCGATTCCAGATTCTCCTTTAGAAGATCCATATTCTTCTGTAAAGACGTGATTCTTTCAGCCACTGCTGGTAAAGGCGTTTCTATGGGAAATCGTGGTAGAATGTTAGGATGATAACCTAGATTAGAGTAAAAAGGAGACTGCTTAGTGGAGGCACTCTGAGAGTTGTTATACGAGAACTCAGCTAATGGAAGTAGATCCACCCAATCATCCTGTAGGTGGCAGATAAAGCAGCGGAGATACTGCTCCAGGGTTTGATTGGTTCGTTCGGTCTGTCCATTAGTCTGGGGATGAAAAGCAGAAGAAAGGTTTACTTTAATGTCCAATGCTGCACAGAAATTTTGCCAAAACCTAGAAGTGAATTGCACCCCTCGATCCGAAATAACCTCATCCGGTACTCCATGTAAGCGAAACACATCTTTAATCATCAAATCTGATGTCTGTTTTGCAGTGGGTAAGCCGACACAAGGGATAAAATGAGCTGCCTTTGTTAGACGGTCAACCACCACTAGAATGGTGTTCTTCCCTTGAGAGGTTGGTAACTCCACAATGAAGTCCATAGAAATGGATCCCCACGGGCAGGACGGGGTGGGAAGAGGCTGTAACAGACCAGTTGGTGAGGAGCGAGGTGTTTTGCATCTTGCACAGACTTCACATGAAGTGACATAGTTTAAAACATCCTTCCTGCAAGTGGGCCACCAAAAGAAACGAGAGAGAAATTCCTGTGTCTTTAGAATTCCTCTATGCCCAGCTATCTTGGAATCGTGAATGAGTTGCAATACTCTCAATCTGACTGTTTCAGGAATATACAGGCGTTGTCCCTGAATCCACACACCATTCTTAAAGACAAGACTTACGTCCCTTGGGGGTTGTGCCAAAAAGGAATCCGCATGGTATGCTTCCTTGATGTCCTTAAGTAGGTCTTGATTATGAATTACTCCTAGGAATCTAGAGTCAGGAAGAATAGTCTTAGGAGGAGTAATTGGACGTGTCTCTGCTGAGTAAATCCTAGAGAGTGCATCAGCCTTTCCATTGCGCGATCCTGGTCTATAAGAAATTATAAAATTAAATTGGTTTAAGAAAAGATTCCAGCGAGCCTGGCGAGGAGTCAGGCACTTAGCCGACCTGATAAACTCAAGGTTACGATGATCTGTCAGG